>OW026362.1:17866162-18491162 GCA_932273835.1 Sarcophaga variegata | reverse complement strand
AAGATGTGTTAAGGCAGGCCGAAATCCGTTAATCGAGTTGTTAACGGCCAATTAAGTAAGTAAATAAGTTTCATACTTTTTCTTTACAGAATTATAGATTTTCTGTTTCGAAACTCTTGGATTTAAGAATAAAAACTCTCCACAATAGTTAGTTACTATTTTTTAAAATATAAGTTACGACAAAGTCTACTACATAATGTATTGGCTTTTTAGACATGTGGCCACGGTGTAAATCCCAGGAAAAAATATTTCTTCGGCAACTTCCTCTCAACAGATTTCTGGCAAAACCTCTAAGCGCCATTTTTACAACTTGCCGCTAACTAAATGTAGGATTTTAACGGGCAGATAAATTGTTTTTCATTATTATAAGTGGACAACAAGGTAGAAGTAAGCGTTAAGCTAAAGGGAGCATCATCCCACCTCTGACTTTTAAAGTTAAGTTTATGTCTGAACCTGGCATATTATATATTATTTTCAATATGGCAGCTTCAAATATAAACAAAATGAGCATATACAACAAAAAAAGCGAATCCCATCGTTGACACTGCGTTTAAAAAAAGCGTGTTTAATTGAGCAGTGTTATCAACATTGTTCCAGCACTGCCATATTTTTGAAAAAGTTAACTTTATTTTATCATTAGGTTGTAATAACGAAAAGAAGTTAAAGTTGACTTTAAAGTTCACTTTAGCTAAAGTTACCTTTAATTAAACCCAACTTTAACGGGAAGTTGTAATAATGGCCCTAAAAGTAAATAAAATTGCCATGAAAAGTTTCTCAAAAATCTGTCGTTCGGGGTAGACTTTAATTTTAAATTCACACACACAAAATTACTGATGTGAGCAGCTAGGTCGTAATCCTGTGCATGTGAAATAGACGAAGAGGACCTGAGTGATGACTGTTTGCCATTTTTGCATGAAGTTCAGCTTTTTTCATTTTCTCGTCTAACCACTCGCTAGTCTGCTACAAATGCCTGTTAAATACAAACTAAATGATGCAGTTTGTTGGGATCGTAATTATTTTCAATATTTTATGTATGAATTTATGTTAACAAATCACTAATGAATGAAATAAATTGTTTTAAATTCATACTTACAATGGCACGGAATAAACTTTGTCTATGAACCCTGTTTTTAATCAGCGTTTGTTATCAGTATTTGATGAGGTTACTATACTACTTTGAAAATTATGTAAATAAACATTGCTTTTCCATGTCACACGGTGTGGTTGAAGAGTGACTTTTCACTTTATACCTCCAGAACGATTTTTGGAATTCAAGAACGGGGGTGCTCTGTGAACCCCCCTAAATAGTATCCAGTGCTACACTACAGTAATGAACATTTATCAAAAGCACAATACTTTAAGGCATACACAGTAACAGCGAACAAATAATAACATTTTTAAAGCATTTTTTTTCACAAATTCCCCTCCGAGTATTAAAAAACTTTTATCAATTCACTTGGAATTAAAGAGAAAGAAAAAATATTTTAACGCTGCCCTTTATTTACGTTGAAATGTTCAAAAATATTTGCACTTAACGTTTATCAGCGACTATCTTATCTTTTAAGAATTGGTCTACAAATTTAATTCGAATGAATTGTAAATATTTTTATTTATGATTTCTAATTTACCGATTCTCTTTAGTGTCCAAGTTTTAAAAAACTGATTATGACTCACACTCACCTGAAAATAAATAAAAAAAAAGAAGAAAAAATATTTTAAAAAAATTGTATTAAAAAATAAATAGAAAATGATTAGACAGAAAATAAATAAAAATAATAAAATTGAAGAAAATCGTAAATAAATAAGAAATATCGATAATAAAAAAAACTGGACACCTATTCCTATAATTAAAAAAAACTATTTTTTTTAAAACAAAGTCAATAAGAATCATATGCAAAATCATAAAATATATGCTGGTTAATCAGTGTATAGGTTCAAGTGCCCTGTTATTTTTATTATTATAACTGTTCTAACTGATATCTTTTGTTATAACTGATATAATTTTGTTATTTCTTTTGTCTGCTATTGACACACGGTAAAATCATGTAATCTCTGACTGTATTCAAGTTACCTCTGTTTGCAAATGTAAGCCGATCTAAACCGATCATAAAAATATAGAGAAAAGTACCTAAGCTATATAAAAAACTATTAAACGTTTAGAGTTATATGCTTAGCACCTGATACTCAACACGTTTACGCCGGCGCGTACCACCGGTGGCCCGCACTAAACTACTTTATCGGGCGGCGTGTACCAGCAGTGGCCCACACTCGACTATCACACCGGGTGACGTATACCACCGGTGGTACGCATTTCATTATGCTATTAGACGGTACGAAACATCAAATATTTAGATCTTTAATACTTCGACTGCCGAACAAGAATATTTGAGAGCTAAGTTCTATTAAAAGCATTTATTTTCGTTTTTATTTCACGAGGGAAGTTCCGCATATTAACTGTATTACTACTTTCCGGTACCATTTAATGGTTTTTTTTATTAGGGCGTTCGTATACATGTCATTTTTTTGCCAATATAATCTTATTTCTGGGACTTGACTTTGCATTAAAAGCAATGTTCCAATAAATGAGTTTATTTATTCCCTAGTTAAGTGAGCGCTGTTCTATTTTCACATTAAAAATTCTGAATATTTAGTGGGGATCAGACGAATTTACGAAAAATCTACTCTTAGTCAATCACACAAAACTTTACACGATACCGTTGCATTGTTAGATTGCCTATGCTGCATAATAGCTGCCGTCCGATAGAGCGAAAAGCAATAACTGCAGCCGCCAATAGGCGACAAACATGAATTACAAAGCCGGCGTGAACGTGTTAAAGATCTGTAAATAATACTTTGAAATATTCTTCTATGGTTTCCTTTTTTAGCTATCAGAACCAACATAATTAAAATTCGGTAATTTTTGTCAATAAAGGCGATAAAATTATGAAACTTTTGAAAATGTACCAAACTAGTTTCTTTTTTTTGTGTTTTAGAAAAAAGGTAAGTACTTTTTTATAAAACATTTTTGTTTTTGAAGCCTTTTAAAAAAAACTTTTGCAAAAAGTACCAAAGTACTTTTAATTTTAAAAAATACTACTAACTTTCATTCCAAAAATTTTAAAAATTAATTAAATTTTCGTGATCTACAATGATGCATATTAATGTAGTAGCATTATAGAAATAATTGTTTGCTTCTATATTTATAAAGGTACCAAAAACCAAACAAGCATTTGCTTGCTTTAGTACAAAATATTTAAAAGGAAAAGTACCAAAATGCCATATTAGAAATGATCAAAAAGGGAAATTTAATTAAGTTTTTATGTCCAAAAGGAAGAATTGCAGATTTTCTTAAAAAGTACCAAAGTACTATTTAAAAACAAACAAAAAAAGAAGTTAAAAAACAATCAAATTAAATGCGAGAAGTAATGAAGTTTGCATTTAATTTGTTAAATATTATTGCATGTAATTATTATTATTTAAGTCTCGATGCCTAAAAAGGAAGACTTACAGAATTTCTTAAAAAGTACCAAAGTACTATTCACAAACTCTCTAAAAAAAGGTTAAAAAATCAAATTAAATGCGAGAAGTAATGAAGTATACATTTAGTTTGTTGGATATAATTGTTTGTAATTATTTTTATTTAAAAAAAAAGGAAGAGTACCAAAGTACTATTCACACTCTCTAAAAAAGGTTAAAAAATCAAACTAAATGTGACTAATAATGAAGTTTAAATTTAATTTGTTGAATATAATTGCTTGTAAATATTTCTAAGTTTCGATGCCCTAAAAGAAAGAGTTACAAAATTTCTTAAAAAGTACCAAAGCACTATTTACAAACTTTTTAAGAAAAGTTAAAAAAAATCAAATAAAATGCGAGAAGTAATGAAGTTTACAATTTTTTGTATTTATTTTTATAAAAGTACCAAAACCTAAAGTACCATTGGAATGCTGGAAAGAAAAACTTGAAGAAAACCCAGAGTTTTGCAAAGCAAAAGAATAATTTTACAAAACTTTTATTATTTTTTAGTTATAAATTATGCTATAGGCACCTTTCCCCACGTCCCCTTAGTTTTTTAAAACAAAAACGATCAACAAAATTTATTAAAGTCGAAAACGATTGTGTTTTGCGTTTTTTAACTATGTAGGTCAACGAAGTTTGGTTGGTTTGGTCGGTTTTTCAAACCATTTTCCTTATTTTTTTTTTATCAGGGGGAACGAACATGCATCATCAGTGATTTTCGATTGTTGATTTTAATTTCACTTAATGTTTCATCTCTAAAAAAGAAAAAGAAAATGAAAATTTCTTATTCGATTTTCCTCTTCAAGTGACTAAATGCAGTAATTAATCATACTTTAGGGGCGAAATTTAAAGAAGAAAAAAAATTAAAAATAGAAAAAAAATGTATTTTAATTATAAAAATACATTTTTGTTTTTATTTTTAAAAATAGAAAAAAAAAAGCATGAAAATTATTTTTAAAGTTTAAAAATAGAAACAAATATTATTTTTTTTTTCCTTCAATTAATCATCATGCAGTTATTCTAACACATTTTGTCTTTTCCATTCTACAATATTTGCAAAATAATTTTTAATTTATTTGTTTTCAAAAAAAAATTGTCAAATGTTTATTTTCGAAATCTTTTTTAAAATGAAAACCAATAAAAAAAACAAAAGTAAACAAATTAGTCCTCTTCCTGTCGTAAAAGAAAAAAAGAATTATTTTTTATGGATTTCTTTTTTAGAATTTAATTTCAATTTTAGCAAAAAATGATTAACAAATCAAATATATTTATATCTCGGATTGACTATATTTATAACCTAAACCAGTCTCGATTACGACCTAGCTTCTGACACCACTATGTTGTGTGTGTTAATTTTATACATGAGTGGCGGGACCTACAGTTTAAAGTCGACTCCGTCCGACAGATTTTTTATTTTGATAAACTTTTTCATGGCAATTTTTAATTACTCTCACAGTTTTTGCCAGAAATCTGCTGAGAGGAAGTCGCCCAAGAAATATTTTCTCATATTCGGTTTTGTCGGAGATCTATAAAGCGGGGTTTTGAACCGTGTCGTCTCGTCTAGTAAGGCTACACACTACCTACTAGACTTCGATAATAGTCACCTAAACTATCCGATTATAATTTTTAGTCGCTCAACGTAATTTAGGCGGCAGTGTGTCGACTAACTGGATTAGGGCTACAGGCTTCAAGCTTCTGCTTTGACATCTTGAAACCCCAAAAAGAATATGAAGCCGACAAGCTTCAGGCAAAAAAGAGAAACTAAGTATCATGAAAAATGTTCTCAAATCTGTTGTTCGGAGTAGAAGTTAACCCTTACATACACACAGTTACTAAAGTATACATACGGTTAAAAAATTTCAGAATTTTTGTAACTAATCGGTTTTCGTTGAAAATCTTTATAGTTTCCTTGATGTTAAGACGGTCTTTTGCATTGGTTAAAAAATTTCTGAAATTGAACTGAATTGTGGCCCTGCACAGGCCCACAATCCGATTTACAAATTTCACAAATTTCTGAACCAATGCAAAAGACCGTCTTAAAATCGAAGAAAGATGTCAGACAATTATAAATATTTTTAACCAAGACCGTCTTAAAATCGAGCAAAGTTGTCAGACAATTACAAAGATTTTCAACGAAAACGGATTAGCTAAAAAATTTCTGAAATTTGTTATCCGTATGTATACTTTTGTGGCTGAGTGTACATGCATACATACATGCATACATACATAATTAGTCAATACAACGCTTCAGTCAGGATTACGACCTAAGTTCTTACACCACTTATGCTGTGTGTGTTAATTTTATATGTTCGTGGTGGGACCTACAGTTTAAAGACGACACCGAACGACAGATTTTTGAGAAAATTTTTCATGGCAAATTTTATTTACTCTCAGAGTTTTTGCCCGAAATCTGCTGAGAGGAAGACGCCGTAGAAATATTTTCTCATATTTCGTTTTGTTGGAAGTGTCTGTCTAACAAGACAACATATTACTATTAGACTGCGGCGACTATGACAGTCTATAGAATACTACGTACCCAAAATTACTTTATTCAGCTTGTGATTAAGTTCTGTAGCTGATTTATGTACTCGTTGCCATTACTTTTCCCTTACCCGCTACAGTCCGGACTGTAGTGTGTACGTGTCCCTACGCAATGGGGACGAGCCCTCCGCGGTCGGGTGAGGGTGGGTTAGTGTGAGGCCGGGGACGTTCGAATAAAAAATAACCAATAGCTCTGGAAATGATAGCACGACATTCAACAAATTCCTGACACAGAGAGAACAGCAGGAGATAACACCATGACGGAAACATGGAACGGACGGAAAGTAGAAACAACTACTAAACGGAACAAATCCAAAAGTGAGATTTGGATTCGTCTCTTAAGAAGGCAAACAAAAGATCAAAAAATAAAACCTGTTAGTAGAGAGATCAGACAAATCTGGTAATTCTGTGGATATAAGGAAACCACGATTAGATTTAAAACAATCATAGCGATCACTGGGCCCGGCCCTCACGTTCAAAGAGTGATAAAACCGTTAAAGATTTCTTGTGAAGCTTTAACGGAGACCACTTAACATTTTCTCAGTTCTTTTCTGGCACTAGGATACTGGACACGAAACAGTTTTAGGCACCTTTTTTACTCCGAGGAGGGGTAAATGTACCTAACCGCACCATAGAGGAAGTCGTCACATCCTCCGTGTGTGGGGCCCTCACCCACTAAATCCCCCCTCGTCTCCTGTGGACTTGATTGTGCCCACTCACTGAATTTAAAGTACTAAGCAATTAACAAAAAAAAAAGTACCAACTAATAATTAAGTTTTCCAATAGAAAGGTAAGAAGCTAACATTTTTTTTTTTTAAGATTTTTGGTACCAAATCCAAACAAAATATTACACAAAAAAGTACCAAAGAAAATATTTTCAAACAACTGACATACGCAAACATAGTACAGGCGAAAATCCAATTGAATAAAAAAGAAGTATTTTTAAGTACCAACTGAAAAGGTACCAAATTATTATAGCACGCTTATGTCTTGTCTTAAACAGAAGAATTTTGTAAACTTTCCAATCCATAAACGAATGAAAACGAAAAGCTTTAAATCATTTACCCTTCATCATCTTTTATCCCATATTTCTGTTTTTCGGAACATAAAATTTTTATGAGTACTAAAAGGAGGGGTGTGTGATAAAAATACAAACACAGTTTCACAGACTCAAACTCTATAAAAAATGTGTTGGCATTGTTGCATGTGGCAAATAAATAAAGAAAAAGAAGAAAAAAAACGTAAATGAATGATTGAAAAAGAATACGTTTTTTTATATGAGTTTTGTTGGTAAGAGCTTTTTATTTTAGTTTTATCAACGCTTTTCACAGATGACTAAATCAATTGATTGATTTCTCAGGTGTGCTGAGTCAGTCAGCAATTCGTGTCATATGATGTAACAAACAGTAGATATTCCGCATCACATAGTATTTGAGCAGAGAGCAGAGGTGTTAAGTAAACAAGCAGCAGACCATCTGAGTACTTTCAAGTAAACCAAGCCACAGAATACCGTGTTGAGGAGAAAAGTACTGGGGAGAGAAGCTTTAGCACAAAGGCAGAGGTACTTAAATTTTGTTTTGTTATAAAAAATGGTAACAAATAACGGCCTATAGGCCTTTTATTATTAAAAAAAATTGGCATGAAATTATATTTCTTACAAAAAAAAGTACGGCAATAAAATTGTACCACAGAAAGGACACTAAAATAGGGCCAGGAGTAAATTATTGAAGGGAGAAAATTGCAAAAATAAATGAAATGCTAAGGAAGAATTTTTGAAGAATGGTCACCAGTTTTCAAAAGTACTCGAAGGAAAATGTAAACAAAAAGCACTAAAGTCGCCCGTAGTCTGGTACGTAGTGAGTTGGCTAGGTTCGAACCAGAGGTCAGCAATGAATCGCTTTTTCGCTACTCATAAGTACTCATGACATTTTGAGTATGAGTGAGTCAACAGTATTGAAATCCAACTACTCTGATTCATTCATACTCACTACAACATTGATTTATAAGAACAAGTTGCAATGAGTATGAGTACAACGTTGACATCAAACTCATAACATTCGAAATATGTTTGATTCATACGCCTCCTATTCATTCAGATTCATAAATTTAGAAAAATACTTATAATACTCATAATACTTATAAATGATTCGAGTGATTCGAATCATTCGTCAAGAAGAAAAAAGAAGAAAGACACATAAACAAAAAAGACAAAGACAGCAAGGTGAGCAAACACACAATCTTCACGTGAGTATTGTAGTGTTCGTACCCGAATCATACTTATTTTGTGATTCGTGTATACGATGAGTCATGGAGAGTCGAAATCAATAACATCATGCGTATTGTTAAGTATGAGTACCATGAGTATTTCAAACTTTGAATATGAGTAGTACGAGTATGACATTAAAATAAGTATGAATGCGTATAAGTATCAGAAATTATATGTAAGTATGATTCGAATCTACTCATCGTTTTGAATACTCATTGCTGATCTCTGGTTCAAATCCCAGGTCAGATATCTCCAATCAAACGAAATATGAAAAAATATTTCTTCGGCGGCTTCCTCTCAGCAGATTTCTGGCAAAAACTCTGAGAATAAATAAAAATTGCCATGGAAAGTTTCTCAAAAATCTGTCGTTCCGAATCGATTTTAAACGGTAGGTCCTGCCACTCATGTATAAAATTAACACATACAACATCGTTGGTGTGAGCAGCTAGGTTGTTATCCTGACTAAAGTGTTGTAATAACCAATTACGTACATAATGCCCAGAATTTTTCCCCGGTTTTTTTATTTTTAATTCTACAAAATTTTAGGAAACCTAGTTCAACTCACTTGAATCTTTTTCTTCTCAAATCATTTGCCATAATGACTATCGATTGTTTTTTGTTTTCCTTCCCTTTTTCTTTCCTTATGGTTATCAATTGTTTGCCTTGGTTTTAAGTAGAATCCTTATGAGTTCAAATTTATTTTCTTTTTTCTTTTTATTCTGTGTTTATCCTGTTTATCCTTCTCTAATACTTTTAATACTTTCCATAAAACAGCAGAATAAACATAAAAGAACTAAAAAGGAAAAGAAAAATGTGCTCGAAACATTCAATTTCATTAAATTTATTGCAACAAATTGAAGAGGCGGTTACAACAAATTGTTTCGGTTTGAATTTCTCAACGTCAAATCTTTTAAAAAACAAATTTACGTGAGGGTGTTGGTGTAAAGTAATAATAAGGCTCAAGGTAGACTCAAGGTGGAAATATTTGGCATTCCTTGAAGCAGAACAATTTGTTTATTTTGTAAGCAATTTTTGGTTCAAACCCTTTCCTTGAAAAAAATATTTCCCTGGCGGTAAAGATTGTATTTTTACGGGAGCATTTGAAAATCCCTGAGAATGCCTGCAATCTGGTAAATATTTTGAATGGGTCTGGAAATGCTGTCATTAAGTTGTCGTTCAAACCCCAGGTCAGACATTTTCAACAAAACAAAAATTTAAAAAAAAATATTTTTTCGGCAACTTCCTTTCAACAGACTTATGGAAAAAACTCGGAAAGTCAATAAAATTGCCTTGAAAACCGCAGCGTGAAGTCACCGTAGTCTAGTAGGTAGTGTGTTGGCTTTTTAGACGTGAGACCTCGGTTCAAACCCCAGATCAGACATCTCCAACAAAATAAAAATTTTAAAAATACATTTCATCGGCAACTTCCTTTCAACAGCCTTATGGCAAAAACTCTGAGAGTAAAAAAATTGCCATGAAATCTTTCGCAAAAATCTGTCGTTCGGAGTCGACTTGAACATTGTAGGTCCCGCCACTCATGTAACGGCTGACTTTTTAGCTATTATCTTTTTGGCAACACTGGTTTAAACAGCTCACGCACGTTTCGTGTTCTGTTTCACTGTCAAACATCTTCAGTTTGGTCTCTAATTTAACCATGAATCGTCTTACAAACGAACAACGCTTGCAAAATCATTGAATTTTATTATCAAAATGCGTGCTCTGTTAAGAAAGTTCATCGCACGCTTCTTCCATTTTATGGTCAGTTTAATCGACCCACTGAAGCGGCTACTCGGGCTATTGTGACTAAATTTCGCATCAAATTTACATTGTTGGACATTAAACCACCAACACGCTTACGTAGAGTGCAAACTGAAGACAATATCGCAGCTGTATCGGCCAGTGTTAATGTTGACCATCAATTATCGATTCGTCGCTGTTCGCAGCAATTGGGCCTCTGTTACTCAACAACGTGGAAAATTTTGCGGAAGGATTTAGGTGTGAAGCCTTTCAAAATATGTACAGCTGGTGCAAGAATTGAAGCAGAACGACCGACCGCAACGCAGAATTTTGGTGAATGGGCTCTTGAAAAGTTGGCCGAAGATCCACTTCTTTATCGAAAAATTGTGTTCAGCGACGAAGCTCATTTTTGGCTCAATGGATACGTAAATAAGCAGAATTGTCGATTTTGGAGTGAAGATCAGCCAGAAGCATTGCAAAAGCTACCAATGCATACAGAAAAAGTCACAGTTTGGTGCGGTTTATAGGCTGGTGGCATCATTGGACCGTACTTCTTCAAAGATGCTGCGAATTGTAACGTAACTGTGAATGGTGGGCGCTGCCGTGAGATGATATCCAACTTTTTTTTGCCCAAAATGCAAGAGCTTGACTTGCATGATATGTGGTTTCAACAAGACGGTGCCACATGCCACACAGCACGCGTAACAATGGACTTATTGAGAGGCGATTTCGGTGAACATTTTATTTCACGTTCGGGACCGGTCAATTCGCTGCCTAGATCGTGCGATTTAATGCCTTTAAACTAGTTTTTGTGGAGCTATGTTTAAGCTCATGTCCATACAGACAAGCCCGCTTCAATTGACGCATTGGAAGACAACATTGAAGCATTTATTCGTGAGATACCGGCCGAAATGTTGGAAAGAGTATGCCAAAAGTGGACTAGGCGGATGGACCATTTGAGGCGCAGTCGCGGTCAACATTTGCATGAAATAATCTTCAAACATTAAATTATATTGACCGTACTATCGATTCAAATAAAGATTTCATGCATTTTTCTGAATTTTATGTGTTTTTTTTTGAAAAATTTTCCTATAGCTCTTAAAAAATCACTCATGTATAAATTTAACACACACAACATAAGTGGTGTGAAAAACTTAGTCGTAATCCTGACTAAAGGCTTGCAATGACCAATTATCTATTTTTCATAGGTTTTCTATGAAAAAAATTTTTGAACAATTTTTCCTTAAAGTCTCTAAAATGTCTTTGGCAGCCATATTGGAAAATAAATTTTATTTGGCAGGCAATTTTTGTTTTTTTATTTTAAATTTATTTGCAGATTTATTTCGATGAAAAAAAAATTTCTTTTAAAAATTCTTGGAGTTTTTGGGCCTTTTTCTGTTACTCGGTTCTTAATGGCAAAAATTCTTAAGCACAAATGGGCTTAAAATGCCCATAAATTGTGCAACAGAACTCAGGCAAATTGATTACAAAGACAGACATTGCTTTGGTTGCATCTATTTGTGCATCTAATGCACGCACACTTATAGACCCAAAACAGAATTCCTTCGACGTTTTGTTTTTTTTTCTATTTTTTTGAGTGAAAAGAAAAATTTCCTCTTCTTCTTCTTTAGGTTGATTATGTGCAAAGTCTATTAAAATGGCCCAGTCGCAAAAAGACTTAGAAATTGTATGTCGTTTTCGGTTTTTAATTTTTTTTTTGTTTTAGGGCCCCACATATTTTAGCCTATGTAAACGACGGGTTTTTTTTTCTTTCTTTCTTTTTTTGCAAATTTCAAACAACAGCCAGCCATCAATTGCGTAGAGACCAACATTGTAAAAATGAGGCTTGTTTTCTTGCTGTGTATGTGCCTTTTTCCGTTGGCAATAGTGTAACGTAACGTAACAACCATAGGAGTGTTCGTTCGTTCGTTCAATCGTGTGCCATCTGTCAAAATGTTGTGTTTTGAGTTGATTCTTTTCAAAGTTTCATTTCTTTTTTTCTTTTTTTTTGTTGCCTGATTTTTATTACATTTTTTATTATAAAAAAAACAAAAAAAAATAAAAATTAAAATAGAAAAAATTACAACAAAAACTAATGGCTGGCTGGCTGACAGACAAAACGACTGTGTTGAATGAGTGAAATATACAAACAACTCTTGTCTAATACGGAGAATGATTTCTTTTCTCTCTTTTTTCTTTCTAATTGTAAACATTTGCTTGTGATATTGACGATGGCGATGACGACAATGCCAGAAACAAGCAACATATTGTTGTAGCACTGGACAGTTGTTGCTGTTGTTGTTGTTGTTTCTTCTCACATTTTTTCTAGACGAAAATTTTTTCCTAAATTTAGTGTTTTTATGCGTTATGTTAAGGGCCTTAAAGTTTAAAGACAAAACAATATCTGTTGGTAGACGAAATTAAAGAATAAAAATCGGAAGAAAATAAATAAAAAATAAATAAAAAATAAAACAAAAATAAAAACCAAATCTAAATATAAAAAAACAATCAAATGAGTTTCCTTTCGAAAAAAACTGTCGCAAAATTAATTTTGGAAAATCTTCTGTAATGTCAACAAACGGCTGTTATGGAACCAACGTAATACTACTGCCACTGAGTTTAATTTTTATGGCAACGCAAGCCTGTTATGAAACAGAGATTAACAAGTGCTTCCTTTTCATTTCTCTAAGAAACATAGAGCTGTGACTCAAAGCAACCACACCGTGTGCTTATTACTCCATAGCTTGTTGCTTACTTTACTTAGGGCCATTATTACAACTTGCCGTTAAAGTAGGGTTTAGTTAAAGGCAACTTTAGCTAAAGTGAACTTTAAAGTCACCTTTAATTTATTTTCGTTAATACAACCTACAGATAAAATTAAGTTAACTTTTTCAAAAATATGGCAATGCCGAAGCAATGTCGATAACACTGCTCAATTAAACAAGTTCTTTTTAAACGCAGTGGCAACGAAGGGCTTCTTTTCTTTTTTGTTGTATTTGCTCATTTTGTATATATTTGGAGTTGCCATATTGAAAATAATATATAATATGACAAGTTGAAAGTTTGAACTTCAAACATAAACTTAACTTGAAGGGCCATTATTCCAACTTGTCGTTAAACTTGGTGTTAGTTGAAAGTACCTTTAGCTAAAGGGAACTGGAAAGTTATCTTTAACTTATTTTCGTTATTACAGCTTACAGATAAAAATTTTCAAAAATATGGCAATGCCGGAGCAATGTCAATAACACTGCTCAATTAAACAAGTTCTTTTTAAACGCATTGGCAACTGTGGGCTTCTTTTTTTTTGTTGTTGTATATATTTGAAATTGCCATATTGAAAATAATATGTTATATGGCAGGTTCAGACATGAACTTAACTTTAAAAGTTAGAGGTAGAATGATCCTCCCCTTCGCTTAACGCTCACTTCTGCCTTATTGTCCACTTTTAATAAGGAAAAACAATTTATTTGTCCATTAAAATTCTCCCGTTCATTAACGGCAAGTTGTAATAATGGCCCTTAATTCATCATTACATCCCTGTTTTCAAGAGTACAATCAAGCTTCTCACACCGCCCTTTGACGGGTGTTTTAATTTTATTCACGAGTGGCGGAGAACTGTCAAAAATTGAGATTACTGGAAAGCAAGAGCCGAGATTGTTTCCTCTAGGGATTGTTTTAACCCAAATATCATCTATTACTTGGAGCTCCTTAATCTTATATATATATAAAACTGAATGTGTGTTTATTTGTTTGTGGGTTTGTTTGTTTGTTTGAAGTCTATAGACGGCTAAACGGCTGCAGCGATTTTCTTGAAATTTTAACAGTACCTTCCTGTATGTCTGGAAGGAACTATAGGCTATTTTTTATTTTAAAATTTCAAGTAGGCGAGGTGCCACGCCCACATACCCAATAAGTATTTAATGTCACTTATCTCATAAACTGCAGCAGCTAGAGGCCTCAAATTTTGTATGGACGACTTTGACGTATATATGAACAAAATGGACGGATTGGCTATAGTAGGCGTGTCACCTCCCATAGTCTATATATATAAAAATGAATGTTTGTTTGTATGTACCTTATAGAATCGTAAACTATGCATTTGCTCATGTTATGATCTTTAGCAAAATTGTTACGCATGAGCCGGGGAAGGTTTCTAAGTTGGTATGACTAATTTCCGACAGGTGGTGCCACTGGAAACTAAATCGTAAACTGTACATTCTTTAACAAAGTTGTTGCGCATGAGTCGAAGGAGGTTGGTGCGATTAAATTCCGATGGAGGGCGTCACTGAAAATTATTCAAAATTATTGACAAGCAATTGGTCGACCTACACCTCAAGCACGGAAGATAAGAGCATTACGAGCCTCAGAATCAGACGAGCATTGAGACTGGAAAATCTTCGAGTATATGCCGCTGAAACCCGTTCGCATGAATCACTTGAACAACGAGAAGTGAGATTAGAAACTGATCGAATGCGTACTACTCAGGACCGTTCATCTGAATCATCAGGACAACGGGAAACAAAATCAATAAAATGATTCAAAATTAATTGGACATTCGGGTAATGTCTTTCCTTCAAATTTATTTTAGTTGGTAGCGCAGCAACACGTGCAGGGTACAGCTAGTTTCTTTATAAAATTCTTTATTTTTATTTTTATTTTATTTTCTTTTTATTTTTATTTATTTTTTTTTTCAAATGCAAAAAAGAAAATATTTAAAATTTTACATATTTGTTATCACAACAAGGCCTATCACTTGTAATTGAAACGAAATATTAAAATATTTTTTTTGAACGGATTTTTTTGTTTAAATTTTTAAAATTATTTGTCTCTGATTTCACATGTAAAATTTCAAGAATTTTCTTGAAAAAAAAAATTAAAAATTTTAAATAAAGAAATTATTTTCCCTTTTTTTTTTGTAAAAAATATATACATATATGTATCGTATGTGTGTATGTGAAAGAGTGTGCGTATATTATTTTTTTTTTTGTTTTTTCTTTTTAATTTAAAAATATAGTAAAATAAACAAGGTTAATGCCAATTTATGTTTTGTTTAACAACAAAAACATCATCGCACGAGCAGTTGCTTTTGGTTGATTTTCATTAAAATATTGTTGTAAAGCAAACATATTATAACAGCAACAATAAAAACAAAACCAACAACAACACCAAAATTTTAAAATAAATAAATAAAATAAAAAATATTAGAAATAAACAAAAAACAAAAAAAGAGAAACAACTACACGGTAAAGCCAAAAAAAAGACAAGAAGAACAAAACAAAACAACAAGAAAATGCGTTTCTGATTTTAAAAACTGTTTCATCAAATATCTGAAACGAACTGCATTATCATTATCATCATCTTCGCCATCATCATCGTAATGATCATAAAGATTAGAAAATCAAATTAAAAACGAAGCCAAGGCGTAGAGGTAATAATAATCATGATGATGATGTTGCGTTTTGTTGGTATTTTGAAAGACAGACAATCGGGCGCATGATTCTGATGAGATTCTGCTTTTGCCCCCGTTAAACATGACGGAAATACAAAATAAAATCAAATACCAGACATTAAAATCTTTAATTTTAATTTTAATTTTTGATTTTCTCTATTATAAACATTCAATCGATACATTTTCAATACATTTTGTGTTAAATTTAAACAAATTGTTTACTTCGCCTGTGTGTATTGATTTAAAATAATTGAATTGGAAAGAAAATTTATGGAAATTTGAAAATTTTCTGGGAATTGTTTTCACAGCAAAATTGCATTGAATTTTGGGGAAAACAAATTTTATCGGTAATGTTTAGCAGCCCACATTTAAAGGATTTCTGTTAACCTCTAAACGAGACATAGGGGTCACCTATGTATCGGCTCACTTAAGCAGCAGTTCTGAAGAAGCTGATAAATTTTCTAAGGCATAATCTGCAAGTTCCTTAGAAAGTTCAGCGAAATAATTCAGATAACTCCTCCTGAGTCTTCTTAAATACTATACCAACAGTTGCTATTATTACAACTTGCCGTTAACTAAAGGAAGGATTTTAACGGGCAGATAAATTGTTTTTTATTATTATAAGTGGACCATAAGGTATAAGTAAGCGTTAAGCTAAAGGGAGGACCATTCTACCTTTAACTTTTAAAGTTAAGTTTATGTTTGAACTTAACCATATTAAAAATTATTTTCAATATGGCAACATCAAATATAAACAAAATGAGTAAATACAATAAAGAAAAGTCCGTCGTTGCCACTGCGTTTAAAAATAAATTGAGCAATGTCGATAACATTGCCATATTTTTGAATAATTTAAATTTATTCTATCTGTAGGTTGTAATAATGAAAAGAAGTTAAAGGTGATTTTAAAGTTCACTTTAGCTAAAGTTAAAGGTGATTTTAAAGTTCACTTTAGCTAAAGTTAAAGTTGACTTTAAAGTTCACTTTAACTAAAGTTACCTTTAACTAAACCCAACATTAACGGGAAGTTTTAATAATGGCCCTTAATCGTGTCGTGCCCATTAAGATCTCAGTCTACCTGCTATCATGCATAGTCCACTGGAATATCTACGGCGAATAGATGCCCTAAGATACCAGCAGATCAGGCATAACCAACAAAACGAAACATTAAAAAAATATTTCTTCGGCGACTGCCTCTCAGCAGATTTCTGGAGAAAACTCTGAGAGTAAATAAAATTGCCATGAAAAGTTTCTCAGAAAATCTGTCGTTCGGAGTCGACGTGAAACTGTAGTTCCCGCCACTCATGTCTTAAAATTAACGCACACAACATGAGTGGTGTTAGAAGCTTGGCCGTAATCCTGACTAAAGGGTTGTAATAGCCAATTATGTATGCATGTATATATGTGTTAGAAATGCACTTAATCGTGTAGTGTCCAGTAAGATCTCAGTCTACCTACGGCGAATAGATACCACTCAGATACCAGATCAGATATAACCAACAAAACGTTTGGCGACTGCCTCTCAACAGATTTCTGGCAAAAACTCTGGTAGAAAATAAAGTTGCCTTGAAAGGTGTCTGAAAAATCTGTCGTTCGGAGTCGACTTTAAATTGTAAATCCTGCCACTCATGTATAAAAGTAAAACACACAACATAATCGGTGTGAGAAACTAGGTCGTAGTCCTAACTAAAGGGTTGTAAGGGTCCTAAAAGGAGATTACATTGAGCAATAAAAGAACAATTTGGACAACAGATTTTGGAATCTCTTTGTTTGTGGCATTAATACAGTTTCATATTAATTTGTATGCAAAAAAAAACGGTTCAGATCATTAAATTTAGGCTATACAGTCAAAGAAAAAAGTCTGCATACAGTGGTGTAGGATTTTTAACAAATTGGAAAAGAAGTTACAAGGTCGCTAAAGGCATTTACAATTAAGAGTGCTTGAAGAAGAAGCGAATTGTACAAAATATAATGTAGAAATTATTGGGAAAAAACATAAAAATTAGCGGAGAGCAAAATAGACTTTTTTCTTCGACTGTATATGGTAAATTTATAGAACAAATCAACCTAACGATGTTATTTTTATGTATTTATACTACAGACGTTTAAAATTGAGAAGAAAAAAACATGAATTGAACTGAAAGTTTAGAAAAAGAATCATTCTAGAACATTCTTAACATATGAATTAAAACAATAAATTCATATTTAGTTGGCTTGACTAATAAAAAACAAATTTTAAAAAGAATTTTTTTTTCTTTCTTTTAAGAGTGAATTAAAGCAACGACAAAATTTTATTCTATTGTGGTTTTTTTATTTTTAACTAAAAAATTTTAAAATAAAAAATTTTTTTTATCACAGAATTGAAATTTATTGCTTTGTTTTGAATATTTTTTTCAGAATGAATTTTTTTTTAGTTTTTTCCTGTGTGATAATTATAGTGCACCCTACACTTTAAATATTGGTGAACTTAGGTTGGTAAATCGTTTCTTAGTGATACGGCTCCATAATCTTTAAAGAGGAATTTATTCCAAAATATTAAAAAAAAAATTCGAAATTAAAGACGTATTTACACAGATTGAAGTCTAAAAATAGCCCAAACAGATCTTACCAGAGATCAGTAATGAGTATTCAAAACGATGAGTAGATTCGAATCATACTTATAATTCCTGATACTTTTACGCATTCATACTTATTTTAATGACATACTCTTACTACTCATATTCAAAGTTTGAAATACTCATGGTACTCATACTTAACAATACGCATGATGTTATTGATTTCCATTCTCCATGACTTATCGTATACACGAATTACAAAGTAAGTATGATTCGGGTACGAACACTACAGTACTCAGAAGAAGGTTCTGTGTTTGCTTTGCTTGCTGTCTTTGTCTTTTTTGTTTAAATGTCTTTCTTCTTTCTTTGTAAATGCAACAACAACTACGACTGTAAATTTTGACGAATGATTCGAATCACTCGAATCATTTATGAGTATTATAAGTATTTTCCTAAATTTATAAATCTGAATGAATAGGCGTATGAATCAAACATATTTCGAATGTTATGAGTTTGATGTCAACGTTGTACTCATACTCATTGCAACTTGTACTTATAAATCAATGTTATAGTGAGTACGAATGAATCAGAGAAGTTGAATTTCAATATTGTTGACTTACTTATACTCAAAATTGCATGAGTCCTTATGAGTAGCGAAAAAGCGATTCATTGCTGATCTCTGGTACTTACTCCATTCCGTGGCAATTATACAAAACGTTTTATGTAAATGACCAGCCTTAATGAAACGCAAGCAGAAATAATTGTTAGCTCGCTAGTCGCGGGCTAGAAATATGGAGAATAGAATTTATCTAAAGACATCGTAACAAGATGTCCAAGTTTATGTAAGTCTAAGTTTAACTAACCTTACACCACACAAGAATAAGGAATTATTGTGAAACGATAACAAGTTTCATAAGGGCAAACACATTAGTTTCACTCGTCTTCTGAAGAATTTTTGTGTGTCAACGATAAACTCAGGGCGATGCAATACATTATAAAGGGTCCGCCAAATAACTTTTTTTTTGAAAATGCTTTAAAAAAACTACTGAATATTTTCTCAAATTTCTTTTTTTATTCGAAAGTACAATCCTTCCGGTTAATAATGGAAAATAATTTCATTCAAATGGCTGCCTCGGCTGGCCATGCAGTAGCCTACATGATCGGTCCAATTTTTAAGCACATTATCGATTGTGTGCAGCTGTATTTCACCAATGGCTTCACGAATATTGTTCTTTGAAGCGTCAATTGTCTCTGGCTTGTCGGCGTAACACTTATCTTTGACGGCACCCCACAAATAATAGTCCAACGGTGTCAAATCCCAGCTCCGAGGTGGCCGAACGACATCAGCTCTGCGTCTGATAATGCGATCTTCAGAAACAGGGCGCAAAACATCGAGTGTAGCTTCGGCTGTGTGGCACGTAGCGCCGTCCTATTGAAACCAAATGTTGCCAATATCCTCCTCTTCAATTTTTGTGAACAAAAATTCGTTCAACATGACCCGATAACGATCGCCATTGACTGTAAAGGCCATTCCTTGCTCATTTTCGAAGAAAAATGGCCAAATTATGCCCCTGGACCAAAATTCGCACCAAACAGTGACTCGTTTTGGGTGCGTCGGCTTTTCAATGTATGCGTCCGGGTTTTCTGTGCCCCAAATGCGACAATTTTACTTGTTTACATACCCGCCAAGATGAAAATGAGCTTCATCTGAAAAGATGATTTTTTTTTGCCAAAATCGGCATCTTCTGTAAGTCGATCGCAGGCCCACTTAGCGAAGCTAAAACGCATTGGATATTCATATATTCGTTCAGCGGAAGGATAAAACTAATTATCAGTCAAATCAGACATGAGCTAAGTGTTACCATTCACGAAATAAGTACTAGTTGAAAAAAAAACGTTAGATGGCGGACCCGATATATACATACATACATAATTGGCCATTACAACCCTTCAGGCAGGATTACGGCCTAGCTTCTCACACCGCTCATGTTGTGTGCGATAATTTTATACGCGAGTGGCGGGACCTACAGTTTAACGTCGACTCCGAACAACAGATTTTTGGGAAACTTTTTCTTGGCAATTTTATTTACTCTCAGAGTTTTTGCCGGAAACCTGCTGAGAGGAAGTCGCCGAAGAAAAAAAAATTTTTTTTTTTTATATTTCGTTTTGATGTCTGACCTGGGATACGAAACCCGGGCTTTACGTCTAATAAGCCAACACACTACCTACTAGACTACGACGACTTCGACTATATATTGTTATACGTTATACTCCCCACCAACTGTAGGGCGTTTGAGGCGTATAAAATCGAGTGATGTAGTTTTGGCAGAGACTCAAAAAATAATGTCATAAGTTTTTAATTTTTTTATATTTTTTTTTATTTTTTTTTTATTTTTTTTTTTTTTAATTCTTTTTTTTGTTATTTTAATATGATTTCCAGTTATTAATAAAATATTAATAAAATAAGAGAGAGAAATAGAAAAGTCATGATGTTCGATAATAAATTTGAAAACATAATTAAAATTAAAAAGTTGACAGTTTTTTTTTTATTCATTTAAAAAAAAATGTATCAGACTATCAGCAGCAGTTCTATGAATAAGAGAGTTAGGCAAGCAATTCACGCGCCATTTTGTTGCAATAATAATAGCATATGATAATATTTGTGTTTTTGAGTTATAAATTATTAAATTTGTATCAAAGTTATTGTTTAAAAAAATAAATACCACCGTAGTTCTGGAGTGGGCACAACAAATCCACGAGACGAGGGGGGAATTTAGTGGATGAGGGCCCCACACACGGAGGATGTGACGACTTCCTCTATGGTGCGGTTAGGTACATTTAACCCTCATCGGCGAGTAAAAAAATTGTCTAAAAAATGTTGATGAAAAACATATTTTTTGAAAAATGTTTATGGATGTTAATATAAAACTGCCACGCCCACAAAAGCAAAACCTTAATCTGTACACAGATGAATGATTCTCTAACATACAGCCCAAAGTAATACAAGCAACTCAGGGTGTCACAAATCATCTGATTTAATCAGTTTTATTCAATACCATCCAAATGTGGTTTGCATGCCGTTTTCTCTCCGGCTTCCTTTAATCATTGGCATTCCGGGAGCCTATAATGTGAATGATCAATCCTTGTTATGCCTGTAAATAAAGTGAGACAAGCAACTCAGGGTGTCTCAAATCACCATGATTTAATCAGTTCCATTCAATTCCAGCTGCCTATGCCAAATGTAGCTTGCACGATGCTATCTCTTCAGGTTCATCAAATGGTTAGCATTCCGAGAGCCTATAAAACTAGTGATCAATACTTATTGTGCCTGTAAATTTTGATTATCGACATTCCAAATTTCGTAACTATAGCACCGATTCTGTTTATTATTAGTGCGTATGTGTTATATGTGAATGGATATCCACCGAAGATGCAAAATGACTCAACCTCACACCCTGTTCTAGTGAAAGAGACTCGAGTTTTCTCACATTCATTCTCATTCTCCTGGTTTAGCCAGCATTTAACACCTCCAGTTAACAATGTTTCCAGTTTAAGTAACGGGTTCAGTTGGTTGTGTGCCAGTAAACAGATGTCATCTATACAATCTAGGTCTTCGAAATGTACATTTGGACGTTCCGATGTGTTCCGATGGTTCATTACTTCAGTAAGCCAATTTTTCAGATTATTATGCCGTCATGTTCAATGCGGCATTTGTTGACGTTGCTATAAGGTCTGTAGTAGAATAATTAATTTGACTGGAGGCAAAGACCATTTCTAGGTTGATTTTGTTATTTTTTACAGGCTATTCCCTCGTCCGTTGCAAGACTTGTTGGGACGGAATGTTTGCATGTTTTGTCCGTATATCTAGCCAGCCTTTGTGTCAGATATTGGTTGATACCTTGTTGGCCATTAAGAGGAGTATTATGGCGGCATTACTTACTGACTTAATTGGTCATTTTATTCATTTAGTCAGGATTACAACCTAACTTCTCACGCCACCCATGTTGTGTGTGTTAATTATAGTCATAAGTAGTGGATCCTACAGTTAAAAATCGGCTCCAAACGACAGATTTTTGAGAAAATTTTCATAAGAATTTTTTTTTTTTGCCAGAAGACTAGACCACAGCCCCTTGCTAGCGGTATATGTCCGCCGTAGTCTAGTATGTAGTGTGTTGCCTGATTAGACGAAAAGGCCGGGTTCGCATCCAGGTCCGACATCAAAACTAAATATAAAAAAAAAAATTCCACGGCGACTTCCTCTCAGCAGATTTCTGGCAAAAACTCTGAAAGTAAATAAACCTGCCATGAAAAAATTTCTCAAAAATCTGTCCTTCGGAGTCGACGTTAAACTGTAGGTCCCGCCACTCACGTATAAAATTAACGCACACAACATGAATGGTGTGAAAAGCTAGGCCGTAATCCTGACTGAAGGGTTGTAATGGCCAATTATGTATGTATGTATGTATGTATAAGTCCGGCTTATTTGTTACTCTCAGGTTGGACGAGCAGTTCTAGTGAAATATTGTTTGTTATTTTCATATCTCTAATCCCATTGGCACCTCGCATCTACCTTTAGAATCTGTTGGTCCATCAGTTCATTGTAGCAAGGGCAGCAACCCTAGTAGTCTAAGTTGTAAGGGATTGTATCTTATCCCGCTACAGAGCAGATCGGTTTTATAGGTAATCAAGTTTCAATCCTCATTTTTTTATTAGAACGAGAATTGAAAGAGATTTCTTCATAATTCTATGCCATTACGGTACCGATCTATGTGCGTCTCTGTTCCTGATTACAATGCCTCCTGGACAATTTATTATTTCCTTCAACTGCATATACACAAGTTGCCGTAGTCTAGTAGGTAGTGTGTTGGCTTATTAGACGTAAAGCCAGGATTCAAGCCCCAGGCCAGACATCCAGTGGTGTGAGAAACTAGCTCGTAATCCTGACTGAAGGGTTGTAATGACCAATTATGTATGTATGTATGCGTATACGCATACAAGAAAATATTTTTTCTAAATTTATTTATTTTTTTTACAAGTGTTACATTATTCTTATGACTTACTGTACTCCTATTGATACTTTTCTTTTGAAAAACGGAAAAACAAGTCCTAAACATACCTCAGGATAATACCGTTGACAATAAAATACTTTTTTTTTCGTTTCTTCTTTAAAACTTTTTAAAACTTTTTCAAGTTGTGCTACAACAAATTCGCGAAAATTGCAACAGAAACTTAGTCCCAAAGGGAAAAAGTAAAAAACAAAAACAAAATCAGTTTCCCCAATAACAACCGGTATTAAAACCCAATAAATGCAAAGAAAATAAAACCAAACAATGCCACAAACACGCCAAGGAAAAAAACTTTTCACTTTAAAGCCATGTATCACGAATTCAAGAAAAAAGGGGTGAAATAATGGAATGCGGTCGGGTTCATTTGATTTCATTTCAATTGCCATGGTGTCGGTGTTTAACCAGGGGAAATGTCAATCGTTGTTTTCGTGTTTTCTGGTTGTTTATTTACTTTTTCACGAAACATTTAAAATTTCTTGGTTTGGTTTTTTTTGTGGCTTACAACAGAGACTCTCTTAGTCATTCTTGTTCGGAAGTCAAGTAAATTTCGATTTTGTTCAACGATATTATTGCTTGAGCAGTTGGCTGATGATGGTTACAACAATTTGTGGTGAAAACAACAACTTGTTGCTTCCCATTGCAATGAAAATGTAAAAAAAAAATTTCCTTATTTTGTAAAACCAATGAAGGAAATTTAAATAGCTGAGCGTCGGCAATAAAAGTCAATAAAAAAAATTTGAATTCAACTGATTATTTATATCCAGGGTCTTTAGCAAAATTTTGTTTCGTTTCTTGCATTTTTAAAAACAATTATTTTCTATGGTTTCGACAATAGCAATTTCTAAATCAAAGAAATTATTCACTTTATGCATTTTATTGCTACTCAATAGCAACAACATATAATTTGTTGTTTGTTGTTTTGGCAACTTCTAGAACTTACTGTTAATTTGTTAATGTGGTGGGCCATTTATCGGCTTAAATTTCTCCAATCTGGCAACACTTATGCCATTGTATTCTATCACAAAATTCAGTATATTGTTACATACATCGAAACGACCTAATATCGTTTAACAACAAAAACGATGAACAAAAGCCACACGATACAAATACACACTAACACTAAGAACACAATGAACGTGTTGATTATCTAAAGCTGCACACACACATATGTACAACGAACCTGGTTGCATCTGGTACCAACAACAACACGAAATGAAAATAAACCAGCTACGACAAATATGTGATAGACAACATAAGCAAAGTACACAAGCAATAATGTACTAACAACAGAACTCTCGAGAAAGCGAGAATACGAACCTTCCACTTCAAGAATGTTCGTTAGACTGGTTGTGTCAGACTATAAAAGGGCTGGACAAAGCAGGCAGCAGTCAGTGATAACTCAGTCAGTCTTGTGTGAAGACGCGTTGCGGTTGGAACGTACAAGCGGCATTGCTTGCAAAAAGGTTGTAAGCAGAAGAGATCTAACGAACAGTTGTTAGTGTTAACGCGGACAGAAGTGTGAAATAGAATAGTGTACAAGCAAATTGTTGTTGTATCGTTAAGATGTAAACAGTGGCACAAACGTAGTTTGAATAATAAAGAGAGTTTAAGAAAAACTAAAGACATATTTGTTTTTACTTGGTTTGCAATTAACGACCTCATATTTAAACGTTTTTAAAAAGGTAAAAACGTAACAATAATGAATCCGAACAATAATGAAACCGAACATAATGAATCGATTAACGCTTGAGCAACGTTCGGATTTATTGTGCCAAAAAGAAACTGTTCGATGATGTCGAAAAAAATCATCTTTTCGGGTGAAGTTCATTTTCATCTTGGTACGTTAATAAGCAAAATTGCCATATTTGGGGCTCAGAAAACCCACACGTCGTCTTACAGAAGCCAATTCACCCATAACGTGTGACTGTTTGGTGTGGCTTGTGAAGCGGAGGCATCACTGGCTCATATTTCTTTGAAAATAAGGACGGCGCAATCATCACTGTCAGTGGAGACATCTATCGCAGTATTATAACCGATTTTTTTGTACCGCTCGTCATGGTTTTCATGTGAACGTTGTTTGATTTCAACAGGATGGTGCAACTTGCCATACATCTCATGCCACAATCTATTTATTGCGTCGAACATTTGATGGCTGTTTGATTAGCCGAAATGGCCGCCAAGAAGCTGAGATTTAACACTGTTGGACTATTTTCTGTGGGGCGCCGTTAAAGATAAGTGTTATGCCAACAAACCAGAGGCAATTGAGCATTTGATTGATGAAGAAACAATCCAATTTGTTGATTTCATTGTGTACTCATGAATTGCGCTTATCTTTGGGTCCATAAAATTCAACTCACGCAGCAATTGCGGCCAATTGACCATTCACAATGCCGTAGATAAGCCGGTTGGTTGGCTAGAGCAACAGGATTTCAATGTTGATTGAATTTTAATAAAATTTTCTTCAGCAATGAAGCTAACTGCTCACTCGGTAATTACGTGAACTTGTAAAATTGTGATCGCATATTGGACTCGAAAAACTCAGCCGTGATTGTAGAGAAGCCGTGATTGCATCCAGAAAAATTTTGAAGACGTCATAAGGCCGTATTATTTCCAAAAAGACACTGGAAAGCTGTTATCATTAATTCAAGTTTACAATCTGAACGGTGAGTGGTTGCAACAAAACGAAGGCGTGAGCCACAAAACACGCCCAATTTATGGCCTGACATTTTTCAGAAACGGAAGATCATGAGATTTAATGCCGTTAAACGTTTTTTTGAGACAACGTCAAAGACATTGTCGTCGCGACATTCATCCGTCCATCATTTGGAGATACCAAGATTCCGCTCAAAAGGTAGTCGAGAATTACCTCGACTGCTGCCATCAATCTAGGTGCGTCAAGCATTATAATGAAATAAAAGTTTCATCAAATCTTATCCGTTAAACGTTTTTGTGAGACAACGTCAAAGACATTGTCGTCGCGAAGTTCATCCATCCATCATTTGGAGATACCAAGATACCACTCAAAAATTAGTCGAGAATTACCTCGACTGCTGCCATCAATCTAGGTGCGTCAAGCATTATAATGAAATAAAAGTTTCATCAAATCATATTTAACTTTAATTTTGTAACCGAAAAATGTATAACCCAATACAGTGCGTAATAAAAGTAAAGCAAGTATAGAAACCTTAAATTTTATCATTATTTGTAGACAAAAAAAAAGGAAAAGTATGACAAAACATTTTTTTTATTTATAAAGCCATTTAGCCTGACATTATGGCCATTTGTTAAGGGTATTAAGAACATATTTTTTGCTAATAATGTGCGATAGAAAAAAAACACTAGAAAAACAACATTAACACCCCATAATTGATTGTATTTTTTTCTGTTTTTTTTTTGGCACAAATTATTTGACTTTTAAACCATAAGCCTTTCATTTCAATCGCTAAACTTTAAGAATTTTTTTTTTCATATAAAAAACACGCGTTTTTTAAGGAACGTGTGTAGACTATCACTTTAAAGCAACAAAAAATATTTGATACCCTACACGCGAACCCTAGGTATACCAAAACCAAATCAGAAACAAATTAAAACGAAATTAACGTCCAAACAATGTTAAATAATATTGAAAACATAATCAAACCAATAACCCATCAAAAAGTATTCAAATTACCATCAAATTAGTGGTAAACGAAATGGAAACATGTCCAGCCATAGTGAAATAAACCTAGTTAGGATAAAATCTTTGACAATTTGTTCAAATTATAGTTAAATTGTTTTCAAACATAATCTAATTCAATCAAGCTCAGTGAATTTATCATCAAAAATAGTCCAATCATAGTGAAATCATTGAAATTATGGCAAAATCTTTATGGAACACTTCAAACTATAATCAAATTATATTCAAATACTAATCAAATCAATTAAAAACAAATTATAATTAAACTTTAGAGAATTTATGGTCAAAAAAAATTCTATCATAGTCAAGCACTCATGAAATCATACAAATTATGGTGACCTCTTAGTCAAATTGTTAAAATTATAGTCAAATGTTGTCAAATCAACTTGAATTTGTTGTCAAATTTACATACAGTTTAATCAAAATCAAATCAAATGACCATCAAATTAATCGTAAACGGATTGGAAACAAGTCCAGCCATAGTGAAACAAGTCTAGTTAGGTTGAAATCTTAGTCAATTTGTTCAAACTATAGTTAAATTGTTTTCAAACATAATCTAATTTCATCAAGCTCAGTGAATTTATCATCAAAAATAGTCCAAATCGTATGGAAATCATTGAAATTATGACAAAATCTTTATGAAACGCTTCAAACTATAATCAAATTATATTCAAATAATAATCAAATCAATCATAAACAAATTATAATTAAACTTGAGAGAATTTATGGTCAAAAAAAATTCCACCATAGTCAAGCACTGATGAAATCATACCAATTATGGTGACCTCTTAGTCAAATTGTTAAAATTTTAGGGAAATCTTTTCAAATCAGCTTGAATTTGTAGTCAAATATACATACAGTTTAAGCAAAATCAAATCAAATCAAATTACCATCAAATTAGTGGTAAACGAATTGAAAACAATTCCAGCCATAGTGAAATAAGCCTAGTTAGGATCAAATCTTTGACAATTTTTTCAAATTATAGTTAAATTGTTTTCAAACATAATCTAATTTAATCAAGCTCAGTGAATTTATCATCAAAAATAGTCCAATGATAATGAAATCATTGAAATTATGGCAAAATCTTTATGAAGCGCTTCAAACTATAATCAAATTATATTCAAATAATAGTCAAATCAATCATAAACAAATTATAATTAAACTTCAGAGAATTTATGGTTAAATAAAATTCTACCATACACTGATGAAATCGTACAAGTTATGGTGACCCGTTAGTCAAATTATATACAAAAAGTCAAATATACATACAGTTTAAGCAAAATCAAATCAAATTACCATCAAAGTAGCCGTACATGAGTTTAATCAAAAGTTAGTGAATTTATCATAAAAAAGAGAAATCTTTGAAATTATAACGAAATCTTTGTGAAGCGCTTCAAACTATAATCAAATTATATTTAAATAATAGTCAAATCAATTAAAAAGAAATTATAATTAAACTTCAGAGAATTTATGGTCAAAAAAAATTCCACCATAGTTAAACACTGATGAAATCATACAAATTATGGTGACCTCTTAGTCAAATTGTTAAATTTATAGTCAAATCCTTTCAAATCAAGTTGAATTTGTAGGCAAATATACATAAAGTTTAAGCAAAATCAAATCAAATTACCATCAAATTAATCGTAAACGGATTGGAAACAAGTCCAACCATAGTGAAATAAGCCTAGTTAAGATGAAATTTTAGTCAATTTGTTCAAATTATAGTTAAATTGTTTTCAAACATAATCTAATTTAATCAAACTCAGTGAATTTATCAACAAAAATAGTCCAATCATAGTGAAATCATTGAAATTATGGTAAAATCTTTATGAAAAGCTTCAAACTATAATCAAATTATATTCAAATACTAATCAAATCAATAATAAACAAATTTTAATCAAACTTCAGAGAATTTATGGTCAAATAATATTCCACCATAGTCAAACACTGATGAAATCATACAAATTATGGTGACCTCTTAGTCAAATTGTTAAATTTTTAGTCAAATCTTTTCAAATCAGCTTGAATTTGTATAAATCAAAACAAATTACCACCACAGTAGTCGTAAATGAATTTGATCAAGCGTTAGTGAATTTATCATAAAAAAGTCGTCATAGAGAAATCTTTTCAATTATGACGAAATCTGTGTAAAGCGCTTCAAACTATAATCAAATTGTATTCAAATAATAGTCAAATCAATCATAAACAAATTATAATTAAACTTCAGAGAATTTATGGTTAAATAAAATTCTACGATACTCAAGCACTGATGAAATCGTACAAGTTATGGTGACCCGTTAGTCAAATTGTTAAAATTATAGTCAAATGTTGTCAAATCAACTTGAATTTGTAGCCTGTAGTCAAATATACACACAGTTTAAGCAAAATCAAATCAAATTGCCATCAAAGTTTTCGTAAATGAATTTAATCAAGAATTATGATGTAATCTTCGTAAAGCGCTTCAAACTATAATCCAATTATATTCAAATAATAGCCAATCAATCATAAAGGAATTATAATCAAATTGTAATGAAATTATGGTCAAATAAAATTCAGACATAGTCAAGCAATAGTAAAACCATGCAACTTGCGGTAACTCTTAGTCAAATTATAATCAAATCAGCTTGAATTTGTAGTCTGTAGTCAAATATACATACAGTTTAAGCATAATCAGGTCGAGATCAGGACAACGTAAATTCAGAATCAAATCAGCGTGAAGTCAATTCACAATTAAGCTAGAGTGAAGTCAAATTTGAGTCAAAGCCTAGCCAATCTCATGTTAAAGTCACTTCAAATCACAGTGACATCAAAATCAAATCAAATTGAAGTCATACATACATAACACACATAATTAGTCATTATAATCCTTCAGTCAGGATTACGACCTAGTCTCTCACACAATTTATGTTGTGTGTGTTAATTTTATGCATGAGTGGTGGGACCTACAGTTTATAGTCGACTCCGAACGACAGATTTTTGAGAAACTTTTTCATGGCAATTTTTATTTACTCCCAGAGTTTTTGCCAGAAATCTGCTGAGGGGAAGTCGCCGAAGAAATACTTTTTGTATTTTGTTTTGATGTCTGGCCTGCGGCTCGAACCCTGGCTTTATGTCTAATAAGCCAACACGCTACCTACTAGACTACGGCGACTTCAAATTGAAGTCAGCCTTCGTTTATTTTCAAGGCAGAGTCAAGTTACGACAGATCAAAATCAAAATCAAACCAAAGATAATTCAGACTCAAGTAAGGAAAGTCAAACTAAATCGGAAGTAATTTCAAGTCAGAGTGAAATCAAAGTTATGTCAAATTCAAGCCAGCTAAAGTAAGTGCTCTCAGGAAAGTACTCAAAGCGAAAGGCAACCACCCCAGTAAATTAAACCAATATTGGTGTCCAAAAAGGAGTTTCCAATATGCTTTAGCTCTACGAGTAATAGTTATACAAGCTGCTTAGAGCCGAAAACCGACAAACCCAATTACCAGATCACCAATAATTTCAGAAATTCGCTAAGTTTTGAACTCAACGTAGTCATATCATAGTAAAGTTATAATTAAATACCAGACATTTAAGTGATGGGCATTTAAAAAGCAAGTCACAGATACTAACTAGGAGTCAACTTTACAGATATTTAATGGTCAAGCTATTAGCGATGTGCAGCCCTTGCGCTAACCAACTTCTTCCATTTCCCTGAGTTTGGTGGAACTTGGTTAGTACAGGGACTGCGTTCACCCGTGGCATCACAACGGGCCGCTATGCGTGCTCAAGTGAGCTTTGTGGTAACAGAGCTACCACTCCGACCTAACCTAACCTAAGCCATTAGCGATACAAGTCATACACATTAAAAGCAATTCATGCCCATTTAAGTGAAGTGAAGTCGCCGTAGTCTAGTAGGTAGTGTGTTGGCTTATTAGACATAAAGCCAGGGTTTGAGCCCCAGGCCACACACCAAAATAAAATACAAAAAGTATTTCTGCGGCGACTTCCTCTCAGCAGATTTCTGACAAAAACTCTGAGAGTAAATAAAATTGCCACTTATGTATAAAATTACCACACACAACATGAGTGGTATGAGAAGCTAGGCCGTAATCGTGACTGAAGGGTCATAATAGCCAATTATGTATGTATGTATGTATGCATGTATGCCCATTTAAGGTCAAAATCATAGCAATTTACAGGTCAAGCCAAAGAGATTCAAGGCTAGTCATAGAGGTTAAGGCCAAAAAATTTAAAAATCCTTTCTCAGGATTTTAAAGAGCCCAGTTATAGACATGAATTACAGGCAATTCACAATGACAAATGACGTCATTTGTCAGAGTCGCAGTTCTTTGATAAATTCAATGTGAAGTTATATTGAAAGCAACACTAAATATTGAAAAATCCGGATCTCCGTCTTGAGTTCATAGGCATGACTTCTGGGAACCTATAATCAAATCATATAATAAAAACTTCTTCCATTTCCCCAGAGCAGCGTATTACAAATTCATTACAGCTGGCTACTCTCTCACATGCCATCTCTGGTCCACATTAAGTTTTCTCAGAGTTTTTGACGTGCGTGAGTGCGTGTTATTTTTCGCACGAACGCATTAACAACTTAATTTTTTTTTATTTTTTTTTATTCGTTGTTGTTGTTTGTTTGTATTCAAATAACATTGTTTTCAATTTATTTAAAAAAAAAAAAAAACAACAAAAAAATATTAAAACAAAATTGTCTTAAGTTTTCTAAAGCAAAGAAGGTTCAATGACTTTCCGGACTAGCGAACATTAGGGACAGCTGTTTTCATAAAAGGAAAAAACAAACAAAAAAAAAAGTTGTTCATTAATTGCCAATTGTTTTTTGCTTTATTTTCTGACACATTAAAGAAATATGAAAATTAATAACCGACAGATAACAGCGGACGATTGGTTACACAAGAAGGAATAGGAAACAAGCGATGTTTTTTTATTTTTTTTAAAGAAAATTTTGAATATTTTTCAAATTTATTAAACAAAATTAAGTGGAAAATAATTTTTGAAATATTTGCGTTTCCATTTTGAATATATAGAACTGTTGCCAAAATTTTGCAGGTTATTAGGCTAATTTTGTATATGAAGAGCATAAAGAGAAAGATCCATTTGCTCTTTTCTATTGGACGGTTTTATTAATCTGCACCTCTGGTTATACGGGATCAATTGAACCATTGTTTGGTCAATTGTTTGAGAACTTACCAGACAATATGCGCCACTAATCGTAATGATTTATACTAGAATTACAAGCAGGGAAGACAGGTCTTCTAAAGAGTATTGCTCCGCGATCCTTCGTAAATTTACCTGGAGGTTCTAAACTTGAGAATAAGGTAGGTTGTGGAATTTTATACAAAGGACTTAATACCTCCGTCTCAATGACTTATGTAGCTTGTTACAGATCAGTTCTCTTTCGGTTGCAACTTGGTGTATCCCGTGAGTCCCTTGATTGACTCTCGAGTTTGCGTCAATCTTATCGCAGAGGGATACCGCACACAATTATGTTACTGATGGACTTGCTAGAGTGGTAACACGTCTGCCTAATTTCAATCCATATATGAATTACTACTGAATCGTATTAAAATCGAGTAATTAATACAGTGCAAGATGGCTGTTAAGGAATACATGCATTATTTACGATAACTTCATGTGAAAACTTCACTCAATTACTACAGAAAGATGGAAGAGTAAACCCGTAGGTAGGAAGGCAAATCTAACACCATACGGTTGCACAGAATACAGTCTTTACCAGACATTAGCTCCTAAGCTTATTATATCTTAGAAAAACTTTTTCGTCATTCGCCAACAGCCATTTCGAAACATGAGGCGAATAATTTTTGGTTTTGAAGGAATCAACCATACCAACCTCTATAATCCCTTAAGAAGCCTGAAAATCAGAGAAGGAACATCTTAATGAGCAAGATTCCTCGCCTCGATACCTCCAACAATTCAACTAAATACATTTTAGCAGACAATATTGTTTTTAGTCACCAACAGTTGGCAACCCTATCATCCTAGAACTTGTTATATTAGACTATTAATATGCTTAGCTGGAGAACCGTACCTATCCCCGCAACCCTGTCATCCTAGAACTTGTTACACTAGACTATTTACATATTTAGCTGGAAAACCGCGATTAACAAAACTGAAGCAAAGCAAAGAATGTACATAATAAGAAGATTGGGGAGATGCTTTGCGAAAGTTGGATATCTCATACAAAAACGTAAAGAAATACAAAGGGTTTGCATTAAAAGCTATTTCCCTGCGGCCTATCTGTCAATAATCACACGGTAGGAACAATGTAAATGGCTAGATTTGTCCAATAAAATAGAAATTGTGGTAAAATAACACACATCGATAGTGACTTGCATAGCACTCTGGCAACTTGAATGAAAGGTTCTTCTGCATAAAAGTTTAATGCTTGTTCTTGCCTATGCTGATAAAAAAAATTTATCGCAATAGCAGATTTTAAATCAGTACTATGTTTTAAAGTTTATAAACTAATAAAAAAAATTATTATAAAATAATTTTGTAACCAAATTCTTAAAAACTAACCACAAACCTGAGTAATTTTGGAGATTAATTTATTACTATGCTTACCTGCAAAGAAAAAAAAGAAAAAAAAAACAATTATTAATGAAGCAAAATACAGTTTAAAGACAAAAAAATATAAAATAAATAAATAAAACAAAAATTGCATTTAAAAACATTTATGAACCACCCTATTTTTTTTATAATAAACATGATCAATTGCACATTCATTCCCATCCCTTATAAAGTTGTCTGTATTTATGTGCTTTGTTTACTTTTTTATTTGCTGACTCTCTTCCTATACAACAATTTGTTATTGCCTTTAAAATATGACCCATATTTCTTTTTATTTTTTCTTTTGCTCTGTCTCTCGCTCTCTCGCCTTATCTGACTGTGTATTTACAAGGAGTGCAAATTAAATTGCATGCAATATGTTGAGCATGGCATGCAATAACATTGTTGTTGTTGTTGTGTTGATATATTTTTTTTTTTATTTGTTATGATGTTATTATTACACAGCATGGGTGGTGGTGGTGGTGGTGAGCAAAGGAGTAAACAACAAAGAGCAAAACACACACAGATTGAGAGAGAGAGAGAGAGTGGGAAAAAGTGAAAGTTTCGTTGTTGAGTGCCTGTGTGTGCATGAAATGTTTTGTAGCAACAACTCAACAACTTTATTTGCAAGATTTAATAGACATGCAGTGCCTTAGCACAGCACCAGCTAAACAAAGCCAAACAATAAGGGGCTACCCTTGGGCACAAAAACAAAGGGAAATTGGTATGATTTAATTACACTTTGTATGAAGAATTATTAAAACATGGGAATATAATGAAATAAAACTGAAAAAATTCTATTAAAATAATACAAAATTAAGTAAATTTACGTATTTTATTTTGCAATGTATCGGGTGAGCCATGTATCGGTTTAAATTTGAAACATCGATTATTTCGAATCTGGCAATACTTAAGACATTCTATTCTGTTACAAAATTTAGTATATTATCTCCATTGAACGTTATGAATCGATTTACGCTTGAGCAACGTTGGGATTTATTGGAAATTTGGGCCAATTATGGAATGTATCGGGTGGGCCATCTATCGGTTTAAATTTGAAACATCGATTATTTCGAATCTGGCAATGCTTATGTCATTCTATTCTACTACAAAATTTAGTATATTATCTCTATTGAACGTAATGAATCGATTTACGCTTGAGCAACGTTGGGATTTATTGGAAATTTGGGCCAACGAGAAACTGTACGATGATGTCGATTTTGGCAAAAAAAAAATTATCTTTTCGGACGAAGCTTATTTTCATCTTGGTGGCTACGTTAATAAGCAAAACATTGCCGTATTTGGTGCTCAGAAAACCCACACTTGGTCTTACAGAAGCCAATGCACCCATTACGAGTGACTGTTTGGTGTGGTTTGTGCAGCGAAGGCATCATTGGCTCATATTTTTATTTTAAAATGAGGACAGCGCAACCATTACGGTCAATGGAGATACCTATCGCACCATGATTTTTTTTTTTTTTTTGTTCCCGCTTTTCTTGGTATTGATGTGAACGATGTTTGATTTCAATTCGATGGTGCAACGCGACACACATCCCATGCCACAATTGATTTATTGCGTGAAACGTTTGATGGTCGTTTAATTAGCCAAAATGGTGGTCAATAGGCTGTCAAGAAGCTGCGACTTGACACCGTTGTACTACTTTCCGTAGAGCGCCAATAAAGAAAAGTGTTATGCCGATAAACCAGAGACAATTGAGCATTTGAAGCACTCGAAAAAATGCACGAAAATTGGACCTATCGAATGAGGTACTGTGAGGCCAACCGCGGCAGCCATATGAATGAAATAATATTCCATTTCTAATCGGAAAAATTGTACTTCACAACAAAAAAAATCTGGGAATATTTCAAACCCTTATTGTTGCATTGCATTTCTAAATTTAAACTTTTATATGGCCCACCCTTTATAATATTTTTAAGTATTTTAAAATGTTTTCTTAAATTCTAGGTGCCATTTAAATTGTTTACTTTCCTCTAAAAAAACAAATTCTATTAAATTGTTATGGACCCTAATGTTTCCTATTTTTAGTTTCTTTTTTTTTGAAGCAAAATTTACTTGTTACTGCCATAAATTGTTGCAACATTTAGTGCGATGACACTATAGGAAGTCTACATGTAGGGAGACGTAATATGCATGAGTAAAAAATGTGTGCCACACTGAACATGCAACTTCAAAAATGAACATATTTATTACCACACAGCACATTTGTAAGGTTGACAGTTTTATTTATAAAACCATACAACACAGGGCAGTTCATGATAAAGAAAAAATATATGTATGTAAACCCAATGGACTGTGTAGTAGTCTGGTGTATATTTGTATTTTTGTAAACAAAAATATATACTAATTGAGATTTGTATTTTCCAAAGAAAAATAAATAAAAATTTCACAAAGAATCATTTCATTAAGGAATATGAGTGTCCTGCTAGTCTAGTGGTGTGTAGTGTGCTAGACTGAGTGTCAGTCTAAATTAAATTGTAATTTCATTGAAATTTGTAGTTTTAAGCTACAATACGAGTAAAAATTCTAAATGAATATTAAAAATTTTTTAAATAACATTTTTGATGGATCACTAATGTAGCATTTTGGCTGTTAAATTTGTTACCAACGCTGATGGCTGTTAGATGATGCATAAGCAAATGGAAAAGGCCAAAATATGTTGCATAAATCAGCCTTAACACTACAATTTGCATTAATAAATACATTTTGGGAAAATGTGAGATTTCACGCGACACTAAATTGGAGTAATTATGATGGAATACCTTGCTGACAGCACAAGCAACAGTAGTTTTATAAGCATAATATGGAATAAAATTTCTAAATAGCTTCTAGTGGTATAGGAAATCTAAATCGCATCCCCACAACACTGCAAATTATTGGTTATGGTTGAAACCATCTGTTATATACACTAAGCGCCAAAATAGAGTAAACACCCCTGAAATAATTAATTTTCTTAGGAGAATAGTCGAATAAATTTCCAAAAATAAAAACGTTTATTTATTACTTATAAAATGTTAAAACAAAAACAACAATACATGATGAAGGAACTTTTTTGTACTTGAAAACAAATCTGTATTATACTTAAGAACAAAAGTGTTGACTCACTTATGGCGCTCACTGTACGTACACAAAAATATGACCAAAAAAGAAAAAATTTATTTGTGGTACATTTGGTGTTGTAAAAAGGAATCTATTTCATAAAAAAAAATGAATCCTTGATTATAAAAATGCGTCTAAATTTCACTTGTGGGCTTTAGCCATGCTTCGTACTCAACAAGTTCTTTGACAGTTGTTGACTCACTTATGGCGCTCACTGTACGTACACAAAAATATGACCAAAAAAGAAAAAATTTATTTGTGGTACATTTGGTGTTGTAAAAAGGAATCTATTTCATAAAAAAAAATGAATCCTTGATTATAAAAATGCGTCTAAATTTCACTTGTGGGCTTTAGCCATGCTTCGTACTCAACAAGTTCTTTGACAGTTTTATGATTGCTTGCCTCAAGGCATTCACACAAAGAAATATGCCATATTGAACAGGATTTGCTTTGACAAGAGCAACAGGAAGGAAATATGAAAACAAAATAATAAAAATTTTGTTACTGACAGCCGTATCAATGACGGCTGGGAGTTAATTGTTAAGCAAAAACAAATATTTAAAATTACTTGGATGTGAATAAATATAAAAGGAAGTTCAACGCATATCGATGGTTCGAGATGTTATGTGTCTAGGAGTTTATGGCCTGCTAGAGACAGTGCTGAAACAGGCTTACTGCTGGGTCATAGATAATTCCAGCCTGAAGTTAGTAATTAGAGGGCACTGCGAGATTAGATCGCTTACAAGGATGTGGAACAGATCCCAGCCAGACTATTGCAGGGTATGTTGCAATGAGGAGAAGTTGGAAACTAGCGAACACCTCCTCTGCTACTTTCCAGCCCTTAGTAGGTTTAGGTTGAGGTCGAGTACGCTGGGCAGGGGCTTATTCAAAGGTTTGGACTCTCTTCCGGGAGCCGACTTTAGGAAGCTCCATTGATTTATAAAGTGATTGATCTGGTTGAATAGTGCTAGAGCTTCAAGGTTGTAGGCGCGCTCTCTTGTGTGTTTAGTCCTCCATCTCTTATATCCTCCCCTTCCTACCTATTCTCCTTTTTCAATTTCCCTACCGCCTTCACTATCCATTATCCACTCTCTCTCTCTCTCTCTCTCTCTCTTCTAGGATGTATTTACAACGGGTCATTTTGACCTCTGGGTATTGTACTTGTCCCAATGACATGTTCTCGAACCTAACCTAACCTAACCTTTTTCCAACGCTTTATATTTATTACTTGTTTCTCCTTACCTTTCTTATAGTTCCTGACTTTAACTAAGTTTATTAATTACTTAAATAAGTTTTTTTTTCAACCAAGCATGGATGATTAAAGCTGTACACTGTAACAGACCCCATGATGTTGCCGGATCTGTCTGTTGTTGTTTTGGGAGTAATGGTTTCAGTGAGAATTATTAGAGTAGTGAAGAGGCTGTTCGAGTCCCACTTTTTTATTCGTTACCTGACTTTCTTTATAATGCACAATTACAGCAGGGTGCAGAGGACAGGGTTCAGAGAGCAGGATTCAGAGATTTCCTGGATTATTTAAAAGGAATTAAAACCTCTCGGTTTTATACATTTAAAATCCTTAATGAAAGTGTATTCGCCTTCTTTAGCGGTTTAAACCTAAGTTACTTGGATTTGTAGTGGAGGAACCACCACATGACAACAACTATCGTACATTAAACGATCGATATTACACAAGAGTCCTGGCAAATAAGTGTGCGAAAAGTTAAGATAAGAAAACTCCTGCAGCGGTATTATAAACCCATTTAATTATTGAATATTGTACCAGCATGGCAACGCTTCTTCCAAAGCGCTTATTTAATTTCGGATTTAATTCCTACTGCCTTTAAAAACCACAGGTTAGGTTAGGTCGAATTGGTAGCTTTGATTACCAAAGCACACTTGAGCACGCATAGCAGCCCGTTGTGACGCCATAGGTAATCGCAGTCTCTGTACTGGCGGAATTCCACCAAACTTATCGAGGAAGTTGATCAATTGGCTACACAAGAAATCTCATAATAACACTCATAATGAACCGCCATTTTAACTAAAAATTTAATCATTTTAAAGAAAGCTTTCTTCAAAAGCCATAAAACTTTGAACTTAGACCAGGTGAAAGGAAAAAAAAACGTTTTCCTTTGAAAATATTTAATTTCAGTGGCCCATTTCCAATAACTGATTTCATTAAAAATTACAAAGAAAATCGCTTAATTGCAATTATTGCATCATTATCTTACGTATTGTTTACATTGTTATTATTTTAATGAAAACAAAACTAACACAGAGGAATCATTGTTTACATTTGAATAGAGAACACAGGGAGCGAGAGAGAGAGAGAGAAAGGAAGAACACACACAATAAGTTTACATTACCTTTTACAACAGCGACATTATTAGTTTATAAAAGTAAGAGGAAAACAAAATAGAGAGCACAAGATAAATGAAGGATTATTTACAGAAAATGTGTAACGAAAACAGGACAATAACTGTAAATATGCATGCATGTACGTGAGACAATCAAATAAACAGGGTGTTACTAATAGATTTATAAAGAGCTACTACCAGGTGATGGAATTAATTTCTTTTAAATTTAATTTAAAACGTGCAAAATATTATATCATGATATTATTTTTACTCTTAACGTACAAAATAATTATTCTTGTCATAATAATTTGTAAACAACGCCAAAAGTTATAGGCCCAACTATTTATTTTAATACAGCAAAAAGGAAAATTAAATAAAAAAAAAACATTTATGCCTACGCATACTGGCAAAAAATGGGTCATTAAAAATTGCCATTTATTAATGAATAGTTTTTGAAGCGACTTTTTCAAAACAAAATTTTTTTCTTCAATAATTTGTTGACATATTTGTTTCGCTAAATTTGTAGTATGGTCGCATGTACCATTTTTTTTTTACCAGAAAATTAAAATTTCAAGCACAATTAGCATAAAAAAAAACTGACTAAAATTTTTTTATATTTTTAGGTTTTAAAACATTTTTTTATTTTTTAAAATTTTTTTTTTATTTTTTTTTATTTTTTTTAAATTTTTTTTATTTTCTTTTTTAATTTTTTTTTATATTTTTTTTATTTTTTTTTTTTTATTTAATTTATTTTTTATAAATTATTGTCGCATTTACTTTTAAGACAAATTTTTAAAGCGACAAACAACATAATCATCAGGACGGCTGGTGGTGATGAGCAACGAATTCATCAACTCATGTCTCTATCGCCTAATAGAGGACACGAAAAAAACTGTAACTGTTCTTGTAAGAATTGTAGATGCTGTGTTGAGCGAATGTACCATGCATGTGACACTTGTCTTAAAGCAAAACAATTTTTATTTCACATTTTTTGTTTTGTTTTTTATTATTCATGTTACGCCATTTTATTTTACACTTAATGACATACATCTGTAGTGTTTGTTGTTGGTTGTTTTCAAAAGAAATTTCTTTGACTGGTTTTCGTTGATGTTTGAAGAAAAATACCACAACAGCACCCAGCATGGCTCATGCAAATTTTGTTTTCATTAGTTCCTCTTTCCCTCTCACCCCGCTGTATTGTGCGGGTGAGTGCATTTTAAAAAACATTTCGATTTCATAAAATGTGTCATGATACGTCCGTTCGCAATATTTGTAAACATACGCATACGCACACACACCCCCATCTAAAAGCCACATCAAAATCACTAACACCAACAATTTACGAAAAAGAAAAATGTGCCCCAGAAAATAAAGTGTAAACAAACAATTGAAATGGCCATCTTAAGCATATCAAAACGAAGAAGAGAAAAAGTACGGTTTATTATTGTTTACAAGAGTATTTTTCGTTTTTTTTTTTTTTTTGATTTATTTTGTTTTATTTTTGTGAATTTGAAGAATGGAAGAACAGAAAAAGTGTTGCCATGCTTTAATTTGCAGTGAATTTGCAAGTTGTTTTTAAAAAATGTAAAGAAATGCACAAATAAATCATTACATAGCATGTTACGTATACATGCATGCATACATACATACTAGGGATGCCAATCGGGAAATCCCGAAACACAAAATCCCGGGATTTTCGGGATTCCCAAATCCCGAATCCCGGGATTTTTTAAAACTTGTCCCGGGAATTTTCGGGATTGTAATTTCATACATAAACACTTTATAAAGTAAGAAAAAAATTGAGTCTACATTGTTTTTTTTATTTAATATTACATTAAATAACACTCATGTAGTTTTTCAAGTGTATCATGCAACAATTAAGTGAATATTCTATATCACTCGACATCGAGCTGAATAAGAACCTAACTTCCATTGTTAAAAAGTTAAACGTTGCCCTCGAAATCCAATAAATTCTGTTAATACAGCTGATGGTTTAGACAATCAATTTTCTAAAGAAATAGATTTGATTGAATAATTAGGTGTTAGAGGTGAATAGTTACATATATTCTGCATATAGATAGTGTTCTTAAAAGGGTAGGTATTTGTTTCTTCACTAATGTGTTTATACATATATGTACATATGTATGGAGACAGATGAATTATTTTTATTTGTGTTACTTTTTGTTCTGTTTTTTATTTTATAACATGTATATTGTGATAAAGATCAAAAATTAATGAAATTTTTTATAAAACAATTGTTTTGAGCTTTTTTTATTAAGAGAAAATCCCGAAGTCCCGGGATATTTCGGGAAATCCCTTGATATTTCGGGATTTTTGGATCCCGAACTGTCCCGAAAAATCCCGGGATTTCGGGATCGGGATTTCGAAATCCCGAATCCCGGGATTTTTAAAAATCAATCCCGTTTGGCATCCCTAATACATACATACATACATACATACATACATACATACATACATACATACATACATACATACATACATACATGCATACATGCATACATACATACATGCATACATGCATACATAATTGCTTATAACAACCCTTTAGTCAGGATTGCAACCTGACTTCTCACACTACCCATGTCGTGTGCCTTAATTTTATCCGTTACCTAAGGAATCTGGGTCTAATATACCAACACAGTACCTACTAGAATGCTAGGCATTACAAAATATACGGTACAGATAATACAAATTGTAGCATATTCTTCCATAGCTTTGAAGTGCTAAGAAATAGTTTATACGGCAGATATTACGATCAGCACTTTTAAATAGTATGGGACGTTGACTCCAGAAAATTACCACATAATTGATGTAACCATTGCCCCGTTTTAGGTATCAGTTCACTAATCATTAGCTTATAATGGCAACGTAATCTAGGTCCTGCATAAAAGTTCCGCGTGCTAATGGTTAAGCAGATTTTATCAATTAAGGATTGTGGGGCAAGAAAGTTAAGGCTTCCTATAACGACTTCTGTAGAAATTGTATAATGTGGGTCAAGATGAGAGATTTACTGAGATCTATTGCAACGCAAAGTTCTTTATTGACGATTAGCCATCAAAAGAAGCAACTATCTCCAGAAACTTATGAATATCCCTGCACTTCTGGAGAGATTGCAGCCAATAGTGTTGAATAGAATGCGCCACTGTCCAAAGTTGTTAAAAGGAAACGAAAATGACTAAAGTAAAGTCAATGTTTACTTCAATTTACAGGGCATCAGATAGGGCCTCTCAATTTGTCGTTTTAAACTTTTTAAATCATTGCTGATCTGTTATGGCGCCTAAGGCTATCTTCGGCATCGAATTCATCTCTTAGAACAGAATATGTTTTATTACAAGACCTACACTAAGGGGATGCGTCCTCCTCATACAGTACATTGTCTTAGAATAAAACAAAAATAGTTATAGAAGAAAGTAAAGAGGGATAGTGTGAGACAAATTTAATTTTTGAAACATTGTCTTTTTTCTTCTGTTGTCGTACAGATACAGTCAAAGAAAAAAGTCTATATACTCCGCTGAATGTAAACTTTTTCCCAAGTGATTTTTACCAAATTAATAAAGGTGTTATAGCGTTGTTTAAGGCAGTTTAAATAAAGAGCATTTGAAGACAAAAACGAATATAAAAAAGTACAACCTAGAAATTATTAGAAAAAAATTAGACTTTTTTCTGTGACTGTAGATAAAATGGGGGCGACAATTTATTCTGGACCTTATTAAAAAACGTTGGGTACACTTTCATCATAAAGGCATTAATTAAAAGTTTTTTCGTTTTTTTTTTCTAATAATTTCTAGGTTATATTTTTTATATTCGCTTTTGTCTTGAAACATTTTTAATTGTAACTGCCTCCAACAACGCTCTAACATCGTTTTCCATTTGATAAAAATTATCGGGTAAAAGTCTACATACAGCTTTTTTCGTTTGCATGTACGTATACAACAATGTGATCATAAATTGTACAACTCAAACTACCACTCCGATGGTAACCCTAAAACATTTTGTGCCAAATGATATTTCCACAGAAGTGTCACAACAAAACAAAGACATTTTTAATAATAAATTATAAACAACAATCTGACTTAACAATTTAAATAAGAACTTGTTTATTCGCATTTTTAATAATTTCATTAATTTTTGGAATTCAATTATAAGTCATCTTCATGGTATTGAGGTTATGAATGAATAAAATGTAAACATTACATCGGAAGTTTTGTTATTGTATGGTAATGATAATTTGCTCTCCAAAGAGAGAGCGAAAGACGCTTAAATGAAAACAAAACTTAAATAGATTCTAATACGGTGTTCAGATATGCACCTTTATTGCATAAAACGCAATAAACGCCATTATTGAGCTCAATATTTCATATAAAGTTTCAATTAATTATTGAGCAAAAAAAAACGCAAATTGTTATAATATTGAGTAAAACTTAAAATGCAGCACTGATCAGCGGGTATATTACAATTATCCGAATACTTTCTGTTGATATTTGACAAATCAAATGTCAACAATGACAAACAAAAAAACAAAATAAAAACAATGTTGTTGAAGCAACCAGCTGTTTTGTTTACCAGCTGTCAAATGAATATTGAATAAGCAGCTGAACTGCGTATATGATTATGTCTGAACACTTGAAATATTGTACTCAATAAACCGAATATTGACTCAATATAAGTTCATATCTGAACACTTAAAATATTGTACTCAATAAACCGAATATTGACTCAATATAAGTGCATATCTATACATAGTATGAGGAAATGTTGGTTTATAGTGTAAACAATGTTAGCAAGGCAGAGATGGGTATTCTGATATACTGATAATATAAAATTCATTAAAAAAATAAAAATTTTGTGCAAAATTCTTTATATTAAAGAAGTTAATATTGTAATAAAGCATTTGGGTATTGAAATAAAAGAATATTTTACAAAAATTTAATAAAAAAAATTTTTTTAAAAATATCTTATGACACTGACATGTCCTAATGAATTAAGATTAAAAACTAATTTTGTTCAAATTATTTGCTTTCTTTCCAACTTACTGAAAAATCTGTTGAAACGTATTAAAAATTAAATAAATTACTCTTGAAAAATGTTTAACAATTTAAACAAATTGTATGTGATTTATTATTTAAATATTAGAGGCAAAGAATTTTCTTTTTTGAATTCTTTTTTTTTGTTTTTAATTTTTTTTTTTGTAATTGTTATATTTAAATGCTAATATTTTAAAAGTGAAAAAAATAAAAGAAAAACCCAACTGGGTCAAACAATTCATTAGTCACAGTGACAATAAAAGTAAAAATCAAATAGTCTGGTATTAAGAAGTACAGCAGGCGGATGGTTAGGATAATAGAGCTGAAACTGTCGTTGGCTTTGTAAAATTATTTTGAACTTAATAGTTAAAAATCCTTTTGCTGCTTAAGCCTTCTTGATATTCATTGCTTATTTTATCATCCCTGAGAGACAGCGTTCAAGAGATTTCCTGAAGGTAATATTTGGAGGAGGACAATCCATTAGTCAGGATTACGACCTATCTTCTCAACCACTTATCTTGTGTGTCATAATTTTATACATGAGTCGATTCCGAATGACAGATTTTTTGAGAAACTTTTTTTGGTAATTTTATTTTCTCTCAGAGTTTTTGCCAGAAATCTGCTGAGAGGAAGAAATTTTCGGAAAAATATTTTCTTCATATTTCGCTTTGTTGGAAATGTCTGAACTGGAGTTTGAACCGTGGCCTCACGTCTAATAAGTCAACCCACTACCTACTAGACTACGGCAACTTCACAAGGCATCAGATAGGGCCTCTCAATTTGTCATCTTAAAATTTTTAAATCATTGCTGATCTGTTATGGCGTCTAGGGCTATCTTCGGCATCGAATTCATCTCTTAGAACCAGAATAGTTAGTTATGCAAAATATATATATTTTTTTAAGACCTACACTCAGGGGATGAGTCCTCCTCATGCGGGACATTTTGTTATAGAAGAAAGTAAAGAGGGATAGTGTGGGACAAATTTTATTTTTGAAACATTGTCTTTTTTCTTTGTCGTCTTATAAATACAGTCAAAGATAAAAGCATACGTACACCGCTGAATGTAGACTTTTTCCCCGGTGATTTTTACCAAATTGATAAAGGTGTTATAGCGTTGTTTAAGGCAGTTTTAATTAAAAACGTTTGAAGACGTTGCTGGCAGCTGGGCTGCCTGTATATATCCGCATATTCTAAAGTAATATTCCGCTACTCAGCAGTCAATTAATCACCATGAGGATAACCATGGATTTAGCCTGAAAGAGACTGCAGTGTTTTTAGAATATTCAAGACTTTTTCCATCCAGCTTGGAGCCTGCAGGAAATATACACATTTCCTGAGAATTTGGAGGAAGATCAGACTTTCATTAATCTCTATTAGGAATAACGGTGTCTAGACATACAGTCACACAGATAATTATACGTAACACCACCACCCCCCCCTAAAAATCATTTTTTTAAATAATAATGAACTTCTAATCTAAAATTTTTTACATTAGCGTCTGTAACGACACATTTACTTAAATAAAGAAAAAAAGATTCCCAAAATCTATGAATTTGTGACTGCAGTTTGCTTAAAACCAATATGGCACCACAGAAAATTATACGTACGACGTATATTTCGTATATAATTTCTCCAAGGGTAGCCCGGTATATAAAAGGTATTGTGGATAAAAATCCTAGGACTACAGCCGTAGAAATACGAAATACCTCGTTAAGTGATCACAGTGTTATTGTGCATTCCGAAACAGTTCGAAGTGTTTTGAGAAAGAACGGTTTCCGCAGCCGAGTGCCGAAAAAAAAAGCCACGATTAGAATTTGCCCAATAATATATGGACAAGTCAACTGATTTTTGGGCGAATGTAGTATTTAGTGGTGAGAACAAATATAATGTGTTAGGCTGTGACGGAAAACAAAAATTTGGCGCTAAAATCAGTTGACTTGTCGATATATTATCATTTAAAAAAATGATTTTTAGGGGGGTACATATAATTATCTGTGTGACTGTAAGTATTGCCAGATGGTGAGTTGCTGACATACATGTTCTATGCATATCCATGAAGCTGTAGCTAGCAGACATAATGAAATTGTTGTCTGAGGGACTTTTAATGATTTTGCAAGTTTTTCTTAAATTTAATAAAAATTCTTATACAGTAATGCCTCTAACTAACATCTTCCAACGTTCTAGCTGACCTATCTTGTTGTTCAATGTCAAAAACAGCGCTTCTGATTGTCACAAATATTTGGCAATTTTAATTTAATTTAAATTGTTTTAACATTTAATTTCAAAATAATTAAGGGGTGCATATCTAATCTTTAAAACCAATCAAAAATTTCAATTTTCTTAACTGTGCTATTTTGGATTTTCCATTTTCCATTTTCTTTAACACTAAACACTTTCCAATCAAATATTTTCAATAAATTCCAATTATTTCGTTTAATTTTAAATGTTTTTTTTTTAATTAACAATTATTTCGCACTTGTTATTAAATTAAAACAACAAAAAAATCTTTTTTTTTTTTTTTTCACTAAAACTGTATGACTAAACACGTAATAAATTTGCTCAAAAACTAAAAATCATTTTCATTTTGTTGTTATGTCTGTATGTGTATCTGTGCCTCCTTCATTTTAAGCAATTGTGCCAAAAAAGAGTTTTTCTACCATTTTTCTATTTCTTCTTGAATGCGTTAAAGAAAATTTAAGGCCCCCGCATTCTCTATAGCACCTTCTCTTTGGGGCCACGCCATCAAGTACAACTCACGTAATGGAGAAAGAAAAATTCAATAAAAAATTAAAAAAAAAAATTAAATGCAAGATTTTTTGTTTTATTTCGAATTATTTTCACTTTTGTTTAAAGTTTATTACGTTTTTTTAGGAGGATTAGGAATTTTGGAAAAATTAAGAAGAATGCGAAAAACAAAACATGTGGTTTTCTTTTCAGCAAAGAAAAAACAAAATTTTTGAAATAAAAACTTTTTTTAATAAAAAAAAACTAACAATGCTATTGAACTTTGAATTTCTTTTTCTAGTTTTCTTTGTTTTTTTTTCATCTCTTTTTGTTTTCCTGCAGAGAGCGAGAGAGAAGGAAAGAACCGAATTGCCAACCATAAATATTCAAGATTTACGTTTGGCGGTGTTGTTGTTTCGGTGTTGTCCGAATTAAATACGTATTGTTGTTACGACGTGTTTGCATGATTTTTTATTCCTTTTCGAAGATTTAGTGTGTTATTGTTATTGTTGTCTTTGTTGAATTTTTATTTTAAATTATTAAGTGCTTAAGTTTATTTGAAATAAACTTTCTGTCTGCCACAATTCTTTTAAAATATTTTTTATTTTGAACCAAACACTTACGTTTTGTAACTCACGTGAGTTGTAATCAGAGCTGGTAACATTACATATCGACGCCCCCGCTCTATAACATTCTAAGTCGAAAAAGTGTGTTTTGAGTTATGAGCTCTCAAAGTTTTCGCGCGACATACGACTATATGGGTATTCGAAGTAGATTTTTCCTTATAACTTCGGAACGGATCGGCGCATCTTAACCAAATTTTGATAGTATTTAAGTTAGAGAACGTAGAATTTAAAAATGCAAGAACATTAAAAACGTTCTAAGTACACTTAGAACGGTATAGAATGGAGGCGTCGATATTAGGATTGTTAATGTGATTTTTGTATTTTTCATCAAAACTAATCGTTTATTCTCTAATAATTTGTCACTTTCTATATAATAACACCCTGTAATGTGTGATTTTCAAAACATTAGTACCGCATATACATATGTATTCAAAGCTCGAACGTTTTACAAAGCACGGAAATAATAGTGAAACCGGGTAAGTAATAGTCACCGTAGTCTAGTAGGTAGTGTGTTGGCTTATTAGACGTGAGGCCACAGTTCAAACCCCAGGTCGGACGACATTCCAATCAAATCGAAATATGAAAAATATTTCTTTCTGGGAGCAAATAAAAATTTTTCAAAAAAATCTGTCATTCGGAGTCGACTTTAAAATCTAAATCATCCACTAATGGATAAAATTAACACACACAATATAAGTAGTTTGAGAAGCTAGGTTGTAATGGATATGCGTTTTATTATTATTTTTATTATTCATAAATTTTGTTTACACTCTCTATGTGTACATATGTATGCAATTAATTGTTTATAATTTAGTTATTAATTGAACATTAAATGTTTAAATCTTATAAAAACACATTTTAAAACTTTTATAAACATATTTTGAAGAAATATGCCATATTATGATTATTATTATTATTTTTTTTTTTTGTAAATTATTAGCATCGTTTTAATGTAAACAAAATTTAAAAAATTTAGATTTTTGCCAATACATCACATTTGGCAAAAAAAGTGGGGTTATGTTTGTAAACAACAAGTGTTGTTGACCAAATATTAAAACAAAAAGCTTTAATTAAAAAATAAACATTTAAAAACAAATAAATAAACAAATAAATTCTGCAGTTAATTATTTGTCACAATCAATCAAGTTTCAATACCTAAGTGTTACAAATTCAATTCGTAGTTTCTTATTGAATTCAATTACTTTTGTCTCTTCCAAGATCTAAAAGAGATGCAAAAATAATATTCTCATCTGGCATCCCTAGCAATGGCGTACATGCGAATTTAATGCAGAGATAGAAAGAAAACATAAATTTGTTTATGTGACCTTAGTTTTTATTACTTCAAAACATATGCAAATTCTCAAGGAATCAATAACAAATACTTTCATTCACTCTCACTCTTTCTCTCCCTCTCTCGCTCGCATACAAGCTCTCTATCTCAAACTATAAACAGGCATACAATACGTAGAACATGTGTTTGTTTTTTCTGCAAAGAGAATTCAATGAGTACAAAACAATACTACGGTATATATGGTATACCGTTAATTTTCTTCTATTCAAAAATTTCCATACTTTAATAACAAAACAATTACGTTGAAAAACACCTACAACAGCAACAACAACACATACACACACACAATCGATATCAAAACAAAAACTAATAATTACAGAAACAATGTAAACATTGGAATCGAACGAAATGAAAAGAAAGACAAAAAGTCTGCTGGTATTGTTGTTCGTGTTAAAAACTTTCCTAAGCACAAAACTTATACGCTCACCTTCACATTTAACGTTAAGGATGAGTAAAATAATAAACAACAACAACAACAACAACAACAACAACAAAAGAAGACGATATTAACCATAAGCTATAGACTAATTTGCTTAGGCAAGAGCACAACAGCATATTTTTCATCATGCCATCACACACTGAGTATGAATAATATCATCAGCATCTCGTTCATACATAGTTTCGTTCGTACAGTGATGGCATTATTTTGTTGTATACGTTTGGATGTGTGCGTAAAAGATTATTTCCACCCAATAAATATTCAAAAATCTAACGAATTTCTTTTAGTTTTTTTCTACTTCTTATAATCATCTAACCAAACAAGTTATGTGGTTCTGTGTGTAGAAAAATATTTGTTTTTCAATTTCGTTTTCTTTTCCTAGAATAAAAATTTTCATTTCAATTTGTTTTTTCGTTTTCCTTTACTTTGAATAAACAAGACTTACTACTACAATTACACAAACAAAACAATTGCAGAAACATGCTCACACACACACTCATGAACGCAGAGCGATCGTATATGGTACCGAAGACTGTTTTTGGACGAACATACAAGACACACACTGCGGTGATGGTGATATAACAATTTTCACCGAAGGTACAAAATGGAATCCGGAACAGGATCTGGGGTCTATTCCGATAAACTGGCACTAAACGGCTGATACAGATTACCTAATCAGGCCAACGTATTTCATGCGGAGATTTTTGGTATTGAACAAGCTGCACGCATTGAAACGGGGGACCTGCCTCTTTCGAACTTGATCATATGTGAGGACAGTCAAGCAGCAGTCAAATAGCTGGGATCCCATCTTGTCAAATCAAACGGCGTCTAGAGTTGCATGCACTATCTACCCCATATACGTCGGCACAACACCCACCCCTCTTGATTTCCGGGACACTGTGGCATAGAGGGGAGTGAAAAGGCGAACTAAATGACAGGGAAGGGATTGGAGATATCGAATGAGGAGACCATAGAGGGGATTGAAAAGGCGAACGAACTGAAACGGAAGGGATTGGAGATATCGGAGTAGGAGACGATAGAGGGGAATATGTGCCCCTACAGGAACACTTTTGCAAATTGGAAAAACCAACATGGAATTCAACAAACCTGGATCCAACAAGCCGAACCTCAAAACTGCTATGTACAGCAGTGGACAACAGAAAAAACCAAGGAACTATTTGAGTTCGACAAGAGAATGGTTCGCACTATAATAACAATTCTAACGGGACAATGCGCTATTGGTAGTTTCGCTGACAAGCACGGTCTGCTTTACCAGGATTACTGCAGAAATTGCCATCATGTGGAGGAAACATCTTTTATTCGAGTGCCATGCACTTCAGGACAGACTTCATCGGTTTTTGGGTGACAGAACATTTGAAGATCTGGGCATGGTGACGAACGTGCCACCAAGAGGACTGACCGGTTTCATTCGAAGCTCGGAGTGGTTCAAACCCGCCACTCACGGAATCATGACAAGGGGGCTTACCTCACACTGAGTGACCATGTGAACATGCCTGTGAACGGCAAGTTCCCCGCTAACCTAACCTAACCTAGTGTGTTTATATTAAAATTAATAGAAATTTTTTTTAAAATTAATTAAAAAACAAAAATTTTAAATATTTTCCTTCCCAAAGGCCATGAAATTAAAAAATAAAAACAAAAATTTACAACCAAAAAAAATCACTGCAAACCAAGCCAAATGAATGCAACACAGTTACGCGTAAATATTTTATGTTCCGCTTTTTATTTCAAATATTTTGTGGGTGTTTTCTCACGTTTCTTTATAATTTATAATTAAAGGAAAATATTACAAAATTTTTATATTTTTTTTACGGAAATAAATCATTAAACGTAGGTGGTGGCAAAAGAATTATTCACTCAGAGAACATAAATAATCGCATAACGCGACACATTTTTCGGTTGCTATTGAAATGGGCCAAAAAGAATAACAGAAAAATGGGGCAGTTTTGCATTATAATGTATAAAATTATTATTTTTTAGACTATCAAGTCAAGTTCTAGAATCAATCAAGAATTCTGTAATTATTTTCGAGTTGCCAGTGTGTTTTGTTTTTTCTAATGTAAACATTAAACAAGGTTGCATTTATATCGGGTGAGCCATCTACATAACATTGCATAATTGGTCCTTACAACCCTTTAGTCAGGATAACGACCTACTTTCTTACACCACTTATGTTGTGTGCGTTAATTTTTATACATGAAAGGCGGGACCTACAGTTTAAATTCGATTCCGAACGACAGATTTTTGAGAAACTTTTTCATGGTAATTTTTATTTACTCTCAGAGTTTTTGCCAGAAATCTGCTGAGAGGAAGTCGCCTAAAGAAATATTTTTTCGTATTTCCTTTTGTTGTAGATGTCTGACCTAGGGTTTGAGCCGTGGCCTTACGTCTAATAAGCCAACACACTACCTACTAGACTACGGCGACTAATACGGGTGAGACATCTATCGATTTAAATTTGAACCATCGGTTATTTCGTATCTGGCAATACTTATATCATTCTATTCTGTCACAAAATTCAGTATAATATCTCCACTGAACGTAATGAATCGATGTACGCTTGAGCAACGTTGGGATTTATTGGGCCAACGAGAAACTGCACCAAGATGTCGATTTTGCCAAAAAAAAATCTTTTCGGCTGAAGCTCATTTCCATCTCGGTGGGTATGTTAATAAGCAAAATTGCCGTATTTAGGGATTAGAAAACTACACGCGGTCTTACAGAAGCCAATGCACCCATTACAAGTGACTGTTTGGTGCGGCTTGTGGAGCGAAGATATCATTGGCCTATATTTCTTTGAAAATAAGGACGGCGCAATCATTACTTCCAATGGAGACACCTATCGCACCATGATAACCGATTTTTTCGAATCCGCTCTTCATGGTGTTGATGTGAACGATGTTTGATTTCAATAGGATGGTGCAACTCGACACACATCTCATGCCACAATAGATTTATTGCGTCAAACGTTTGATGGCCGTTTAATTAGCCGAAATGGTGGTCAATAGGCTGCCAACAACCTGCGATTTGACGCCTTTGGACTATTTTCTGTGGAGCGCCGTTAATGAAAAATTTTATGCCGACAAACCGACAAACTGTGTTGGCTTATTAGACGCAAAAGCCTGGGTTCGAGCCCCAGGCCAGGCATCAAAGACAAAATACAAAAAGTATTTTTTCGGCGACTTCCTCTCAGGAGATTTCTGGCAAAAACACTGAGAGTAAATAAAAATTGCCATGAAAAGTTTCTCAATAAATCTGTCGTTCGGAGTCGATTTTAAACTGTAGGTCCCGCCACTCTTGTATAAAAATTAACACACACAACATAAGTGGTGTGAGAAACTAGGACGTTGTACAATGCGTCAATTCGACCTCCGGGTACTGTACTTGTCTTAATTGACAAGTACACGTCCTATAACCTAACCTAACCTAACCAGGGACATTTGAGCATTTGAAGGCCAACATTCGTGCTGCCATTGACGAGATGCGACCCCATACTTTCGAAAAAGTGCATGAAAATTGATTCGATTGAATGAGGTACTGTGAGGTTAGCCGCGACAGCCACATGAATGAAATAATGTTCCACTTCTAATCGGAACAATTGTACTTCACAACAAAAAAAAAAAAATAAATTTGCCAAAATTTTAAACAGTTTTTATTGGATTTTTAAATTCAAACTTTTAAATGGCACACCCTATAGTATAAGAGTGTAATTTTCCATACAGAGTTGTATTTATTTATTATGTCAGCCCGAAGTAATCTTCTTTTAAATTGTTTCATTATGAATATTAAATTATTTTCTAATATTTTTTGTTTTCAATTGCCGCTGTTTGCCATTAAAAATTTTTAATTCTTATTTATTAAAGCACTTGTCATGTCATTAACATGATTTTTTTGGGTTTGTTTTTAAATTTAAAAGCAAATTGAAAGACTTATGATGATTTTAGTTAAAGAATGCTATCAATGCCATTATTAGGGCACTTAAATCGCCTTATTTCAATGATATTGTGTGATGTGAATTCAATAAATAAAAAACATTTAAAAGTTTTGAGAAAAAAAAGAAAAAAATTTGCATGAATTGTAAAATATTAGAATCTCCTGGTAATCAGGTTGAACTCCATGAAGTACTGGGCTAAGCAACTCCTTGGACTCCTGGAGTCATAAACCCTGTTGTTCCTAGGTACAGATTTATAACATGATTCCCTATAACCATATCAACAGGTGCTTTGACGCTGTTACTACTAACAGGAATCACCAGAAAGCGAAGCTATTTTTTCTCTCAATATTTCACGTACCCTTCTGCTGCCCACGAGATAGAATGTCCTCGTAGAACGAGTGGACCATATTCATATTAACCGAAGCAATGGGAATACCTATGCCCTGTAACATGTCGGAGATTGCTAGCTTCGTACCGACCCTAGCCAGCTCATCAGCAATTTAATATCCAATGACATCCCTGTGTCCCAGAATACATATAATAGTTGCCTTTGAATTATGCGAAATTTCTCGAAGAAACCCTCTGCATTCATGGAAAAGGATGGACATTGAAACTACGTTCGTTAGGAACTTAACTGCAGCCTGGAGATTTTTAGGGAAAATCCTGCCACTCAATAAGCATTGCGACGCCTTCAAAATTGCCATGAAATTGGCATTGGAAAACAATGCAATGATGAGTCAGCCTATAAGAAATTTTAATTCCAGGAACCTTAATAAGGATATCATAAACAGCATATCGACGTCAAAACTTGTAATTGGTTGGCATCTACATCTCTCCATCACTTGGATTTCTGGATATAGGGCCGGGCCAGGCCAGAAAGCTGTGTTGCGGACATATTAGCCATATGGGGACACGACCACCCTGCACTTAGAGTCGATTACACTGAAAATTAGTACTTAATAAATTCTACAACTAACACTTCCTGGGTAACAGAAAGGACGTACTCAACTGACCGGATTTTAATACTAGGAGGACAAAACACCACCTTGATCCACGCATAACGATCCTCTTGGCTACTATTGAGCTCGAAATTAGGGATACATTTAACGCCATGGCTAAAGTTTCCTGGTAGAAGAGAGGATCTGTTCTTGCATTAGCTTGAAGGGACCGAATCTTAACAAGGGAGGGCAAAACATCCTCATTTTGCCTTCTCAACTGAACATTTACTACGTAGCCCTAGCCTTTGCACGACGCTGCTTCACAAGCTTGATGTCTCAAGAAATTGCGAAATTGACTGCTGAAATGCATTGGTAAATGCGGTCGTGAAATAGGTTCTATTCATTCATTTTGAAAGTTTTGCAGCATTTGTTACTCCTAAACATAATCTAGTCTAACTTACGCTTTAAAAAAATTCTAAATAGAGTCGTAGCAATTAGTAATCTTTTACCAACACAACTACAGTTTTAACTTTGACAAACCCAGGGATAGTTATCCCAAGTTTTACCCAAGAACAGTAGAATTAAGCAATACGATGGCACACGCAAAAAGAATTTTCAAATTTTCCTTGTACCTGTGAGATATGACGTCACATCTACATATGGGTTAATAATTTTCAGCAGTCTTACATATTTGTTGTGTAAACATAACAAACAAGAGAGAAACTACGTCATCTAACTGGAAATCTTGCGCGTGTCTTAATCTTTGGTTCTATCAGTCTTGTACATTTTTCATTCATAAGTAATCAATATGATGAAGAAGTCGCCGTGGTCTAGTAGGTAGTGTGTTGGATTATTAGTCGCGGTTCAAACGGCATGAAATGTGTCTCAAAAATCTGTCGTTCGGAGTCGACTATAAAACTGTAAGTCCCACCAATCATGTGCAAAATTAAGACACACAACGTAAGTGGTGTGAGAAGCTAGGTTGTAATCCTGACTGAAGGGTTTTAATGGCCAATTATGTACATACATATGTAACGGGTAATTTTCTAGCTATTATCTTTTTGGCAACACTGGTTTAAACAGCTCACGCACGTTTCGTGTTTTGTTTCACTGTCAAACATCTTCAGTTTGATCTATAATTTAACCATGAATCGTCTTACAAACGAACAAAGCTTGCAAATTGCATTGAATTTTATTATCAAAATGCGTACTCTGTTAGGAAAGTTCATCGCGCGCTTCTTCCATTTTATGGTCAGTTTAAACGACCCACTGAAGCGGCTATTCGGGCTATTGTGACTAAATTTCGCACCAAATTTACATTGTTGGACATTAAACCACCAACACGCTTACGTAGAGTGCGAACTGAAGAAAATATCGCAGCTGTATCGGCCAGTGTTAATGATGACCATCAATTATCGATTCGTCGCCGTTCGCAGCAATTGGGCCTCTGTTACTCAACAACGTGGAAAATTTTGCGGAAGGATTTAGGTGTGAAGCCTTTCAAAATACAGCTGGTGCAAGAATTGAAGCTGAACGACCTACCGCAATGCAGAATTTTTGGTGAATGGGCTCTTGGAAAGTTGGCCGAAGATCCCCACTTCTTTACCGAAAAATTGCGTTCAGCGGCGAAGCTCATTTTTGGCTCAATGGATACGTAAATAAGCAGAATTGTCGATTTTGGAGTGAAGATCAGCCAGAAGCATTGCAAAAGCTACCAGTGCATCCAGAAAAAGTCACAGTTTGGTGTGGTTTATGGGCTGGTGGCATCATTGGACCGTACTTCTTCAAAGATGCTGCGAATCGTAACGTAACTGTGAATGGTGAGCGCTACCGTGAGATGATATCCAACTTTTTTTGCCCAAAATGCAAGAGCTTGACTTGCATGACATGTGGTTTTAACAAGACGGTGCCACATGCCACATAGCACGCGTAACAATGGACTTATTGAGAGGCTAGTTCGATGAACATTTTATTTCACGTTCGGGACCGGTCAATTGGCCACCTAGATCGTGCGATTTAATGCCTTTAGACTATTTTTTGTGGGGCTATGCTAAAGCTCATGTCTATACAGACAAGCCCGCTTCAATTGACGCATTGGAAGACAACATTGAAGCATTTTTTCGTGAGATACCGGCCGAAATGAGGCGCAGTCGCGGTTAACATTTGCATGAAATAATCTTCAAACATTAAATTATATGGACCGTACTATCGATTCAAATAAAGGTTTCATGCATTTTTCTGAATTTTATGTTTTTTTTTTTTTTAAATTTTCCTATAGCTCTTAAAAAATCACCCTTTATATATGATTAGTTACCATAAATACTTATTTCGTGGTTTGACGAGGTCAATTTGCCATCAAAATTATGCGATTTGACGCCAATAAAATTTTTTTGCAGGTACGGCCAAAGATGATGCCTACAAGGAAAATCGTTATCGCTGAGCTATCGCTCGAAATGTTTAATAAAGTGGTCGAAAACTATCTCATTAAGATCGGCATTGCATTTCGTACATACCGAAACAAAAGTTTGAGTGAAATCAAAGCTTTAGCTTTACTTTTGAAACTGAATAGTGGATAACGCTCTATAAAGAGCTTTCATTGCATACATACACACATACATACAGTAGATAGCAACAATAGAATCAAAACAATACGAGTACATTCTTAATACGTGGGCAATACAACGAAATAATTGCTCTTTTTCGTTTTAATATAAACTTATGTACTTATGTATGTATGTATGTATGTTTGTATGTTTGTATACATTATGTGGTATTGTAAATGCTAATGCCTTTTCAATCGCATTGATAATATGTTGTGTTATTGTTATTGTTTTTGTTTTTGTTTATGTTGATGCTAAAACATTGCCAGCATAGTGGGGTGTGTGTTAATGTTGATGGATGTTAATGCAAATGGTGGCATTGAAGGGTTGCCAATAAAATAACCTTTTAACGCGTGTACTCTTCTCTTGTACAGTTTCAGTGTTCTATGTTCAGTGTTTCAGATTCGTATTTTTGCTTGAGAGCATAGTAGCTAAACGAACGATGTATGTAAATGTTAGTTTTTTTTTATTATTATTGAAGTGTGACAAACATTTAATTAATTTTTAGGCTGTTTTCAGTGTTTTTCTTTTTTTTAATCACTTTTTCTTTGCACTGCGTGTGTATACATATTATACAGTGAACGAACAAATAACAAATTATTTTTAATTAAAAGTTATTTATTTGAATTAATTAAAAAATTAATATAATTTCCGGACCCAAATTAAAGGCTTTTATATTTAAATTGATTTGCTTTTTTTCTTTTCTTTTATTATTGTTTATGCTAAACTAACATCCATTTTTATGGTGTTAGCAAAATATAGAAAAAAAAAATAAGAACAATACGTACTCTGGCCAACATTATTATTATAAACTTGGCAAATATTTTAAAGCAAGAAATTTGTGTTGTTTTTTTTTTTTTGTTTTGTTTTATTTATAAAATCAAATAAAAATTTTCGTCTTTTTTTATACTTTCTCATCAGACTAAAACAATAACAACAACAACAACTACTATAACAAACTAGAAATGTGATGTAAAATGTATTTTAAATATAAAGTATCCGCGTCAGCACCTATTTAACAGAAGAAAACTAAAAGCCATACAATATTGCTGAAAAAAAAATGAAAATAATACACTGAGAGAAAAGTTTAATGATTATTGTCATAAAAGAATACTTTTAGTTTTTATATAAAAACCAAAATCTATTAAATTTTAATATTCGTTCGGAGTTGGGTATCTCCGAATGTATTTTTTTTTTATTTCTAAACTTCTGAAGTGTTAAACTGCCGTACAAACAAGTTAATAATTTTCCTATAATTCCTTTAAAAACCTGTCTGTTTACAGTGCTACCACATCATACAGATTTATACACACATACATAATTGCTCATTACAACTCTGTAGTCAGGATTACGATCTAGCTTCTGACACCACTTATGTTGTTAATTTTATACATGAGTGGCGGGACCTACAGTTTAATGTCGACCACGAACGACAGATTTTTGAGATTCTTTTCACATGGAAATTTTATTTACTCTCAAGGCTTTTGCCAGAAATGTTTCGTTTTTGTTGGAGCTGCCTGACCTGAGCTTTGAATCGCAGAATCACTTCTAATAAGCCAATACACTATCTACTAGACGACTTTAAGAACAAAGTCCATGCAATTTGGTATTCGGTCACGCTGGGAATAAAATAGACATCGAAAGTGAATCTCTCCTGGAAATATCGTAGTCATAAGTGATATCTGTATACCCCTAAGGAAAATACTAAATATAAATGCTGGTATCACTATGTGATTCCAAAGATCTCCCAAGTTGTATGGCCTAAAAAGAGTCGTCGCAAGAAATGGATGAAAATCCAAAATTTTTCGTTTTTAATTAATTACAGTTTACAGCCTAATCAAGTATATTTTTATTGCATGCGAATTATGTAAAATATCGGACGTTGTGTGCTATGCCAGGCTATCTTCAAGTCCGAATTTATTTGGGGAATGTCATTCATTCCATGATTATTTTAAATAACACTTCGGATATACACTGAGCGCCAAAAGTGAGTAAACACCACTGAATAATTAATTTTCTTAGAATAGCGAGAAAAGTAAATGAGAATAGTCGAATAAATTTCCAAAAATAAAAACGTTTCTTTATTACTTATAAAATGTTAAAATAAAAACAACAATTCATGATAAAGGAACTTTTTTTATACTTAAGAACAAAACTGTTTTATACTTATGAACAAAAGTGTTGACTCACTTATGGCGCTCACTGTATATTCGGATTATAAATGATCTTATTATCAAAATCAGTGTTGTCACGAAATTTTGTAAGCAGATTCGTTCTATCCAAGGGTATCTAAGAGCTCAGCCAACGGCAATGTATTCATACAACACAAGCTAATATTGTTGCCCTGGACCAAAGGCTGGCTTCTCTAAGTTTATTTTTTATTTTTCTTTCTTAATTGAGAAAAATATTTAAAAGTATGTTTTAATATTTAAAAAAAAAGTAATTTATTAGTTTCCATTTTTTACAAAAACCATGAAGTTTTTCTTTCAGAAAAAATGTTTGTTGGGTTCAATACTTTAAAGGGTTACCATATAATTTTTCTTTTGCAGGCAAATAGATTTGGAATAACAAAAAAAATATGATAACATTATAATGCCTACCCTCACAATATTTGCAACATTTTGCTGGTGGTTCATCTAAATCAGCAATGACCGGCATGGTACCCTCCCGCGAAGGTCCACACGCAGCAAATGTTGAACAAAATGTTTGTTGTTTAAAATTTTCAAAACATTAGAGAATAACACCACAGCACAACGTTTAAAGTAACGTTTTTTATTTATTTTTATTTTTTTTTTAATTTCCTTTTTAAGAAAAATATTTAATTTTAGCAATTAAAATTTATTTTTTATTTTTTATTTTTAATTTTTTTTATATTTTTGCAGGTTTTTCTTTGAATTTTTTTAATGGAATGTTTTTTAAATTGAAAATAATTTTTATTTCATTCAAGTTTGCATTTTTATTATGATTATGATTATTTAATGCATTATTAGATGTTTTAATAAAATTAACAATTTCTCTACAACGAACATTTTGCAAATTATTAAAAATAATAAATTTTAACAACATTTATTTAAGTAATCAAAAATAACTCGTTTTATTTTTTAACAATTTAATGCATTATTTACTATTATTTATTTATTTTATTATTTTTTTATTTAATAAAACCAAATAATTTTTTAGAGGATTTTTTTTTATTATTTTTCTTTTTTCTTAATTTATGGAAATTTTCAAAATGGTATGTTTAAATTGATTAAATTTTTGTTTTTAAATTTTTTTTTCTAAATTTAAAACTATTTTTTCGGTTTCATTATTGCTTTATCTTTTATTTTTTAAACGGATTTTAAATTATTTAAAAAGAAAATCTTTTTTTTTTTTAAATTCGATTTCATTTAAAAAATTTTTTGTTTTGATTTTTTTTAACGAATTTTTTCTGATAACTTTCAAAACCGCTGATATTTATTTTGAAAATATTTCATTCTGTAATTATTTTTATGAATATTTATTTTTTTTTCTATTCAGGGTGTGTAAATATATGCGCGCTTTACAAATTCAATACGTTTTAACGTGAAACCTCCGCAGAGACCACTGACATGATTTTCCCCCATTCGAAATTAATGTTTCGTTAAACACAAGAAACACACTTATTTACGAAAAAAAAACTTAAGAAAATTCTGTTTTTCTCGAAGAAAATCTCACACACTCTTTTCAGAAGATCTCAAGGCAAAAAATAACAATTTTAAGAGCATTTCATGCTCATTACATATTTTGACCGTGTGTTTTTCTCCGATATTTTCAACAATTTTTTGAATGAATTTTTCAAAACTTTTCTCATTTTCTTTTCCACACCAAAAATTTTCTCCCGGAAAAACTCTGTCTCTCTTGCTCTGTTTCGAAATTTATGTGTGTGAGAGCATTTTTTCTACACTTTTTTTCAAATTTCGAAATTTCGAAATTTTTTTTCGAACAACTTCTATTATATAAAAATTCTTTTAAATGATCTTTTAGAGAAAGAAACAGAATGAAAAAAATAAAGAAAAAACAGCAGCAGCATAATAATAAACAAGTTGTTGTTGATTTTCCTTTTTAATAAAGTGAAAATGACGAAAAAAGATTTTCTAAAGCGATAAATCGAGAGGAAAAGTGGCGAAAAAGTCAAGTCGAAATATTAAAAAGAAGAAAAAAAAAGCAAAACCAGGGGGAAAGTGTTTATTATGTGTGAGAGAGAGAGAGCGAGATAAAAAGAGAGGACAAGGGAAGGTTAATTAGAAGTGGTCAATGGGAAACAAATAAAATCCATCTTCCGTTCCAACAAAGATCCAAGAATTAGGGGGTATTATAGCTTACAGTTAGGGAGTCTTAGTTTCTCAAAAATCTGTCGTTCGGAGTCGACTTTAAACTGTGGGTCCCACCATGTATTAAATTAACGCACAAAACATAAGTGCTGTGAGAAACTAGGACGTTGTACAATGGGTCAATTCGACCTCCAGTTACTGTACTTGTCTTAATTGACAAGTACACGTCCTCTAACCTACCCTGGGGAGTTTAAGCGAAATACAACTGAAACTGAAATTGAGTTATCTTTGTTCTGCCCCATTATTCTCTGGACTTGGTTTCCCCTTTTCTCAGATATGAAGCTCTGACGATCTAAGCAACCAAATTTCTACACAAACCACAAACCAATAAGACGTCGCCTTATACAGCCTAGCAATTTTAACAAAAGCTGTTATAGCACCTTGGGGCCTTAGCCCTCAGTAATACAAAAACAATAATTTTATAAAGAAGTGTGATATAATCGCGTATGCAACAAAGCAACTTGTTTATCAAGCCAAATCACATGCATTTAATATAAATAAAGGGTGTTTTTTATAGAGGTATAGAACTTTAAGTTGGCATTACTTTTCAAGATGGCGACCGATTTAACAGCTGTCAAGTGATTTATTCTCAGTTTGGTTTGGCAATTCATCATAAATAGACTCACGCCTGAACAACGCTTGCAAATAGTGCAATTTTATTTCGAAAATAATGGTTCTGTGCGGAAAACGTATCGCGCACTACGTCCATTTTATCGTCGACAAAATCGTCCATCAGAGCAGTTAATTCGATTAACCATGGAACGTTTTCGCACCACGTTTACTCTTATTGATAACTCGCATCCCAGACGCTGTACGGTGCGTACAGAAGAAGCTATTGCTGCTGTAGAGCGTAGCATTGAGGAAGACCCGAATGAGTCCATCCGCCATCGAGCAAAAGGAATTGGATCTGTGTCCATCCACTTTATGGAAGATCTTGCGGAAGGATCTTGGTTTGCGTGCTTACAAAATCCAACTCGTGCAAGATTTGAAGCCAAACGATCATCAAGTAAGGCGTAGATTCGTCGAATGGGCCCAAAACGAGATTACCGTTGTTCCCGATTTTCATAAGCGAATTTTGTTTAGCGATGAAGAGCACTTCTGGTTGAATGGCTACGTCAACAAACAAAACTGCAGCATTTGGAGTGAAGGTAATCCTCAAGTGTATGTGGAAACACCGTTACATCCAGAAAAACTGACTGTTTAGTGCGCTTTATGGGCTGGTGGAATCATTGGTCCGTACTTTTTCAAAAACGATGGTGGCCAGAACGTTACAGTCAATGGTGATCGGTATAGAGCCATGATTACTAACTTTTTCATTCCTGAATTGAATAACCATGATGTCCAGGAGATGTGGTTTCAACAAGACGGCGCAACATGTCACACAGCTCGTGCCACAATAGATTTATTGAAAGAAACGTTTGGTGACCGCCTAATTTCACGTTTTGGAGCTGTGAATTGGCCTCCAAGATCTTGTGATTTAACACCGCTAGACTACTTTCTGTGGGGCTATGTAAAGTCATTGGTATATGCGGTAAAGCCACAAACGCTTGACCATTTGGAAGACAACTTTCGGCGTATTATTGCCGATATACGGCCACAAATGTTGGAAAAAGTCATCGAAAATTTGACGTCCAGATTGGACTACATCCGCGCCAGCCGTGGCGGTCATATGCCAGAAATCATATTTAAAATGTAATGCCACAAGATTATCTTTCGGATAAATAAAATTCATGTCAATCGAATAATCCATCGTTGTTTTATTGCAACTTAAAGTTCTATAACTCTATAAAAAACACCCTTTACATTGAGGGCGAATGACGTCATTATCCAGGCAGGCATAGAAGTGATACAAAGTTGGTCCTTACAACGCTTCAGTTAGGATTACGATCTGGCTTCTCACACCATTCATGTTGTGTGTGTTAATTTTGTACAAGAGTGGAGGCAGCTACAATTTAAAGTTGACTCCGAACGGCAGATTTTTTGAGAAGCATTTCATGGCAATTTTATCTATTCTCAGAGTTATTGCAATAAATCTGCTGAGGGGAAGTCGCCGAAAAAATATTTTTTCGTATTTCGCTTTGTTGGAAATGTCTGACCAGGGGTTTGAACCATGGCCTCACATCTAATAAGCCAACGCACTACCTACTAGACTAGGACTACTTAAAAACGGAGTTAAAAAACAGAATTAAAACGGCAAACAATTTTCTTTAACCCATATATGCCCAACTTTTTTTCTCGTAAAAACATGAATTTTTGTATTTATTGGAATCTATATGGTATACCACACAGCTGATCAATATCTTACCGTTTTAAAAATGGGGCGATAAGCACATATGGGTTAAAAATGCGATCTCAACATAGTTAAAAAACTTCTGAATAAAGTTCAAAGACTAGCTTACCTAACCATAACAGGAACGATGAAGTCTATTCCACAAATTAGTCTGGTGACCAATGCGTCGATGGAAACTTTTCAACTAAATCGTTACTTGGACTTTGGGAGGCTAGTGGTTCGCTGAATAATCGGCTTTTGTGTGGATGTACTGCTGTCTCCTGGTTCAAGACTGGTTCAAGAATAAAACGGGTGCTGCTATTTTTGTAGGCCTGCAGATTTATTAGTAAAACAGACGGTCCTATAATTGCCCAGTCCTTCAAGTAAAAATCTATGCGATAGAAGTCTAGCTAGTTTCTGGACCAAAGTTCACATAAAACTATTGTTGGCCACTGATTCGACTAGCTGGAAGTAAGTTAAGACTGTGCTCGATACCAGGAAAACATGATCACGACCTTATGATCATAAAATAGTTCATAAATGTGCGAGAAATGGAATGTCTCGAGAAAATTAGGTAATAATAACCAATCATCTGTGAGCTAGCATCTCAAAATATAATACAAAAAGTCCAAGCCTGCAAGTAAGTCCAAAATTAATGGAGCACTTATAGAATCCACAAAACTTTATGACCTAATCAGGATCATAAGAACGCAATCAAGGTGTTATTACAGCAATCAAGGTGGGATTTTTGGGAAATTACAAATAAAAAGGGGAGGGAACTCTATGACCCTTTTTTTAGAACTAGCCGAATCCCGAGGAAAAAAATATATAAAAATTCTTGGGATGTTATTTCTTTAACAGTCTCTTGATTTATCTCATCGATACTCTAAGAAGTGAGGTGAGAAGTGACGTATGCTGTGCTGGTTATAGATTTTGTACTTATGAAGATGGAAGGAATTTTTTCTCCTAAAAATTAAAGAATGGGCTAAATGGCCTCTAAATGAACCCCATAATCAATGGTGAGTTATCCATGTAACTTAATCCCTATGAAAAACTCCATTGTTTTTAAATTTTAAAAAGCATATGATGCCTTAAATGCGACTTCAAATTATCCACCCATTATATACCTTGACCCCTAAGCCCTGGATTGAATAAATCCTTGTGAAAGAGTAGAACTCAATCAGCAACCCACCACACCTTTTTTATGCAATTTAATGATTTTAAACAGAAAATAAAATTATAAAAAGACCCACCCCTCGTATTAAATGAAATACCTTTTGAATCGAAACAATTTTTATATTCCAAGCAATGAGGGCGAAGTATTTTTGCAAAACCGGCTAATGCGTCATCATCATAACTCACCTGAAATTAGAGAGAAGAAAAAAGGAAAATTAATGAAAAAAATAATGAAAATAAAAGAAAAGAAGAGAAGAGAAATCACAGGAAATTATTTATACAATAACTGTGGGTATAAAATGTAACAAGCAACGCCTTAAAAAAAGTAGGAGAAGGTGAAACATTTCTTTTTTAGAGGGCCAGAGTATTAATTATTGCCGAGGATAACTTTTGTTTCCATTTGAGCTGGTAATTCAAAGAATACTGTTATATAATGACGTCAAAGTCGTATGTCTATTAAGGTTTCCTATTTCACTGTTATTGCTTAAATGCGAAAACAACACCCCCGGGGATGGCTCCTATTCATGCAGTAAGTTGTAGTAGGAATTAGGGAAACCTTTTTATGGAAGACAGGAGCGCTTGTGGACATAAAATGTGAAACTGTTTACTTAACACGTTGACTGCCGCGGCAATTTTCAGAAAACTTGCCAAAAAAAAAAACGACAATTTGATTTTTTCACATTAGTGAGTACGAGATAACTCGTAGTTTGGCGCCCTAGAAGGGAACGCAATCTACGAGTTATCTCGTAGTCGGCAGTCAACGTGTTGTCTTGTGGAATTCATTGGATACCATAATACTTCCCTATCGCAATTAGCAGTTTCGTAGTTCCCCTTCAATTCAATAAAATTAAAAAAATAAATCAAAAATTTCATTTCGATATAGACACCGCACTTAATGAGGACTACATGAGGACAAGTATTCTTTGCATTGGAACTTAAGTACCTCTTTAGCCTAGAATTCTAAGACTCAAAACATTAACATCTATATTATCCACAACTACAAATGGGGATCGACATAGTCTTGGGGAAAACATGGTGGCTTACTAGACGTGATCTTCGAGTTCGAACATCTCGAGGGAAAAAATATAAAAAAAAATATATTTTTCGGTGACAACATCTCGAATAGTCTTTCCGGATTTTGAATCCCACCTTTTAGTTGGAATTGGCAGTGAATCAGAAGAAAATAAAAATGACAACACTGAACACTCTGAACACACTGAAGTCGATTAAGATGTGTACAGAGACGCTGCTGTAATTAGGAAAACAACTGCGAAATGGTTTCTTCGTTTTCAATTGGATAACTTTGATCGAACAAGTCCAATTTAAATGTACATATCTTTCGATTTCGTAAATTGCGTTTAAAAGAAACTCAAGTGTTTTCCAAAGGCTATGACTATTTCACTTTGGGACCGAACACCCCCGACTCGATCCTTAACCCACCTGTATACCACAGAAAAGCAAAAACGAAATATTTCTTCGGCCACTTCCTCGCAGCAGATTTCTGACACAAACTCTGAGAGTAAATAAAATTTCCATGAAAAGTTTCTCAAAAATCTGTCGTTCGGAGTCACTTTTAAACTGCAAGTCCCGTCACTCATGTATAGAAATAACACACACCGCATAAGTGGTGTGAGAAACTAGATCGTAATCCTGACTGAAAGGTTGTAACGACCAGTTATGCATTCACTTGAGGAACATAAAGTAATTGAAACATATCTGAAGCGAATGAAAAGTCGATTACATACGACGAAAATAACATGCGAAGAAGCCTAGGGCAAAGCTTCACAGATGGTGGCATGGTGAGGCTTGACGCCCTCCCTTGGAATGGGATTGTTCATTATTGAGCTTTTACAGCCTGGTTAAACGTTTGATTCATCAGATCAGAATAACGCAACGGAGAAGACCAAACCACACACATCTTTGATGACCCGGCAAGAATTGACAGGTGATTCAGCCACATTCACTCGGACTTTGCACCAGGACAGATTATCGTTTATTTGGAACCCTACAAAACTGTCATAATGAAGGAAATTTAAACTCCGAAGAGGCCTGTTGTAAAACTCAGAACCTAAGGAAACTTTCTCAAGAACCCAATACAATCTAAGAAGACTGTTGTTACACCCGAGAAGAACTTGCAAAATCAGTGATATAGATCCCAGCATTCATTTTAAAACGTTTATAAGTAGGAGCCGTTACCCAAAACTAGAAAATTTGTTCATCTCACAAGGTAAACCCAAGTCTCGTCAAAATACAATTGCATGTCCAAAATACAATTTAAAGGCCAGAACGTTACAGCGGCCAATGACAAAAAGATCTGCAATTTTATGACAATCCGAAGAGCAAGAAATCTATGTAGGTTAGGTTAGGTTAGAGGACGTGCACTTGGCAATTAAGACAAGTACAGTACCCGGAGGTCGAATTGACCCATTGTACAACGTCCTAGTTTCTCACACCACTTATGTTGTGTGTGTTAATTTTATACATGAGTGTCGGGACCTACAGTTTAAAGTCGACTCCGAATGACAGATTTTTGAGAAAATTTTTTTCATGACAATTTTATTTACTCCCAGAGTTTTTGCCAGAAATCTGCTGAGAGGAAGTCCCCGTAGAAATATTTTTTGTATTTTGTCTTGATGTCTGGCCTGGGGCTCAAACCCTGGCTTTTACGTCTAATAAGCCAACACACTACCTACTAGACTACGGCAACTTCTAAGAAATATATGTAAAGCCTGTTCAATTGGATCGATTAATGCCAAAGCAGCATACTCTTGGCGCCGTCAAGGCAATGCTCGCGAATCAGGCCAGACGTTTATATGAGGCCTGTACAGAAAACAAATGACCCGTTTGCAGGGAATATTAGCCATTGACAATGGTGGCTGGGAAGTCCTGTCTCAACCGTTTTATACTGCAAACTGTGTTCAGTCCACCTAGTATTAGTTTCCACCGTTGCAAAACGCTCTCCACGTTCTACTTCACTAAACGGCAAAATTCACACATACCGCATGGGTGTCGCGAGACTAAAGGGCGGGAGGTGTAGCAACACTAGGGGCCGGTTTCGCAACTGGAGCCTTGTGTGCCAAACAGGATGTCGCCAAGGTAGATGTTTGACCCTTGACTTTAGGGTCAGGGGCAGCTGCATTTCTGACAAGTGCCTGCCTTAAAAGGGTGTGACGTCCACCGGCTTGAGTGTATTCAGTTTGTCAAAGAAATTTTAAAACTACAGTGATCGCCAAAAGCGAGTAAACACCACTGAAATAATTCATTTTCTTAGGATAGCGAGAAAAGTAAATGAAAATAGTCGAATAAATTTCCAAAAATAAAAACGTTTCTTTATTACTTATAAAATGTTAAAACAAAAACAACAATTCATGATAAAGGAACTTTTTTTTTATACTTAAGAACAAAAGTGTTAAGTCACTTATGGCGCTCAGTGTACATTTAACTTCGTAATGACACATTTGGTATGTAAATGACTGTGTAGATGGCTCTAAACTGATTTCCAGAGTTGAGGATTGGTCGGGGCTTTTCATTAAACGAAGTGAATTCGCTTTGATTCATTATTGATGCCAATGCAGTAGTCTTTGGCATAGAATCCTATCACAACAAATACCCCAACATTTTCTAAAAATCTAATAAAACAACTATGAAAAGAACTTGATCTACACCAAGCAAGTAAGTGAACCCTTCAACACACCAGCCCACAAGTGTGACATCATTTCCGCAACTCACTCACCACCTGACTGTCGCGAATACAGGCCATCACAGTGACAATTTTCTACGTCGTTTTTTTTTTTTTTGTTTTTGAAATTTATTTCAGTTTTTATTAGAAAACATTCCTTTTCTATGAATCGTTTGGGCAAAAAATAACAACAATTTATAAATAAATTTGAATTATTTTCTTTCTTCTCATTTTTGTTTCTCAATTTTTGAATTTGAATTTGAATTTGAATCGTTTCCGATTGACGTATTTTGCACTTTTAATAATAGTGGTTGGCTGGTTTTGTTGGCATTACAACAGCAACATGCTGTTAACGAGTACTACTACTACACGAATATTTATAAGAGAATTATGATTTAAAAACCAAAAAAATTCATTAAAAAAAATTTTAATTTTTATTTCAAAGTTTTCTTTGCTGCTTTTAATGATCAGTGGTGTAAGCATTTTGTTTATTTTTTACCAAAATTTTACAATAAAAATAAACAAGAGACAATTTCAAGCTCAAAATAAATATGAAAAGAAAAATGTTTTTTCATGTTGTTGCTTGGCACTGCCATATGCCAGTGAGTGTAACACTGCTGCGCCCACTTACCAGACAACAACGATTTTTTTTTTTCGCTTATTTGAATGGGCGCTGGGTTGTGATTAGTTGGGACAAGTGTTGGTTACGGTTACGCTCAGAAATTATTCGAAATAATTAAAGAAAAATGATCATTTAGGCTGTATTTCCTCATCTCTGCCTCCACATGATTTGCTTCCTTTTTTGAAAGGGAAAATCGTGCAGATGTATGTATTTTTCCCGCCTCATGTAATTCCGTTTATCATTGAATAAAAAAAACTGGAATTACAATACCATTAACGTTCAATACATACATACATAGGTTCTGAGTTTTACAGGCCTCTTCGGAGTTTAAATTTCCTTCATTATGACAGTTTTCCAGAGTTCCAAACAATAGATAACCTGACCTGGTGCAAGGTCCGAGTGAATGTGGCGGAATCATCTGTCAATTCCTAACGGGTTCTCAAAGATATGTATGGATTGGTCTTCTTTGTTGCGTAATTCTGATCTGATGCATCAAACCTTTAACCAGGCTTTAAAAGCTCATAATGAACAAATCCATTCCAGTACCCTAGATACACAGCGTCAAGCCTCAGCTTGCCACCGTCTGTGAAGATTTGTCCTAGGCTATTTCGCATGTTCTTTTCGTCGTATGTAATCCACTTTTCATTCATTCATAACTGGTCGTTGCAACCCTTCAGTCAGGATTACGACCTAGCTTCTCACACCAACGATGTTGTATGTGTTAATTTTTATACATGAGTGGTGGGACCTACAGTCGAACCTAAAGTCGATTCCGAACGACAGATTTTTTTGAGAAACTTTTCATGGCAATTTTATTTACTCTCACAGTTTTTGCCAGAAATCTGCTGAGAGGAAGTCGCCTATGAAATATTTTTTTATATTTCCATTTTGATGTCTGATCTGGGATTTGAACCGCGACTTCACATCTAACAAGCCAACACACTACCTACTAGACTACTAACTATTTTCGATCATTGCCAATCATTTGCTTTAGTGTAATAAAGGTCAAGGTGAGTTTTGCGATTTTGCGTAGCACAGACATAAACCACACATAAATAGGCTTCACCTCTGGCTCTTACCGGGCCGTGATGGGCCAACCTAACTTTATTGTGCCTATGTTTGGTTTAGGATTAGCAAATACAAGTATTATTTCCGTTCAACTCGAACTAGCTATACTCAATTGGCTCCCCTCTGACCTTCTTCAATAGATGCTGAGGGACTGAGCAGAATATAAAACTCAATGCAGTTAAATGCTGGCCCAAACTGCAATAAAGCCATTCGGTTGGATTACATTACTCGATATTTAATACTATAATACCAACTAAAGGGTTTTGGTCAGATAATCCGACGGTTCTCGGTAGGGCGTTTTGGGGAAAAATATCGTTGGCTCTAAAATGCTTGACAGAGTGAGCTGTGGAATATTTATTTAAAGCGTCCGCCAAATAACTTTTTTTTTAAATTGCTTTAAAAAAAACTACTGAATATTTTCTCAAATTTCTTTTTTTATTTGAAAGTATAATCCTTCCGGTTAATAATGGGAAATAATTTAATTCAAATGGCTGCCTCGGCTGGCCATGCAGTAGCCTACACCAGAAGATGCCGATTTTGGCAAAAAAAATCATCTTTTCAGATGAAGCTCATTTTGATCTTGGCGGGAATGTAAACAAGCAAAATTGTCGCATTTGGGGCACAGAAAACCCGCACGCATACATTGAAAAGCCGACGCACCCTAAACGAGTCACTGTTTGGTGCGGATTTTGGTCCAGAGGCATAATTGGGCCATTTTTCTTCGAAAATGAGCAAGAAGTAGCCGTTACAGTCAATGGCGATCGTTATCGGGCCATGTTGAACGAATTTTTGTTCACAAAAATTGAAGAGGAGGATATTGGCAACATTTAGTTTCAACAGGACGGCGCTACGTGCCACACAGCCGAAGCTACACTCGATGTTTTGCGCCCTGTTTTTGAAGATAGCATTATCAGCCGCAAAGCTGATGTCGTTTGGGCACCTCGGAGCTGCGATTTGACACCGTTGGACTATTCTTTGTGGGGTGCCGTTAAAGATAAGGGTTACACCAACAAGCCAGAGACAATTGACGCTTTAAAGGACAATATTCGTGAAACCATTGATGAAATACAGCTGCACACAATCGATAATGTGCTTAAAAATTGGACCGATCGTATAGGCTACTGTATGGCCAGCCGAGGCAGCCATTTGAATGAAATTATTTTCCGTTATTAACCAGAAGGAATGTACTTTTAAAGAAAAGAAATTTGAGAAAATATTCAGCAGTTTTTTTAAAGCATTTTCAAAAAAAATTATTTGGCGGACCCTTTATTTCATTTATTTATTAATTACAATACAATTACAAATTATATTCTAATTATATACGAGAGGAGTAACTTGACCAGAGTCTCTGGTGGGAATCGAACCCATGACCCTCACGCTAATAGTCTATTACACTACCCACTAGACTACAAGGGCACGCAAGCTGTGGAATATATATTAGACTCTTGTATAGGCTGCCGAAATCGCTACATTTTTTTACAGACAGAGGTTATTGAAAGCGACGCTTTGCTTGTTGAGGAATGGGAATTTCGCCAAATAACTTCCAGGGATTTCTCAGGGAAATTTTAGTTCAAACAAAGGTAGGTAGTTTTTTTGATGTGCAGCTCTTGCGCTGACCAACTTCTTCCTCTTCCCTGATTTTGGTGGAACTTGGTCAGGGACTGCGTTCACCCGTGGCATCACAACGGGCCGCTATACGTGCTCAAGTGAGCTTTGTGAAATCAGAGCTACCACTCAGACCTAAGCTAACCTAAGGTAGTTTTTATATGGGAATTATGGGTCGAGAATTACACTACTGAAGGACTGACAAGGTCTGGTAAAGTTCTCAAAATCTCCGAGCCAATACAGCACATAGGTGCTGCGATTAACAATTTTGTTGGCTGCATGAGGGTACATAAAAAATTGCTAGCTTCTGCAGGACTCATATGTCTTACTTAATTGGTCCTTATAATCCTATAGTCAGGACTACAACCCAGCTTCTCACACCACTTATGTTGTCTGTGTGTTAATTTTATCAAAGAGTGACGGAACCCAACAGCTTAAAGTCGACTTCGAATGGCAGATTTTTGAGAGACTTTTGCATGACATTTGTCTTTTTCTCACAGAGTCTTTGTCAGAAATCTGCTGGGAGGAAGATTTGTTGTTTGTGGAGATATCTGACCAGGGGTTTGAACCGTAGTCTCACGACTAATAAGGCAACTCTACTCCTAGACTATATGTGACTTAAAAGCATATCCCTTCAAAGCCTTCAATGTTGTCTGAAGATCATCACCAATTGTTACTTTCGAAGTCATCAGAATATGTTTCCTAATTAGTTCCGTGGGCTTAACATACATAATTGGTCATTACAGCGCTTCAGTCAGGATTACGACCTAGTTTCTCACACCACTTATGTTGTGTGTGTCCATTTTCTTCATGAATGGCGGGACCTACAGTTTAAAGCCGACTCCGAACGACAGATTTTTTTGAGAAACTTTTCATGGCAATTTTATTTACTCAGAGTTTTTGGCAGAAATCTGCTCGAAGCCGAAGAAATACTTTTTGTATTTTGTTTTGATGTCTGGCCTGGGGCTCGAACCCTGGCTTTACGTTTAATAAGCCAACACACTACCTACTAGACTACGGCGACTTCAATATCTTCACCAATTTTTACTTTCGAAGTCGTCAGAATATGTTTTCTAGTTAGTTCCGTGGCCTTAACATAAACCCTAAAATCTTCGCTCAAAAAAACAATACATGCCTTTGATATTAGGTCCGTAGACGACATCAACGATTTCACGTAACGCTTATTGTAATTGCGTTGAAAAATCAAGTAAATTCTAGCTGCAGCTGTAGATTTTGGTGTAAAAACGAGTGTTGTTGGCGTGTAATGAAGAAACTCTTGGAAAAACGTTAATATGGCAACACTATTAAAACAGAAACACAAGTTGAGGCGTTATTATTGCCTAATAATCTGGCATAGAATTTCCCGTTAAATTCAAATGGGACAAGGAACCCTATAGTGTTTTGTTTTCTGTACTCCCCTCACTCCCCACGACTGAATGACTGAGTCAAAGTAATTATTTATAAATTTTCAATTGATTTTAAAATAAATACGAATGAATTTGAATTGATTGCAGTAAAGTATTTTTACCTGGGTTTTCATTATATTTTTAAGATGAAAAATTTAAATTAAAATTTCACACAAGTTGAATAGAAAAAAAAAGAAATTTTTTATTTAAATTTAGAATTAAAAAAAAAGAAAATATTTTTTTTAAATGCATTGATTAACTGTGTGATGGTGGTTAACATGCAAAAAAAGGAATTTAAATTCTTATCTAATTGAGCCAAATAGAGGGAAAACCACAATATGAAAAACAAAACATTTTTTTTGACCACCTGCACATCAATTACATCAATCGTATGTATGTATTGATGTATGTATAAATAAAACAATAAACTTTCTTTCTTTTGTTTTTTGTTTTTGTTCAAGAACACAATTACGTTTTTAAAACGCTGAACATAATCCAACAAATAATTAAAAAAAAAAAATCCCACAAACATGTGATTGAAATTATTTTGGCTCTTAAACCACCATAAGGTAAAATTATCCTTTTGTTAACAATTAATTGAACAAACTTGAGGCGCCGTATGGGTAAGATCGCTTATAAACTGGTGTCGCCTCATATAAATATAAGCATTTTATAAAGGCAGGTCAGGCGTTTATATTTTTAAAATGCAACGTGGCATTGTTAAAGGCTTGACTGGTAAGAAAAAACCTACAAAGGAAGTGGACAAATGCTATAAACACAATCGATGCATCAAGTGCTGTGCAATACTTTTGCAAACGTCGGCAATAGCTTAAAAAATGAGTAAAGTAATGAAAACTGTACAGTTAATTACTGGTTTATCAATTATTTATATTAACATTGTATTTATATTAACAGCACTAAACTGATCAGGGCCGCGAACAAATATAATAATTGGTCTAAGCGCACAACAATAGCATCGAGGCTTATTTAGGCATTGCCTTTAAAACGATAAAATGATTTTCACATACAGTAATCCCTCGATTTACGTCCCAGTTGGTTCCAAAAAAAGGCGACGTAAATCGAAACGACGTTAATCGAATTTCATATTGCTCATACTACAAAGTAGTATGTTTTTAACAAGGAACTGAAAAAAGTTACAGTAATCCCTCGATTTACGTCGCAGTTGGTTCTAAAAAAGGCGACGTAAATCAAATGACGACGCAAATTGAAGTTAGAGGGAACAAAAAATTTTACGACGTAAATCGAAACAAATCGAGGCGACGTAAATCGAAGGATTACTGTACCTACATGCATGTGGTCTATTTCCGCGTCTATTGTGTATACAGTAAAAGAGTGGAAGGATACTCTCACGCTAAGCGACAACAATCACAATCGAATTTCGTGTAGTGGGGTAAAACTCGTGTTTGTAAACGAGTAAAAGAGTGAACCGTTGGATATCAAAAATCCAGTCGAGTAGGTAGTGTGGTAACCTGTAGCCAGTGGGTAGCCCGTGATCCAAAAACCAACTCAACATCTCAAACAAAATATGAAAAAAATATTTCTTCGGCAACTCTCTCAGCAGTCTTCTGCAAAAACTCCTGAGAGTAAATAAAATTGTCATGAAAAGTCTCTCAAAAATCTGTCATTCGAAGTCGACTTTAAACTGTAGATCCCCCGCAACTTGTGGATAAAATTAACACACACAACATGGATGGTGTGAGAAGCTAGGTTGTAGTCCTGACTACAGGGTTGTAATGACCAATTATGTATGTATGTATGTTAAGGCCACGGAACTAATTAGTGAACATATACTGACGACGTCGAAAGTAATACTGATAAAGATATTCAGACAATAATGACGGCTTTGAAAAGATATGTTTTCAAGTCACATACAGTGCACGCGCGCTAATGTGAACACCGCATAATATGAACACCGCTTAATGTGAACAATATTTTTGCTTCAGTGACTACTCTAAAAAATGAAGAAATGTAAAAAGCTCTAGAATTTTAACAGAATTTTTTTTAATTTGAAACGTTAAAATTCTATGTTTATTAATTGCGGGAATCCCCATTTTAGGTGTATGTGTTAATACATCTGCTAGTATATTTATTCTTCAATTACTATTATTTATTTATACTGTGAAGAACGTTTGTGAAGATTAAATTATAAAATGTGTTCTAAAAAAATTCTTAAAAAAATAAAAAAATTCTTAAATAATGATTTTTGTTTAAAAGATTGTATAATTCTGTTTTAAAATTTTCGGTATTCGGAAATGTGAACAATTCGCAAAAGTGAACAACGCCAGTTTTAATTAGTTCACGTTAGCGAGCGTGCACTGTATAGTCTAAGAGTGTAAATGGGTGCTAAGCGACCTTATGTCGCAAAATCGAATCAGCAACGTTACTGCCAATGATGTTGTGAATGAACTAATAAGATCAGATTAGACATTGGATGTAATGACAGGAGAGAAGTTAGTGTAACCATCAAACCAGATATTCTCTCAGCAGCATTCTGTCAATAGCGCTGAGAGTAAATAAAACTGTCATTAATAGTTTCTCAAAAATCTATCGTTCGAGGTCGACTTTAAAATTTAGGCACCACCACTCATTAATAAAATTCACCAACAACATGGGTGTTGGGAAAAACTAAGTTGTAATCCTGGCTAAAGTATTGTAATGACCAATTAAATAAATCTAATAAGGAAACACTCTCTCTCATTACTTGTTTGTTTAGGTAGTGTGTTGGCTTATTAGACGTAAGGCCACGGTTCAAACCCCAGGTCAGATATTAAGACAAAATACAAAAAGTATTTTTAGGCGACTTCCTCTCAGCAGATTTCTAGCAAAAACTCTTGAGAGTAAATAAAATTGTCATGAAAAGTTTCTCACAAAATTTGTCGTTTGGAGTCGACTTTAAAATGCAAGTCCCGCCACTCATGTAGAAAATGAACACACAGACAACATAAGTGGTGTAAGAAAATAAGTCGTAATCCTGACTGAAGGGTTGTAATGACTAATTATGTATGTATACGGTCATGCAATAGGGGTTGTATATGAAAACAAAGCTAATTAATATTGAACCTATCAATTCCCCTTGGATGTAAACAAAGTAATGTTTTTCAAATACAATCTTATTCTTGTAAAAAATAATACAGGTTTAATTCAATAAAAAACACATAAAAGGGAACGATAAAGAGAGCGAGAGGGAGAGCGAGAGGAAGAGTTATTCCATAAGTAAAATGTAAACAAATGACGGTTGTCAACACACAGACTTCAACTTTAAATTAAAAATGTAAACAAGGAAGATTTGCATTTCCAAGTACTCGTAGTATGTTAACGAAGAACTATTAAATTCGTAAGTTGTTGTTTTTTTTTTCATTTGTATTACAATTTAAATTTTTATTACAAACAAAATTAAAGACGATGCCCTCATTAATATATAAATTATTTGCAATATTAATACGCTCAACTTAGAAAACAATTAAAAAAATCGTATAAAAATTAAGAGAAAATAATCATTTTAATTTTGTTTATTACTTTTGTCAGTCAGTCAGTACATTTCATAGTAATACACAGAAAGAAAAGAAGAAAAACAAAAACAAAAAAACAGAAAACAACAAATACTAAGTAAAAGAAATTTAGAAATGGGTACAATGACACTGACACTTTTTCTCAAGGTCATATTAATTGAATTGTGTTCTCTTCTTTTAATTTCTAATAGATTTTGACAAATTAATTTACAAGCAGAATCAACAACCGAACAACAGAAGAAAATTTTATAAAAATCTTAACTTCTTATGTAATAATTGAAAAAGAAATTTTTTTTTATGTTTAAATAAATAAAAAACAAAAACTCATGACATCATTGAGATTTCAAAAAAAAAAAAAAGCAAAAAAATATTTTTTTTTTTCATAAAATTTTAGAAAACATAATAAAATGTGGTATAATTTATGGAATCAAAATCAAAATAAAAAAAAAATATTTTTGTTGTTGCAGCATACATATGTATGTATGTATGTATGTAGAAATCAAATCAGCTTAGCAAGAATGAAAATAAAAGTTCATTTAATTTTGACTTTCACTTTAAGCAGTATGTAGAATAATGGTGGTTGGTTGAGTACCTTTTGGGTTATTTTTGCTACTTGTTGTTGTTGTTATTGTTGTTTATAATAATAATGACCATATAATATAGTATAAAAGACATACATTTTCAATACATCATTATCAATTTACTCATACGCCGTAATAACACAACAACAAGACAAACATATTCGAATAAATTGGACCAAAACACAGAAATCGTGTGAAAATGCGTGGGTGCCATCACCATTTAATAGAGACAGAATAAAAACAGTTTTTAAACCATTCTACAGTGTTGCCATTGTGTTAGAAATTATTTCAATGCTTAAAATCAGCTCCTTTATACAGCACTTTTATACAATAAAAATGCGCCCAATGTGCAGTTTTTTTTACCAATCAGGCCATAATGTTACAGCATGTACGTTAATACTTTGTCATCCTCATACATATGTACATATACACCTAAGTGGTCATTACAACAGGATTCAGACAGGATTACGACCTAGTTTCTCATACCACTTACACTGAGCGCCAAAAGTGAGTAAACACCACTGAAATAATTCATTTTCTTAGGATAGCGAGAAAAGTAAATGAGAATAGTCGAATAAATATCCAAAAACAGCAATTCATGATAAAGGAACTTTTTTTATACTTAAGAACAAAACTGTTTTATACTTAAGAACAAAAGTGTTGACTCACTTATGGCGCTCACTGTGTTGTGTGTGTTAATTCTACACATTAGTGGCGGGACCTACAGTTTAAAGTCGACTCCGAACAACAGATTTTTGAGAAACTATTCATGGCAATTTTATTTACTCTCAGAGTTTTTGCCAGAAATCTGCTGAGAGGAAGTCGCCGAAGAAATACTTTTTGTATTTTGTCTTGATGTCTGGCCTGGGGCTCCAACCCTGGCTTTACGTCTAATAAGCCACTACACTACCTACTAGACTACGGCGACTTGATTGCGATTTATCTATTCTGCAAATATTTTAAAAAAATTTTTACTTTACCGGCCACACTTGTCTCCGGCAACTACATCCATAGCTTTCTGTACCGTATGGATAGTAAACAAAGCTATAACCTTTACCGAATGGTGCAGCTCCAACAGACCTTTTGCTAGTTTAAAAGTGATACTATAACCCTCTTTGCTATATTTATCAGGGTTATAGCCTAGCAGAGTTGGTCATTACAACCCTTCAGTTAGGATTACGACCTAGTTTCTCACACCACTTACATATGTTGTGTGTATTAATTTTATATATGAAGGGCCCAGTTTAAAGTCGATTCCGAACGATCTATTTTTTTGACAAAACTTTTTCAAGGCAATTTTATTTACTCTCAGAATTTTTGCCAGAAATCTGCTGAGAGGAAGTCGCAAGTGAAATATTTTTTAATATTTTGTTTGGTTGGAGATATCTGACCATGGATTGGATTAAGCCAAGGCGACTCACTCATTATCCCTTTGAATTAAATAAGTTTAAGGGCCATTATTACAACTTGCCGTTAACTAAAGGGAGGATTTTAACGGGCAGATAAATTGTTTTTTATTATTATAAGTGAAAGTGAGCATTAAGCTAAATGGAGGATCATCCTACCGGTAACTTTTATAAGTTAAGTTTATGTTTGAACTTGCCATATTATATATTATTTTCAATATGGCAACTTCAAATATAAACAAAATAAGTTTAAAAAAAACTTGTTCAATTGAGTCGTGTTATCGACATTGCTCCGGCACTGCCATATTTTTGAAAAAGTTAACTTTATTTTATCTGTTGGTTGTAATAACGAAAAGAAGTTAAAGGTGACTTTAGCTAAAGTGAACTTTAAAGTCACCTTTAACTTAGTTAAAGTCACCTTTAACTTAGCTAAAGTGAACTTTAAAGTCACCTTTAACTCAGCTAAAGTGAACTTTAAAGTCACCTTTAACTAAACCCAACTCTAACGGAAAGTTGTAATAATGGCCTTAAGAATTATAAACGTTGTTGTTGTTAATGAATAGCCCAAAAAGAAGTAAAGAAGTAAGCCACTGTTCAAGCAAACGTTCAGGGATCTGCTACCCAGGATTACAATTACAAATAAAAATTAAATTAACATTAAATTAAAAAAGCTTTTAAGCGTTTATAGGTACTGCTTTCATAAGCACAACTGCACGATGTAGTACAACTGGAAACAATCAAAGTGCTTATATTTAAAAATATAATAACAAATTTCAAGTTATACGTGAACGTACAATTAAAAAAAATATTACAATCCATGAAATTTGATTTTAAAATCATAAACAAATCTCTGCAGAATAAAGAGTTGAAGTACAAAATCGATTACGATCGATTTAAACGAATGATTGAATTATTTTAACTACCTGCCTTACCATATGTTGAAAACCGTTGTTTCATTTGTGTTTGCCCGCCATTATGTTAATTTTATTTTATTTTATTTTTTAACATTTTCTATTTTAACACTGTAGTATTTAAAATAAATTTCACAAAAGTTCAACTAGAATTTATTTATAATGAAAGAATAAAATTAAAAACTAGAAAAAAATGAAACAAAATAAAAACGAAAAATTTTTAATACCTATGGAAACTAAGTTATGAATACAAAAAAAATTCGTTTGTAAGTTGAAAAACAAATCCTGTGTGGGCTGCTGATAGTATGCACGAGTAATAAAAGATTTTGTTTTTCTTGTTTTACTTTCAAATTTGAAAATGACAAAGAAAATACACGTACCAGCATAACATTTTAATTACCTGCAGATGGCAGTTTTTCAAACTTGAGAATTGTCGTTGTTCCCAAAGAATGTTTGGTTCGAAATTATGGGACTAACAATGATTCCACTATAATGCCTGCAAAAGGCGAAATACACCGGAATTTAACTCAGTCGTAGCCAAACCATGAAGTCGTCCATGCCACTTCTTGCATCAACTAAGCTGCTTAACATTAACGGAAGACTGTAGACTCACTTTCTCGAAGGTGACAGATATTATTATGCAAACAATCCATTCATTTCGCATGTGACTTTATTAGACTAAATAAAGTACAAGTAACGTTTATCACACATCGTCTAGGGATGCCCGGAATAGTTTTTCCAGAAACTTATACAACAAAAATTTCTTCTAAGAACTTTTTAGTGGTCTGGTTATACATAGTCTGTCGCTTTTTTCCTCTCTCTATCTCTCTCTCTCTCAAACTCGCTGTGTCTTTCTGCCTCTCTCACTCTATCTTTTGCAGCCCTTGCGCTGACCAACTTTTTTTTCTTCCCTGGTTTGGTAGATCTTGGTCCGTACAGCGAATGCGTTCACCTGTGGCGTCACAAAGGGCCACTATGCGTGCTCAAGTGAACTTTTAATATCAAACCTGCCACTCCGACCTAACCTAACCACTCTTTCTTTCCCTCTCTTTGTATTTACATCTATTAATGTGTCTCTCTCTCTCTATCTGCATCTCCGACTGTGTGTCTCTCTATCTACATCTCCCAGTGTGTGTCTCTCTCTATCTACATCTCCAACTGCATATCTCTCTCTATCTACATTTCCACTGTGTCTCCCTATCTACATCTCTCACAATCTCTCCCTCTCTCTATCTACATCGCTCACAATCCCTCCATCTCTTTATCTACATCTCTCACAGTCTTTTTCTTTCTCCTTCTTTCTTTCTGCATCTTACAGTGTATATCTCTCACTCGCTTTCTGATCGATAATACATCAGTCAGTTAACAACGATTCGGCCTAAACTTTTCCCTTAAATGGAAAACTAATCCCAGCTCCAAAATCGGGATATTCTCCTAGATGTTTACCTTTACATGACCACTGTCGAGAAGACTCAAAAAGACTGTCTGGTATCCAATCGATCCTTGGAAGTTATAATACATTTTTGCTGGATTAACGGCGCACTGGATTCTTATGACCAGATCGTCAAAAGTTTCTCACTCCCCAATATTACGCCTCAAGCCCAATCTCGAAGGAGTTCGAAATCAAAGCAATCTGATGGAAAAACATTTCTATCAGCTTCAAAAGAGCAAATCAGATCAGAATTTAAAGAGAAAAAGTCGTTAAGAAGTTTAGCTAGAGGCTATATCAACTAGAGCGATTAATGACCAATATAACGCCTCAACCCCAATCTCGAAGGAGTTCGAAATCAAAGCAATCTGCTGGATTTCTATCAGCTTCAAAAGAGCAAATCAGACCAGAATTTAACCCTTTGGCGGACAACAAAATTTTAGGAGGCCTTCCCGTGGGACACTTGCTGGACCTCCGTTATTTGGAAGGAAACAATTTATGACGTGTATACACGTGTATACATGACGTCTATAGACGTCAGTATCCGTCAAAGGGTTAAAGAGAAAAAGTCGTTAAGGAGTTGAGCTAGCAGAAGAATTGAGCCTTTTTGAGGTACCGCTATATCAACTAGGGTGACTAACGACGTCATACGCATTTAATTTGGAAGAAAAAATGCATTGGAACACATCTGGAGAATTGTATGGGAAATGTTTGGAACCACAGTCATATTGCGTATCCCTGCGGAGAGTAATGAGTAATTGGTCTACTAATTCTACAGAATCTAGAAACTGTGAAACAAATTGTTTCTGGACTGTACTTTACACGATTGGTATTACCAATACAGCATAAAATCCTGAAGAAATTAGCTTCTCATAAGATCTAGCCACAGAGGTCTGAGTTCTGTAAGATTCTTTTCAACTGATGGAGATCGCAAGCATATACATACTAGGTGCTGTTAGCGACTCTCGTTCGAGTACGGATTGTTTATGTACTTGTAAATGACTCAGAAAGTAGCCAATTGAATGCGTATTCATTTTTAAATTTTTGATATTTTAAATTATCGTGGTAGCTTCCACATAAACGTGAATTTACTTTACTGTTACGAAGACAGAAGTACCACTAATAGAATGGAATGGACAATGGCATTACGAGAATAAGGATAAACAAAGGGCAAGTTACAATAACAAATTTTGCACAAAAGACCACTAAAAATATAGGGTCCGCCAAATAACTTTTTTTTTGAAAAAGCGTTAAAAAAAACCACTGAATATTTTCTCAAATTTCTTTTTTTATTTGAAAGTACAATCCTTCCGGTTAATAATGGAAAATAATTTCATTCAAATGGCTGCCTCGGCTGGCCATGCAGTAGCCTACACGATCGGTCCAATTTTTAAGCACATTATCGATTGTGTGCATCTGTATTTCACCAATGGCTTCACGAATATTGTCCTTTAAAGCGTCAATTGTCTCTGGCATAACACTTGTCTTTGACGGCATCCCACAAATAATAGTCCAACGATGTCAAATCGCAGCTCCGAGGTGGCCAAACGACATCAGCTCTGCAGCAGATAATGCGATCTTCAAAAACAGGGCGCAAAACATCGAGTGTCGCTTCGCCTGTGTGGCATGTAGCGCCGTCCTGTTGAAACCAAATGTTGCCAAGTATCCTCCCTCCTCTTCAATTTTTGTGAAGAAAAATTCGTTCAACATGGCCCGATAACGATCGCCATTGACTGTAACGGCCACTCCTTGCTCCTTCGAAGAAAAATGGCCCAATTATGCCTCTGGACCAAAATCCGCACCAAACAGCGACTCGTTTTGGGTGCGTCGGGTTTTCAATGTATGCGTCCGTGTTTTCTGTGCCCCAAATGCAACAATTTTGCTTGTTCACATACCCGCCAAGATCAAAATGAGCTTCATCTGAAAAAATGATTTTTTTCCCAAAATCGGCATCTTCTGTAAGTCGATCGCAGGTCCACTTAGCGAAGCGAAAACGCACCGGATGGTCAATTGGCTTCAACTCCTGAACCAATTGGACTTTGTATGGCGTCATACCAAGGTCTTTATGCAAAATTCGTCTCAATGATGTCTCTGAAATGTTCAATTGTAGAGAACGACGGTGAACTGATGTTGAGGTCACTTCACGCACACTTTCTGCCACAGCAGCAATATTCTCGGGTGTACGCACTGTTTTTGGCTTTTCACGTTTTGGTTTATCGAAGAGGATGCCAGTTTCTTTCACATTTTTCACAAGATAACGAACATACGGAGCTGACGGTGCTTCTCTTCTTCCAAAATTCGTACGCAATTTTCGCACACATTCTGCAACATTACCATGATTTTCAAAGTAATGTCGCAATATTTCCCAGCGTTGACCAAGCGTATACGCAACCATATTCGTTCAGCGGAAGGATAAAACTAATTATCTGTCAAATCAGATATGAGCTAAGTGTTACCATTCACGAAATAAGCACTAGTTGCAAAAAAAAACGTTAGATGGGGGACCATATATAAAAGAAAATGACAATAACAAATCAACATAAAGATTCTAGAAGTTACCAAACCAAAAACGAATGAAGTATAAACTATCCAGTAAGTTGATAATTGATGTAAAAGTAAATAAAAGTTTTCAGGCCTTATTTCAAGTAAAATGTAATACAGTGCACTAGTGTAGGGTATTCTGAAATACCAAGTAATGGTATATGGGGCCCCATTTGTTATTTAATTTCTATAATGTTTGTTATTAACATTACAATAAAAAGAATAAAAATTGGAAAATAATATTAACAAAAAAAAAAAAAGTTTTTGTATACGAGCTAGTAAACATCATAAAAATTTTAGAGATTAGAATACATGACTATAAAATGGCAAAATTTGCAAAATTTTTTGGCACATTTGTTGCACATTATTTGTTGGCGTTTGTAGTTGTGCTTCCTTGCCACCCACCCTACCACCTCCATAACAGTTCTTACTATTAACATTTGGTGACGGTTGGTGGTGGTTACATGGCATTGAGTTCAGCGGCATCATTTTCATCATCTTGAAATAATTTTTCATCGCAAATAAAATCAAAACAAAAAAATTAAATAAAAAAAATTAATTGCCACTGCAAGTGTCTCAATTTAAAGAAATTCTTTCTATTTTTTTGCAAAATAAATCGAAGAGAAATAATGTCACTAGTGGGTGTTGTGTCGGTTTTCATTTGTTTGTTTGTTGTTCATCTGCTACATTTTGGACTTGGTTTCGTGATATTCGTTGATGTTTTCGTTTCTAAGAGAATAACAAAAAAAAAAAAAAAAACAAGTATTTGTTTGCGGGGTTTTTGCACTGTGCCAGACCATTAGCATTTGTGGTACACAATTATTTTTTTATGTTTTTTTTTTCTATTTTATCAAAATAAAAAATTCTATTAAAATTCAAATTTAATGTTTTTGAGGAATAAAAAAAAAACAAAAGAATGCACATGTTGACGTTTAATGTGTTTATTTATTTCATAAGAAATAAAATTGAAACAAACAATTTAATTATTGGTAAGGTTAAATTCCATGACAATTATCCCGCCGCCTGTTGGCAACACTAATCTTATATTAAATAGCGGATTAATAGAATTAAGACATTACCCTCACAATTAACTCTATGAATCGACCTGAGTTCCATAGAATAACAAGCATTTAAATATCTCAGGGTCATTATTACAACTTGCCGTTAAGCTTGGGTTTAGTTAAAGGTAACTTTAGCTAAAGTGAACTTTAAAGTCACCTATAACTTTAGCTAAAGTGAACTTTAGTCACCTATAACTTTAGCTAAAGTGAACTTTAAAGTTACCTTTAACTTTAGCTAAAGTGAACTTTAAAGTTACCTTTAACTTCTTTTCGTTATTACAACCTACTGATATAATAAAGTTAATTTTTTTAAAAATGTAGCAGTGCCGGAACAATGTCGATAACACTGCTCAATTAAACAATTTTTTTTTTAAACTCAGAGGCAACGACGGGCTTTTTTGTTATATTTGCTCATTTTGTTCATATTTGAAGTTGCCATATTGAAAATAATATATAATATGGCAGGTTCAAACAAAAACTTAACTTTAAAAGTTAAAGGTAGGACGATCTTCCCTTTAGCATAACGCTCACTTCTACCTTATCGTCCACTTTTAATAATGAAAAACAACAAAAACTGCCCGTTAAAATCCTCCCTTTAGTTAACGGCAAGTTATAATAATGGCCCTCAGAGTATTACTGGGAGATCGCAAAACATCTGGCAGTGATCCGCCAACTCTGTGTCAGTTCGACAGTTACATGTCTTTTGTATGCCTTTAGTTCATTATTACCACTGCCGGGGTTTATGTATGTTTTTTTTTTTTTTTTTTTTGAAAGAGATTGGCGGAGAGTGGTAACCAGAATGTCCTGAAAAAATTGAGAGACCTGTCTACATTGACACAATAGGAACTTTAACAGACGAGTCCACACTGCCATAACAGAAATGCTGACAGACGAGTCCACACTGCCACAACAGAAATGCTGAATTAGACGAACATTACCGCAATAGGAACGTTTAACAGACCAATCTACATTGATACAACAGGATCGTTGACAGACGAGTCTGCACTGCCGAAATGGGAACGTTGACAGATGACTCTACATTGCCACAACAGGAACATTGACAGACGAGTCTACATTGCCACAACAGGAACATTGACAGACGAGTCTAAATTGCCACAACAGGAACTGTGAACGAACCAGTCTACATTGCCAGGAAGTTGCCGTATTCTAGTAGGTAGTGTGTTGGCTTATTAGACGTAAAGCCAGGGTTCGAGCCGCAGTCCAGACATCACAACAAAATACAAAAAAGTATTTCTTCTGCGACTTCCTCTCAGCAGATTTCTGGCAAAACTCTGAGAGTAAATAAAATTGCCATGAAAAGTTTCTCAAAAATATGGCGTTCGGAGTCGGCTTTAAACCAACCACTCATGTATAAAATTAACACACACAATATAAGTGGTATGAGAAACTAGGTCGTAATCCTGACTGATTATGTATGACCAATTATGTATGTATGTATGTAGTCTGCATTGCCACAAAAGGAACGTTTAAATCTACAGTTCCCCATGATTTTTTTATCTCCTTCACTAACCTTTCTCTCTCTCTCTCTCTCTTCAAGGACTAATTTACAATGACGCATTTTGACCTCTGGGTATTGTACTTGTCAAAATGACAAGAACATGTCCTCAAACCTAACCTAACCTACATTCTGAAACTTCTCAACCAAATCCATATTAAGAGAAAGCGAAGATAGTGGAGTTCGGAGTCGACTTTAAACTGTAGGTCCCACCTAAAAAAAAAAAAATATGTGTAGGGCCGTCGAGCTCGCCAGAGCTGGTGCACTCCTTCCGAAACCCTCGTCCGTGGATTTGGGTATGCCACTTACCTCGGCATAAAATCTGTAGTTCGGAGTCGACTTTAAACTGTAGGTCCCACCACTCATGTATAAAATTAACACACACAACATAAGTGGTGTGAGAAACTAGGTCGTTCTACAATGGGTCAATTCGACCTCCGGGTACTGTACTTATCTTAATTGACAAGTACACGTCCTCTAACCTAACCTAACCTAGTGGAGTTCTGTTTAATTGCTTTACATACATGGGTCTATGAATGTAATGGATTGCATGCTATCCTATACTTACAAGCTCTTCATCTAAGATAATGACGTCTCAATCTGTATGTACAACTCAAAGATGGAGGTAAGAACTGAAGCCGGTGTTTTAAAAACTTGCAATCTATCTTTCTAGCGGGCATTTATTCCATAAAGAAGGCAACCTACCAGACATTTAGAATTGACAAATTTATGGGTAGGCACGTAACGATCATGTTAGGATCGTAACGTATACATAAAAATGCGACCACTAGATATGATATGGAGATCGCAACAAATAGGTCTTCATGTTAATGAAATGGTTGATGAATTCGCTAAAGTAAATCTAACATGAGTAATGACAGAATGACGTCTACCACAAAGGATTGGTAATACCTTCATATTTGGCCATATCGCCATAATCAATATGTTGTAATCAACCGCAGATTTTTGCAAAATCTTTACAATGACCATCAACTTATCAGTCAGTCCATTGCAGAAATTAATTCAAACAAAAAGAAAAATTTTAATGAAATACTCGATGATGATATTGTGGCATTAAGAAATGAAAATCTTTTTCAATTTTGTTTTTCTGCAGCCCTAGAAATATGATGAACCGTAAGAAATACCGACAAATTAAAGTCAAACAAACAATTTTGCAAAAACAAATTCAGCAACAGTCGCGAAATGAATTTGAAAAACAAGTGAAAAAAACCTATGAAAAGATTTACCGCCATTCTTAATGCCAACAGCAGTACGACCACCATCGGTGGACTGACTCACTAGCAGACTGACCACTTTAACACACATCACGATAACAAATCATACCCCACCCACCCACACATACACTCAATCTAAATGAGAAATTCTCTACGAATTGGTACTTAGACAATAGACAACAACAACAACAACATCTATGTATAACTACAACAACTTATTCTTGTTCCTTTATTAACAAATACAAGAACACTTATTATTTTTTGTTTTTGTTCTTGTTTTGCTTTCGTTTTAAGTTTTATTGGCCTACTGGCGATATATTATGTGAGAAATTCAGAGAACTAAATATATAAAATCATTATCAGCAAAATTTGAAAAAGGAAAAAACATTTTCTTAGGATTAAATGCAGAACACTACTCTCTCTTTCCACCTTCCTATAACCTATTTTCCTAAACCTGCACAATGCACTGCATGAGTAGGGGCCATCCCCTGAGTGCTGGTTTTAACAAACAAAAAAAAAATATTCTTTAAAGCATATTCTTAGAACCTTCAGTTAGGATTACGACCTAGTTTCCTATACCGCTTATGCTGTCTGTGTTAATTTAAATACATGAGTGACGGGATCTACAGTTTAAAGTAGATTTAGAACGACAGATTTTTGGGAAACTTTTCATGGCAATTTTATTTACCCTCAGAATTTGTGGCAGAAATCTGCTGAGAGGAAGTCGCCGAAGAAATATTTTTTCATATTTCGTTTTTCCTATTCTATGGTATACATGCGGGTCAAGGACCGGGTCGGGGCTTTCGGTCCTAAAGTGAAATATTCATAGCCTTTGCGAAAACTCGTGAGTTTCTTTTAAACGAAATTCACGAGATCGAAAGATGTGTACATTTAACTTAAACAAAAAGTACAGAAGTCGGGATATAGCAATAGTATCTGACAGCCAGGCCGTCAACCGAGCAATCAGATATGTGGTTGACTCAAGATGGACGTTAATATGCTAAGCTGGATCCTACATACATACATATGTATGTACATAATTTGCCATTACAACCCTTCAGTCAGGATTACGACCTAGTTTCTCACACCACTTATGTTGTGTGTGTTAATTTTATACAAGAGTGGTGGGATCTACAGTTTAAAGTCGACTCCGAACGCCAGAAACTTTGCATGGCAATTTTATTTACTCTCAGAGTTTTTGCCAAAAAATTCTTCGCCGAAGAAATACTTTTTGTATTTTGTTGTGATGTCTGGCCTGGGGCTCGAACCCTGGCTTTTACATCTAATAAGCCAACACACTACCTACTAGACTACGACGACTATCAAGCTGGACCTTACGTTAAGTGGAAATCCGCGATAATGAAGCTTATAAGCCATGCACTAGAAAAAGAGATTTGAAAGAGCAAAAGGAAAGATGAATAGAAGTGGGCATTCAACTCAAACTAATATGAAACAATCTTAACATTACGATATACTACCCCATATAGATGGAGGACAGTGCAATAAATCGTCTGTCTGGTTTCGATACTACACGACCTCTGAGCATGCATTGAAGGACTACCTGATTTCGTTTTACAATGACATTTAAATATCAGACGTTAAAATCACCGTAGCGTAGTGATTAGAGAGTTGGTTTACTATACAAGAGCTTCAAGTTCAAAACTAAGCTTTGACATATTGAAAAAAATGCCATGAAGAAGATTCTGAAATCAATCGTTCAGAGTCGAAATTAATGTTCAGCGATAAAATTAACATTTACAAAGTAGGTTGTTCGTAGGTAAAAGGTCCCTAACACTGGGACTGGGAGGTTTTTAATGACCACTAATTCATGTAAGGATCAAGCGTTGCCCTAGTCTTCCTTGAATACCCGGCATATATCGCGGTGTATTGTAGATACATTGGATTTACCATACTTCTACAAGAATTTCTCTTCAGACTATGTTCACAACAAAGTTGAAGAACTCTGACATAAACGGTAATTTAAGTGTAAGTATCCAGCATTTAACCTATACATAGGCGTCTGATTGAAATTCATTTAATCCATAAACAGATTTCAGTTGGAAAACATGAGTCATATTACGTTTTTACCTGTGGTATTCAATTTAATTATGCTTCATTGATATTTTCTTTTTGCCAGTAACTCTCTAACTACTAGACCTTCAATCGACAAATTAAACAAACATTCCGTCGATATTTTCAACGAAAAAATTTAAACCAATTGGATTAAGGAAAAGCCTTTTCGGCATAGAAATTGATAAGATACGAGTAATATTCGAATAACAAATTTAATACTGATATATTATTTATATTTCTGATTAAGTGTACAGGTAAGACATAATACTGCGCCCAAAGAAAAAAATTAAAAGAGTTTGTTCTACTATTTAACAGTTAAACATGTATGACGTGTATTTACGTCAAGGGAAAAGGTGACGTAAACTTTAAATAAAGAAATCTTTAGTTATGGTCTCTTTAATTAAACAATCTTAAGAAATCACAATTGTTGGCGGTAAGATTTCATAGATCCATCATTGGAAAAAACTCCACAGACAAAGAGTTCTCAACACAAGGAATTTGTTTATCCTGTTCGGTTATGAGTTGCTGACTTACTTGGTTAACGTACTTGTGATACTTCGTTGAAAGCGTAGACTGATGACATAATTTTCATACACACACTATCGGCCCTACTAAACATCATGAAACCAAGGTCGATATGAAGACAACTCTTCTTCATTGCATCGGAATCAGTGGAGACGATCATATGTATCAAGCAGACATCTGTATCTAATCATTTAAATTAATGGGAATTTGAAAGGCTTGACAGGATATATGCTAAGAAATCTCTTAAGGAGACCTTAAATATAACCGAATGAAATGTAATAATCCATGGGAGAAAACATATCATCAGGCGGACTATAAACAACATCATAAAGGGTGTTTTTTATAGAGGTATAGAACTTTAAGTTGGCATTACTTTTAAAGATGGCGACCGATTTAACAGCTGTCAAGTGATTTATTCTCAGTTTGGTTTGGCAATTCATCATAAATAGACTCACGCCTGAACAACGCTTGCAAATAGTGCAATTTTATTTCGAAAATAATGGTTGTGTACGGAAAACGTATTGCGCACTACGTCCATTTTATCGTCGACAAAATCGTCCATCAGAGCAGTTAATTCGATTAACTATGGAACGTTTTCGCACCACGTTTACTCTTATTGATAACTCGCATCCCCAGAGACGCTGTACGGTGCGTACAGAAGATGCTATTGCTGCTGTAGAGCGTAGCATTGAGGAAGACCCGAATGAGTCCATCCGCCATCGAGCACAGGAATTGGATCTGTGTCCATCCACTTTATGGAAGATTTTGCGGAAGGATCTTGGTTTGCGTGCTTAGAAAATCCAACTCGTGCAAGAATTGAAGCCAAACGATCATCAAGTAAGGCGTAGATTCGTCGAATGGGCCCAAAACGAGATTACCGTTGTTCCCGATTTTCATAAGCGAATTTTGTTTAGCGATGAAGCGCACTTCTGGTTGAATGGCTATGTCAACAAACAAAACTGCCGCATTTGGAGTGAAGGTAATCCTCAAGTGTATGTTACATCCAGAAAAACTGACTGTTTGGTGCGCTTTATGGGCTGGTGGAATCATTGGTCCGTATTTTTTCAGAACGTTACAGTCAATGGTGATCGGTATAGAGCCATGATTACTAACTTTTTTGTTCCTGAATTGAATAACCATGATGTCCAGGAGATGTGGTTTCAACAAGACGGCGCAACATGTCACACAGCTCGTGCCACAACAGATTTATTGAAAGACACGTTTGGTGACCGCCTAATTTCACGTTTTGGACCTGTGAATTGGCCTCCAAGATCTTGTGAATTAACACCGCTAGACTACTTTCTGTGGGGCTATGTAAAGTCATTGGTCTATGCGGTAAAGCCACAAACGCTTGACAATTTGGAAGACAACATTCGCCGTATTATTGCCGATATACGGCCACAAATGTTGGAAAAAAGTCATCGAAAATTGGACGTCCAGATTGGACTACATCCGCGCCAGCCGTGGCGGTCATATGCCAGAAATCATATTTAAAATGTAATGCCACAAGATTATCTTTCGGATAAATAAAATGCATGTCAATCGAATAATCCATCGTTGTTTTATTGCAACTTAAAGTTCTATACCTCTATAAAAAACACCCTTTACTTGGGAAAAACTCAAGTGGAAATGTTCAAAATGAAAACACTTTAATGCAGTTGTGGAGGAAGATGAAAAAAGAACGTATATGCATCAGAAATGGATTTACGTTGTTACTGTTACTGAATATAAAACAGGCAGCCTTGCACCTGCGCGTGATTAGTCATACTGCTCTAAAGTGTTGACATGTTCAAAGGTTAGGTTAGGTTAGAGGACGTGTACTTGTCAATTAAGACAAGTACAGTACCCGGAGGTCGAATTGTCCCATTGTACAACGTCCTAGTTTCTCACGCCACTTATGTTGTTTGTGTTAATTTTATACATGAGTGGTGGGACCTACAGTTTGAAGTAGACTCCGAACGACAGATTTTTGAGAAACTTTTTCATGGCAATTTTATGTACTCTCAGAGTTTTTGCCAGAAATCTGCTGAGAGGAAGTCGCCGAAGAAATACTTTTTGTATTTTGTCTTTGATGTCTGGCCTGGAGCTCGAACCCTGGCATTTCGTCTAATAAGCCAACACACTACCTACTAGACTACGACGACTTCATCAAAGCACAACGCGGCACTCAAATCGCGGGAAGTTTTCTTATGCCCAATTGACCATTTAATATTGTAAGCACTGCACTGATCCCATGAAATACGAACGTCCAATGCCACACTGAGTATTTTTTCGGGTGTAGAGATCTCCTCCATGCTACAACAAAATTCAGAAGAACCATTTGTGATGGTGCACAGTTACCATATTACTTTCAAGCTTAGCCTTGATATGATTGATTATTTTTGCTTAAAATATAAGACTTTAATTATCTCCTCAAATCGTACAGTAGACTACTATTGATGGCTGTCAAACTCAAATTAAACTGGAGCCAGCTGACAAATGCCTTCAGATAAGTGCAGTTTTGTATTTTCAGTTTAAAGCCGGAAAGTTGAAAAATCTTGAACCACCCTCAAATAAATGAAAATTAAGTCCAGGGCTGTCAAGGAATAATAGAGCTTGCTTGAAGGAGAAAAGGCCTTGACAGCCTTATAGTAGCAGAAGATTAGACCTCCTCAGAGAGCTTACTTGTCTTTTGAGATTAGATTATGTACACTTCGTATTGAAAACGGAAACCATAATGCGAACACAGAGTACAATTTCTATATTAACACCTTGAATGCCGCGGCAATTATCAGAAAACTGGCCACGCAAGCCAACATAGATTTTTTGTTCTTTTCCCCGAAGCCATTTGTCGATACTAGCACTGATATAATACGATTTTATTCGTAGCTAACACAAAAATGGCAGGTTTAGTGAGTACGAGATAACTCGTAGTTGGCTCCCTAGAAGGGAACGTAATCTACGAGTTATCTCGTAGTCGGCAGTCAACGTGTTAAAGACAAGATGGACTTGTGTTTGAACTTTCAAATCAGTAGGGTCTGTAATTACTTACATACATACATGCATAATTGATCATTGTAACCCTTCAGTCAGGATTATAACCTAGCCTCTTACACCATTCATGTTGTGTGTGTTAATTTTATCCCTGAGGATAAGCGGGACGTACAGTTTAAAGCTTGTTTTTTAAATTTTCATTTCAATTTTATTTACACTCACAGTTTTTGCCAGAAGAATGAAATATTTTGTTTTGTTCGAAATGTCTGACCTGGGATTTGACCTACTAGACCACTGCAATGTTTACATTCCTTTAAACATCTTTCTGTTTTCTTACGTATGATTAAATGAAAAAAATTGAATTTCATTTGATTTGATTTAATGTGTTCTTTTATCGTTTTGCTTCTCTATTAGGCTTTTGGCCAAGAAAAAATTTTTCTTCTTCTTCTTCTTTGATCGGCAATTCGCATTAAGTTTGCCGCAAAAACATTAACGTTTAAGAAAATTAACGAAAAAAAAATTGAAAAATCTTTGCTAACCGAGTGGCTGCTGCTGGCTGATCTAAACATTTTGCATACGATTATATTGTAGACTTTAGCTACATACATATACTACTACGGTATTAAAAGACAATTTAGTACCAACCATCCAAGCAACCAATAAATGTTTTTCTAATCATTGTTGTGGCGGTTCACAACAGGGCTCTGTCTATTATTCACACACACACACACACACAAATTATTGTCCTACTTTCGAAGATAACCGGCCAAAAACGAATGAATGAAGCAGATTCTTGCTTTTGTTTTTAGACTGACGTCTTATTGTCAAATTGATGGACTGACCAAGAAAATGGCATGAAAATGAATGAATCTCTGATAGAGTACTGTATGGCTGTGTGATGTTATTGCAACTTTTTGTTTGCATAGAGGTCAGTGTGTTAAATAGTTTGTTTGTACTTCGACAACAAAAATTCATACATTATGCTAGAACGATCGTACGATCAATGGGCTGTTTGGCTAGCAGACAGACAGGCTGACTAGATGGCTGCTGGTCATTTGGTCACTAAACCGTTTGGATATTACGATCCCCCTCCCCCCCCACCTAGAATGCCCAACAAAATTATTTCAAAATGAATCATTTCTTTGATTTTATACTACTGCTGCATGGTTCTGTTTCTATTTTAGGTTCTATTTTCGAGAATGAAAAATAGAACGAATGATTTTGTAAAAGATTTATTTGTTATGTATTCTACTATATTTGAATCATTAGTTATGTTTTCGAAACCACAGTGGTAGTATAGCATATAATAAATTTATTTATTTCATATAATTTCTATTGTATTTATAAAAGAAATGAATCATACGTACGTACGACTTGCTGTGTTATACAAAAATAGGCTGCATAACTTTGTAAATGGGCCTACAATCTAAAAAAAAATTCTTATTCCACAAAAATATGTTTTTGGCATGAATAAAACGCTTCCAAAAACAAAAAATTCAATACACTCATGGCATCTTCGATAGTAAGCCCTACACATTATAGCATACGGCAAGGATTTCGTTAGTATTTCTAGAAACTAACTTCAAACTTCGGAAGGAAGAATGGGTTGCTGAAGCTGTCACCGGTGACGGTGATATAACGATTTACACCGATGGTTTAGAAATGTAATACGGAACTGGATCTGGAGTCTATTCCGATAAATTGGCACTAAACGGGTCATACAGATTACCTAACCAGGCCAGCGTATTTCAGGCGTAGATTTTTGTTATTGAACAAGCTGCACGCATGATTGAAATTGGGGACCTGTTGCCTTCGAACTTGATCATATGTATGGACAGTCAAGCAGCAATCAAGAGTTGCATGGACTCTCTACACCGTATATCTACATCGACACAACACCCGCCTGTACTGAGTTCCAGGCCATTGTGGCATAGAGGTTAACGAAAAGGCAGACGAACTGGCACGAAAGGGATCGGATATCTCTAAGGAGGAGACAATAGAGGGGCTATATGTGCCTCTACAAGAATACTTTTCGAAATTGGAAAAATCAGCATGGAATTCAACAAACCGTGGGTGATCCAACATAAATGGTTGGCTAATTTCAAAACTGCTATGTCCTGCAGTGGACAACAGGAAAACCAAAGAACTACGTGAGTTAGACAAGAGAACGGAATTTTAACGGGACACTGTGCTACCAGGATTACTGCAGAAGCTGTCATGATGTGGAGGAAACGAAATCTATGCAACACCTTTTATGCAAGTGTCCTGTACTTCAGAACAGACGTTTGAAGAACTGGCCGGTTTCATCCGAAGCTCGGGGTGATACAAATTCACCACTATGGGAACATGACAAGGGGGCTTAACACAATGGAGTGAACTTGCCTGTGAACTGAAAGCTACCCGCTAACCTAACATAACCTAACTTTAAACTTCATACAGTACTAACGTGCATGCTCATACATACATATGTCATGGTATATATGTACATAGATCATTAGTTTGGTTAATAACACTTTAGTGCAAATTTATATTCCCATATATTATTTTGTGTATAAAAAGCTATTTATTTGCTTAAAAAACATTTAGGCAACACTGTTTAAGTAAAAAAAAGTTAAAAAGGACATTGTTAAGCCTACGAATATAAAATTGAAAACACACTCTACCAAACACATAAGCGCACACATGCGTTATTATTTAGGGCGTTTCGCCGGTAAACAAAGGAAATGAAATAAAAACGCAACGAAATCAAATGAAAAAAAAACATTTTTTACTTATAACTTGTTTTATAAAAACAAGCCCTAAAACTAAAACATTTAAGCGAATTTTTAAACAAAATAGACTTTATAAACAAATTAAACAATAACAACAACAACAAAACACACCTAGTGTAGGCGTTTATTATTTGGAAAAAAAAATAACGTATAAGTTAGCTGTACACAGGCGGTTGCTTAGTCGGCAAGGGACTGGAGAAAAGATATAGAAAAAATGAAATAAAAACAAAACGCTGAATAAATTACGAAACAGCAACAACAAATAAAAAAATTGATTTTAATGCGAATCATTTTTTTTTTTATTTTATATTTTATTAAAATATATAAAAATGAATAACGTCAAACAGCACACATATAAACAAACTTTAAAAAGGGGGGACTAAACAAGCAGGCAAAATTAACAACAGCAACAACGAAAGCAAGTGCAGTCGCCGTTAGCTACAGCTGACGCTACCGAGAAGGCAACAATACACTACAGCGGCAAAAGCAGCTGTATAAACATTTATTTAATGAAACGAAATTCTATAGGAGACGATATTAAACAGCAGAGAACACAAAACCCGCTTATGTATGGATGTGGTGTGGTGCCTGGGTGATCCACTAACATGAATACAAAAAATTATATTAACAACAATAAAAGCAAAAACAACACATGTATTTGTAATAAAAAAAATGTCTCCTCTTATTAGATGCTGATTTTTTCTTTTGGGAAAATGGGTTCTATATGGGACAGTAGAAACAATGAAACTTACCTTAGAAAGCTTATTGGAAAAGCGTTTTGTAGTCGTTATTCTTCTCCAGCATTTTTATTACACTACTTTACACTATTTTAAACACAATTTTATATTTATTTCTATACACTTCACTTTTTATCCTTTTAAAAATGGCTGCAAAATGACCAACTTTTTGTTTTCTCTTTTATTTTTCTTATTTCTTTTTGAATGGCTTGTATCGGACTAGCCTTAGCAATTATTAATCAGCACAGCTTATATTTCTTGAATTTTTTCCGTTTTGTTTTATATTTAATACTAATTTTATTTGATATCTTCTCTTGGTTTCGCTATCTATATAATTTTCTTTCTTTTTAATACCCGTTACCCGTTAGCTTTTTTTTATTTCTTTCTTTGTACTCCCAGTTGTTGAGGTTCTCTTTTTAGAATTTATGGGAACTCTTTCATATCTTGCACTCATACAACTGGATTTTATTACTTTTTCACAAAATATTGCAATTTAATCGTTATCATCTTCTTATTAAAGCATTTTTACCGTTTAGCGTTATTAATAATAAATAAATTTTACAATTTTATGCACAGACGTCGCGGAATTTTTGCTTTATTTTTATCTACTTTTACACTATTATTGCAGATTCCTTTTGTATTTTATTTGTTGACATTTTGAATTTTGTTTGACAATCGCATTGTAAAGGCGTTAAATATGATAGCGACGGCGTGTTAAAAATCGCCATCCATTAATGGTACAAACAAAATCGCTAAATCATTACAAAAGGAGAGATAAACGCTGAAAAGAAAATCGCGTTCTTTAATATGTTTACGTTATTTATTTTATTTAAAAATGTGAAGGATCTAAAGTGGCCTTTAACATCATAATTAAAATGAAAAAATAACTGTCTTAACTTTAGTTTAATATTTAGTGAACCACGAATAAATCGTTTTAAAATTTTCGAAATAAAAATTTAATGCACTGATGATAATTGTCTGTTTAAGAGAGGTTCGCTTTAGACGTTCCAATAGATGTAGCAGTAAATGAATTTCAGTCAAAACAAAAATAACCGTCCATAATCGTTTTGGATTAATGTTTTTCCCTATAACAATAGCTGAAATGCAATTAAGCGCTTTTTTCAAAAGAGCCGTTAATTTGAAATAATTTGTTCCCTTTTTCAGTGTCATTTGCAGTGCACTACGCCGGTAACACAACTGTGACGTTGGCATTTAGTACTCAATTGTGCAACTATTTTTTCAAGGTACCATCATTCGGCGTGAATTTATAAAATAGACGCCGAAATTTTTTTTCTTCCAACACATTTTCTCTTCATTAAAATAAAATAAGTTTGAAACTATTGGTGTATAAAAGCTTAAAATACGAAAAAAGTAAAACACATAAATAACAAAACAGGTATTTAATACAGTGGAGCATATATCAGGCAAATGATTGTATTTAATAGTGATTTTCATTTAGATTTCGATTGAAATATATTGCATACAAACAAAATGGCTGACATTTCTACGGAAGAATTGAAAAATGAAATCCATGCAGTTTTAAAGACCGCCGATTTGTCCGTGGTATCGGCCAAAAAGGTGCGCGAACAAGTGGAGAAGAAATTGGATTGTTCCTTGGTCAGCCGCAAGAAGGAATTTGACAAAATCGTTATGGATTTCATAAATTCGCAACAAGAAGAGGAAGAATCTGACGAAGACAAAGACGATGAAGAAGAGGCAAGTGCCTCTGAAGAGGAAGCCAGCAGTGACGATGATAAAAAGGCAAAGAAACGTCCACAGCCTACACAACGCAAAGCGGCGCCTGCCAAAAAGAAGCGCAAATCATTAACTGCATCTGATTCCGGGTCCGAGTCGGATGCCGGTTCGGATTCAGATTTTGAAATGCCCAAGAAAAAGGCTGTTGCTAAAACCAAGAAGAAGAAGGCTGCCGGAGACAAACCAACCACTGGCCGTAAATCAACTGGTTTTACTAGATCTTACAATTTGTCACCGGAGCTATCGGCCCTAATGGGTGCCGAAGCTTTGCCCCGCCATGAAGTGGTTAAGAAAGTTTGGGCCCTTATCAAGGAACGTAACTTGTACGATCCGAAAAATAAACAATTTGCCATTTGTGATGATGAGCTCATGAAAGTGATGAAAGTTAAACGTTTTCGCACTTTCGGTATGTTGAAACATTTGAAGCCTCATTTCTTGGAGTAAATTTATAGTGGTGCCCCAGTCAGTCCCCCCTGTGTAGGCGTTTAAACGATGGTCAAACATCTCTAGCCATTTAGTGTACGAAAGCATGAAAAGAGAAGAATACAAAAAAAAAATGAAAAACAAAACAAATGAAAAAAGTTTTTAGTAATCTTAAAATTAGAATTTTCCCTTTTTTATAAAATAATTTTAAACATTTTGTCTTTGATTTGATAATACCAATAATTACTTGCAGTTATTGTGACAGTTTAAATTTATATAAAGAAATTTAAATTTAAAAAAAACGTATTAAAGTTACGTAAACGTATTAGAGTTAAAGAAAAATTTAATTACAAATTAAAAGAAAGATAAAGCATTTCTAAAATAGTAGTTTAAGTTCTTTTTTTTTAAATATGTAATAAGTAAAAGATATATTTTGTGTTTGACTGCATTTACGCATGCAGGCGTAAGAAGATATTTTATAAAAGAAACAAACAAACGAATTAAATGAAAGAAGGAAAGAAAGAAAACTATAAACTCAATGTATCCGCAATAAACTAAAAAAGAAATAATTTCCAATTAAGAATTTATAATTTACCCATAAAAAATTTCCTTTCTTGTTCTATTTTGATATTTTACAATTAAGACAACAGGAGAAATAAACTTAAAATTGCTTCAATTTGAAAGAAACTTGAATAAATTTTACTTTGTTATGAAACTGTTGAGATAGATAAAGATAAGACATTTTAAAAGAGTTTTAAGCATCGATTATAAGTGATTTTTAGATTTCATTTGTAAGCCAGCGGTTTTAAATTGTAGTGAGAATGGTATATTCATTCTAATTGGTATTTAATCAAATTGGAATATGCTATAACTGTGAGGGACTTTTAGTTCTATTACGAATGGCAACTGGAGGTCAGTTACCATACCATCTGACAAACAAATCATTTTTCCCAGTGAATTTGTAATATGTTGGTGACACCATCCATGGCCTCTAGAAATGCCATTGAAGTTAAAATGCTATAAAAAAAACAATGGTCATTTATCATTTTGTGCTTCAATTGTTAATTAATAAACTAATATTTGCGTATTCAACTGATTGTTTATTATCGCAAACCGCTTAACTGTTCGCTTTCAATCATATAGCGCATCAGGCACATTTAGACATCATTTAAGTGGCCTTGTGTACATACATTGTAAATAATTGTAACAATTTCAATCAGGATTACGATCTAACTGCGCAGATGGCCTATAGTGTGTTTTTTTATCAGTAAATGATAGGATCTATAAAGAGGAACGTCCAAAGGTTTTTTAAGTACCAGAACTGATTCTTGAACTCGAATTACCAGCTTTTTTACGGAGGAGCATATTTTATGGTTGAAGGAATTCTCAGGAAACGTATATCGTTTCAAATGTTATAAAGTTATCAAGCGGGGGCTAGTCGAAGTGGAGCAAACATATAAAAATTGCCATGAAAAGTTTATCACTAAAATCAGTCGGTTGAAGTCCACTTTAAACTGTAGGTCCCGTCACTCATGTCTAGAATTAACACACACAACGTAAGTGGTGTGTCATCAACAATTCCTTTTTGTATTGAAATCGATCTGTTTTGCATGATGGAATAGATTAAAACAAATAAGTTGTAAAAACCGTTATTAAAAATTTAATTTTAAATAAAGAAAACTTTGTCTTACTTTTTTTACTCGCCTTGCAAATAAATTTTGAAAATCCTTATCCAAGTTTTTTTATAATTTCCTTTTCGTTTGTTATCGTTTATATATGAAGGCCCCTACGGGGATTTGAGTTTCTTGTATGCCATGACATAATACAAAACGTCGTACAACTGCTTGGAAAACGCAGTATTATGCTGAGGCTGGATAGCACAACTCAAGCTTGGACACCGTATGTCCACAAGGGTTTTAGCATTTGGTTATAAATTATTTGCCAGTTAGCCTTAGGTATGTGGATCTGTTATGTACAGTAACCGAACTTTAGTTGCGTTGGCTGCCAGCGAGCAACTGAAAATTTGTAGTTGAAGAAAAAATATTTATCAAGTGTGAAAATTTTTAGCTGATTGTCAGCTGCTGTCTGTTAAAATAAGGCATTCATTTGAACATGCTTGCTCCATGGAAGTTTGGCTTTAACATGGTATTTACAAATATCTCCATAACATTATAGAATGTCCATCTATTAATATTTACAAATATCTCCACAACATTATAGAATGCCATCTATTAATATTGGTGAGTATAGTAAAGTTTGGTGTAATTAATAGGCTTTGAAGAAAAGCTGCTCAGTCATTTGTGCCACTGAAAAAATTGCTGCATTATTTACGAATGTAGCCATGATTGGATTAACATTTTCCGGAATATCACTAGAGTACAAGGTATATGTTACTGTTCCACAATTAAAATCGTTTGTAATGTTTAGCAAAGTGTTTTCAAGGGTTTTATAAAATATTTTGAAATAAATGTTGTCCAAAAAATTATTTACACGGTGGCTGGACACTTACATTTCTATTTGTCCTTTAAACTCCATGTAAATGGAATAAAATACTTTGGATTTTTATTAAATTTTATAAACAATTTGTTTTTTTTTATTTTGTTTTTTTTTTTTTATTGGTAAAGTTTACTTTTACTTTCTTGTTGTCTGTGTAGTAGTGGATCATTCATACTTTTTATACATAAAATTAATTCATACAATACTATTATACTGTTTGTTGGTTGGTTGTTGAAGTCATTAGTTGTAGCATCTTTTTTTATTTTTCTATAAAATTTCCTGTGTTCATTTATTTATACTCAGCAATTTATTTGTTTTTTCGCTTATATTGCAAAGCTTAATATACAAGAGTAAATTTGTTTTGTTTGATTCATTCTTATTATTCTTTATTTAATTTTCTCTTTTTATTTTTGTTTGTGTGTATATAAATAAACATTTAAATATGTAATATATGTATGTATGTAATAAATACAATAAAAAAATTATTACAAATTACAACACAATACCAAACATTATTTCATTCATTCATTCATTAAGCATATTAGTTAAGTACTTTAATGCAATTATTTTCGTTACTTTTCGAAGTTCATTTTGCCAAAATAAAAAAAGAAATTTTTAATAAAAAAAAAATAATTTTATTGTAGATAAACTAAATTATGATGGAAATATATTTTTTATTTTATTTTATTTTTAAATACAATGGAATAATAAATTTTTATTTTTTTTTTTTTGTAGAATTATTTCGTGTTGTACGAGTCTATTTTCAAAATAATGCTGTTGTTTAATAAAAATATTTCAACGGAAAAGGAATAGAACGGAATTAACGGGTCTTAAAAGCAATTTTGGAAAGGTACGTTTATAATTTGATAAATTATTAAATGCTAGAAAATAAAAACTTTTTTGCTTTTAAACAAATTAAGTACATAAAGTATATACGAATATAAAAAATATAGCGTGTATATATGCATCATATGATAGTTTTATTTTCTTGTAAGCTAAATAGTGCCCAAAAAAAAAAAAATACCGTGGCGGTAATAATTAAGTAAAATAAATTCTTAAGCGGCAAATTGTTTTAAATCAAATAAAGTACAACAAAAACTGGCTATTTTTTCAAGATTTTGTTTTAAATAAATAATATTAAAAAATATTCACTTTACACTTAATACTTTTTACTTTAGAGAGCAAGCAATTCAAATAAATCTTCCAAAAAAATATATGAAATTAAATTACATTCAAATAAACAATTGTAAGCAATAAAAACTATTGAAGAAAGTAATAACTAATTGCTTTACAATCTTTTAAATTAAATCGCTTCTCTAAAGTAATATGGTGGCATTATAAAGCGTCGCATAGTGCAGGGTCTAATGTAAAATAAATGGTAATTGTTTCTCAAAACGCTTAGCAGAAATGCCTGTTATAATTTGTACATTTTTGTATTGTTAGCGAAAATTTATAAAATTGTATGCCAAGTGTGGCATAAAGACAATGAAATCTTCTTCTTCTACTAGAATATCTATCATTTAAGTGTGGAACTTGTATTGTATTTTATTTTTTGGAAAGATAGTCTACATTCAACAAAAATTAAAATACTTTTTTCGACGTATGAGCTAACAATTTAGTGGGGAAGAAAATCTTATAAGATAAGCTTTGTTAAGCAAAAAAAATAATTTAATAATGAAGGCAAATGGAATTAAAATTTCCAAAGGTTTAGCTTAAAAATTTCTTGACGTCAAAGAATTTGTGGGCATTTTTCCCCACGTTAATGCAAAATTGAGCAGAAAAGGCTTTAAAAGCATATTGGAACATGACCATCCTTATAAAATTTACATTCAATATTTTCAACAGAACTACAAGAGAGTTTGCTGCCACATTTAATTAAAAAAGAAACTTTAAAAGCGTATTGGAAAATATAGGACATGACTTGGATTTTATGCCACCATCATTATAAAATCTACATTCCATGTTTTCAATAGGACTACAGGAGAGTTTGTTGGCATATTTAACTTTTTAATGAAATAATTAAAAAAGAAACTTTAAACGCGTATTGGAAAATATAGGATATGACTTGACCATGATTATAAAACAGAACTACAGGAGAGCTTGTTGACGTATTTAACTTTTTAATGAAATAATTAAAAGAGAAACTTTAAAAGCGTATTGGACATTCGATATTTTCAATAGGACCACAGGAAAGTTTGTTGGCATATTTAACTTTTTAATGAAATAATTAAAAAAGAAACTTTAAAAGGGTATTGGAAAATATGGGACATGACTTGACCATGATTATAAAACAGAACCACAGGAGAGCTTGTTGGCGTATTTAACTTTTTAATGAAATAATTAAAAAAGAAACTTTAAAAGCGTATTGGAAAAATAAAGGACTTGTGATTTGGTTTTTATGCCAATCAATCATTATAAACTGGACATTCGATAGAACTACACTTGTGAGCATATCACAGATAATTTTGAAATGAATGCATGTGAATAAAAGTAAAGATCTTTCAAAAGTTTAAATCCTATCCCTGATTTCAGAAGTTCGAAAATTTGTAATGAAAATAACACCAAAAGTTTTTAAGTAAATAAGTGCTTACAAAATCAAATTATTACCAATAATTTTACATTCGCTGCTGCCTGCCATTATGCCATAATGTGTGTCAATTATTTTCTTTAATTTTTTTAATATTTTTTTTATACATTTTTTTCTTCTTTTTTTTTATATCAAATTTTAGGCCTAATAACTATTATTTTTCTTCTTATTTTTCTTCATTTTTTTCTTTTTCATTTTGCATTATCCGCCGTTTGTATTAACAAAAATACAAAAACTAATAAATTCTTACAATTTCATGATTTAATCAGTAGTAGTTGTTGTTGTTGTTGGTTGTTTTACTTTAAATCTTAATTATTTTCATTGTCTAAAGTCATCTGCAGTGGTTTTTTTTATGGTTTTCTTAATAATTTAGTTGTTTTAAGTTATCGTATCTCGTGCCCTTTGAAGCCTGTGCGCAGGTATGGTGCTTGTTTTTATTGTAACTTCATATTTAATTTTGGCCGTTTTGTGACCTCTTGTTTTCTAATAGCGATAGTAGTTGGGCTTAAATGGACCCGCTTTATTAAGACCCATATATTTGGCCTGCTCATCGGTTAATTCAGTTAAGTGAGCATCAAATGTGGGCAAATGTAAACTGGCGACATATTCATCCATTTTCTTGGGCAACAAATAAACATCGGACTTGTAACGGCCGGGTGGAGCATTAAAGAGCTCAATAAGAGCTAAAGCTTGGGTAGCAGATGTAATTGACACAGCAAATGAGGGTATACTGGAACATGAAAGATTTACCAAACGACCCTCGGCAAGTAAAATAATATATTTGCCCTCGGGCCATATTATATGATCCACTTGGGAACGCACCTTTTCCCAAGTCAAATCCGGTGTACGTAGACTATTTACATCGATTTCGGTATTTGAGTGGCCCATGTTGCATACTATACAACCATTTTTCATTTTATCCATATGCTCGCGCACCACCACATTCTTATTGCCCGTGGCTGTAACAACAATATCAACATTACGTATGACTTCGTTTAGTTTCACCACACGGAAGCCATCCATACTGGCCTGTAATGCACATATGGGATCGATTTCAGTTATATACACAATACAACCTTGACCCTTTAAGGCTTGTGCACAACCCTTGCCCACATCACCGTAACCGCAAACAACAACTTGTTTACCGCCAAACATAACATCCGTTGAACGTTTTAAACTGTCCAATATGGACTCTTTGCAACTGTAAAGATTATCGAATTTTGTTTTCGTTACCGAATCGTTAACATTCATAGCCGGTACGGTTAATTTGCCAGCCTTCGACAGTTGATACAGACGATGAACACCGGTAACACTTTCTTCTACGATACCCTTGACCAATTTGAACATGGTCGGATATTTTTTCAACATCAAATGTGTGGCATCGCCACCATCATCCAATATCATATTGGGCTGCCAGTTTTCGGCATTAACACAACGATCGATGCACCACCAAAAATCTTCTTCGGTTTCACCGCGCCACGCGAATATTGGAATGTTGGCTTCAGCCAAGGCGGCAGCAACTTCATTCTGTGGACAAAGACAACAACAAAAATTAAACGATTATTAAAAGCAACATGACATACATATAACTCAGCATGGATGAGGTCAATAAATCATTTATGCGAGTGTAATGTAGAGATAATGGGAATAGCTTAGAAAGTAGTAGAATGTTACTGGCGGATATATTGGATGGTCGAAAAAATTCATTTTGAAATTACAAAAATGCAACGAACTGGAAAAACAAATTGATTGATAACATTTTGAGATAAAGCAAGTATACCACCAATCCAAAACATTTGGGGTGTCAGAGCGAAAAGCTGATTGCATTTGGTCACAGGTCTCTACTGATTTCAAATTTTCACCATCATAAAGAGAGTTCTGCAGAAATTGAAACACATCATAATATAAATGTGAAAGGTGTAGGCAGAATGCATCCAAACTTCCCTGGCATAATTCCTTTCGAACTCCATCGTATGCACAACATTCCCTTTCGCTGTATCAATCCTTCATTCATCATTTTTTCTCCTTTTATTATTCGTAATTATTCACTTCAAAAATGGTTCGAATTCTTTTCGTTATAGCAGTGAAATGGAAATTCGTTGCAAAACTTCACAACTGTTTTTGGCAGTCTGCAATGCATTCTTCCTCTGTTATGTTAATGTTAAGAATTTTGACTTGAATAATGGCTTTTTATGAGGAAGAGGCTTCAATTTCTCCTTTCAAAAAAAAATGTTATAGTGTTGCTCCTTATATTTGTTTGGAGTCATCTATCGAGAACTTTTTCGGACAATCGTTATATTTAAAGCACGCTGCTCTAAGAGTGTTTGCTTCGGTCTCGTGTAAATCTCGGCTTGTTCGTGAGTGCAAAGAGTCCTTAAGAACCATTGGCTCATATCGAAACCATCTATGTTGGGTTCCGAGACATAGCGGTAATGATATCGCTGGTTTAGATTCACTTTCTGAGGGCGATTTTATAGTTTGTCTTGATTCCAAAATCTACCACCTCTACGGCCTTATCACTGGATGGGTCAGGGGGAACAGCAGAAGCTTTTAGGGGGTATATGGATCGGGATGTCATGTGTTTAGGTGTTTATGGCCTGCCTGTTGGGCTTAGATAAGGCCAGTCTGAAGCTAGGTTCATTGCATTGCAGGCCACTGCGAGATTAGATCGCTGACAAGGATCTGGAACAGATCCCATCCGGACTATTGTAGGATATGTTGCGACGCGAAGGAGTTGGAAACTATCGAACACCTTCTGTGCAACTGTCCAGTCCTTAATAGGTTGAGGACCCTTGGCAGAAGCTTCTTCGATAGTTTGGACTCTTTGTCGAGAGCCGACATTAACCCATTAGTGTCCAGTGGCAACTTAAGTTGCCAGCAGAGATTGCCTTAGTTTTAATGCTCTGAGAGGAAATTGAGTGTAAAAAAACAAAACGGTAACCGTTAGAAAAAAAGTAATTCGGGCAATAATGGGTTAAGACGCTCCATAGATTTATAAATAGGTTGAGCTGGTTGAGAACTTCTAGGACTTCAATGTTGTAGTCGCACTCTCTTGTGTGTTTGTGGTCCATCTGTTTTTCCTCCTCCGTCACTTTATTCTCACTTTCCTACCTTTTTTCAGTTTTCCTATCTTCTTTATTGTCCTTTTGCTCGCTCTCTCTCCTTTAGGACGTATTACAATGGGTGTCATTTTGACCTTCGAGTATTGTACTTGTCCCAATGACAAGTGTACGTCCTCAAATCTCAAACCTAACCTAACTTTTTATTTATTTTAAATCCTATTCTTCATTTCGAAAACAAACCGAAAGCTATGTTAGTGGATTAAATTTCAACCATATTACAATAATATGAGTATCCGAAACCAAATATTGATTTTCGAAAGTGCCAATTTGCAGCACAATCAATCATATTCTTCAGACTTGAACTGCATTACCTTAAAAAATTCGCTTTACGGAGAAAGGGGCAAAAATGCTATAAGATAGATGCAGTGGGTGGTGATAATTAAATATTTTCAGAAGCCTGGAACTATTTTTAAATGTTGATAATTAACAGTTGTAGGAAAGTTTGCTTATGGCATTTTATTTTTTTTTTATGACAACAGCACATGTGTTAAGCAACAGAGTTAAAAACAAATGTTGAGAAAAATTAAATAATTTTTCTGCTAACTAATCATGTGACTTAATGGCATCAATATTAAATTAAAAAAGCATATGCATGGATGTATGTATATACACACATATGTATAGAGTTGTTAGTCAATATGTTTAAAATATTTTTAACTTTTTTTTTTTTGGCTAAGCTTCCATTGTATTTTAGTTAAATAACGAAATTAATGACAAACAATTATAATGGATTTCCTGTTTGTATTTCTGAAGATGAAAGAGAGATAACAAGTAGATATTATTACAACACAATTGGCAATAATCTAAATAATAAAGAAGAATAATAAATAAAAATTGAATCAACAAAATGATAAAGAACACAGTGATGACAAATAAACATACATATTTGCTTATATGCCTACAGTGGTGGTGGCATTATAATTAGAAACGACTTAACACAAACGTATGTTTGTTAATTTGTTTTACAGTTTTCACTGTGTACTTTGGGATCAAAGGCTTTGTTTGGAGGACGTCTTACATACATTTTTCCATCAGATTCGGACAAATTAAACTTAGATTCGTCACTCGAGAACTCTGTTCCAGAAATATCGTTTCTAATTATAAGGCCACCACTGTATGTATGCTATACCATACATATTGTATATAAGAGCTGCTGTATCGTCCAATGCCCATAATAAATACGGGTATATATTTACAAATAATATTCATAAGAACAAATAAAGATAATATTCATAGTTAAGCAGCAAAGAAGGGGATCGAGAGAGAGGCACGGTGCATGTATAAGGGCAAATATTGTATAATAATTGATTTTTAATAGTATTAGAAAGATGCAGTTGTGTAGTTAATTATTGTCACATGAAAATATTAATTTTAATGACATTGCCTTGAAAAAATATAATCTTACTACATATACACATACCATAAAAGCGATTGTGTATACATATACATATGTACGTATATATGTATTTTTAATAATTTGTTTATAATTAATCGTATTGCATATGAATAATATAAATTTTTAAACATTTTTATTTTTAGCTTTAATTAATGGCAATTATAAACACAAATATGAATAAGGAAAAGCAATATACTGAATTAGATTTCAATTTAAGATTTCTACTACTATCATTCATATTTCCATTATGTATTTCCATCAAAATAAACAGGAAAGACAAACTACTACTCAAGTCAATGTAATTAAAAAAAAATTATTAAAAATTGCTTTTTAATTTCAAACGATGCGCCAAACAGAGTAGTATAAAATGAAACTGCAAATAAGTTAAAGAATTTAAGAAGATCGATAATTTGTTTTAAGGCATAGAGGATAAGTTTCGTAGAAAGAAAAGTATTAAACCCTATGCACTCCAGCCTAATAAGCAATAGTAGGAACCAGTAACTGCAGAGGTACAGTCACACAGATAATTTTACGTACCCCCCCTGAAGTTGAATCTGAACTTCTAATCTAAAATTTCTTTACGTTAGCATCTGTAACGACACATTTACATAAATAAAGAAAAAAGGTTCCCAAAATCTATGAATTTGTGACTACAGTTTGCTTAAAACCAATATGGCACCACAGAAAATTATACGTACGACGTATATTTCGTATAAAATTTCTCCAAGGGTAGCCCGGTATATAAAAGGTATTGTGAATAAAAATCCTAGGACTACAGCCGTAGAAATACGAAATACTTCGGAAAGTGATCACAGTGTTATTGTGCATTCCGAAACAGTTCGAAGTGTTTTGAGAAAGAACGGTTTCCGCAGCCGAGTGCCGAGAAAAAAGCCACTATTGGAATTTGCCCAATAATATATGGACAAGTCAACTGATTTTTGGGCGAATGTAATATTTAGTGATGAGAACAAATATAATTTGTTCGGCTGTGACGGAAAACAAAAAATTTGGCTCAAAAATCAGTCGACTTGTCCATATATTATCATTTAAAAAAAAATGATTTTTACGGGGCGTACGTATAATTATCTGTGTGACTGTATATTAGTAAAAAGTACATGCATTAATGTTTAAGAAAATGGGGACAAAAATTAAACAAATCAATTTATTGTTACATTGTTATTGTAATAAAGCATATTGTGGCTTATATTTATGGCTAAAATAACAAACTTAAAGCTTAAAATCTCTCAAAGTGTGGTATTTTTCAAAGCATTCGCCTTCGCATTCGAGGTTTACCGGGACAAGTATCGCAAAAGTCTAACGTTTCTCGTCTCTGCCTTCATTCTTGCCTGTTGGAACAAACTATGCAATCCCTTTTATTGCCCTTACGCAAGATGTGAAGTCTTTTGTCAAGTCTAGCTTATTGATTTGAGGTGGATGGTCTTGATCGGTCTTCTCGGAATTCTCCCACGAGTTGATCGACTAAGCACAAATGTAAACACATTTGTTTTTCTAAGAATTAAGAGGCGCTTAGTGAGATAAAGAAACGTGTCATAAATGCGGCGACAAAGGATTTATTCCTAACATACGAAATATTTCAAATGGGGCGACAAGGGAGTGCTAAGGGTTAAATTAAATTAATGGCACACTGCTCACTTGTAAAGTCTTAAAGACCTTTTCTAATGTCATTCCATTTTCCAGTAATTATATAAAACTCATTTTAAATGTTTTAGGACCTTTAGCAAATTAACTGTTTATTATTTTTTTTATCAAATAGATGCCGCAATATCGGTCTTTTGAAAAGAAAAATATATTTTAAAAATTTGTTTCACTTGTTTTTAATTTTAAATTAGCGTTCTACGCCTCAATAAATTTACTAATTTAAAGAAGTAAATGTACTATTTTTACTCTACTAAATTGGATTTTTTGTAAGTAAAATAGTTTGAAATTTGTATATGATAACAAAAATATATTTGCCAAGAAATTGCAAAAAAAAATTTACTACGCCAAAAAATAAACGTGATAAAAATCGATGAAAAAGCAAAATGGAGAAAAATAATAATTAAAAATAAATCATAAAAAAGTGAATGATCATCTGACTGTTGGAATCTGGATATCATGCTTTCACCCACAGACCAGAATACTTCCATCATAAATACACAAATAAAATCTAAACTATATGAAAAAGAGACAGAAGGGAAAACGAGAAACAGAACAAAAAACTAAGCGGATGATTGACAAAAATGAAAGAAAAAAGTTCGAAGTTGCTCTTCCTAGCTAAATCTTAATAAAAGCTAACTCTTTAAGGTCGTGAAAAAACAATGGCCTAATTACACTAGACATTAGTCTAGAATCTGTGCCACTGTATATCAGAGATCAAAGCCACAGAATGAATGCAACTGGTTGTACAACTTTATAATTGCGTAAAAACAATCCTTTAATGGTTGGTTGAAGGTCAAAAAATTTTTGCATTCAATCGACAAAAAATACAATTTATAAGTAAATTTGGTTGAAGAAGAGAAACTATTGAAGAAGACGACCAACCGTTGATTCGACTTGTACAAATAATCGCAACATGTGGGGGCCGCAGTGTTAAAAAATTCAGTACTTTGGTACTTTTTTCAGTACTTTTTCATTTGAAAAATACTGCAGTACCCCTAGCGACGCTCTCAGTACTTTTTTATTATTACATATATTATGTCTTGCGCTTTTCAACTATTAATGCATTAGCAACATGTTCAAGATAATGCAAAAGGTAGAATTAGGCTTTAGCCCCGATTAGCCAAACGACCACGGCACGTACATTCGTTTTTAGAACACGAAAAGCAATGAAAACGCTTGCCGAACCGTAATGTAATTTCGGTAAGCATTTGCATTGCTTTTCATATGCTAAAAACGAACGTATGTTGGCTAAACGGGGCCTTTACGCTTTATTACGTTCCGAATCAGCTGGAAGTTGGCTTGTATGTGTTGTTGTTCGACTTCCTTCTGGCAAAAACTCTGAGAGTAAATAAAATTGCCATGATAAAGTTTCTCAAAAATCTGTCGTTCGAAGTCGACTTTAAACAGTTGGTTCCGCCACTCATGTATAAAATTAACACACACAAATAAAGTGGTGTGAGAAGTTAGATCATAATCCTGATTGAAGGGTTATAAAGACGAATTATGTGTGCATGTATTGTTTTTTTTACAAAAGTACCATTTGGTGCAAAAAAGTATTCTTTCAATTATAGTTCAGTACCATTTCAAAATTTCAGATTTGCAACATTGAGGGGCCGCATTTTAAATAGATCAGTGAGTACAACTTCATTAAATGTTGTGCATGCATTTAGTAGATGAAATATCATCATCTCCTCTTCCATTTCTTTGTCTTTACAACGTCTACTAGATAACCAAGCACCATTTGCCTTGCATGTGTGCCGCTTAAACTTTGTACAGTAGGCTTTCCGTAAGCCATTTATCAAGCCTAGACCAGACCGGCTTAAAATATTTTTAATAATTACAAAAAAAGGCGAACAAACTAATATTGTGAATAAATAAAAATGTTTGGAATGAAAAAAAAATTATTCAACAATTGTATTCGATTCTATTTCATTTAATTCGGAAATAAAACAAAAAGTTTTATGATTTGACATGCAAGTCTCCTAAGTAAGCAACTTAATCAGTTAATATTGAAGATCAATGAGACCTCTCTATCATTCAAAGCCTCATGTAAGCGATAAGAACATAGATATTTCGTAAGTAAAAATAATGATAATAATTTAAGTTAATTTTGCCCTTGGCTATGTTACTTATGATAGAAGACCTTAAGCTTTTTATTTCAAATTGTTTGCAAAAAGATTTTATGAAATGCCATGGGTTGAAAAAATTAAAAAAAAAATAAAATGAATGAATGATTTATTATTGCATTAACAAATTAAAAAAAAACTTTCAATTTACTAAGTGCATAAGCACAGATATTATAAATGCAAACAAATGTATTAAGAGATCACATTACAAAACTCTAACTGATGTACATACATAGTTATTGTAGATCAAATAATGTTTACAAGTCCACACCTTAAAAACATTTATCAAAGGCCATATGAATAATCAAAAATACGATTGACGTACAGAAAAATTACCACTAAAAAAGAGAACAATTGATCGAAAAAGAAATAAGTAAGAAGGGAACTGTGTTAAACAAATAAAACTACACAATAAAATTTAATAGAAGTGTTAATGAAACAAACGCTTAAAAAGACATTCAAGTTAAGATTGCCTAAATGATTGAAACATTATTATGTGGGCTCTAATTAATTTTTAAATAAAAAGCGTAACGTAAACAATTTAAATAGAAAACAACAAGAAAGAAAACAACACCCTATGCCTAAGCAAATATCATACGAAAGAATATGCAAACATTTACTTTAATTCCCTAACAACATTTCCTAGAACAAATGAATTTAAAGAGAAAAAAAGAGTACATATACAGTTGTGTTCATAAAAATAGGAGTGAGCCCATTGAAAAACAAAAGCTTAATTTTAAACAAATAACAAACATGGTTTAATTCAATTTTTTGGTGTAATGTAATGTTGATTATTAATTAAATAAAGCTTTCAACAAGTAAGTAACAGGAAGTTTAAAAAAAATATCTTAAAAGGTGCTGTTCAAAATAATAGGAGTATTTCAGTTTTCATAAAAATTTACTATTAAAAAACTTAAAAATGCTTATGACTATAATCAGAAACTTTAAATACGATTAGTATTTGGTAGAATAGCCTTTACGTTTTATTACAGCAGCACATCTACAAGGCATGGAGTCAACTAAATCCTGACATCGTTTTAGTGGAATTTTATTCCACCCATCTTGAACTATAGACCACAACTCAGCTGCATTTGACGGTTTTTGCTCGGCAACATATTTTTTAACATCCCTCGTAGAAGTTCTATGGGATTAAGGTCAAGAGACTGAGCTGGCCACGCCATAACCTTTACCCCATTAACCCGAAACCACTCATTTGCTAATTTACTGGTGTGTTTCGGGTCATTGTCTTGTTGGAATATTCATTTTAGAGGCGTGGAATATGGTAACAACACTTCTCTCAAAATGCTGACATAGACGTTCCTATCTATTATGTCTCTAATTCGATGTATTGGGCCTAAACCATTATATGAAAAGCCTCCCCATATCATTAGTTTTGCACCACCATGTTTAACTGTCTTTTGTGTATACTGAGCTTTATATTTGGTGTTGGGCGGACGTCTAACATGCTGTCTAGATCCAGTGCCACCAAATAAAACAATTTTGCTTTCGTCGGTCCACAATAAGTTCTCCATTTTTCTTTCGGATATTTGATATGTTCTTGGGCAAACTTTAAGTGTGCTGCTGCCTGTTTTATATGTCAACAATGGCACCTTTTGTGAACGTCTTGCGAATAAATTGTTGTCCATCAGACGCCTACGCATAGTAGGGACACTTACGGCAAGATTCAGATCCTTTTGAATTTTATTTGAAGACGCTGAAAGATTTATTTTGCTGTATCGCACAATTCGGCGGTCATCGACAGTAGATGTTTTGGCCTTGCACCCACGCGTTTCGGGCTTTTTTATATTTTGAAGTATTTGTGATCATTTGATCGGAGTAACTTAAGATTTCCTTAGTTTCTTTGTAAGTTTTGCCTTTATTTCGAAGATTTTTAATTAGTTTTCACTTTTCTTCAGTACAGTGCTTTTCTCGTCCCACTATTACAAAAATTTATGTGAATCACTGTAGAAAAAGTTTTAACTACATTTTCCCGTACTTATTTTTCACTTTTTTCTTTAAATTATGTGCTGTTATATTTTTATTTTTAAAAGAACACTCACACTCCCATTTTTTTGATCAACTGAATTCAGGGGCAAACACAGAAATGAATCAATTTCATCGTAAATATTAAAGTTATTTCGAGATTCTTTTTTGTATTTTATTTCTTACATATCGTTGTAACTACCATTAAAATATATCATGTTTTGCAAATTGGTAGAATAAAAAATTTTAACTTTGAAAATATTACATGGTAGCACTCCTATTATTTTGAACACAGCTGTATGTACATCATCATTTGTAACTTAAAGAATTAGGCAAAGAATCTTAGGCATACAGTAAACAATAATACAATAAATATGTATAATGATTAGATACGTTAGTAGCCATATACATACATACACATTCAATATCAGACAGATATATAAAATATAGTCTATAAAAAAAAATTCAATTCTTTTTTATACAATTTATTAAATGGTGTCAATTGATAAAAAGTACACAAAAACATGAATTGAAGAAGAATGAATAGAAAAAAAATCCAAAGACAGTTTGCAATAAGTTTTATATTCTTTACTCGCATACAGCAAGCAATATAAGAATATGATGTATGTCGTTGTGCAATAACGTATAATTTATGAAATGTGTCGTTTTTTATTTAAACAAAAAAATAGTTTTATGGCGCTAACTTCTTATTTGGTCTTTAATTTGTTTAAATATTAAATTGAACTACCAGGCAGGCAAAATAATCTTTTTTTAAAAATATCTTAAAATTATTCTACGTCATGTCCTCCGTACCATAATTTTCCAATATTAGTTTGTCTATAAATATATTTTTTTATTAGTTTGTACATGCATAAATCTTTTTTGTTTACAGCCTTTCAAGATTAGTTAAAAATTATGCCGTGATTTCCCATCGCTAATTTAGATAAGATTTACTCGTAATATAAAAATCAGATTTTTTTACAAATGCTTTTAATTTATACTAATAGGAGGGGTAGGTAACGTTAAATTTTTAAGTATGATAAATTTATTTCTTTCAATTGCCACACTAATTAATTGTTGTTGAGAAGACATGTGATACAAATCAGAAGATTTCTTTTTTAACAACTTAAGTCGATAATCATACTTTTGAGATAAATCACTTTTCTTATACAATACAGAAGTGTTTCTGAAAAAATTGAGGAAATGAATGAGAAGAAATTTATTTCAAAATAAAAGATACTTATGCATGCCCTCGTAAACCTACATATATCAAAAACGATCATTAAAGTCTCCTTTGTCTCCCAAATTAGGCGCTTATTATAAATGTAATGGGGCTTCATTACGATTTATTTCAACATGTTTTTTTTATAAATAACTTTTAGAAACCATTGTGAAAGATATATAGCGTTAGTATAATTCGCAAAGACGCTAAGTCCACTTTTCTCCAAAATTGAGATTTTAATGCAAAACGATAACACTATACCAAATACATATTTTACGACAAAAAAAAATGTCAGTATGTAGTTTAAAGTTGTTGTAATTTTGTGGTTTGCAAAAACGCTAAGTCCACAAAACTACGAAAAATATTAACAGCACGTGCTAACTCCACGAATATTAATTATTAATTATTCTTAATTTTTGATCTAGGTCATTTAAAGAGAGCTATTTTGTAAAAATAATTGCGTTTAAAAAGTTGACAAATTTTAAAAACTAAAGAAGCCACAATGTTTTTTGTGTCTCCTGTAAAATTTGAAAAAAAAGGACTTAACACATCTGCGAATGAGACTAACGATAGGTTTCATTACATGGCACTGCGAGATTAGATTGCTGTCAAGGATCTGGAACCGACACCAGCCGGACAATTGCAGGATATGTTGCAATAAGGAGGAAACTATCGAACACCTTCTCTGCAATTGTTCAGCCCTTAGTAGGATGAGGTTAAGGACCCTGGGCAGGGACTCTTTGTCGAGAGCCGACACTAGAGTTCTTCATAGATTCATAAAAAGGTTGAGCTGATAGAGAAGTGCTAGGGCATCAAGGTTGTAGTCGCTCTCTCTTGTGTGTTTGTGATCCATCTTTTTCCTCCGCCTCTTATATTCTCCCTTTCCTACCTCTTCTTCTGTTTCAATTTCCCTATTTCCTTCACTATTCTGTCTCTCTCTCTATCTCCTCTTAAATGTATTTACAATTGGTCATTTCAACCTCTAGATATTGTACTTGTTACAATGACAAGCACACATCCTCAAACCTAAGTTAACCTAAGTTAATATAAAGTTTTGGCAGTAGAATGTGATGGCATACACAGCTCAAATTGACCTTAGTCGACATAGGTTATTATTGCCTGGGACAACAGATATCGAACAAATTTCTTCTATGCGATTTCAAGAATTTCATAACATACATAGAAGAACGATTCTGAAATATAAGCTCAAAGTATATAAATATGTATTTATTAATAAGCGCTTTTAAAGTAATAGAGTTATGTATTTCACCTCCACCCAAAATAGTAGAAACGGCCCATTATGGTTACAACTTTAGAAATGTGGATCACAACAAAAGAAAGACAATAACAATAATAAGCAGGAATATGTGATCTAGAAATGCAGAGAGGAAAACGAAAGAAAAAGAGAAATAAACAGAATAATCTCACATAAACCATCCAACGCCAGAAATAAAACTGTCAACATCAGAATTCCCAACAAATATTTCAAGGTTTTTGTAAAGAAGAGTCGGCCAAGAGCCTAGTGTCTTCAGCTACATACGTAAGCCATTGCAGAGACACAGAAGATATTCAACAGATTGCCTCTCTACATCGCATTACCACAAATCCTGCAGAAAGAGGAAGTATTCCTAGCCATTGCCCTCAAGCAACAATGACGAGTCGAAAAATCTATGATGCAGTTTTATTCACTTTTAGAAAAAACGAACCTGCAGTCTGAATATTGTGCAATCTCCTTTATTCTGTCAGAAAAAAATCCAGAATCTCAGCAGATCGTTCAAGAAGGCCACTTTACATTACCGCAAATCCTGCAGAAAGAAGAAGTATCCCTGTACTAGTCATTGCCCCCAAGCAACAATGACCAGTTGAAAAATGTATGATCATTCTAATAGATTTCCTCCAGTTCAAGAAAAATCGAATCAGTACGACTGCAGTCTGATTATTCTGCAATCTCCCCTATTCTGTCACAAAAAAAACATCCACTCTCCGTGTAATCACCAGATCGATTAGGGAAGGTAAATTGTATAATTGCGACATTAGAAAGACAGGATTATGTGCTAAAAAATCTATGACAGATTTCAGGTTTTAGAGACAAGTTTGTAAAATAAGGAATCAGCATCACTTTCTCTTTGTGAAATATTAAAAATCAAAAGATGGGCAATGTGATCAAAACTATGGGGGTCTTATGATCAAAAATGTTGCTAAAAAATAATAAAAGAGGCCTTCTTTGAGTTGTTGCTAATTCTTATTATTTTTAACGCTTTTGTTTCATTCAAATGAAAAAAAAACGACTAAAATGGTTTAATTTGATCGGTGACACACCTGCATATGATACTTCGTCATGGCGCATGTGTTTGATTCGCACTGAGGAAAATTAGTAATTTGAAAATTCATATTTTAAATTCAAAACATTGTACATATAAAGCAATTAATAACCTATTTAATCTATTACAATAGAAAGAGAATTATTTGATTATTTGAAAACGGAAATACGATTCCATGGAATTTTAATTATTTTAAAAATAAAAATAAATATTATTTACTATTAAATTACGAAGAAATTAATGATAAATAAAAAATTTGAAATATAAATATGAAAATGTACGCAAGACTTTAAAAGAAAGTACACAGTTAGTAATGAACAGTATTTGTTCCGGTCATTATCTTTATGAGAGGAGCGCCTTTAATTACTATATTATTAATGCCTAATAGAGAGAGGTCCAATATGCATATAAGGTGTAGTACAATTAATCCTACAAACCTATTTTTCGATACTATCCAGTTACATAATATTACTATCAGCCGATAAAATAATTGATCGATTTTTACTACATGTCCCATACTACTACATATATTTTATCCTGCATTTCAGTGTGAAAATCTGAATTTATTTATACATCTCTTACGTATTAAATCTCTTAGATTTCAAAACTTTTTCATAAAATCAATTTTAGAAATTGCTTTAAAAAAACTGTTTTGAAGAGCTAAACTTGCCGCATAAGGTATCACTTTTAGATCGAAAATTTACATACAATTTCTCCTCTTAGAAGCCACCTACGTCGTCCAACCTGCTGCCCATATAAGACGCAGACGAAAATGAATCAATGAATGAAGTGGTCAATGAACGACTAGGATAGCGGCTGGTTTTCTTTAAAGCACTTGATTGTTTTGCTTCCTTTTTATCACCACCAAAACCGGGATCTGGCACGGAGGTGTCAGTTAAATTGTTCATGTTCTTGGTTGTCTTAATAGTGTTCTTATTAAAAAAAAAAGAATTTATCTTCAGTACATATGCAATTAAACTTCTATCATAACATCAGAAGTACGCTGTTTGAGTGTTATACTACCAACAAAGATGTACTTGAAACTTTGAGGCCCTGTTTACTCTGAAATTTATTTTTTTTTTTATAAATTTCGCATTAATATAAGCGACAAGTTTATAAAAACTTTAAATTATTCATTTCGTATTATAGCTTTCAATAGGAAAACAAATAATTTTATCGCTAAATTTTAAATGTTAAATATAGGCCAGTATATAAATGATATGTTTTTACAGTAAAGGTCAATTCATTTATTTAAAGGGTCATTAAAAATGAATCATTAAGATATAAGCAATACTGACTGCATTATGACATGAATTGTCATGCAAACTATAAAAACTCATTAAGTGCACTAAACCAAAAGAAAAAAGGCAAACTTTTTTGATATTTATAGTATATTGTGTGTAGAAACAGAGTACATAACATATGCCGCAATAGTTTGGAAAAAAATGATCACTATCTACATGCTCCATAATTTATCTAAATCCACAAGCCGACGTCAATCATGACGATTTTGATGTTTTTGTTTAAAAAAAATTGAATATTTTTCAAATATAAGTTGAAAAGTTGTAGCGAATACCTATTCGATATGTCTTTTCAAATATACGTTAAATAGTTGTAGCTAATTCGTATACGATAGGACTAAAAAACTGCTCCCCGTTTTCTTGAGCGCTCTTCAAAAAATTTAAACATATAAAATACGCTTTTTTTACAGTCGATAAATGCGAAAACACAAGCCAGCCATCTAATGGCGCCGCTTGACCCAAGACACACAACACTCTGGAACACTAAGTGTCGGAAATGTCAATAACATAACGATAATCAAATGGATACTGTGTTGATCTACCAAAAGCTAAGTAATGAACAAGAAATCATTTGACAAATTAGCACAAATAAACTTCATGGAGGACGACTTGATAGTTGATCCTGATCCCCCAATTTGCGATTTCTACGGCCTCATTACTAGAATGCTCAGGGAAGAAGAACAGAAGCGTTGGGGGGGGGGGGGTAGATCGAGATATTATGTGTCTAGGTGACTATAGCCTGCTATAAACAGTGAAGTTTGCTGCTGGGCTTAGTTAAGGCTAACCTGAGGTTAGTTATTGATTTCGTTTAGGTTAGTTCGCTGACAACGATCTTAAACAGATCCCAGCTGAACTATCGCAGGGTATATTGCAACTAGGAGGAGTTGGAAACTATCGAACACCTCCTCTGCGACTGTTCAGCCCTTAGTAGATTGAGGTTGAGGACCCTGGGCAGGGGATTCTTTGAAGGTTTGAACCGTTTGTCGGGAGCAGACATTAAGGCTTTCCATAGATTCATAAATAGGTTGCGATAATTGAGAAACCCAGAGTATCAAGGTTGCAGTCGCGCACTTTCCTACCACTTCTCCTTTTCCAATTTCCTTCACTATTCTCTCTCTCTCCCTCTTCTAGGACGAATTTATAATGGGTCATTTTGACCTCTGCAGGTTTTTGAGGTTAATCGGAACAAAACCGGTTGTACACATTACAAATGACTTCTCTAAAGCAAAGATTCAATTTTATGAGAGTTTTAAATATACAATATAACGGAATAATACTCCGAAAATAATCGCTTTACAAAAACAACGGATTTATGTATCCAATTAGATGACATAAACATGTACATAATTACTGAAATGTATTTAAATCTATGCAGCAGTATTGTTCTTTCACATAAATTTCAATCACATTTAATTTATAAAAACACCAAACGACAACTTAACGGTGAACTCAAATCATGTTTTGATATTTCTCTTTGACTTGTTTCGCAAAAAGTCCGTACGCTTTAAAAATGCCAATTGAAACCGCAAGAAATGTAACCTTATAACCACAATACATATTCGAAAAATTCGATTTGGCAAATTATTATATACTCGCGCGTTCTACTACTCTTCAAAAAGCAAATAAAGAATCAATTATATTAAGGTACACGTGTACACATACATACCTGTGTTGAATATATATTACATGCAGCCCAACGTACGGATGCACCCAAATCAATCAATGTTTCAATGAGGACTGCAGTCTGGGCATTAATATGAGTGCAACCAACAATTTTGGCATCCTTTAGGGGTTTGTCATCGGCAGCACGTTTTCTTAATGCCATAATGCCGGGCATTTCCTGTTCGGCAATTTCTATTTCACGACGTCCAAAGGCATTTTGATTGATGTTGCGAACACAAAAATCAGAAGTGCCTTTAGAATTCTTTTGCACCTTTTCTCGTGGTGGTACATCATCACCATCATCCGAACTGCTACCCGTATAGGACGCAGACGAAAATGAATCAGTGGATGAAGCGGACAATGAACGACTACGATAGCGGCTGGTTTTCTTTAAAGCACTTGATTGTTTTGCTTCCTTTTTATCACCACCAAAACCGGGATCTGGGACGGGGGCGTCGGTTAAACTGTTCATGTTCTTGGTGGTCTTATTTGGAATAATTGACTGCTTCTCTGAACGACTGTATCGCCAATCAAAATACTGAACAGCTTTTGTGGATAACGTTCGATTCAAGCTGTTGTTTGTTTTTTCCCTTAATAATTAATAAAGAAAAGAGCAGAGTTCTAAAATTCTTATTTGTTTTTATCCACAAAAAAGTTTCGGTGCTTTTTGTCGCTTGGCTCACGTAATGCTCACGTGACGTGTTGTCTGTTAAATGTTTTAAACTTATTTTTATTTGCTTCGCCTTATTCGTTGTACTTGAGTCTCTTTTTTGTTTTTGCTTTCCTTTCTACAACAACGGTTTTTTTCCTTGTTATTATTGTTTTGTTTTTATTTCATTTGCCGTTCCCTTCTACGTCTGTTTCTTCCACTTCAGTTGATTGTGTCAATTAACAAAACAAAAAATGAATGGGGAGCTTAGTAAAAACAATAACAATAGAAACAACAACAGCTAAACGTCAATTTAGTTGTAGTCGGTCGAGACTCAAATATCTTGATATAAATTTTGATGATTATAGAGCAAGAGGGCAGGGGGATGGTAGTGACGTTGAGTGCAGTGTTGCTATTTTATAAAATGTAGAATAAAAAAAGAAAAATACAAAAACAAATTATATAATATTCCAGAACCGTATGTTTTTTTCGCAATGCTTCTTAATTTGTTGCGTTTTTCTCTGTTTTTGTTTGTTTGCAATTGTTTTTTCTTTTGTTTTAAAACAAAAAAAAACACCAATAAAAACCGCACGCACACAAACGCACTCTCTTAATTACTCACAAACACACAAAGAAAATTTATTTAACAAATAACAATATTTTAATAATAATGCTGATTTAAACCTTTTTTAGTGGTAACGGATGGAATATGTTTATACCGAAATAAACTAAACAAATAACTGATATATTTGACTATATCGTGTTTAAAAATTAAAAGCAAATAAAATATTTTTATACTCAAAAAGACTTTTTGGGACAAACTTTTCGTGCTGGCGAAGTCGGTAAAAGATAAAATGTATGTGCGAGAGTCAACACGACTTTAGCAAAATGTACTCAATATTGTCATGTGAAGTGTATAAAGCACAAGTGAGACTTAACAAATATTAGAAAATGAGTGGAAATATGAAAATTATTAACCCCCAATCGCTCTGAGACAAGCAATTTGAGAGGATTGTCAGTTTGTATGAAAAATCACTCAAGTACTCAAATTTCTTTTGAGTTGTTTTCATACAAATTGATGAAAATAAAGTTTTATTTAAAGTTTACAGTAATTCTTGATATTAGATTTTAAAATAAATGTAATTAAATCAAATGACACTAACCCATGCCTGTGATTAAATAAAGCTGCCAGATGGTTTTAAAATATTTGTTTATTCACTAGTTTTCCAATTTTGAAATTTTGATATTAAATTTAAAAAAGTTTTACTAAATTCTCTAAAATATGATCAATTTCTACTAAATTAAAAGGCAATATTTATAGATATATAAAATTACTTTAGAATAAGAACAATATCATTAAAATAAATAAAATATATCAAATTTACACAATGATAAATAATCATTTCAACAAATAACAACGAGTACTTAACTGCATACATGTTTCTAAAAAAACACCTTTTCATCTCATTTCTTTGTAGCCACAAATTTCTGTATCTTGTTCGTCTGTTACTAAATGAGCTTCCGTCAATAAATCAGCATCGTATTGTTTAGCTGATAATTTAAGTTTCTGCTGTTTCTGTCTGAAGCCCAAGTTTGCGTTATCTTTGATAAATTTCACCACAATGCCATCATCCACAACTGACATTTGTAAGCTCTTTCCCCAAGCTACAAGAGCCAAGGGGCGTTGTGGTGTTAACCTTTGTGATGGTGTTATAATATGTCGATATAAACAACCTTTTAAAGTATTCTGCAATTGTTCTACTTGGCCAGGAAAGGCGCATGGATGATAGAGAAGTACAAGGGCGCCATCTGCCAAACTATGAAGCCAACGTTGTGGCGGTAAATAACGATATGAGCCGAATTTAGGTGCTAAAGGACGATAGGCACCACTGGAAAAAAATGTATACACAAAATAATTAAAGTGTTGTTTACTTCAAATTAAAACATCATTACTTACAAAGTTGGTATTAATTCCGTGTAGTCAATGGATTCGTTTAGGCACTTAACTGGTGGTTCATAAGCAGCTGGTATTAAATGCTCCTGTATTAAAGCACTGGTATTTAAATTTGGAGCATAATCCGAACGTTTTCCCAAACATAAGTAATTATATGAATGACGTTTATCCTCTGGATCAAAGTCTGCTATTAAATTATCCTAAAAAATAAACAAAAAATATTAGTGTGAGTTTAAACAATACTGTTAAATGGTACGGTAGGACCAGTGATATTGAATAATTTTGTTTATTCTTAGTCTTGCTTCAATACCTATAGGTTAGGTTAGGTTAGAGGACGTGTACTTGTCATTGGGACAAGTATAACAATCGGAGTTCAAAATGGCCCATTGTAATACGTCCTAAAGGGGAGAGAATAAAGGAGATAGGGAAAAGGAAAAAGAGACGGAGGAAAAACACATACCACAAACACAAAAGAGAGCGCAACTACAACATTGAAGCCCTAGCACTTCTCAACCAGCTCAACATATTAATGAACAACATGAACATCGGCACTCGACAGAGAGCCCAAAACTTTGTAGAAGCTCCTGCCAAGGGTCCTCAACCTGCTAACGGCTAGGCAGTTACAGAAGATGTATTCGATAGTTTCCAACTCCTCCTCGTCGCAACATATCCTGCTGTAATCTGTAACGAATCTCAGACTGGCCTTATCAATACCCATTATGGGTCTCTGATTTATTTGATCCAAAATTAAAGGTTTAGAGATATTTAACATTGTTTAGCGAGACATTGTAGTATTATTTAAACTGAGGGATAGATATACTGTCTCGCAGAGTTCTTAAGGAAGTATATTGATAGACAATCAATGCTAAATATTTAATCCTAATTATGACGGTCACTTTTTTCTGTCTTGAGAGTAGGGTGTTACACTATGCTCACCTTATTATTGATTCTATTGTAATACCAAGTAATCTGCACCAAAGTGGAATGGGAATTGCTAAGGCAAAGGATTATTTCAAAAGAATTGGCACTTCAATTTGAATTTCCAAAATTTGTTGTTTAAGTATTTCAGTGTATTTACTTCCAACTTATAATATGACTAATATCTTTAGATTGTAAATATATTAATAATACGTTCATATTTATTAAATGATTAATTACCTTTCCGTTATCACATTCATACTCTTTATGAATATTTTCTTTTAGCTTCACAATTTTACTCGGAGTCTTTATAGTCTTTTTGTAATTTGGCGGTTGGGGAAACCATAAACCAGACCATTCTCCCGATGAATTTCTCTGATCATCTGTTATTATTTCTTCTTTATCTTTTAGCGCGGCTGCCACATTGACTGTCTTGTTTTTTACGTTGTCGTTTTGATAATTCGGTGGATGGGGGAACCACTTATTTGGCCAGGGCGAATCATCACCTCTCTCAAAACTATTATAATTTAAAGGGCCTCTTTTAAATGATTTACCGTCATTATGTTTAACAAAAACAAGTAATAGCGTTAAACAAATTAATAATTTAAACATAACAGAAGTGAAAAAATAACTAAAAACTAAAAAGAAATTAACTTGTAAACGTAAAAAAACAACTACACACGACAAAAACAACCAACGTCAATAAAAAAACTAAACAAAGAAGATGGGTTCAAAGAGAATGAGAATATTTTAAGTCGCCATTGTTGGTGGTGAGAATAGAATGAGAAAATGTAAACACAGGTTATCTATAAGTGGTTAATAACAAGTGGTTACAGTGGAAAAACGGTAAAAATTTTATAAAAATATTTTGCACCATAAATTAAATAAAATAAAAAATGTTAAAGAAAACTATTAAGAATAAATAAAATAGTAGTTATTTCCGTTAGTAAAATGCATGATTAAGTTAATCAAAGTGAAAAGTAAATTTGTACATGAATACTAGTGCATAACATATCCAAGAAGGCTCATGGAATTTGGCTGTGCTATGACTAACAAGGCAGATTCGGTATGTATAAGGACATTCGTAATACTCTCTTGCTTTTTCGCAGAAGTTATAAATATAAATAAAGGAGACGTGTATTTCACTAGTATACATTTGAAAAAGCCATCTAGAAATTGGTATTAGGGTGATTAGTGATAATTGAGGTTAGGTTGAATCTTCCGCATATGCCCAGGATTTTTTAGCACTTCCACGCTGGCCATAAAATCAGTCCTCTCGCCCACTGGCAGCTGCGCTTAATATTTTTCGTACTCTGATTGTACTAGAAAATCAAATGCGTACAACAGGTGGTTCACATTAGTCAAAGACCGGCAGTAAGCGCTGACGTAAACGTGGTAGGGATAAACTTTTGATGGGAAATCTTATAACAATAACAAGTGGCTCCCGAAATAACCGTATTTGATTTGATTATCCAAGAACGAAAATTAAAGGACTAGTTTAGATAGACGTTAGTTAGTTAATACAGTTTTCTCCTTTACTTGAATGCTGGCATAGCAATATGGTGTTGCAAAACTTATAGAAAATGGATGGCTATCCATTAAAGTGAGTTTTTAACCTGGTCAGAATGTTCTTTAGAAGTTTAGGAGTAATATTCACATAACTTGCTCTTTCTGATTACTTTACATATAGGCTAGGCACTTAGTAATCTTCACATAGAAGTTCCCTAGCATCGACAAATGCGACAATCTTCACATAGAAGTTCCCTACGTGTTTCTACCAATCGCCGTTTATTACGAGGGACACAGAACATTAAGGTCAACAAGTCAAATGAACACCGGGTTCTTACAAATTTTAAGACAATTAGGATAGTTTCTTTTGAAAGTCCTTTAGAAATAAGCCTTTTTAAACTGAGAAATAATAAAAAATGGTTGAAGGCGTTAAAAAATATTTCGAGTTCATATAATAAAGTTGAGTTGTCAATTAAAATACGAAGCTTATTAACTTGAAGGACGAAGGTCTCAATTTCTTGCCTATATTGCCTTTCATTAATTACTTATTAATATAAAAAAAAAACAATACATAAATTATATATTTTATTAAATATATTTAGACCATTAAATATTTTATAAATATATACTTTTCATTTGGTTTAAAGCATTAAAATTAACAAAGAAAAATTAAAAATGAATAATAAATTATATGGCTTCCCCAATCATTTTAATAAAAAAGAAAACAAAGAAAATAATACATTAACAAAAAGTTTACACCATTCACAATTGTATTTTGAAATTGAAAGAAAATTTAATTTACAACTTATTTTAAAGCAAAGTTAAGCAAATTAATCTTTTAATTTTTATAGAAATTAAGTTTCAGGATATCAATGGAATTAAAAAAATTAAAAATTCTGATAATACTTAGAAAGTTAATAATAAAATTGAATTTGCAATGTGGAAACTTTTACGCAACACAGTTGGAAATGGTGTAGCATAACAAAAAAAAAAGTGAATGGTTTACAAGTATTATAAGTATATATGTATACTTAATTTAGGTATTAAGTGTAAATAAATGTGATTGTTTCTGTAATATATGTATCTTAGTGCCTTTGACCCCATTCAACCATAAGGAAATATTTTAATTTTCTCGATTAAACGATTATTATAAAAAAAAACTTTAGATGCAATTTCAGACTTCCATTGATCTCGGTTATAGTGAATACATTTTGGTGGTACATCTATTAATCCTGTTGCCACTGTTAGCATGAACAAATAAACAAGTAAAGGTTAAGGTTAAAGAAACGTTACCAGTTGCTAGTTAAAAAAAACACACCTTCAATGTTGGTTGCCCAGCGGCTCCCATACGTGCTGCTTCTTCTTCACGTCTTTGTAATTCTTCAGTTCGTTGTTGTTGCCTTCTCACACGTTCCGGATCTTTAATGCCTCTAGCTTCATTTTCCTGGCGTCGTTTTTCGGCTGCTTCCAATTGTTGCCTTCTACGGGTTTCCTGCAATATATAGATATGTATGAATGTATATTTTTTTCATTATTGGGAGTGTTTTTTATGTGTTTCTTTTTTTTGCTACCGGTGAAGGCATTAAATTGGTCTCCTCTGCTGAATTGCCAAAACATGATGAACATAATCCTCCCATACTGTAGTTTTAAAAAAATATATTTCAAACCTTAATACTTTCAATTAATAATTAATTAAACAATTTGTTGATTTATTCTGCGATTGACTCATTGTTTTGTTTAAAGCAGCTGCTAATTTTTCTTTTTTTTTGCGTAATCAGCTGTTTTCATTTTGCTTTCATTTTAATTATCATTGTGGTTGCCAATGTTTTGAATATTTCTAGCGTAAATTAACCACCTTCATCAGTGGGACAAACGATTAATATTGCCATTTTAACATTATACGAATATGGCAACTCCAGAAAACCATAAACGACTGGTATCTCCATGGCATATTTATATCAGGTAGGAGTAATTCAACAGCTGACGAGTCTTAGAATGTCAAAATTTTGTTGTTTTTTTAGTGTTTTGTAACCATTTTTATAAATTTTTTTAACATTTCTCTTTCTATTGTTATTCGTCAGTCAGTTATGAAGCTGTTTTTGACATTCCGTGTACTCTTTAACAAAAACAAAATGCCTGTTGTTTTTGCATTGTTGTACTTGTTGTATTCTTGCGGTTACCTCTTATGAATATGCCATGGGTATCTCTATAAAGTGCAAAAACCAAAACAAAACTAACAAAAACACTCGTTAAAGATAATATCAAAGAACGGTTTTCATATTTTTCTTTAATCTCTAAATTCGTTTGTTCTCTTGATGTGGTGTTGATGGTTTGGCGGCTAAAAGTTTTTTTTTTGAGTGGAATTGCTTTAAGGAATTAATTGTTTGCTAAAAACAATATTAAATTGTGATTAATAAGTAGTACGCGTGTGAAAAAAACATAATAATTGTGCAAAAATGTCTCATTTGAATGTTCCAGCTGAAGGAAAGGTAAGTAAAGTACAAAAGATTTGTTCTTGTCGGCAAAATGAATTCTTATTGGAATCAATGCTCTCCCGGATATAAGAAATAATTTTATTTTTCATGGCTTGTGATTAAGCAAAAAACAAAAAATAATCTAAAATTAAATATCCATCCATAAATTAGAATTTATATAATTAGAATATAAATACAAATTAACCATTTAGTTAAGGAAGAGGTCAGTGTGACACTGTTTTTTTTGTTTTTATTTTTCATAGATGTACAACCTTCAAGTGACCTTATTGAATACAAATACAAAACGCAAAATTTCTTTAGGGTTCATTTTGTCTCTTAATCCCCCAAAAACGAAATAAAAAAAAACATTCGTTATAAATTGAATTTTATCAATAAATTTGTTTTCTCGTTATTTATGTATTTGTTTATACAAATACTTTTTAATTAATTAATGCACACCATCACATTTGCTTTTTATTTTTACAAAAATGTTTGAACAATTTTAACATGAATTTGATTAAAATTTATTGTTGGCATATGAATTTGATTTCTGCCGGCTAAATACATTAATATTAATATATTATTTAATATTATTAATTAATATTAATATATAATAATAATGTACATTTTTACATAATAACGAGCGAGCAGTTGTCCCAGGTCAGTTCTAGTTTTGGAAGTTGAAAGTGATAACATTTTTGAAGTGTTACGTGATAAGACTGAAAATATACAAGTTTTTGATATAATATGTGTACAATATATACATATGTATGTATATAATCGAAACAGTCATTAAATTTTTGTCGAAATTTTATTCCAAAAAAATTGGTTTCTGTTTGTTAACCACAATAGCTTCAATGAGTGTTAATCACAAACCAATGCCGTAGTTTGTTTCAATATTATAAAGAATCAGCTAAATCAAGCCTGTTAATAGAATCAGTTTTGCCCTTTCAGTTACTTACTGAGTAGGACATTAACAACTCGTTTATGGAATTTTGATTTGCCTAAACACATACTTCCAGGCGTCTCTTATTCATACACGTCTGCGCCAGTTGGTTCCACCATTTGATGACAGAGTTATCTTGATTTGCCCGTACTCTACAACGACTTTCGCTAATCTACGCATCCAACACCAGCCTCGCCAGAGCAGCTGTATGTTGATCTGCTGCACAACGTCCATGTCGTTGTCGGAGCTAATGCAGCTCATTGATGGATCAGAAGCGGTAATCATAGCCAACTCGAACTAAAGCGAAGATTTTATGTAATTTCTTGACATCGTTACTGCATTAAGCAGATTGGTGCAGATATCCAGGGAAATGGAATTATGAAGCTTCTTCTGCTGAGTTTGCTTTTTTATATGTGCCAGTCTTGTATCTTAGAACTTTCCAATGATGCATAGCACCACGTAACATTCAAAGTATCGCCATCGTATTAAATTCCATTGATTCAAAAGAATGTTAGTTTGACCAAATAACAAAACATTGTTACAATTTGTTTTGGAAATTTTTTTCCAATACAATACCTTAGCTTCCATCAATATCCTGATCCCAATGGCATATTTATGGAATAAGAATTTAAAAGTATTGCTGTGCTAGATTGGATTTGTTATTGGTATGGGCATGAACTCATATAAAACACGTACAATCCTGAGAAGTCGTTGTGTTCTTGTAAAGCCTATGCCAAATTGTTGTTTTTGGTTTTTTATGTGTGTGCTAGTTGTAAATTCATCTGTATAGTTGTACTTTGGATCCTTTTAAATGGATTTTGAAAAGTTAGATGAAATTAAAAACAAGAAATTAAAATTTTTGAAGGTCAACGCAGTTATAAAAATAACCAAGTGATTCTTTTTAGTACAGTGTTAAGATGTATAATTAGATTTTAAATCTCAAAGCTACCATTTATTTGTCTTCATCAAACAATTTCTTTAATAAACGCTGATCAAACTGTTAGTGTAGTTTGCTTCTACAATCTTCCCACGCTTTAGCCTAGATTTTGCCTCGTAATTGTTTCCAATACACAAAAATTGTCGTTTGAATCCATTCTTAGCATCATCATTAGTTCAATATGAGTTCATTATCGCATTGTTCTTTAATAATAATCAATCCTTAAATTTCTTGCTTTAATTTATTCTGTCGAGTCACGTTTATAACACACTTTTTGGCATTTCATTGCTCGGTTAACAGTATGTTATTTTTTACTACCAATATAAAAACGTTTTAAATATGTTTTTATTAACATTAAAAAAATTAAATTAAAAATGTGTGTCACCGTACATAAATTTATTCAAAATTATTTTTTTTTTTTAATATATTTTAAAGAGTTCACTGAACTTTGAATGTTTTTAATTGATGTCGTAGTTAAAAAGTTTAAATTTAAATTAATTCAAACCAGATTAACTATAGAACTCTAAGTAGAGTTATTCATAGAAACAAAGATTATTATTTAAAGAAAAAAAACATGAAATTTTTATTGAAATCTATTTAAATAAGCATTGGAAATAGATATTATATTATATTTTCAAAAGATTTGATTTTACGTGTTAATACTCGTTATTTTAAAGCAAATCGAATTAAATATCAGTAGGTTATGTTAGGTTAGGACGGTATGTAGGTAGTGTCTTAAACCCAACACAGTGATTAAAAAAAATAAATAATAAAAGAACTGAGGATATATAAGTAAGGAATAACTTATTAAGAAAGAGAAAAGGAAGAAAGCGAGAGAGAGAAAGATAAAACAGATTCAAGGCGTAAGAAATGTTAGCATAGATTGACAGTCTAAGGCCATTGAAGAAATCTCAATCAACAGTACTTGCCTACTCGCTTTTACAATCCAGGGCAGAAAAATACAACATTCTCAATAGGCTCCGGTTCTCCCAGATTACCACAAACACTGCGGAAAGAAGGGGTGCAATGTCCTGTCAAAAAACTATGAAGGTCCTAATAAATTCCATTTGCAATATGAATGAATATACAGTGGTAGCCTTATAATTAGAAACGACTTAGCAACATGTATGTTTGTTAATTTGATTTACAGTTTTCACTGTGTACCTAGGATCAAAGGTTTCGTTTGGAGGACGTCTTACATACGTTTTTACATCAGATTGGAACAAATTAAACTTAGATTCGTCACTCCAGAGAACTCTGTTCCAGAAATATCGTTTCTAATTATAAGGCCACTACTGTAAATATTTTACGAGGTGTAGTAAAAGAAGTCTATTATTTATACTGAAAAGCCTTTATATCATCATAATGATCCCATTTATATCAGATATGTGGCATTTTTGACAATTTCTTGATATTTTTAAGCGGTGGTCGATATTCTCGAAGTCGCCGCAGTCTAGTAGGTAGTGTGTTGGCTTATTAGACGTAAGGCCACGGTTCAAACCTCAGGTCAGACATCAAAACGAAATATGAAAAATATTTCTTCGGCGACTTCCTCTCAGCAGATTTCCGGCTAAAACTCTGAGAGTAAATAAACCTGCCATGAAAAAGTTTCTTAAAAATCTGTCGTTCAGAGTCGACTTTAAACTGTAGGTTCCACCACTCATGTATAAAATTAGCACGCACGACATGAGTGGTGTGAGAAGATACGCCGTAATCCTGACTGAAGGGTTGTAATGGGCAATTATGTATGTATGATGTTTCCAATATCCTCAATTAATTACTGGTCAACTTCGGATGTAAAGTAAATTTGTGAGAATCTCCTAATCAAACTGTTGCGCTTTAAATGTTAAACTGAAGTGTGTATTCTGTCGTTGGCCTAATAAAATTCAATTCTCCTTAAAGCTATTAAAACAGGTGATTGCTCCCTTTAACTGGTTTAATCATCATCTTAATTAATAATTTGACCGCAATAAAAACAGCTTATAGTAGATGACGTCAGCGAGATTTTTTTTTATTCCCGCGGGAAGTTAGAAAGATATTGTGTCAAGCAATATAAGTTTTAAAACAAGCTTCGCTTTGGCAAAAGAAAGAAAAAAATATTCAAGATAAATATCTGTAAACTTTCCTAGTTTAGTCACTGTCTCTATCGGCTTACGGCGATTAGCCAATGATAGTTTTTGTTCTACTTGCTATAAGTCAATTCGATTTTACTGTGATTCTCAGCAGTTATTCGCCAATGGAAATTAGTGTCGAGGGGTGTCATTGTGTTCACAAGTATGTTACCTATAAAGCGAGATGTTTCATGTATCTGGCTTCATGTTAAGCGGTTTCAAACAGCGTTTACTTGATATATTGTGGGTAATCAAAACAGTGCCAGCACCGGGATTGGAAGAGATAGGTTTTTAATATTTCATCGACATTTACAACAATTATGTATAATATTGTCGAAATTGAATTGACGTAATTGATAATGTTTGTAAATTATTATTATTATTATTTTTTTATTAGTATTAAAAAATACTTTTAAAAAGCAATTGTATTACAATTTCATCACATATAAAATTTTCTAATATTACATATTTTTACATGTTATTTTTAACAAAAAAAAAACAATATGTTTCTTATATATATTAAAATTAGGTTCCATTTTTACATTATTTGGTAGGGAGTTGTAAAGTTGAAAACCCTTATAAAATAGTGACCGCCGCATTGCAGATGATGATGCTCTTTCAATTCTAAAATGTTCCTCATTTCTAAGGTGGTAAGGTTGAGAATTTCTCACGTACGATACTTGCTCGGTTAGATATTCTGGTGCTTCACCGTTTTTAATTTTGTGTATGAAATTTAGTGTGTTCAATTTAAGCCGTTGTTCTACATTTAACCATTTAAGTGATTCAATCATGAAGTGGATCGACGTATATCTGTTGACTTTAAGTATGATTCTCATTGCTCTATTTTGTAGTTTTTGTAATTTTTCGATTTGATGAGCTGTGCAACATGTGAATAATATTGTCGAACCGTATTCGAAATGAGGCTTTATCATTGTGTTGTATATATTAACCGCCGTTAAAATTGAGACTTGGTTTCTTATTCGTTTAAAAAACTAATCTTTTTGCCGATCTTCTTACATATGTAATCAATATGATTTTTAAATTTCAAGTTTTATCAATAATAAAGCCTAAATATTTTATTTGGTTCACTTTTTCTATTATTTGATTATTTATTTTAAAAATTATATTGCTGTCTAAATTTACCTCCATTATTTTCGTTTTACTTTCATTTAATTTAAGTTTATTCATTTTTAGCCATATACTAACATTATTCATATCCTCGTTGAGAACATATTTGTTCAGATTCTCCTTCCGTAAAAATAAGCGTATCGTCAGCGTATAGAACTATTTCGCACTTGTTCAATATGTTTGGCATATCATTTATATATAGGACAAATAGTAGTGCTCCCAATATCGATCCTTGTGGCACACCGTATTCGTTGTAATGTATGTGCGACTTAATGTCATTTACTTTCATTATTTGCTTCCTGTTTCTTAAATATGATTCAAACCATTTTAATTCTGTCTTCGATGCCATATGCTTGTAATTTTTGCAGAAGTATTTTTCTATCGATGGTTTCGAAAGCTCTTTTAATATCCAGGAAAATACCCAATTTTTTATTATTCTTGTCTGTCTTTTTCCATCTGTTAATTAAATAATTTATTGCTGTTTCACATGAAAATTTTTTCTGAAACCGGACTAATATTTCGATAGTATTTTCTTAGATTCTAAGTACTGCTCCAACTGTTTTTTAAACACTTTTTCCATTATTTTTTCACACGTCTTAAGAGTATTTATTGGCCGATATTCATCACATCTTTTTGTTTTTGCAACCTTCTCAATTGGTGTTACCATCGCTGTTTTCCAATTTTCTGGAAACACTCCTGTTTGTAGTGATTTGTTCACTAACCTATCTTTCAATTCTAAAATATATTATAAGAACTTTGAACACTTTTATATTATTAATAGCTTGGTTTCGGATTATGCCTTCTTCGAGGGAAATCTGTAAGGTAAAGCATGTATTTTTTATAGAACCCGAATTTGAGACGTTTATGATCTATTGTGCCACCTCATACTTTATAGGGCATCCCTATAATGTCTCGTTCAAGCCTAAACAACAATGCCATTTATCTGGCCAGCGCCTTATATGCTCTCAAGTCTTTCCTTCTAGAATGCATTACAGGTTCCAAGAACGTGTTCTGATACAGTGGTGGTCTTATAATTAGAAACGACTTAGCAACATGTATGTATGTTTGTTAATTTGTTTTACAGTTTTCACTGCGTACTTGAGATCAAAGGCTTTGTTTGGAGGACGTCTTACATACGTTTTTCCATCAGATTGGGACAAATTAAACTTAGATTCGTCACTCCAGAGAACTCTGTTCCAGAAACATCGTTTCTAACACGTTCATTGCCATGTCAGTCATATGTGTCTGACGCTAAGAAGTTCTACATGAGCCATGTCAGTCATATGGGCCTGACGTACGCGTTTTGGTAAATCACAAATGTCCGACGCAAACGACGTTGTGTTCAAAACAACAGGTTAATTCTTGTTGTATCTTGTTTGGATGCGTCAGACATATAAGACTGACACGGCTTGTCGAAAAAAAAGTTTAAATATAGGGCCATGTCAAACATATATGTCTGACCTAAAAAATAGTGTTTTCCGGGAATTTTGGCAAAAAAAAATTTCTGTGATACATTAAGTTTCCTTGATACATTTTTAACTAAATTATCTAATAAAGTTACCGTGGCCCATGTGCAAATTTTTCTGATATTAATGTGCCGATGAACGTGCTAATTATAAGGCCACCACTGTATGTTTCATTTAAAAAAATTACTTGTTCCAATCTTTGAAGAAATCGATCTGTAATAAGAAATCAAAAATCTTTGTAACGACAACTACCATGATTCAACGTGAGTGAGATGCATAGCATGTAATTAAAGATTTATATTTACAACACCTTATATTTTTAATAAATAAATTTTTTTGGGCAAGAAATAAAAAGCAAAAACAATGTCTAGAAGCTTTTAGCTTAGCGCAAACATATCGCTTGATTAGATTAATTTTTTATGCAACCTAATAAATGAACATGAGGTTATCAGATATAGTCCGGCGATTCCAATCATTCATTTTTCATACCTTAAGGCATGCACGTAAATGAAGCGAGCGAATATTGAACAATAATTTTATTTTCTATGTCATGCTGATAATTACTTCCGATAAGTTTAAACATTTTTAAGTAGGAGTATGTATATGTATTTTAATAACTATAATGACAATTAATTTTTGTTGTTTTTTTGATTTTTAACAACAAAAGTGTGCTTATGAAATATTTTGATTATTTGTAAAAAGAAATTTTATTTAATAATGTTCGATTTGTTATGAAGTTCTATGGACTTTTAGTAGAATTAAATTAATTTTTGCTTTTGTTTATAAGTCGACTTTAAGTTTGAATTCGATCGTTTTTTAAACGCCATTATTAATTTTATAATTTTAATATCTGACCAATTAAAGACTTCTTGTAATAAACATTGGTTTCGTTTTCGAAGTAATAATACAAAAAAGGAAACAATCTAAAATCTCTAATCTTAATTTTATTCTTTTCAAAATTGCATTCTATTTGCCAGAGCAGCCATTTAAAAAACTTATCAATAATTCACTGGCGTCTCTGTACTTAGGTTTTGTCAATGCAGCACATCTTTAAAAAACAAATCACATAATATGTGTATATATGTATGTATATACATATACTATTTCTTTCATAAAATCTTATGTTAAACATATAAATACTATACACAATATAAATATGTATGTTTGCATATATTTATAGGGGTCGTTGGAGCTACTCTGCAATAAATTTGTCACAAATATTTATGTTTAGCCAAGATATGTTTATAATTAGTTCTTCTTAAATGATAAGAGTTTTTTTTTTGTTTTTAATTTAAAATTTAAAAAAAAATGTATTCGTATATAATTTAGTTTTGTTTTTAATTTTATATATGCGTGAATATTTTATCAAAAAGCAATTGCGCTCTTGACTAGCACAACAGTTATTGCTAACTATTAATTACTTTGAAAATTTTAAACAAATAGATATGTATGGAAACAAATTAATATGTACTATTCATATTCTCTTTATCTCTCTGTCTCTCACTCTCTCTCTCTCTCTCTCTTTCACTACTTATCTCATTTTGAAACAGTTGTTTAAAGGAATTATTTTATTTTTGAAATTGAAAAAATTTTTGTTCCAAGATTAAGATTTGGATACGTACATACAGTATCGGTCAAAACCTAAGCACCCCCTGAGTACATTTTTTTAAAATGATTATTTTTTTAAGAAAACAAAGTTATTAATATTTTATTTTTTATTTTTTTTATATATTTATATCCTTATTATTGAAAAACACAAACTTAAGGAATTCAGAATTCGATAAAAAAAGTTATGATTCAAAACTAAAGCACCCCTTATTTAAGGTACAGATAAAAACGATTGAAATTAATATTTATTTGCGAATCCTTTATTCTGGATGACACACGCACATATTTTAGGCATAGAGGATGTAAAATTATTAATTATTTCAGGTGAAATTGTTTCCCAGGCTATTTTTGCGGCTTCAAATAAATCTTCTTTAGTTTTCTAATTTTCTCGGTTAATTTTTAAGTTAACGATCTCCCACAAGTTCTCGATTGGGTTAAGATCAATTGAGTGCAAGATATTCGATCAACAGATCAATTATTTCTAGGCTAAATAAAAAGTTTTTGAAGATTGGTCGCATATCTCCTATTCATCCTGGAGGAAGACCACGTGAAACTTCGCGATATGAAGACTCCTGAATTAAAAGGACAATCCAAAATGATCCTACAGCATCTTCTAGTTACATACGAAACTGCTTAGGTTTAAAAATTAGCGAAAGAACGATTCGCAGAAGGACGGTAGATGCCGAATTATTCAGTCGCCAACCAGCAAAAAAAAAAAAAACTTTTATATCGTCAAAAAATAAAAAAGCGAAACTTGAATTCGCCAAGGCCCATCTCAACTGGAGTGTCCAAATATGGAGGATTATGCTGTTTTTTGATGAATCTAAGTTTAATTTAAAGGATTCAGATGGCATAAGGCGTGTGCGCAGACGATATGAAATGTTTCACGATATGAGAGGTACTGTATATACAAAATTAGACAATTCAATCCTTAAGTCATCCTTACGACGTAGCTTCTCACACCACTTGTGTATGTAACATTTATACATGAGTGGCGGGACGCCGTAGTCTAGTAGGTAGTGTGTTGGCTTTTAGACGTAAGGCCACGGTTCAAACCCCAGGCCAGACATCAAGACAAAATACAAAAAGTATTTCTTCGGCGACTTCCTCTCAGCAGATTTCTGGCAAAAACTCTGAGAGTAAATAAAATTGCCATGAAAAGTTTCTCAAAACTCTGTTGTTCGGAGTCGACTTTAAACTGTAGGTCCCTAGAATCTAGAATGCTAGAATCTGTTGAGAGAAAGTCGCCGAAGAAATAATTTTTTCATATTTCGTTCTGTTGGAGATGTCTGACGAGGGGTTTGAACCGAAGCCCCATGTTTAATAAGCCAACACACTACGTGCAAGAATACGGCGACTTCTAGAGAAGATTTGGATAGTGTTGGAAAAAAACTGAGTTAACTCTTGAGTTCATTTTTTCTTATTTGTACACTTGTTTCTGGCATATGTTCAGTTTCTTCTCTATAGATTGCCTTGTTTCCACATTGCGGATAAGGAGAATGATCGAAAGAAAATGGTTGTACCGCGTCATTTCATATTTTTTTTTAGGTTTAGGATATTAACGACTAAATGCCTGAGAAAATTCTTCAGCTCACTCAGTGTGGCTTATGTTTGTTATTTCCAACAATAAATACTGATCAAAATATCTTAGCTTCTGTCATTTTCCTGTACCGAAAACTGAGCACATACAGTGGTGGCCTTATAATTAGAAAGTTTTCACTGTGTACCTGGGATCAAAGGCTTTGTTTGGAGGTCGTCTTACATACGTTTTTCCATCAGATTGGGACAAATTAAACTTAGATTCGTCACTCCAGAGAACTTTGTTCCATAAACATTGTTTCTAATTATAAGGCCACCACTGTACATGAAGAGGGGAAGATTTGCAACAATTCAGAAGATATACGTAGATTACAACACTGCAAGAGTTTAAGGTTGTGCAGTTGTACTAATGAATTGATTCTATTTTTCAATCGAACCTTCAGTTTATTCTTGTTGAAAAGAGAATATTAAAGAACGATATTTTAAAAATGTTGTTTGTCAGTTGGGAACTCAATAGTAACGCGATTACTGTTCATAACCTACCTCTAAGAAATCGCCCGAAATCGGAAAACAGGACAATTAATGGCATTTGCATCACTGTAAATCATTCATTGTTTTTTTCACTCAACTCACTACATTTGGTGGCCCCTCAAACTTTCTATGTTTATTTTTTATCGTTCTTGTTATAAGGGGCATCATAAAGCCCATCTTCATATTATTTCCTTTGCTGTGTTTCAGTTCCATTCATCATGATTTTCCCAGCTGAACACAGATGATTGTTCTACTGCAGCAAGTGCAAATTTATTAAGTGTAGTGATGAATAATGGCACAGCCCTGCAAATTTGGACTTTTTTTGTGCAAATAAGATGGCTCCAGGTGTTTCCGCAGGCATTTTACGCGCTGAACACGAATCTGGTTTCAAAAACGGATTACAGATCTTCATTCCGATTTAAAAAATTCAAAATGGCGGATCCTTATCAATTATTTTGTTTTAATCAAAATAGCAAGATTTTTATCAAATATTTTCATAACTCAGTCATAAAATAACCGTTTATCGAGCCTTTGCAGATAAATAAAGAACTATAGTTTTAAATTTTTAAAATCTGAATGAAGATCTGTAATCAGAGACCTCAAAAGCACCCGAGTAACAATTTTCAAATAAATCTGATTAATTTTTATAAACCTCGACCGCCATATTGGATCTGCCATTTTGAATTTTTTATATCTGAATGAAGATCTGTAATCAGCGACTCCAAAAACCCCTGAGTAACAATTTTCAAGTAAATCTGATTAATTTTTAAGGACCTCCGTAATGTGTTTCTTTTTCTCTTGCACCCCTTGACATAAAACCACTCCCTACTTTAAGGGTGCATGCAAACAATTTGGCTTTGGGCTCATTTTAAAGATCAATTATCAATTTCTGACAATAGCGATGGTTTTAGCACGTCAGTGTTTAGCTCTACAATGTTTCAAAAATGGCCAAAAAAGCTATTTTTGGGGGGTTCAATCCTTTTTCTCGAAAACCTGACGTGATGGAAAGTTTTTTGAAACCATATTCGTGTTCAGCGCGCAAAATGCCTTCGGAAACACCTGGATCCATATTATTTGCAGAACCCATGCAGGGTGTGTAGTTTTTTTGCTCTTTTTTAATCACTTTATAGTCTTCTCGAAATTGAAAAGAGATTTAAAAAGACGGACATTTTAAACATTTACCAAGATAACGATGGATTGGAAAATCTATATCGAGGATTATTTCTCAGGAATATTATTCTGTAGAGGACATACCAAGCGCAGATTGTAACGATTTATTTTAATAAAAGACGTAATAAAAGACGTAGAAAACTATTTAGAATTACCTTAATAATCATGGCTCTTCTCATTATTGTTTTATCTAAATTAAAATTTAATTAAATTAAGTAATTTTAAATAGCTGAGCTATTTTCTAAAATTATTTGGAATTTAATTCTGCCAGTGTAAACGTGAGAACGAAATGAGTCTTTAATTTCAGAATGCATTCTTTTAAATTTTACGGTATTTATTATCATTTTAGTATTGAGACAACAATACCACCACTAACAGCAATCATATCGCAAAAAATATTGTTTTAAATTAAAACAAACATTATCTTTCAGTGATTTTTCAACTGCCAGTACTTCATAAGAGCTCCTACGGTCGCGTAGTTATTAACAATTAGTTTAAATAAATTAATTTAAATTTCTAAAATACTTTCGTTACACATTTTACTCGTATATTCTCGTAAATGAAATAATAAATTTGCATTAGTTTTCAATTAATTATTAAGAATAGTATTCATATTCATCATTCATAGTTCAAACGCGAATGTATATTTGTCTCTACATTGAAGCTAAACAATAATAATTGACAACAACAAAAAATAAATAAATAATTTTTTAATTTAAAAAAAATATTCAAGAGCTTTTGACACAATAGTTTTTAAAATTTAATTTTTAAAAAGTGTTTTTTTTTGTTTTTGTGTTCAGAATTTCATAAAAGAAGTGCAAAAGTTTGTCTTGAACTTATCAAACTTTGTTCAACAACAACAATATTTATTTACAACAATTTATAGTTTTTCTTAAATGTGTTACTTTTTTTGGGTGCTTATAACTAAACAGTGAAGCCAGCAATTTTATCTTAAAGGAAGTATACGTTCTATAGCTGCAAAATGAGTCGCCCCATTGATATACTTTTAGGTCGAGTAAGTACATTAGTTTGTTAATGCAACTTTGTTTCAATTAAATATGAAAAAATTATTGTATGTAGTCTTCTAAAGGGTCCGCCAAATAACTTTTTTTTGAAAATGCTTTAAAAAAAACTACTGAATATTTTCTCAAATTTCTTTTTTTATTTGAAAGTACAATCCTTCCGGTTAATATTGGAAAATAATTTCATTCGAATGGCTGCCTCGGCTAGCCATGCAGTAGCCTACACGATCGGTCCAATTTTTAAGCACATTATCGATTGTGTGCAGCTGTATTTCACCAATGGCTTCACGAATATTGTCCTTTAAAGCGTCAATTGTCTCTGGCTTGTCGGTGTAACATTTATTTTTGACGGCACCCCACAAATAATAGTCCAACGGTGTCAAATCGCAGCTCCGAGGTGACCAAACGACATCAGCTCTACGGCTGATAATGCTATCTTCAAAAACAGGGCGCAAAACATCGAGTGTAGCTTCGGCTGTGTGGCACGTAGCGCCCAACAAATGTTGCCAATATCCTCCTCTTCAATTTTTGTGAGCAAAAATTCGTTCAACATGGCCCGATAACGATCGCCACTGACTGTAACGGCCACTCATTGCTCATTTTCGAAGAAAAATGGCCCAATTATGCCTCTGGACCAAAATCCGCACCAAACAGTGACTCGTTTTGGGTGTGTCGGCTTTTCAATGTATGCGTGCGGGTTTTCTGTGCCCCAAATGCGACAATTTTGCTTGTTTACATACCCGCCAAGATCAAAATGAGCTTTATCTGAAGGATGATTCTTTTTTTGCCAAAATCGGCATCTTCTGGTGTAGGCTACTGCATGGCCAGCCGAGGCAGCCATTTGAATGAAATTATTTTCCATTATTAACCGCAAGGATTGTACTTTCAAATAAAAAAAGAAATTTGAGAAAATATTCAGTAGTTTTTTTTAAAGCATTTTCAAAAAAAAAGTTATTTGGCGGACCCTTTAGATGTTTATAGATTATTCGTCTATGTATTGCAATAGACCAAAGTCTGTGGTGGAAATCGAACTATCATTCTCAACAGTGACAGCCTAGTATACTATCTATGGGATTATCGTGTCCATAATTTAAATAATTTATTTATTTTACGAACTTTACAAATTCGATACCTAACAGCATGTGCAAACAAACATGCAACAGGTACAATAAAATGTCATTAAGCGTTCTCTAAATAACTGTTTAACTACTTTTATACATGAGAACTATGTTGAACTTGCTTTATGTCCTGATACATACATACATGCATGATGATTGGATTACGCCAGGATTATGACCTAGCTTCTTACACCACTTATGTTGTGTGTGTTAATTTTATACATGAGTGGCGGGAACTACAGTTTAAAGTCGTTTCCGAACGACAGATTTTTGAGAAACTTTTTCATTCGAGTTTTTGTCAGAAATCCTATGAGAGGAAGTCGCCGCAGAATATATTTTTCAAATTTCGTTTTGTTGGAGATGTTTGACCTGGTAGAACTGAAATTTATTTATTTGATTTCTTTGACCATGTGCTCGGTGTTGTAGTGTCACAGACCAGAGCCTCTGGTGGGAATCGAACCCACGACCCTCACGCTAATAGTTTAGCACACTACCCACTAGACTACCTGGGCAACCAGAACTGAAATTTATATTCATTGCTCCTATTAGAATTACTTTTTGGAGACCAACCGAATGCAGCCATTCGTTTATGAACTTATATGCAGCTGCTTGCAGTATCTTTAGTTTGTATTGCAATCTCTCAAATGTGGAATTTTTGTATTGGCGTGGTCGTAGTGTGTTGGCTTAGTAGACGCAAGGCCACGGTTCAAACCCCAGGTCAGACATCAGAACGAAATATGAAAAAATATTTATTCGGCGACTTCCTCTCAGCAGATTTCTGGCAAAAACTCTGAGAGTAAATAAAATAGCCATGAAAAGTTTCTCAAAAAAATCTGTCGTTCGGGGTCGACTTTAAACTGTAGGTCCCGCCACTCATGTATAAAATTAACACACACAACATAAGTGGTGTGAGAAACTAGGTCGTAATCCTGACTGAAGGGTTGTAATGACCAATTATGTATGTACGTATGCATATTCAAAAAATGTAAGCCTCTCAATGTACTCGGCGTAGTTTAATGGGTAGTGTTTTGGCTCTGAGTTCCATCCTCAGCGCAGAAGAATAGAAATAAAGGTAAAATATTTAGCAGTCTTCCACTAGTAGCTTTGAGAGTAACTAATTGGCTTGAAAAAGTTTCTCAATTTTGTTATTCAAAGTCAACACGCATGAAAAAAAGTGGTCACCTTGACTAAAGAGTTATAATTTGTGACCTCAAATACAACCTTCACAGTTTTTTTTTCTTATCTCCATTATTTCTTAGATTAATTTAGTTAGGGGAAGAGGTAAAAGTCAGCGTTTCTTTTGGTTCAGGCTGTGACATGATTATAAAATTGTATTTGACCATAAAATCTATCATAGACTGCATTGAGTAGGCAATTACATTCCATAACTATGATCCAAAGTCAAGGTTTCTCGAAGAAGCTTTAAAGCGAATGTTGAAGCTAATGCTGCTTATTATGCCTCGCTAATGGAAGAATATATTGATTAAACCAGCAAAGTTGATTTATCGATTTTGAATTTTTCGAATTTTTGCCGTAGTCTAGTAGGTAGTGTGTTGGTTTATTAGACGTAAAGCCAGGGTTCGAGACCCAGGCCAGACATCAGAACTAAATACAAAAAGAATTTCTTCGGCGACTTCCTCTCAGCAGATTTCTGGCAAAAACTCTGAGAGTAAATAAAAATTGCCATGAAAAGTTTCTCAAAAATATGTCGTTCGGAGTCGACTTTAAACTGTAGGTCCAGCCGCTCATGTATAAAATTTAACACACACAACATAAGTGATGTGAGAAACTAGGTCGTAATCCTGACTGAAGAGTTGTAATGACCAATTATGTATGTTATGTATGAGACCTCTTATACACATGATCGGTCGCCACTTATGCATTTTTCTAGCAAATCGGGATTATAATTCACTTTGTCTAACAACAAAACGAGTATATCTGAAACTGTAAGATATGATCGCGACAAGAGTACATAACCAATGTGGGCTAAGGATAGAGAAAGAGAGAAAATCTATTCCAAGGATTTGAAAAATATTAAATAAATATTATGTAATGTGTACTCGCTAACAAAATTTATTTACTGACTATCCAATTTTTCTATTAGTCAAGGGTAATTACTAATGAAAATTGCATTTAAAAAATGTATAAAAATTTTATTGGCTTAAAACCTTTTTTTTTAATCTGAAATATTTATGTTTATTAGCTGTGAAATTATATTGATTTTTTGTTATCTTGCGTTACGTATTGTGATTGTTTTTATTATATTTTTTTTTAAACTTCTATTATTATTAAAAAAATATATAAAAAATTATTTCATTAGATTCTCCACTTAAAAAAATGTATAAAATCGATAAACAGTAATAAATCGATTATTTCCTTACTAATACCAAAATAATACCAATGATAATAATGACCTTTATGAAGATCATTTCAAATTTAAATTGCGTTGCAATTCCCCTCTGTGCTGCTATTCATTCACTATTATTAAGTGGTAGCGAAAGATATCAGTGATCATTGCATTACATCAGCTTTTAGCAGCGATAATGTAATGCAATGCGAATGGCATTAAATGTAATTAGGTATTCTGATCCCATAATAAAAATGTAACTGATAACACAAAAAGTGTTTGGAAAAATTATAAAACGATGTCCTATATATAACCTTTCATTCAAGTTTGTTTATTATTATTATGTGGTAGTATTTTAAAAGGTATTAAATTTTTAAAGAAATAATCTATTGAAGAGAATATTTAGGATTTTAATATAAATCTATCAAGACATGATTTATTTTTATTTTATTAATTGAATAGTAATGTTTAATGATAAAAAACTCTGGGGTATACATATGTTGAAAGTCAAAATTACACACAGTTACTAAAGTATACATACGGTTAACAAATTTCAGAAATTTTTTAACCAATCCGTTTTCGTTGAAAATCTTTATAGTTTCCTCGATTTTAAGACGGTCGTTTACATTGATTAAAAAATTTCTGAAATTGAACTGAATTGTGACCCTGCACAGGCCCACAAAAGTATACATCCGATTAACAAATTTCACAAATTTCTGAACCAATGCAAAAGACCGTCTTAAAATCGAAGAAAGATGTCAGACAATTATAAAGATTTTCATCCTAAACGGATTGGCTAAAAAATTTCTGAAATTTGTTAACCGTATGCATACTTTTGTGGCTGAGTGTAATTTGATTGAAAAAATATGTAAATTTTACATCCAATAAAAATATTTTTTCAAATCTCAAACAATTCTTTCTTATAAAACTTATTGCTATAGACCCATAATTGTATTAACTGGAGCACTATTTTCAATATACGAGTATAAACTCATAATAAAATTCATGTTTGATACTTATGACTCATTTTTATAGTCTTTTTTTTTAATGACATTTTATTATCAATAGTTTTACTTTTTTTATACAACAATTTTGTACAACAACAAAACATTTTGGCAAAATTCATGTTCAAGGTTATTTCGACCAGTAATTTGATGATTATTATTGTCATTTGAACACTGGAGGTGTCTAATAGACCATAAAGTTTTTTTCTGTTTTCGCGGTAAAGCATGTGTATTTAATTATATTTGTTGTTGTATGTTATTTTCCTGTTGTGTATTATTTAAATAATAAATATCAAATGAAAATATTTACGATTCTTTTAAAAATTAAATTTATGCAAATTTTTATTGACATATAATAAAACATTTGCTTGTCTTATTAGTTTTAGTTTTAATTTTTTCTTTTTTATTTTATGTGCCAACGTTTGATATATCTGCCAGCATATTTGCAAACTTAGATTACTTGACCCCACATGTAGCATTGATTGAATAGTTTTTAAAGTACTTTTTTATAAAAGGCACTACTTAACAAGATGCTGCTCAACGCTGGCTTATAGTAGCAGGTAGATTAACTTATATGTGTGGTATAGCAGTCATTGAACTTGTGCTAAAGAATGGCGCACTTAAAGTGTGTACTATATCAAAATAAAAAATAAAATTTTTAAAGTTTTTATAAAGCCATATGCTCGCTAATCTCCCGGTGTAATAAACATTATGTAGTCTAGTAGGTAGTGTGTTGTCTTATTATACGTAAAGCCAGGGTTCGAGCACCAGGCCAGACATCAAGACAAAAAGCATTTCTTCGGCGACTTTCTCTCAGTAGATTTATGGCAAAAACTCTTACAGTAAATAAAATTGCCATGAAAAAGTTTCTCAAAAATCTGTCATTCGGAGTCCACTTTAAACTGTAGGTCCCACCACTCATGTATAAAATTAACATACACAACATAAGTGGTGTGAGAACCTAGGACGTTGTACAATGGGTCAATTCGACCTCCGGGTACTATACTTGTCTTAATTGACAAGTACACGACCTCTAACCTAACCTATAGAGAAAAAGAATTTCAGTTTAATAAAATTAAACAAAAAACTAATTTTAAGGAAGTCGGCCTTTACTGGCTGCAAGTGAATATTTCGTCGTCAAATGAAGAATTTCCAGAAATTGTTGTTCTAAAAAATAAATTTCTTAGTGCATTCCGTTTTAGTAATTCCTGACTAATTGAATATTGATTGCATTTTACTGTAGTCACTTTATTTGATATTGTCTAAGGTCTTGGTCAAATTACAACGCAGTGTAATATATGCAAAGTGTCTCATGGTTCAATAATAAAAATATTGTATAATAAAAAAAAATTATATATTTTGTTATATACACAATAAAAGTATTTTCTAACTGAATTGTGGTTTTATATTGAATAGAATAACCACAATTCAAGCACTTTTTTAAACTGCTTTAAATCTAAAACAGTTAATAATGCAATAAAAACCGTTTAAAAGCTAAGCTCTAGCCCCTTAACAACTCAACATTTTAAAATTCTTTTGTGGTTTGGCTCAATAAAGTGTTAAAAATATAGGAAATTAAAGAAAAAAGTTTTGAAAAATCAATAATAAAACAAAAAAAAGGGTATAGATTTTTTAAAATTAAAAATAATTAAATATTTTACTTGCATAAACCTTTTTAAATATTATTTTAAGCTTCTGCTTCTATTCACTTGTTACATATTAATTTCATTTAATTTTTAGCGGTTGAATCTTTTTTCTTTTTGAAGTTCATAGCTTTTGAACGTGAATTCGTGACTGTGCGTGCTTAAGTAATTTGGTTATGCCATTTCTTAACAATTGTAAACATTATTTAATGTGCAATTTACTATAATACTATTTGTTTATTATGCAATCAAATGTAAATGTACGTATTATACAATGTTTAACATTAAGAAAATTAAACAAATTGCAATTTATTTCATATATATTATCTTCATTAAAATTTAAAGAACTATCATGTAGACCTCTACTTGGTTCGTGCATTATGTGAAAACATTTGGGAGAAGATAGGTGGCGTAAAACATATAAGATTTTGTGAAATAATTGAAATAGGATTGCTTATGTGTAAGTTGTACTTAATATTTTGTTCCTCTGATAGGAAATTTAGAATCGGAAATTCAGTATACTACATCAGGACTTTTTATTGCTCCTGGAAATGTACTTAATACAAAATTTAGAATCGCAAATTCAGTATATCACATCAGGACTTTTTTATTGATCCTAGGAAGTTATCGCCCGTCAGGATAGCACGTTGGTTTCATTTGGTTTTCAAAGATTACCAGACTTTGAAAAGACAATTTCTTGAACTTAAACGTTCCTGATAGCTGTTTCGTTAGCGAAGAAACTAAACATTGCATAAAAAGCCTTTTGAAATAGAATTCTAAAACTTTAATAGACTGAAATTCCAATTTACCAACCTTTAATTTCTATACTGAAAGATGCCTAGTGATGAAAAGCAGATCACAGTATGAAGTAAAAATTATTATAAACAAATCGCAATGCCACAGCAAGGGTTAGAAAATGTTTGTTATTCGGCAGAAGTTCCAAAATGTATCAATACAAAGTTTGTATGCAGTTCTACTACTCTATATAAACTATGTTGATATGCAAAGTAACCAAACAATGCATCAACTATAAATCCGATGCCTGATTGCTTTTTGACTGCGTTAAAAATAAACATTGACGACGTTTTGAAATAGAATACATTGTATATATTTTGTACAGCGGCATTATGAAACACGATACTTTGTACAAACACAAAGCAACTAACATTTTGGAAGGCAGCCAATCTATATATTTGGACTACCCACGATCGGCTAGATGTGTTTCATAGGCGAGGATTGAAGTTCCATTTGGAATATGCAGGGTGCCCACATTGATTATAACTTACTTGATAATCTACGAGAGTTGTTGGTAGGGTCTTATGTATCCACTTTATATTCCTGACTATACAGAATTTTTTTTTGCAAAATTCGTCCCAAAAAAAGCGTGTAAAAATCGATTGCCTTAGTGTTTTAATAACACGACCGAGCATATCTAACAGAAGATGAAATTAACATACAAAACAAGTTATATTTGATCCGAATGAAATTATTTTTAGCCGTAGTCGCCGTAGCCTAGCAGATAGTGTATTGGCTTGTTAGACGTGAAGCCACGGTTCAAACCCCAGGTCAAATATCTCGAACAAAACGAAAGGTTAGGTTAGGTTAGGTTAGGTTAGAAGACGTGTACTTGTCAATTAAGACAAGTACAGTACCCTAGTTTTTCACACCCCTTATGTTGTGTGTGTTAATTTTATACATGAGTGGTGAGACCTACAGTTTAAAGTCGACTCCGAACGACAGATTTTTGAGAAACTTTTTCATTGCAATTTTATTTACTTCTCAGAGTTTTTGCCAGAAATCTGCTGAGAGGAAGTCGCCGAATAAATACTTTTTTGTATTTTGTCTTGATGTCTGGCCTGGAGCTCGAACCCTGGCTTTACGTCTAATAAGCCAACACACTACCTACTAGACTACGGCGACTTCACCAAAACGAAATGTGGAAAAATATTTCTTCGGCGACTGCCTCTGAGGAGATTTCTGGTAAAAACTCTGAGAGAAATTAAAATTGCCCTGAAAAGTTTCTTAAAAAATCTGTCGTTCAGAGTCGACTTTAAACTGTGGATTCCGCTACTTATGGATAAAATTAACACACACAACATAAGTGTTGTGAGAAACTAGGTCGTAATCCAGTTATGTGTGTATGCATGCATTTTCAAAGCCAGAGTCATTATCCTTAAAATGTCAATACCACCATATTCGAAATAACTTTTCAATTCAACAGTTGGTACTAAAACGATATTCTTATTTCAAAACCCTTAAGATCGTGTAAAGTTACAAAATATTTATTTTCAGTTTAATTTTTATAAGTTTACACTGAATGCAACAAAATGGAAATGGAATACATTTTAATTTTTTAATTTAAAAAACTTGCTATTGATTTTCTTCTCAGTGTATTTTAATTTAGTGTGTCGTAATGCATATTGCATGTTAATGACTTGCAATTTCAATTACAGCTAACGATGAATGAAATAATTTGCATTGTACGCAATTTAACCTTTTAACGTCTATTACATTCATTACATTAATTTTTATTACATATTACATTACAGATAGAATACTATTTCGTTTGAGTTAATATCAGCTTTTGTTTTTTTATCAAACTATACATATATGTAAGGATTTTTAATATCAGAATTAAATTTCTTGATCTTCTTTATCTATCATAAAATGTTTAATACTTAACAGTTGTATTACAATGAATTGAATAAAGTTTTTCACATTTTTCACTGTAGTCTTGAAACTCCTCTATACTGGGCATGTGGACAAAAAAATGTTGCGTGTTAAATAAAGACTTTTCTTCCAATATATCATCAGTTTCTTGTTTGTTTTCATTCTCATCATCAGTATGTTCTGCTTCCGGTTCTATGTGTGGTTGAATATGTTTTCGAATAGATTTTTGCATGCCCCAAATGAATGGTGAACTCTTGCATATTAACATTTTAATGCAAGAACCTTGGCCCTCTTTCGTTTCATAGCTTGCTATCATATCGGTAAGCTTATCAGCTAAATTTGTATGTGTGGCATCCTTTAGAATGAGTTTTAGTTTGTTGGAAGGATTTTGTAGAAACCAATCTATTGTAGTAGGATCTTCTGCGGATCGTGGTTGATGATCATTATTGGGTTCATATTTTTCTTCGGGACCAGTTTCAGCATTGTCGCCAGCATAATCATCGCTGTTGGCAGTCGGATTAGATGTAGGATTTCTGTTGAAAAAACGACCGCCATCTACAACTGTAACCACAGGTTTGGGTTTTGTGGTGCCCATTATAGTATTACCGATCTGGAAAATAAAACAAAAAAAAGTTTGTTTTTGAATCAAAATTTGTTTTTACACACGGATTTAACACTTACAGCTGATGCAATCATTATTAAAGCATTTATAGCTAAAGCACCCAATTTTGCGGCATCAAAGCCGACCATGCGTAGCATGCTGGTTATTAAATTCGGGGTACCAAAATTTACCCCCGCCACTTCTTTAGATGCTCCTTCTGACTGTTGTTGTAGATTTCCTTTTGTCTCTAAATTCTTTGCATCATCTGAGCTGGGTGTTTGTAGCGGTGAAAATTGTAAACCCTTTTGTATTAAAGAAAATAAGTCAGGCTTATTTTTATTGCTATTATTGGTATTCGAAAAAGCTTTTGCCACTAAATTAGCCACATCAGCAGCCGTGTTAATACCTTTAAAATTGATTTTATTTTTTAATTTAATTTAAATTGTTTTATTTCACCCTTTTCTTCTTACCAAACATTTGCCCCGCCACCTTTAAGCCATCATTCAAATTATCCATAACCCCACGTTTTGTAATAATTTTAGCTTGACTTCCTTTTAGGATCAATAAAAAACAAATTACACTGCCTATGAAAACTTTAAACCAAATCATGGTTTCCCCGTCAATTGTACGTTTTACGTCTTACTTTTAACGTTAAAATTTCTACTAAAAGTGGGTTTGGAAAATTTTATATTATGGCGCCTTTGCATGGCATCATTAAAAATGTTTGTCACTTGAGTGAATTTTGTTCATGGTTTTTAACTTCTTTAATTTTCTCTTACAACATTGTCTTTTCACCCAGAAAAGAAGAAAAAAAAGAGATGGTTTGCTTATTTTTAATACAAGACTATGTCTATAATTTAATAATATTTTTAGTTGGCTATACATCCCCTTTTTAATGAAATGATTAAGCATTACTTGAAAATAACATATTTTTTTCCCTCCAGTGAGTTGCTATATGTGACAATGTTTTCAATTTTACTTATTTTGCCATAAATCCATGGAATTAATTTAATTTTCTTTTATATTTTAGGTACGTGGCCACCAAAGAGCACCCTCAGATTCCAAAGAATTTCATGAATTGACTAAACGTGATGCTTTAAGGCTTTTGGAAAATGATTTGGATCGATTATTGCAAACGGCTGAGCCCGATAATCGTGCCGGTGCACAACAGGAAATGGGTCGTTTTGCTGATTTGTTTGGCCGTTTCCTGCAAGAAGGTATGTTTTCTCTCTATATAAAAAACAAATTAAAATATTATTTGTTGTATTAATTTAACTTTGTCTCTTTATTCTATAGAGGGTCCCTCCATTGATTGGAATAAAATTCAAAAGCTACCTTCAAATGCTGTGATGGATTATAGTTCTTTAAAATCTCCCAAAAACGAACAGGTTTGTTTTATACTTTTTTCTGTTGGAATTTTCGGAACTTGTTAACGACAGAATTTATAGAAGAGATTTTCAAAATTTTATTTCCTTAAAAAAATATTTAAATTTTGTTACTGTTTTAATTGGCTGTTAAAATTCGTTTTGTTTTTTTTTTATTACAACATACATACGAGTGTATATAAATAAATTTTGTCGTTTAAGCAAATTTACTTTGTTTTAAACAATTTTAATATCTTCTTTTGTGATAAATTACACTATGCGACAAAATATTTAAAATTTAATACACCCAAGTAACTACCTAGTCTACGTTGTTCAATTAGTTGAGTAGAACTCAAAAATATTTTTTTTTATATTTCTCGAACCCTCCAAACTTGTTTTATTTGACAAAAATGGTGTTTTATTACCTTTTCACACAGAATTATTGATTATCCAAATATGTTTGAACCTATTTTAAAAATCTAAAGTTTTTTAGAAACGGGACAGATTAGACTTTCAAACAGTATACATAAACATTTTGTTCAAACTTATATCTTATGAGATTTGATGGGCTAAATTTGGAAAATATTATTTTTTTCTTATTTTTCCAAGTTTGGCCATTCCTAATTGGAAAATTTAATTAAAAACTATGAGACAAGTGGTGATATTTGTGAAGTGCATTCTCTTGTGAAGAAATTAACACTTTGTTCTACAAAATCGGACAAAGCCTGCAGTAGTTATTATTTAAAGAGTATAACTGCTGAGTCACGTTTTTTATATATGATCTCTTATCAAATGAAATTTAAGTTAAATATTTTCAAAAATTTTGTTGGATCTTAAGTGTTTATTGAGAAAAGTATCTTTTTTCCGTTGGCCCAACCACCAGAAGTTGTCTAATATTTGCGCAAAGCGAAATAATAATATTTGCGAAAAACGGAAATATTAGACTACTTTTGGTAGTCGTTCAAACGTGCAAAGAGGAAATTCTCAGGTAAACAATCAAGATCCATCAAAAATTCTAAAAATTTTTGAAATGAAAGTTTATTTGATGAGACAGCATGTATATAAATTATGACTAAGCTGTTAAACTCTGTAAATAATAATTATGGTAATTTTTGTCCAATTTTATCAAACGAAGTGTCAAACTCTTGACAAGAGAATTCACTTTAAGAATATCACCACTTATTTCATATTTTTTAATTAAATTTTTCAGTTAAGAATGGAAAAACTTGAAAAAATAAGAAAAAAATAAAATTTTCCAAGTTTACCCCATCAAAACTCATAACGTATAAGTTTGAACAAAATGTTGATGTACACCGTTTGAAAGGCTGACCTCTCCCCTTTCTAAAACACTTTGGATTTTAAAAATAAGTACAAACATATTTGGGTAATCAATAATTTTATGTGAAAAGACCAAAAAACTGTTTTTGTCAAATAAACACAAGTTTGGAGGGTTCAAGAAATATAAAAAAAAAAAATATTTTTGAGTTCTACTCAACTTAGACTATGTAGTTACTTGGGTGTATTTTCACTGTCGCACCGAACTATTTAAAAAAAATTTGTGTATAACAATGAACTTTTTTATTCCATTATATTTCCCCTATTATTCCTTGTATTGGATTTATTTGAAAAAATATGTATATTTTTTAAACTGTGTGTGTGTATGTGGTTTTTCTAAAGAATGAGGTAACCATTGTTTCTTATTTCCTTACATTGTTTTTGTTAATTCTATTTAATGCACATTTTTTTTTTGTAATTTAATAACGTTTTTTTATTTGTTTTTTTTTTTTTTCTAAACTTTGCTTAAGTTTTATTACGTATATGATATTAGATTTTTAAACAAGGTATAAATGAGTTTAATTAACATTTAACAAGAATATTTCTTAGTAGACCTTGTCTGTATATTAACACTAAATAATATTAAGGATATAATCTCTAGTTTGTATTGTAGATGAATCTGAATTTGAAACGTATTTTGTATTGATATCATGGTTTATTTTGTAGGTTGGTTTAATAATTTATGAGTAACAGATAGTAAATTATAGATACACTACCTTTTATCACTTATTTTCGATAAACTATGTAAGTTCACACATATGAATTACTATAGTTTTGCCAACATTTTCATTTTAATTCTAGGAGTCCATATTAATTCCAATTTCCTAAGTGTACTCTTTCTTTCTCTGGTGTATTTAATTAATGATGCATAGTTGCCTATGTAAATCCAATTTTACGAACTTTTACTTCATTGCAATATTACAGTCAATTTCAATTTGAATATTTAGAAAGCAATGGACAAAGTCTGAGTTACTTTATGTTTAAAACTCATTATGACTCTTTTATAAGAAAACATTTGAATGAATGCTTGAATACACATAAGACGTGAGTAGGCATTGCCATCTATAGGCTGGGCCATTTCAAAGTTTAAATTTAAAAATGCAATAAAACAAAAATGGTTTGAAAAATTTGCCAAATTTATTTTTTTGTTGTGAAATACAATTGTTTCGGTTAAAAATGAAATATTATTTCATTCATATGGCTGCCGCGGCTGGCCTCAGAGTACCTCATTCGATCAGATCAATTTTCGTGCATTTTTTCAAATGTATGGGGTCGTATTTCGGCAATGGCATCATGGACGTTGGCTTTCAAGTGCTTGTGTCTGGTTTGTCGGCATAACACTTTTCCTTAACGTCGCCCCACCAACGTCACCATTTTGGCTAATTAAACGACCATTAAACGTTTGATGCAATAAAGCGATTGTGGCAGAAGATGTGTGACAAGTTGCACCAACCTGTTGAAACCAAACATCGTTCACATCAATACCATGATGAGATAGGCTGCCTTCCAAAATGTTAGTTGCTTTGTGTTAGAACAAAGTACCGTGTTTCATACAAAATATATATAATGTATTCTATTTCAAAACGTCTTCAATGTGTATTTTTAACCCAGTCAAAAAGCAATAAGGTTACTTTGCATATCTACATAGTTTATATACAGTACTAGAACTGCATACAAACTTTGTATTGATACATTACATACATTTTGGAAGGCAGCCATAGGTGTCTTCATTGACCGTAATGGTTGTGCCGTCGTTATTTTCAAAGAAATATGGGCCAATGATACCTCTGCTTCATAAGCCGCACCAAACAGTCACTCGTTATGGGTGCATTGTTTTCTGTAAGACCACGTGTGGGTTTTCTGAGCCCTAAATACTGCAATTTTGCTTATTAACGTACCCACCAAGATGAAAATGGGCTTGATCTGAGAAGATGATTTTTTTTTTTGGCAAAATCGACATCATCGTGCAGTTTCTCGTTGGCCCAATAAACCTCAACGCTGCTCAAGCGTAAATCGACTCATTACGTTTAGTAGAGATAATATACTGAATTTTGTGACAGAAAATAATGACATAAGTATTGCCAGATTTGAAATAACCGATTGTCCAAATATAAATCGATAGATGACCCACCCTATATAAACTCTGTAAACCTTTTTCTTGCAAGATATAACCCTTGAAAGAAAAAACTATCTATTGTTGTGTTATCATTACTGAATTCGTTTATATTTTTGCCAATTTTCCTGTTCCCAAGTGAGGCATAAAAGACAATAAGTCGACGAAAATCCTTCGGTTTTCATAAAATGAAAACGAAATCAATTCTTAAGAAAATATTAAATTAAAAAATTGATTCATAATTCTGTATTTCAATGGATTTTCATGAGATTAAAATGACAACCCTTAGGTTTGAGGACGTGTACTTGTCAATTAAGACAAGTACAGTACCCGGAGGTCGAATTGACCCATTCTACAACAACCCTTATATAGTGTACAACTTTTCATTCAATCTAAGCTGCTTCTGAAGCTAATGGCAATAAGATCGAAGGATATAAAAATGCGAACAAACGAATACATATCCTTCTCTTATCGCGAAATGCAGATAATTACAAAAAAAAAATACTCAAGTATATTTAATATCAGGCTTAAATTTTTATTACAAGAAAGACTTGAACTGAATAAAAGGAGAAATATTTATGCTTTGAATTTCTGTTTGCGTTCAATCGTTTTGTGTACACTAGGGTGGTTTTATCTCAAAGGGTAAAAAAAAATATCTAAATTTTGTTGGGGGTACCCCCCTAAACTGTTTCTTTCTGTCAGATTTTAGGATTGCCAAAGTTTGAGCACAATTGGAAGATGTTAACCCGTGCCACTGGGGCCTCAAAGTTTTGAAAATCTCGATTTTTTTGGCAGTTTTTTGACTTCGGCCATATCTCTAAAACGGCTAAAGCTATTTGCCCGTGTCATGTATTAAATTAAAGGCCATGCTGTATATAATATTTTATATTCTACACAATAAATACGCAGCTAGTACTGAAACCGAAAAAATAGAGCCAATGTCCCTAAAAACGTGACTAGATACCCCTGAGAGCAAAAATGCGTTATTTGTATTATTATTGGTTATTATGGACAAATACTTGCACTTTGGAATCTCATTTAATTTAAATATGTTCGCTATGGCATGCCGTTAATTTTAGACCCACATACGGTATCAATGGCGACCACAAGCAGGTAAAACCAAACTAGTTTGTAAATGTATTGTTATATTTTAAGTAGAAGTCCAGGGGTTCAGAGTCTGTTATTAAAAAAAGAAAAGTATAGCTAGGTGGCTCTTGCTTTTATGATTTTACGTTCTCCAAGTAGTCAGCAGATGCCGTCAGCTGTATCCAGATAACTCAAAAACCACATTATTGTAGTCCCTTGAATAAATTTAAATAAGAATAAAATGAAAAAGACATTTATTATACTTGATTTTTAAATACATAATTGTTTTCATTCCAAAAATTGATAATATAGGAAGGAAAATGGGTTTTTTCACAATAGGTTCCATCTTCGCTCTTAGGGGTCCCTAGTCACGTTTTTAGGGACATTGGGTTCATTATCTCGAATTCAGTACTATTTACGTATTTTTTATTCCATATAAAATATTATAAACAGTATCGACTTCAATTTGATGTATGACACGGGCAAATATATTAAACCGTTTTCGAGATATGGGTCGGCAAAGTCGACAAACTGCCAAAAAAAAATACTTTTTCAAAATTTTGAGGCCCCAGTGGCACGTGTTAACATCTTTCAATCACGCTCAAACTTTGGCATTCTTAAAATCTAACAAAATGAAACATTTTAGGGGGGTGCCCTCAAAAAAAATCCGACATCGATTTTTTAAAACCACCCTAGTGTACACCCATAATTTTATAGTTCAATAATAATTCATTTTAATTTAAATTTTTTGTTATATTAATATTTCTTTTATTTGCTTTATGATTTTAATTTCTTCTTTTGTATACCTAAGGGTGCTAAACATTTATTTGGTGTAATTGTAACAACTCAAATAATTAAAATTACAAAAAAAAAAAAAACATTTCACACTCTTTGTTCGCTTTGTAAAGTATTCTTTGTATGTTAAAGTACTTTTGTGGTTCTTCTAATTTACCTAATACTCCTTGTAGTTAGCTTTAAACAATTTTGCCAGCCAATTAAAACAAAAATTCCTATAAATAAATGCTTTTATTCTTTAACTTTATATCTAAACTCTCTATCTATCTCTTCGCCAGCTTATTTATTGTGCAGCTTTAAAATAATTTTGCAATAAAAATTAATATTTTTAATATAATAAATATCACTTAGATACGTACCATGCTGGATAAATTAGTTGTTATCAAACTGAATGGTGGTCTTGGCACATCTATGGGTTGTCATGGACCGAAAAGTGTTATACCAGTACGTTCGGATTTAACATTTTTGGATTTAACAGTACAACAAATTGAGGTAATTGTTAATGCGGTTTTTTATTTTTGTTTTTGATTTCATAAGATCTAATATTTATTTTTGTAGCACTTGAATAAAACTTACGATGCCAATGTACCTTTAGTTCTTATGAATTCCTTTAACACTGATGAAGATACGGAAAAAATTATACGCAAATATAAAGGATTCCGTGTACAAATCCATACATTTAATCAAAGTTGCTTCCCACGCATTAGCCGTGAGTCATTCTTACCCATTGCCAAAGATTTTGATGTTGACAAAGACATTGAAGCGTAAGTTTAAAATTCAAAAAAAATTTAAATTAAAAAAAAACTTGTTTTAATTTGTTGTTGTTTTTCTCGATCTATTTATTTTAGCTGGTATCCACCCGGCCATGGTGATTTTTATGATACTTTCCATTCATCTGGCTTATTAAAGAAATTCATTGATGAAGGTCGTGAATATTGTTTCCTGTCAAATATTGATAATCTTGGTGCTACCGTTGATTTGAATATTTTGAATAAATTGGTGGGCGAAGAACGTCTTGATAAGCCCATTGAGTTTGTTATGGAGGTCACCGATAAGACAAGAGCTGATGTTAAGGTAAGTGTTTAAATATTTCCTTTATTTTACTATGCACAACAAAACATTATTTGATTAGAAAAAAAAAAAAACTTCACGATTTATTCACACATTCAGAATACACATTCATTTGTCCCATGCTTGCTTTTCATAACCTTTGCATCCAACCAAACCCCATTACACATCTTTTTTGTCTTCGGTTTGCTAAAATTTCCATTGTTGTTATTTCTTTAGGGTGGTACTTTAATTCAATTTGAGGATAAATTGAGACTTTTGGAAATTGCTCAGGTGCCCAAAGAACATGTTGATGATTTTAAATCTGTTAAAACATTTAAATTCTTTAACACCAACAACATTTGGGCTAAATTAAGTGGTATGTTATCATGATGCATTTGTTTTTTAAGCCTAAAAGTATATTACCAGCATGATACCATAAATATTCTTTTCCAATTAGCCATTGATCGCGTACTTAAAGAACGTACCTTGAATTTGGAGATTATTATTAACAATAAAACTTTGGAGAATGGCTTGCGTGTTATACAATTAGAAACAGCTGTTGGTGCTGCCATGAAATGTTTTGAGGGCTCCGTGGGTGTCAATGTGCCACGTTCACGTTTCTTGCCGGTGAAAAAGACTTCCGATTTGCTATTGGTTATGTCCAATTTGTATAATTTGAAGAATGGCAGCTTAGTTATGTCGCCACAACGTATGTTCCCCACAACACCGTTGGTAAAATTGGGCGAGAATCATTTTGCCAAAGTTAAAGAGTTCCTAGGACGATTTGCTAATATACCCGATATCATTGAATTGGATCATTTAACTGTATCGGGTGATGTCACATTCGGTCGTGGTGTATCTTTGAGAGTGAGTTGATTTATAAAATATCCCCCCCAAAAAACTAAAGATTTAATGTGTGTGTTTGTTTTTTTTTCTAATTCTTTACAAAATCAGGGCACCGTTATTATCATTGCCAATCATGGTGATCGTATTGATATACCAGCTGGTGCCATCTTAGAAAATAAGATTGTGTCTGGTAATATGCGTATCTTGGATCATTAAAATATATCGTATAAAAAGCCATCTGAATGGTTTAAAGGTTATATTTAAACTTTAAGAAAAGTTCATTTACCATTAATTAAAAGTTTTCTAAACTAACCGCCAACACCTCTAAACTAATCTTAAAGAGAAAAAAACAAAATGAATTACTTTTAAAAATCTTTACCTTTGTTTCACTTTTCCTTTGTTATTCTTTAATTATTTAAGTAGCAAATGTTGTCCCCCTTTTTAGCCATTACTTATGTATCTAAATTGTGTTTATTTTATTTTAATTTTAAAAAATACTTTTAAAATGCTTAGGCCGATGTATGTCTGTATGTGTTTTCAAAATTTTCTTATTATTTTCTTAATGTTATTACGTGTATATTTCTTTCTTTACGATTTTAGTAGTGTTTTAATTTTGTTTCAAATTTATTATAAATGCGCAAATATTAAAACGTTTTAAATTAGTTGTTAATAAATAAATAAAACAATCAAGTAATGTTACTCCAAACAACTACAAATTTGTATAAATTTTTGTGAGTGTGAAAACAAATAGTAATAAAACATAAAAAAAAATTGCTTTTAATTAAAGAAATGGTTAAACAATTCATTTCTGTTTTGTAAGGAGATATAAAACGGTTTGAAAGTCAAAAATATATTAAATAAACACATTAAAGAGGTGAACGTTTTAAGTTCATCAAAACAAAAATATTCGCAACTTATTCAGAACTTCTTCAGAGAACAGTCAGGTATTGAGAAATATTTTCGATAATATGAATGCACAAGGTTGTTGAACATAATGGCTGATCGGCTGGAGCTCAGCATTGAAAAAGTTAGGTAACCAGTTTGACCATAACGACCTGGTGTAAATTCTGCTAAACCAGGACTTCATTAGAAACCCTAGAATTCCAAACTTAAGGAATTTGCAATTAATCAAGATGACAAAGTATTGTATTTAGGTGTTTACCATACATGTGAGCTAAAATCACGTTGAGGACTTTTCCATTTGTTGCTTTTATGGAGTTGAACTAAATACTCATCTTTCCAGCGACGTGCAAACAAATAGTGCAGAATCTTTTATTTCCGCCACTTATTGGCGTAGTTAATTGATTCCAATGAAAAGTCAGGTTCAGGGGGTGAAAGTATGGCCTGGGGTTAAAGGGTTAATGTCCCATAATTGGGTAATTTTCTTCGAAAATGAGCAAGGAGTGGCCGTTACAGTCAATGGCGATCGTTATCGGACCATGTTGAACGAATTTTTGTTCACAAAAATTGAAGATGAGGATATTGGCAACATTTGGTTTCAACAGGACGGCGCTATGTGCCACACAGCCGAAGCTACACTCGATGTTTTGCGCCCTGTTTTTGAAGATCGCATTATCAGCCGCAGAGCTGATGTCGTTTGGCCACCTCAGAGCTGCGATTTGACACCGTTGGACTATTATTTGTGGGGTGCCGTCAAAGATAAGTGTTACGTCGACAAGCCAGAGACAATTGACGCTTTAAAGGCCAATATTCGTGAAGCCATTGGTGACATACAGCTGCACACAATTGATAATGCGCTTAAAAATTGGACCGATCGTGTAGGCTACTGCATGGCCAGCCGAGGCAGCCATTTGAATGAAATTATTTTCCATTATTAACCGGAAGGATTGTACTTTCAAATAAAAAAAGAAATTTGAGAAAATATTCAGTAGTTTTTTTAAAGCATTTTCAAAAAAAAAAAAGTTATATTGCGGACCCTTTAGATTTGAGGACGTGTACTTCTCTTTGGGACAAGTACAATACCCAGAGGTCAAAACGACCCATTGTAAATTCGTCATAGAGAGAGAGAGAAGAGAGCGAAGGATAGCGGAATTCCCTATTAGGGAAATTGGAAAAGGAGAAGAGGTTGGAAAGGGAGGATATAAAGACGGAGGAAAAACGATGAACCACAAACACACAAGAATGCGCGACTACAACCTTGTTGCTCTAGCACTTATCAACCAACTAAACCTATTTATAAAACTATAGAGAGCCCTAATGTCGGCTCTCAACAGAGAGTCCAAAACTTCGAAGATGTCCCTGCTCTACCTCAACCTACTAAGACCTGGACAGTTGCAGAGAAGGTGATCGATAGTCTCCAACTCCTGCTCATCGCAACATACCCTGTAATAGGCCGGCTGGGATCTGTTCCAGACCCTTGTCAGCGATCTAATCTCGCAGTGTCCTCTAATGAGACCAATAACTAACCTCAGGCTGGCCTTATCTAAGCCCAGCAATAAACCTGTTCTATCACTGTCTATAGCAGGCCATAGACTCCTAGTGTTATATGTGGTATTATATGTGCTTTAGAGTGAGTAATGCTAGCTATTTTTGCTATTTATACAGCGAGCGCCATAAGTGAGTCGACACTTTTGTTATTAAGTATAAAACAGTTTTGTTCTTAAGTATAAAAAAGTTCCTTTATCATGAATTGTTGTTTTTGTTTTAACATTTTATAAGTAATAAATAAACGTTTTTATTTTTGAAAATTTATTCGAATATTCTCATTTACTTTTCTCGCTATCCTAAGAAAACGAATTATTTCAGTGGTGTTTACTCACTTTTGGCGCTCAGTGTATGTCTATACTATGTATATGGTTTAGAGAGAGAATAACCATTCAACACTGAGCTGTATTCCATGGAACCACCTACACTCGTCGATTGCTTTTCATTGCCTAATAGAGGTTTATGGGACAACGATGTGAAGCTGAATGAGGCTATTTATTACCCACTTCCTTTGTCTTTGTTTGCTTGTTTAATTGAAATCTATCGCTGCCAACTGTGGCCTGAGCTTCTTTAAATTTTCAAAAGTATTTTACTATCAAACATGTTAAAACGTTTACTGAAATAGAGGCCCTAATAAAAATGTTACTCTTAAATTCCTTGAATTCTTTGGAAAATGTGTTTTTCTTTTCAATCCAGACTAATCCGCAATGATCAAATCCTTTAAATATAAAGTGAGTGTTGTAGTGTAGTGGAGTAGTGCAGTTAAGTTATAACGCCACTTTCCTGAAAGAACGTACATTCTTCTGCAAGCACCAGGCCATAAAAGGTTTCCCTTATACAAAAAAAGAGAACTCCAACTCGATGGCATTATCTTTTTTAATTAAAAAAAATTTTTTTTACACCACAAACATTTTCAAACACAAATAAATTTCCTTAAACGATATCCTCCCCTTCATCACTATATTTCGTTTCGGCAAAGGGACTAAATTCCATATGTTGAGATTTAGAACAACCCCATTTCATGGCTTCCTTACAGGCAATATCGAGATTAACAGTAAATTGATCGTTGGGCCATTTCGAAGGCCACACAAATTGTTCAGGTTCATCTTCCAGGCAGGAACGAAATAAATTACAAATCTTTTTCGAACCATAAACGGTAAAGGTAAAGAAGGTCACGGGCACTAGTTTGTCATTGCTGGTATCATTGCCAAAGACATACATTTCAGTGGGACACTCCCAGACATGTCTAAAAAAATGTTTAAAGAAATTATATTTTGCTACAGCAAGAGAATAGAAAAACTTACTTAAAACCACGGCCTGTAATGTTAGCCAATAACATTTCCGATAGTATAACCAATAGATTACAACGATGACTTGCATGATTAAGGGATCTATTTTTAGAGGTCCACAATATGCCCAGCCAAGGTCCCCTTAGTTCGACCACAATTCTCCAGTGTAAAGGCATGGCTGTAGAGGATATAATCGATTTATCAAAAGCCTGAAAAGAATGGAAAAGTGATTTGAATGAAAAGCTTTAAAAGACTTTTAAATTACCTTCACCAGACGCATAAGAGTTATGGTATAAAGAAGCCTCCATCTTTGGGAGGAGGTATCACCAATCAACTCAGTTACCATAGCATAAAAGTGTACCATAAACTTTTTAATTTGCGAGATATGAGGACAAAATGGATTTCTATATGAACTGCGTAACATAGGTAAAATACAACCACAAAATGTGGACTCGAAACCTGAACGCACATACACTTCACAGGCCTGTCGTATGATCTGAAATGAGTTGTTATTTTTAAAATAAAAAAAAAAACAAATTGTTTGCATTTTATGAGCTCCTACCCTTAAAGAAGCGCTGGCATCACTATTCGGATTAAGACTAGTTTGTTTCTTTAGAGCTCTTTGAAATTCATGCATAACAAACATATCGTCAACCTCTTTCATTCGTTTCGAAGTGCCGCGTATACGATTGTGATGCCATATATTAATGTGTCCTACAATCTTCTCTAATACTTCAGTGGGCAAATCGCAAATGTTTAATGGAGTTCTAGACGGAACTTTTTTACATTTTCGAAATTTTTGCTTACGCGCACCTAACTGTAGACGTGGAACTTTTTCCAAAGGTTCCGGTTCCTCTTGTTCCTGTTCTTGATCATCGTCCAGTTCAATACATTCTATTTTACATATGCACTGCGGGCTTTTAAATTTCTCCATAGTTTCGAACAAAATTTAGAAAACAAAATTTGAATTTAATTTTATATTCGAAAAAAATTTTACAAACAATTAATTACAACCAGATAGACAAGTAGTTCAAAATTGAATTTGAATTCTGAAAGAACAGAAACCATCAAATACAATAATTTGTTTTCTTTTTTTGAAATCTTTATTAATTCAGTAAATAGGGTGAAAAAGGAAAAATTATTTTTGAAACTACGATTTTTTTTTACGTCGAGTAGGGGTAAATGTACCTAACCGCACCGTAGAGAAAGTCGTCACATCCTCCGTGGGTGGGGCCCTCACCCACTAAATCCCCCCTCGTCTCGTGGACTTGTTTTGCCCACTCCGGAACTACGGTGGTATTACTTCGGAATGGAGTCCCTTTGGCTCTTTGGCCCCTGCGTGTTCATATACGCGTCCGGATTGCGTCTCGAAAGTTGAAGAGACATCTAAGTGTCTCCACTATTCCTTTCCTCCAGGTCCCTGCTTCGAATTCCGCTTGGCACGTGTGCCAGTTTCATCTATTCCGGCGTGCCCACATGTTCCGCAGCCTCAAGATCCCTCTTCTTCAGTTTTAGAATCCTCTCCACGTAATTCGCCACTGAGGTCCAATTTTCCCTACCCGCGATCATAACCCCGACAATGTTACCGGGCGTGATCGTCCCAACTATCGACGTCAGTGCAGAGCGATATCTCTGCCAGTGTGCACGCTCGAAAACGGTGTGCTCTGCGTCATCAATTATCTCCCCTTCCTCGTAAAGACAGTAAGGGGAGGCGGTCTTGCCCATTCTGTGCAGATATTTCCTAAAATATCCGTGACCCGATAGCATCTGTGTAACGTAGTAATTTACCTCTCCAAATTTCCGACCAATCCATGGCCTTATGTCTGGAATAAGTCTCGCCGTCCATCTTCCTCGTTCCATCGTTGTTGCCATTTTGAAATGGTGTTTTCCCTGAAATGAGCGGTTATGTGACTTCCAGCCGATTTCGCATTATAAATCTCCATCCGCTCCGCTGCCAGCAGATCCACAGGGATAATACACGCTATCACCACTACGGCTGGAGCGGATACCGTACAATATGCCGACGCGATACGTGAAACTACGAATTAGAATGTGGCTAAAGGAAGGAAATATAATATACGAGGTAATGTGTGGTATTGTACAGTAGAATACAGTCAAGAAGAGTTGATTAAAATGGTGTAAACTATAGTAAAAGAATTGATTGCCGTTTCCACGAGAAGTAGGAAATTCCAAATTTCTCTCAGCCAGGAATCAGCGTTACAGACGCCTCAATAGGCACAGCTTACTTGGATTCCAGAAAATCCCGTTGCACCGATATTCTCTATTATCCATCTTATAATTATAGCTCCAGGTTGTTATCTCTCTACTATGAGATGTGGATGTTCAGATAGAATCTTGCTAGGTTCAATGCAAATTTTGTTCTACATTTATCCATGTGGTTTCAAAGATCTATATGGTGGCTCTAGAAATGAATTCATTATCCTGTCTTACCTTTGCCAATAAATGGAGTTTTTGTGAGACCATGGGTTTGCCTCTTTGGAATTCTCTCTTGTAGGAATTCATTTGAACTTTCCGTTGTGCCAGCTTTAGCAAGTGCGTTGGCCTTGTTTTTATCATTGAGGTCCCCGTGTCTAGGAAACTAAATCAAGGCAACCGACGAATATCTCGATATCTATGTTACAGACACCCGGCATTCTAGGATAGTCTTGGGTGTGATGTAAGCACTGTCTAGGGATCTAATAGCCGCTTTACAAATATTTACACAACAAACACTTACTTACTTAATTGGCAATAACAACCCGTTTAACGGATTTCGGCCTGCCGCAACACATCCTTCCAGGCGCCTCTGCTTCATGTGCGTCCATGCCAGTTGGTCACACCAATCGATGACAGGGCTTTCTCGATTTGGTCTTTCCAACGGATGCAAGGTCGTCCTCTTCGCCGACTTCCGCAGATTCCCACATCGAATACCCGTCTCGCCGGAGCATCCTCCTCCATTCGAACGACATGGCCGAGCCAGCGCAGCCGCTGGATATTAATACGCTGTACAACGTCTACGTCGTTGAGGAGCTCATACAGCTCACTGTTGTATCGGATACGGAAATCATCGCCAACTCGCATTGGACCGAAGATCTTGCGTAGTACTTTTCTTTCGAACACTCTCAAGGCCGCTGCATCTGTACTTAATAAGGTCCATTCCTCTGCGCCATAAAGAAGCACGGGTAGGATGAGTGTCTTTTGTAAAGTGTTAGTTTTGTCGCACGAGATAAATAATTGGGTATATCTCAAATTAGGTCCGTCCGCGTATTGTTTGGTAAAGTCAGTGCTAATGTTGTGGATTCAATTTGGCAGCAGTGCTAGGATCCATTTTCGGACTATCTGTAGACGTCACATAGTCGCCCAGTACACTATCCACACTACACCATTGCTAAATGTACTTAGACGCACCCAGGGCAACTTGTCAAAATTGCATACTCTGCCCAAACAATCCGTTAAACGCAGAATCAGATTCCGACAAACCTCAAAAGCTTTGAATGGGCGACCTCCCCTATCTTAGCAAGACCTTTATGATTGTAAGTGGTTACAAATTGTGTAAATCTGGTAATTGTTCAGGCATTAAATATGAACGTTGTTATTCAGGTTTCAATACTGTTCATTTATGGGGTCATTTTTTTTAAGCGCTTCCTATCTTTATACTTAAATGAAACAAAGTGTGTGTGAGATATCATGGATATTTTTTATTCGCTTGAAAAACCTAATGGTGCCATAACATCGTTCAAACGTCCACCACGTCCTTCTGGGGTGCAGCGCATCCGAAGTGTCCAATTTTCCATGAATCAGGCTGAATTTGACCCGATAGCATAGGTTATGTTAGCTTTAAGGACTGCTATTGTGCGACTTAAAGAAACTCACACAAGAAAAAGTCTAACGGGGTCAAAATCACCTACACCTGAGAAGGCCATGCCAGGTACATTTACCCCTCCTCGGCGAAAAAAATGCCTACATATCGCTCGTAAGGATATCCAATGTGACATGAGTTGTGTAGCATGTAGCACGATCCTATTGATATCACGTATTATTGGTGTCCAGGTCATCGAATTCAGGCCAAAAAAAGTTTAGTAATCATTGACCTATAGGGCCAACATCGTTCTAAAAAATATGGACCGATGACGCCGCCAGCCCAAATTCGACAATTTTGTTTGTTCACGTACACATTTATCCAGAAATGGGCTTCAGCGCTGAAGATGATTTTTGGAAAATTAGGATCCAGAGCCCATTTAGTGAACATACGTCGTTGTCTATGGTCGTCCATTGTGACTTGAATAAACAGAATAAATAAATGACAACTAATTTGACAGATGACTGTTATGAACTGTCAAAGTACAGTCGTTACTGTTACAAAAGCTGTTGAAACGGTTGTTTAAATTTAATTTTTTAAAAAAACAAAAAGAAATGTTTATTAATTTTTAAAAATAATACAATGATAATAACAGGGATTTATTCATTATTTACGATTTATTATACGAATTATAAGTTATAAGTTGTAGAGAGAGGGAGAGTCGTTTAATTAAGTTCAATATAATTTTTTTTTTTTTTTTACTTACATTTATAGAAAATATTTCTTTAATTAAATTTAATTAAATTTATATCAAAAGTTTTTAATTGCTTTGTTTCAGGTGCATTATTATATTTGGACTTTATTAAAGTGCTTTGCTTTTTGGTCTAGACTCTTAGAGTACATATTTGTAGAGAGTAAAGTTTTCTTAGGCATATTATATGAGATTTCTCTTTAGGGGAGGGGGCGATGTAAATATAATATTAAAATATTTAAATACAATTCAGATTTATATCAACTTATTTATTACTTAATTAATAATTAATAATCAATACTATAAATAACGTTTAAATTCATTTTACAAAAGATGAAACCAACAAATAGACTGGGGTTCTTAGACTGTAAATCAATTTTACAGGGATCCATAAAGTTGTGAATACTGTTCTCGATATCTTTGATTTGCAATAAGTGAAGGCTTTACTATGAGCTCGGTGTGTTTCTGACATTACCAGAAGAAATTCATTGTGTTACCACACCTCCACATATTCTGTTCGAAATCTTCTAAAGTTTTAAAGATAGATCTTTGAATCGTTTTTACACAATTAAGGTTGTTTATTGACCAGCAGGCAACCAATGTATTGGAAATCTAGGCAGAGAGCCCTTAAAATCGTCGAGAATACTGTGTGGAAATTAGAATTTTTTTTATCTGTTTCCTATTACCCCTATCGCACCTCCATATTACACTGTTACAAACTGTTATTGTTACAGCTTCCCATGTTCAAGGTCATGTAGTATTGTTCGCCCCATGTATTCTTTGATTTCTTAAGCATCATCTTATTCACGGTATTATTATGATGGCTTGGCCGAAACATTATAATTTTCTTCTGCTATAAGCTTTAATATGGAAAATTTTTCCGTATTGTTAGCCACTTAGATTGCATCGAAAAGAGTTATGGTGGCTACTTAATGGATATACAAGACGTAAGTCTTTCAACTACTGGTTAACACTTCAAAATCAATCCTGCTCTTCGAAAATTAAAATCAATTCAAACGCAATTTGAATAATAATGTACGGATTTCAGTAGAGGCTGTGGAGAGTAGCCACAAACAAATCAAATTATATGCCTCGTGAAATCAGAAGACGTAAATGGTAGTGGATAGGACGATATACACTGAAAAGTGGAGGTGCAGCTCACACATGGAGAAAATGAATCCATGAATAAGTTGAAAAAACTATTTATTGTATTTGAATACTTTTTGTAATTCCATACTCTATGGATCCCTGCTAGAGATGGGCGATCCATTGATTTTTGAAGAACGTTGTTCTCAATGAACGTGATTTGTTAATCACTGTTCTTTAAAACAGTGATTGTGATCACAGTATTCCAAAAGAAAACAATAATGACAATAACATATTTTATTAAGTCGTAAAAAAGAGACAACTAGATACATACTACGAAAAGACTACTAAACAAAATCAAAGTGGTGTCATCAATGTTATTATTTTTAATGTAATTTTTTTTTATATGAAGTTTGACAATTAAGTTTCACAGAAAGTTCATGTATAGAAGACAAAAGTAAATAATCAGCATCATCTAATAGCAATTCTGCCTCGCTCAAAATATAATGAAATAAATTTGAATATGTAACAATTTTGAAAGAACGACTGTTATTTGACAATTTCAATCACTGTAGTTACCAGTGAATTATCAATCACCGTGATTAAATCACAGTTTTGAAAATATCGCTCATCTCTAATGGACATATATACTAAGTACATACAAAATGTGTATAAAATTTGTATTTGGAAAATAAACATGAACTTGAAAGACACTGTATTTATATTCACTGATAGATTTTTCTTACAATGACTTTATAATTGTTATACGATTAATATATACGAAAATTGAAATTAAAATTATTTAAATTAGAAAATTAACTATAAATCCGGCTGTTTATTTGTGAATTAATTTTTATGTATTAATTTTCATATACAGATACACACATATATATGCTTACATATTTATATAAAAACAGATTACTAATTCAAATTAAGACAGAGAAAAAAAAGAAAACATTTGTATAATAATTAATTTGTTTAATTGGTAGGTAGTCTTATTAAAATATTGCTAACAGATACATACATACATACATACATATACAAATATAATATTATTATTATAATTTTGTTTTTCTTTATTTATATCGTATATTTAGAATATATTTTTATATTTTATTTAAACAAATTTTTTTCTTTAGGTCCCATGGGGTTGGAAGTTTATTGTTTAGTTATTGAATACTTAAATTTTATTTTATAAAAATACAATCAATTAAATTAAAAGGGAAAAAGGCACATTTAAAGAAATAAAAAAAATTTAATTATCATATTATTAAATTGTAATGGTTTTTGCTAAAAAAAAATAGCTTTAAACTCTAAGTAAATTGACAACAACTGCCTTTAAAATCTTAGCAATACAATACATATATACAATGCCCTTCTGCCCTTCACACTAATAGATTCATTAAGAATTCCCCTACAAACTTTTTCCATGTTAATACGAAATTAAGTGAATTAATAAAATAATTAAACAAAACAATGATACTAGCAATGATTTTAGTTCTTGTGTAAGAGTGTAATTTTGTATCTAAAATTTCTATTGATATTCCATTGTGGTTTGGACCTTTCTCGTTTTACTATTAAAAATGATTGTCGAGGATAATTTTTAATTAAAAAAAAAACTTGAAAAATATACTTCAAATAGATTCAATTACACATCTTAAGCTTGAAAATTTATTTAAAATTAATTAATAAGGAAGATCAATAAGATTTAAATGAATTGGGCACATTGTCAAGCCAGCTATTGACTGTAACCCACAAAGAACTCGAACTAAAGAACGATTCAGAAGTTCTTGGTGTTAGAAGTTTGACAAAAGAAATAAAGTCGAGAATCTTAGTTGCACGCGGATCAAAACATTAGCGAGATATCGTTCTGGTTTATATTTATCATCCATTGTTTTAATATCAGTTTTGATAATGTACCTTGGCGAAAGAGAAAACTCAAAACTTGACATATCCTACGTACAAAGCTAGTATAATATTGAACCAAGAATACTTGCCTGTAAGAGACTCAAGCTTTAATAGTCTGCGAAAATCAATTTCTTAAAGATTTTATTTTATAGACATAGAAAAAATGCTGCATAACCTAATTTATCGTGTCCTCAAGATATTGGATGGCTTTTCAAGGTTGTCAGACCTATTCATTCTATTGTAAATCGGTCCGCACTCTGCAGTACTCTCACGCCACTCATTTTTTAAATCTAATTCAATCCTCTCTCTCTCTCTCTAATCAATCTATTAAAAGCGTATACTCCAGCCCATTAAATTCTCAGATAGTTTTTGTACGCAGTGAAAACTTTGGTGATCTAGAAAACCTTTTCATTCTATAGTAAATCGGTCCGCACTCCACAGTATTCTCACGCCACTTATTTTTTAAATCTAATTCAATCTTCTCTCTCTCTCTCTAATCAATCTATTAAACGCGTATACTCCAGCCCATTAAATTCTCAGATAGTTTTTGTACGCAGTGAAAACTTTGGTGATCTAGAAAACCTTTTCATTCTATTGTAAATCGGTCCGCACTCCACAGTATTCTCATGCCACTCATTTTTTAAATCTAATTCAATCTTCTCTACAAAGCAAGCTGCTTACATATCTATCAAAAGCGTATACCTTAGCCCATTAAATTCCGAGATAGTTTTTGTACGCAGTGAAAACTTTGGTGATCTAGAAAATTTTTTTTCTTAGATTATGAAGCTAAATAGGCGCACATAAGTAAAGAAATGGTATTGAATAATAAGTTTAGCTGTTGCGAATTTCATCAATTCATTTTTGGAGAAAGGATTACTTAGTCACCTAAAATTCTTTTCCCAATGAAGTAACTTTCGATAGCAACAGATTTGATATTACAACAGCAGCTATTAGGCTTCAATGTTATGCCCTTTCGAAAAAATGGTTTATAGTTAATAAAAATAAATTCAATAACAATAGACCTTAGCTCTTATACTATAGTAGGGATACTATCAATGAGGGACATTGATTTAAATATTGGCATACAACATGAGCATATTTTATATGCAAAATATAGATATTTGAATTGAGTTTGAGTCCTCTTTACCCTCAAACAATTTGAGCAATTTTATCGTTTAGAAAAAATAAATTCTGTCGTTTAAAAATTGGTTTTAAAACTGACGTCCTCATTTTTTTAAGCTTAACCCAAAAAGCTTAAAATTTCAAAAAAATTTGGGTTTTGGTAGTAAGTCTCAACTGTAGGAAAATAAAAAAAAATCCCCCTATCCAATGGGTCAATTCGACCTCTGGGTACTGTACTTGTCTTAATTGACACGTCCTCTAACCCAACCTAACCTAACCTACTTACTTAATTGGTCATTGTAACCCTTCAGTCTGGATTACTACCTAGCTTCTATCATCACTTACGTTGTCAGTTTAACTTATCCATATGTGGCGGGACCTATCTGTCTATAGGTCTGTCTACTTTTTGGTAAACTTTTCATGGCAATTTTATTTACTCTCGTAGTTTTTGAAAGAAATCTGCTGAGAGGAAGTCGTCGTAATAAGGCAATACACTATGGAGTTGTGAATCTGTTGATCTAATAGGGTCAAATCTTAAAAGATTTGACTATTTGGATTCCTAGACGTCATATCTTAACTAATTTCATTCATTCATAATTAGTCATTACAATCCTTCAGTCAGGATTACGACCTAGTTTCTCGCACCACTTATGTTGTGTGTGTTAATTTTATCCATAAGTGGCGGGACCTACAGTTTAAAGTCGACTCTGCACGACAGATTTTTTTGCGAAACTTTTCATGGCAGTTTTTATTTACTCTCAGAGTTTTTGCCAGAAATCTGCTGAGAGGAAGTCGCCGAAGAAATACTTTTTGTATTTTATTTTGATGTCTGGCCCGGGGCTCGAACCCTGGCTTTACGTCTAATAAATAGACTACGGCGACTACTTACTTATTTAATAAACCTTCAATTATTTCAAAACAGACGTTCTTCATATTCTCTTTAGCTGAGCATACTTTTCCCAACTATTCTTCCCAATCCACAGAAAGGTTCTGGTACTACCCGGCTATAATAAGCCAACACATTACCTACTATAGTACGGCGACTTCAACCAAGTTATCGTTATCAAAGATGACGTTATAGACTTTATATACAAGATTCACTTAATTACTGGATTTTCTAGATTTTTATTATGCTGATCAATATTTGAGTGGAAATTTTGTTTTCACTGGTTAAGGCTGAGTATTCCGCTTTAGAAATTCTAATACACTGGATTCATATTTTTTCATATTTTTAAACTGGAGATCTTTGGAAAATGAGCAGCGTAAACTGATTTCCTTTATTTGTGGATTATTTCTAGAGCTACAAAACTTTGTGTTTTGTACCAATTCTACACATGATATCTTAAATTCTAATGAATCGATTTTTTAAAGATTGTGGAAAAATGTCCTTTTTTATGACCGCATATACACACAGTTACTAAATTATACGTACGGTTAAAAAATTGCCGAAATTTTTTAACTAATCCGTTTTCGTTGAAAATCTTTATAGTTTCCTTGATGTTAAGACGGTCTTTTGCATTGGTTAAAAAATTTTTGAAATTGAACTGAATTGTGGCCCTGCACAGGTCCACAAAGGTATGCATCCGATTTACAAATTTCACGAATTTCTGAACCAAAGACAATTATAAAGATTTTCAAAAAAAAAAAAAAAAAAACGGATTGGTTAAAAAATTTCTGAAATTTGTTATCCGTATGTATACTTTTGTGGCTATGTGTATGAAATCATGGATTTAATTTTGAATTTTTCAAAATTTAGATACCAGGCTATTGTAGCTTGAGATTTTCATTCAATTTTTTTAAATGTTACTATTTTTAAGCGATATCTCTCATTAATTATTTTTTAATTAGCATAAACAAATTTTATTTTTGCTTTTCCAATTCTCAGCATCATTACTCTAAGAATTTATACATTCAGCCACAAAAGTATACGTACGGTTAACAAATTTTAGAAATTTTTTAACCAATACGTTAATCCGACATTCTTTATAATTGTCTGACAACTTCCTTCGATTTTAAGACGGGTCTTTTGCATTGGTTTAGAAATTTGTGAAATTTGTTAATCGTACAGGCCCACAAAAGTTAACAAATTATAGAAATTTTTTAACCAATGCAAACGACCGTCTTAAAATCGAGGAAGGTTGTCAGACAATTATAAAGATTTTCAATGAAAACGAATTAATTAAAAAATTTCTGAAATTTGTTAACCGTATGTATACTTTTGTGGCCCTGTACAGGCCCATAAAAGTATACATACATATGATTAATAAATTTCTAAACCAATGCAAAAGACCGTCTTAAAATCGAGGAAAGTTATCAGACAATTATAAAGATTGTCGGATTAACGGATTGGTTAAAAAATTTCTGTAATTTGTTAACCGTATGTATACTTTTGTGGCCATGTGTATATTAAAAAATAAAGTTTTTAGTCCCCTATTAACGAGCCTGTGAATTAAAATTTTTAGGAAACAGTTTAATTAAATAAATTCGAATTGAGCTTATTTCGATAAACAAATTTGAAAATTTATTTTTAAAAAGAAGGAAATTTAAAAAAAAATTAAAGAAAAAATTAAATAGAAAAATTAAATATTTACGAAATTAGTTGTAGTATTTGTTGCAGTATTGTATTGTATAATTATAAATTATAAACAAAAAAAAAGTTTTACATTTGCATGGTATTAATTTAAGGATTATTTTTAAAATTACTTTAAAAACAGATGCCAAAAGTAAACAGAAAACAAATGTTAAATATTACACAATGGAAAAATAAATGAAAATAATACAAATAATAAAAAAAAACAAACAAATGTTTATAAAGATTTTAAAATATTAAAATTTAATAGAGAATATAAACAAACTATCTCAAAGTAATGAAACAGAGTTGAAAAACAATTAAATATATGTATTTTTTAAATACAAATTTTTTTAACAAATATTTTCTTTAATAATAATTTTTTTGTCGTTTTTTAAATTTTTTTTTTTATCTAAAGAGACAACCATAATTTTAACGGAAATTTTAACAAAATTTTATTTTTATTTAATTCAAGAGTTTCTTTTGTTGTCGTTTTGCTTTTTATAAACATAAATTAATTCCTTTAGATCTCTGTTTTTTGAAAAGTGTTTATTAGTAATTAGAAAATATGTACTTAAGCTTTAAGTACTAAAGATTTTTATTTTTATTTTTTTCATCATTCAAATAATTTTGTTCAGTTATTACGTTTATATAATTATAACACGGGATAAAAGTCAATTTATAAAGATGTTTAATATATTATGTGGTTCTTGTTCTTGTTGTTGTTTTTGTTATATATATACTATATTTTTTTTTTGTAATTTAAAATTAATTCAAATAAAATGCCACTTAGAAGATTGCCTTAAGAACTAGTCAAAAATTGAAATATTAATAGCTTAATATGTATGTATAGACAAAAAAAGATTAATTAATTAATTAATTAAGCATTTATTTAATTAATTTTAATAATAAAATTAACTAAATGTAGTCTGATCTGCTTCATACTGCTTGCTACTACTGCCTTTACACCGCGCCCTTGCTTTATTTATGTCTCCTTGCCAAAACCAGGAAAATCCGAAGCCTCTGATTCTTCATCTCTCTCCACACCTATACAATGTATGCCAGTGCGTAGCATAGGTGTACCTTTGCCTCTGCCTAGTACACGTGCTGCTATTACCAATTTCAGCACCTCCTTATCATTGTTGGCATTTACAATGTGCAGTGTTTCCCGTAAGAGTTTCTCTTTGTAGGCGAAAAATTCAATTTTCATTTCGTAAAAATCATCATTGTCATGTTTACAGCCTGTGAATTCGGTAATGCGACAATGGAGATTAGGAACTGTACTAACGTCTGGCTTAAACTGGGCAACGGTACTGCCCAAGTCGGTAAATAAATTGCTGGGCAGTTTAAGATCAATTAAATATCTGTGATTGATTTGCAAAAAGCCCAGGCTAACTACTATAGTATCTCCCGAACGTTGATACGTTACGCAACTGTCTGCTTCGAAATCATCTTTTAAACTGGCAGTATCAAAGTGCACATGATGATCTGTAAAAAAGGGAAAAAAAGATTGAATTATTGTTTGGGAATTTAAAATACATTAAAAATACTCGTAACGACTTCAATTTTGGGGCCAAGCGGTTTTCACAGAAGCCTCTAGTCTCTACTCTATCTACACCGATAGTGCGTGACATCGTTACATCCTGGCCCTGCCCTTCAACAAAACACTACGGTTCTACACTTGGGAGTCAATAAACACCTCTTCCTCAGCCGGCAAAGTGCGCAACTGCCCATCTATCCTAGGCGAGCCATACTAGCCCGGCTAACAGGCTACACTTGGTAGGTACCCAGCTATTCAGCTATAGCCAGCCAGCCAGTTACTCTGCGCGTTAGATACCAGTTACCCTAGGCGAGCCATAGCTAGCAGACCAGCTACCCAGCTCGATAATATCAGCCAGCTAACTAGGTGCACAGTTCGTCAGCTATCGAGCTCGCCAGATACCCTGTTACCCAGCTACCCATCTACCAAGCTATACGGTAAGCAAGCTACCCAGCTCAACAACTGTACTAGCCAGCTACGCATATTGCCAGCTACCCTTCTAGTCCAGCTACTCAACTAGCCAGCTACCCAGCCAGCCAGCTCGCTAATAGCAACCAACTACCCAGATATATAGGTACCCAGCCCGCCAGCTGCCCGGCTAGCCAGCTGCCCAGCTATACTACCCAGCTCGCCAGCTACACCAGCCAGCTACTCAGCTAGACAGACGCACAGCTCGTTGCCACCGAGCAACCCGGCTAGCCAGCTGCCCAGCTATACTACCCAGCCAGCAAGCTACCCGGCTAGCCAGCTATCCAGCTGCCCAGCTATACTACCCAGCTATCCTGCTAGCAAGCTACCCGGCTAGCCAGCTGCCTAGCTGTACTACCCAGCTCGCTAATACCATCCAACTATCCAGCTACTCAGTAAGCCAGCTACCCTGTTAGTCAGCTACCCATCTAGCTAACTACCCATCTTGCCAGCTACAGAGCTACCAGGCAAGCAAGGTAACCAGCCAGCTGTACTAGCCAACTGCCCAGCTATACTACCCAGCTAGCTGCTCAGCTATACTACTCAGCTAGCTGCTCAGCTATACTATCTAGCTGCCCAGCTAGCAAGCTATCCAGCTAACCAGCCAGCCAGGCCCACAGGCAGCTGCCCAGCTAGCTAGCTACCCGGCTGGCAAGCTACACAGCAAGCCAGCTACCCAGCCAGCCAGGTACCCAGCAAGCCAGGTACCCAGCTCGCCAGCTACCCAGTTAGTCTGGTACTTAGCTCGCCATCTACCCAGCTAGCCTGGTACCCAGTACGCCAGCTATCCTGGTACGCCAGCACACCAGCTAGCCTGGTACCCAGCACGACAACTACCCAGCTAGCCTTGTACCCAGCTCGCCAGTTACCCAGCTCGCCAGCTCTCCAGCTACCCAGCTAGCCTGGTACCCAGCTCGCCAGTTACCCAGCTAGCCTGGTACCTAGCTCGCCAGTTACCCAGCTAGCCTGGTACCCAGCTCGCCAGTTACCCAGCTAGCCTGGTACCTAGCTCGCCAGTTACCCAGCTAGCCTGGTACCTAGCTAGCCTGGTACCCAGCTAGCCTGGTACCTAGCTAGCCTGGTACCCAGCTAGCCTGGTACCCAGCTAGCCTGGTACCCAGCTAGCCTGGTACCCAGCTCGCCTGGTACCCAGCTAGCCTGGTACCCAGCTAGCCTGGTACCCAGCTAGCCTGGTACCCAGCTCGCCAGTTACCCAGCTCGCCAGTTACCCAGCTCGCCAGTTACCCAGCTCGACAGTTACCCAGCTCGCCAGTTACCCAGCTAGCCTGGTACCTAGCTAGCCTGGTACCTAGCTAGCCTGGTACCCAGCTAGCCTGGTACCCAGCTAGCCTGGTACCCAGCTCGCCTGGTACCCAGCTAGCCTGGTACCCAGCTAGCCTGGTACCCAGCTAGCCTGGTACCCAGCTCGCCAGTTACCCAGCTCGCCAGTTACCCAGCTAGCCTGGTACCCAGCTCGCCAGTTACCCAGCTCGCCAGTTACCCAGCTAGCCTGGTACCCAGCTAGCCTGGTACCCAGCTCGCCAGTTACCCAGCTAGCCTGGTACCTAGCTAGCCTGGTACCCAGCTAGCCTGGTACCCAGCTAGCCTGGTACCCAGCTCGCCAGTTACCCAGCTCGCCAGTTACCCAGCTCGCCAGTTACCCAGCTCGACAGTTACCCAGCTCGCCAGTTACCCAGCTAGCCTGGTACCTAGCTAGCCTGGTACCCAGCTAGCCTGGTACCCAGCTAGCCTGGTACCCAGCTCGCCTGGTACCCAGCTAGCCTGGTACCCAGCTAGCCTGGTACCCAGCTAGCCTGGTACCCAGCTCGCCAGTTACCCAGCTCGCCAGTTACCCAGCTAGCCTGGTACCCAGCTCGCCAGTTACCCAGCTCGCCAGTTACCCAGCTAGCCTGGTACCCAGCTAGCCTGGTACCCAGCTCGCCAGTTACCCAGCTAGCCTGGTACCTAGCTCGTCAGTTACACAGCTAGCCTGGCACCTACCTCGCCAGCTACCCAGCTCGCCAGTTACCCAGCTAGCCTGGTACCTAGCTCGCCAGTTACCCAGCTAGCCTGGTACCTAGCTCGCCAGCTACCCACCTAGCCTGTTACCCAGCACGCCAGCTACCCACCACCCAGCTAGCCTGGTACCAAGCTCGACAGCTAGCCTGGTACCCAGCTCGCCAGCTACCTAGCTAGCCTGGTACCCAGCTCGCCAGCTACCTAGCTAGCCTGGTACCTAGCTCGCCAGCTCCCAGCTAGCCTGGTACCCAGCACGCGAGCTACCCAGCTAGCCTGGTACCTAGCTCGCCAGCTACCCAGCACCCAGCTAGCCTGGTACCTAGCACGCGAGCTACCCAGCACCCAGCTAGCCTGGTACCAAGCTCGACAGCTAGCCTGGTACCCAGATCGCCAGCTACCCACCACCCAGCTAGCCTGGTACCAAGCTCGACAGCTAGCCTGGTACCCAGCTCGCCAGCTACCTAGCTAGCCTGGTACCCAGCTCGCCAGCTACCTAGCTAGCCTGGTACCTAGCTCGCCAGCTCCCAGCTAGCCTGGTACCCAGCACGCGAGCTACCCAGCTAGCCTGGTACCTAGCTCGCCAGCTACCCAGCACCCAGCTAGCCTGGTACCTAGCACGCGAGCTACCCAGCACCCAGCTAGCCTGGTACCAAGCTCGACAGCTAGCCTGGTACCCAGATCGCCAGCTACCCACCACCCAGCTAGCCTGGTACCAAGCTCGACAGCTACCTAGCTAGCCTGGTACCAAGCTCGACAGCTACCTAGCTAGCCTGGTACCAAGCTCGACAGCTACCTAGCTAGCCTGGTACCTAGCACGCGAGCTACCCAGCACCCAGCTAGCCTGGTACCAAGCTCGACAGCTAGCCTGGTACCCAGATCGCCAGCTACCCACCACCCAGCTAGCCTGGTACCAAGCTCGACAGCTACCTAGCTAGCCCGGCACCCAGCTCGCCAGCTACCTAGCTAGCCTGGTACCTAGCTCGCCAAGTACCCAGCTAGCCTGGTACCTAGCTCGCCAGTTACCCAGCTAGCCTGGAACCTAGTAGGTCCAAGTCCAAGTCCAGAAAGGCCAGAGGTTAATAGGAATCTTCAAACGCTTATAACTCTGGACCCATTGGACCTATTAGAATGGACGGGGTGCCATTGGAAAGGTCTGAGGTCGTACTTACAGATAGTGCCCAAATAAAATCGAGCAGGTCCAAGTCCAAGTCCAGAAAGGCTAGAGGTTAATAGGAATCTTCAAACGCTTATAACTCTGGACCCATTGGACCTATTAGAATGGACGGGGTGCCATTGGAAAGGTCTGAGGTCATACTTTAAGATAGTGCCAAAACAAAATGGAGCAGGTCCAAGTCCGAGTCGAAAAAGTTTAAATTTTGAAAGTGTAAACGATGCCTTCATCACTCACACACACACAGTAACGGTTTTTCTGTTCAAATTTCTTGTGAACTGTAACGGTTTTTCTGTTCAAATTTCTTGTCAACATTTTTTTGTCAAATACCAGGCCAACAGAAACGTACAGCAAGCAACTGCCGATTAATAGGAATTTTTAAACGCTTATAACTCTGGATCCATTGGGCCTATTAGAATGAAATGGGGGCCATTGGAAAGGTCTGAGGTCATACTTTAAGATAGTGCCCAAATAAAATCGAGCAGGTCCAAGTCCAGAAAGGCCCGAGGTTAATAGGAATCTTCAAACGCTTATAACTCTGGACCCATTGGACCTATTAGAATGGACGGTGTGCCCTTGGAAAGGTCTGAGGTCATACTTTAAGATAGTGCCTAAATAAAGTCGAGCAGGTCCAAGTCTGAGGCGAGAAAGTTTAATTTTAGAAAGTGTAAACGAGGCCTTCATCACTCACACACACACAGTAACGGTTTTTCTGTTCAAATTTCATGTCAACTGTAACGGTTTTTCTGTTCAAATTTCTTGTGAACTGTAACGGTTTTTCTGTTCAAATTTCATGTCAAATGTAACGGTTTTTCTGTTCAAATTTCTTGTGAAAATTTTTTTTTGTCAAATACCAGGCCAACAGAAACGTACAGCAAGCAACTGCCGATTAATAGGAATTTTTAAACGCTTATAACTCTGGATCCATTGGCCTATTAGAATGAAATGGGGGCCATTGGAAAGGTCTGAGGTCGTACTTTCAGATAGTGTCCAAATAAAATCGAGCAGGGCCAAGTCCAAGTCCAGAAAGGCCAGAGGTTAATAGGAATCTTCAAACGCTTATAACTCTGGACCCATTGGACCTATTAGAATGGACGGGGTGCCATTGGAAAGGTCTGAGGTCATACTTTCAGATAGTGCCTAAATAAAGTCGAGCAGGTCCACGTCTGAGGCGAGAAAGTTTAATTTTAGAAAGTGTAAACGAGGCCTTCATCACTCACACACACACAGTAACGGTTTTTCTGTTCAAATTTCTTGTGAACATTTTTTTTTGTCAAATACCAGGCCAACAGAAACGTACAGCAAGCAACTGCCGATTAATAGGAATTTTTAAACGCTTATAACTCTGGATCCATTGGACCTATTAGAATGAAATGGGGGCCATTGGAAAGGTCTGAGGTCGTACTTTCAGATAGTGTCCAAATAAAATCGAGCAGGGCCAAGTCCAAGTCAAGAAAGGCCAGAGGTTAATAGGAATCTTCAAACGCTTATAACTCTGGACCCATTGGATCTATTAGAATGGACGGGGTGCCATTGGAAAGGTCTGAGGTCATACTTTAAGATAGTGCCTAAATAAAGTCGAGCAGGTCCAAGTCTGAGGCGAGAAAGTTTAATTTTAGAAAGTGTAAACGAGGCCTTCATCACTCACACACACACACAGTAACGGTTTTTCTGTTCAAATTGCTTGTGAACATTTTTTTGTCAAATACCAGGCCAACAGAAACGTACAGCAAGCAACTGCCGATTAATAGGAATTTTTAAACGCTTATAATTCTGGATCCATTGGACCTATTAGAATGAAATGGGGGCCATTGGAAAGGTCTGAGGTCGTACTTTCAGATAGTGCCCAAATAAAATCGAGCAGGGCCAAGTCCAAGTCCAGAAAGGCCAGGGGTTAATAGGAATCTTCAAACGCTTATAACTCTGGACCCATTGGACCTATTAGAATGGACGGGGTGCCATTGGAAAGGTCTGAGGTCATACTTTCAGATAGTGCCTAAATAAAGTCGAGCAGGTCCAAGTCTGAGGCGAGAAAGTTTAATTTTAGAAAGTGTAAACGAGGCCTTCATCACTCACACACACACAGTAACGGGTTTTCTGTTCAAATTTCTTGTGAACTGTAACGGTTTTTCTGTTCAAATTCCTTGTGAACTGTAACGGTTTTTCTGTTCAAATTCAATTCAATTCAATTCAATTCAAACTCTGGATCCATTGGACCTATTAGAATAAAATGGGGGCCATTGGAAAGGTCTGAGGTCGTACTTTCAGACAGTGCCAAAATAAAATCGAGCAGGTCCAAGTCCAGAAAGGCCAGAGGTTAATAGGAATCTTCAAACGCTTATAACTCTGGACCCATTGGATCTATTAGAATGGGCGGGGTGCCATTGGAAAGGTCTGAGGTCGTACTTTAAGATAGTGCCAAAACAAAATCGAGCAGGTGCAAGTCCGAGTCGAAAAAGTTTAACTTTTGAAAGTGTAAACGAGGCCTTCATCACTCACACACACACAGTAACGGTTTTTCTGTTCAAATTTCCTGTGAACTGTAACGGTTTTTCTGTTCAAATTTCTTGTGAACATTTTTTTTGTCAAATACCAGGCCAACAGAAACATACAGCAAGCAACTGCCGATTAATAGGAATTTTTAAACGCTTATAACTCTGGATCCATTGGACCTAATAGAATGAAATGGGGGCCATTGGAAAGGTCTGAGGTCGTACTTTCAGATAGTGCCCAAATAAAATCGAGCAGGGCCAAGTCCAAGTCCAGAAAGGCCAGGGGTTAATAGGAATCTTCAAACGCTTATAACTCTGGACCCATTGGACCTATTAGAATGGACGGGGTGCCATTGGAAAGGTCTGAGGTCATACTTTCAGATAGTGCCTAAATAAAGTCGAGCAGGTCCAAGTCTGAGGCGAGAAAGTTTAATTTTAGAAAGTGTAAACGAGGCCTTCATCACTCACACACACACAGTAACGGTTTTTCTGTTCAAATTTCATGTCAACTGTAACGGTTTTTCTGTTCAAATTTCTTGTGAACATTTTTTTTGTCAAATACCAGGCCAACAGAAACGTACAGCAAGCAACTGCCGATTAATAGGAATTTTTAAACGCTTATAACTCTGGACCCATTGGGCCTATTAGAATGAAATGGGGGCCATTGGAAAGGTCTGAGGTCATACTTTAAGATAGTGCCAAAATAAAATCGAGCAGGGCCAAGTCCAAGTCCAGAACGGCCAGAGGTTAATAGGAATCTTCAAACGCTTATAACTCTGGACCCATTGGACCTATTAGAATGGACGGGGTGCCATTGGAAAGGTCTGAGGTCATACTTTAAGATAGTGCCTAAATAAAGTCGAGCAGGTCCAAGTCTGAGGCGAGAAAGTTTAATTTTAGAAAGTGTAAACGAGGCCTTCATCACTCACACACACACAGTAACGGTTTTTCTGTTCAAATTTCATGTCAACTGTAACGGTTTTTCTGTTCAAATTTCTTGTGAACTGTAACGGTTTTTCTGTTCAAATTCCTTGTGAAATGTAACGGTTTTTCTGTTCAAATTCAATTCAATTCAATTCAAACTCTGGATCCATTGGACCTAATAGAATGAAATGGGGGCCATTGGAAAGGTCTGAGGTCGTACTTTCAGATAGTGCCAAAATAAAATCGAGCAGGTCCAAGTCCAAGTCCAGAAAGGCCAGAGGTTAATAGGAATCTTCAAACGCTTATAACTCTGGACACATTGGACCTATTAGAATGGACGGGGTGCCATTGGAAAGGTCTGAGGTCATACTTTAAGATAGTGCCAAAACAAAATCGAGCAGGTCCAAGTCCAAGTCCAGAAAGGCCAGAGGTTAATAGGAATCTTCAAACGCTTATAACTCTGGACCCATTGGACCTATTAGAATGGACGGGGTGCCATTGGAAAGGTCTGAGGTCATACTTTAAGATAGTGCTAAAACAAAATCGAGCAGGTCCAAGTTCGAGTCGAGAAAGTTTAACTTTTGAAAGTGTAAACGAGGCCTTCATCACTCACACACACACAGTAACGGTTTTTCTGTTCAAATTTCCTGTGAACTGTAACGGTTTTTCTGTTCAAATTTCTTGTGAACATTTTTTTGTCAAATACCAGGCCAACAGAAACATACAGCAAGCAACTGCCGGTTAATAGGAATTTATAAATGCTTATAACTCTGGACCCATTGGACCTATTAGAATGAAAGGGGTGCCATTGGAAAGGTCTGGGTAGCTGGCGAGCTGGGTACTAGGCTAGCTGGCTGGCTGGGTAGCTGGATAGCTTGCTAGCCGGGTAGCTTCCTAGCTGGCGAGCTGAGTATCTGTCTAGCTGGTCAGAAATGGAATACGGAACTAGATCTGGGGTCTATTCCGATAAGGTGGCACTGAACGGGTCATACAGTTATCTAACCAAGTGTAGAGGAAACGAAATCGCTGCAACATCTTTTATGCGCATGCCCTGCACTGCAGAACAAATATAATTGAACGTGCCACTATGGGAACTGACCGGTTTCATTCGAAGCTGGGGTGGTTCAAACCCAGCACTAACGCATCGGGTGTGAGGGCTTATCTCACACATAGCCATATGGCCATCGAGTGAAGTTGCCTGTGGATAGCCAGCTACTCGCTAACCTAACCTAACCTATTGTGTGAACTGGTTGGACCTTATCAGTGCGGCTTCAGACCTGGCAAGTTCACCGTTGACCAGATTTTCACACTACGTCAAATCCTGGAGAAGACCCATGAAGAATAAGTCGACACACACCAGCATTTTGTCAACTATAAGGCAGCTTTCGATAGCCCTATAAGGAATCGTGTTTTTGCAGCAATGTCTGAGCTCCATATAAGCAGATAATGCTATGCAGAATGACGTTAAGTAACTCCTGAGGCTCCGTCAAGGTAGGAAAGGCCCTCTCCGAACCTTTTGATACCGTGCGAGGTTTCAGACAAGGCGAACCCTTATTATGCGACTTCGATTTCGTTGAAGAGAGTTTTGCGGACGACGGAAGTGCATCGTAATGGCACTATTTTCCAAAAAAGTGTCCAGTTGCTTGCATACGCTGATGATATTGACATCGTAAGGCGTACCAAGCAAGATGTTACTGCTGCGTTTAGTGCTATTGAATGGAAGTCTATTAAGATGGGTCTGGCAGTAAATGACGACAAAACGAAGTATATGTTGTCGACAAGTAGGGACATTCGGTGTATTGGATCTGAGATTACTGCCGATAACTATACGTTCGACATATTCAGTCAATTTGTTTACTTTGGCTCCGCCGTTACCACCAAAAATGATGTCAGTCTAGGGATAAATCATAGGATCACGCTTGTCAACAGGTGCTACTATGGTCTCAGTAGGCAATTGAGTACCAGATACCTCTCTCGTACGATGAAACTAACACTCTAAAAGACGCTCATCCTCCACGTGCTGCTTTATGGCGCAGAAGCATGGAATTTATTAAGCACTGATGCAGCAGCCTTAAGAGTATTTGAGATTAAAGTCCTACGTAAGATCATCGGTCCAGTGCGAGTTAGCGATGAATTCCGCATTCGATCTAACAATGAGCTGTATGAGCTCCTCAACATCGTGGATGTTGTGCAGCGTATGTGTGAGGATGCTCTGGCGAGACGGGTATCTGATGTGAGGATTTGCGAAAGTTTGTTGTATATTTTTTTAATACCACAAATGCAGTACGTTTGAGGGTTAAATCGAATACAATATTAAGAAAATTCTTTAAACGCATTGCCATACAATTGTTACAAAATAATAAAAGAAAAAATAGTATAAAACATTGTATCTTTTTGTGTTCTAAATAAATCTGAATCTATTTTAAATTGAATTAAATTTCAATTGTCATCATACCCAAGTAGTATTCCATTAAATAAATATTTAAATACATATGTATGTAATCTATTGTTAATATAAAAAGAAATTTAAATCTTATTAAAAATTGGAATTTGGGTACAACAGTATGCATAGGACAGACATAAAACGCCACCACATAAAAAGTAATAGAAAGCTTTTAGAAGAGGACAGTATCCTACGATTTCGTTTACATCGTTTGAAAAAAGACAACAAAACAGATAAGAATACTGAAATTACAATAAACGCCACGCAAACGTAACCTATGCTTAAGCCGAAGTGTTGGATTCTGTTGATTTTGATCACCCTATTGACTACACGTTGAAGTTGCTATAGTCTAGTAGGTAGTGTGTTGGCTTATTTGATGCGAAGCCTCGTTTTGAACCCCAGCTCAGACATCTCCAACAGAAGGAAATGCGAAAAAATATTTCTTCGGCGCCTTCCTCTCAACAAATTCGTGGCAAACTCTGAGAGTAAATAAAAAGTTTCCAAAAAATCTGTCGTTCAGTGGACTTCAAAATGTAGGTTCCACCCGTGGTAGCTGTGGTTTAAACCCAAATCGCGGGGAGAGCGCAAGCTCGGTGTGGCGTTGCACGCTCAACCACTGTCAAAAAGCGGAGCTTAGATAGTCTCCCACCCTAACAGCCCCAGAGACTTGTCTCTGCCCGGCAATGGTGCGGCCCCCTTGTGGGAGCAACGTGTGGCTGTGGTTTAAACCCAAATCGCGGGAAGAGCGCAAGCTCGGTGTGGCGTTGCTCTCTCAACCATTGGAGAAGTGGAGTTTAGATAGTCTCCCACCCCTAACCAAGAGGGAAGTCTTGTCCAAATGCAAGGCTTCGAATTGGTACGCACGTATGGTGATGCAATAAGGCATTGTGCAGGGTTGCATTATTATGCGTGGGGGCGCTGGTGGACGCATTGTACCCACCCGTGCTTAGAGCACCGTGGGGTAAGCCATCACGGCGATACTCACGTAAAATCATGGACTAGTCCCGCCCTAACCAAGAGGGAAGCCTTGTCCGAATGTAAGGCTTCGAATTGGTACTCACGTATGGTGATGCAATAAGGCATTGTGCAGGGTTGCATTATTGTGCGTGGGGGCGCTGGTAGACGCATTGTTTCCACCCGTGCTTTGAGCGCCGTGGGGTAAGCTCACGTAAAACCATGGACTGACTAGTCCCACCCTAACCAAGTGGGAAGTCTTGTCCAAATACAAGGCTTCGAATTGGTACTCACGTATGGTGGTGCAATCAGTGATATGCTTATGAATATTAAGTGGTTGCATCACTGCGCGTTGGGGCGCTGGTAGACGCATTGTTTCCACCCGTGCTTTGAGCACCGTAGTGAGTGCCATCATGGCGATATTCACTTCAAGCCCTGGACTAATGTATGTTCCACCACTCATATATAAAATTAATAAACACAGCATAAATGGCGTGAGAAGTTGTAAATCTGGTTGTAATTCTGAGCCTAGGGTTGTAATGACCAATTATCTATGTATGTATGTAGGAAAGGTATGCCGTTCTGATTTTTTAATCGAGCATTGCTTGGCTATTATGATCATCATTATAGATCTACTGTGCAAGTAATTGATAAGATTTTAAATCTCAAAGCGTTTGAAAGCGTTACGGTTGTGATTCGTTGGAATGTATGCACTGCCCAATATATCGCCTCTTATAGAGAATGTATGGCGATTAATATGAATTTGTCTCTTCCACCAAGGTATGAGTAATTGGGGCTATTGTTCGGTCCATTATGGTCCTCAATCATGCAACAGTGACGCAGGTGTCTCTTTCTTCTCCAACCAAGTGCCGGGCATGTACACAATAGGTGAAGAACGATTTCATTCTCCTCTTCATTGCCAATTATAAGCTTGCAGGTACCCAAAGGGATTCCCAATGTCGAGAATTCATCAGAGAGTTCGATGATCGTGCCCTTTCTGGCCTGTTCTACCGCTCTACAGTTACCCGTAATGTCTATATGTCCCGTTACCTATGTGATAGAAACTTCATATCGATCCGCTGCCTCGTTGAGATATCCGGGACAGTCGTATACCGTCTTGGAGTTCATTACATTAGAATCCAATGTTCCAATAGTATGGTAATTTTCCGCTTGGGGACATTTTCATCCACAATAATTTTCACCGCAGCCTGTATTGCCGACACTTCCGCCTGAAAGATGCTGCCGTGATTTTGTAGCCTAGACTGGGATATTAATTTAGGACAATAGAGAGAGAGAAGAAATACTCCCACATAAGGATCTGTACAATGGGTAAATTCGACCTCCGGGTACTGTACTTGTCTTAATTGACAAGTACACGTCCTCTAACCTAAGGATCAACACTTACAGTGAGTCAATAAAGTTTACGTACACCCATGTTTTACGGTTGGAATCAAATTTTCCATCGGGTCCAAAGATATTATATTTTGACTCGTCACTGAATATGACGTTGTCCCAAAACGAATCCGGTTTATTTAAATGATCCTTAGCAAATGCTAGCCTCTTCCTTTTATTTACTTTAGATATTAGTGGCTTTCTTGGAGGAGTGCGGCCATTATACCCAGCTCTGTGAAGCACATTTCTTACAGTTTACGGGTGTACACTTTTGCTAGAGCATTGGAATAATTCTTCACATAATTCTGGAGCCAATTTTCTTGGGTTGGCTTTAACAGTATTCAAAATAAGTCGCTCCTTTCTTTGTGAAGCTTTTTTGGTCGTCCAGATCGTGCTTTTACATTCAAATTTCCATTTCTTAAGTAGGAATTTATTATTGTCTGTACACTAGAATGAGACTTTCCTATAATTTTTCCTATTTCCCGCAAAGATTTATCTTCCAACTACAATTTTATTATTACTTCACGCAATGTACGTAAATTTTTTTGGCGTTTATTTTGGCACCTCAGAAAAGTTACAGAAATGAAATATGCATTCTACTGAAAAATTATGAATGCAAAACTACTATCTTTAATCAATACAGTAAGAGAAAATAAGTGAAATATTAAGTACAAAGTGTACGTAAACTTTTTTTGCTCACTGTATATCATCAAAAAAAAAAACTACGAAGTGTGTGTCGGTTGCTGCTACCAATGGTAAGTTTATTATTAATTTGTTATAAATTAATTTGTTATAAATTAATTTTTGCGTTAATTTATTATAGTAAAAGTGTATTATTTTTATTTATTTTTCTTTTCCTGCCAACAAAAAAAAAAAAAAAAAAACATCGCTTCCCGCTATTTCCCCATAATAAATAAAAAATCTTTTAACACTCGGTTGATTTCCTCTCGACTCAATAAATAGAAATAAAAGAACATTTCCACAGTCCCTATAAATTTAAATTGAAATCACGTTCCTTAAAACAAAACGAATAAAAAAAATTTTAATAAATTGGTAGCATACGGAAGAAGTATTTTGCGTAAGCGAAAGTGAAAATTGATTTCAATTCTTAAAAATTTTTTATTTTTCTTGTTCTTTTTTTATAGAACAACTCACACTGTGATGCTATTTTATATGAAATGATTATTGATGGAGTTCAATTCCTAAGTTTCAATTAATAAAAGGAAATAAATTAGACGCAATATTCTCTTCTCCATTCTCTCTGCATGTGGTAGTTTTTTGCTTCAATCAAATTCATTGGAAATATGAAAGTCTTTACCAGAACATTGTGGAATTTTTTCCTTTTTTTTGTGGCGAGTAGTTAAGAATTTTTGATTTCTTGATTATGATGGGGGGGGTGGGGGGGTTTTAATTGTGTAAATTTGTGTGTGTTTTTATGATATTTAAATTATTTTGTTTATTAATTTCTATTTAGTTTTCCTTACAAGCAAAATAATTTGTATCGGGTGGGCCATTTATCGGTTTAAATTTGAACCATTGGTTATTTTGAATCTGGAAATCGGTTAGGTTAGGTTACGTGACGTGACGTGACGTGTACTTGTCAATTAAGACAAGTACAGTACCCGGAGATCGAATTAACCCATTGTAGGGTCGAGTTGACCCATTGTACAACGTCCTAGTTTCTCACACCATTTACAGGGTAGCTGATATGTATTGCAACCAACTTCAGGTTGTTATCATTTGTAAACCGCTCGTCTGACAGCTGACAGATTTATTCCAGTGACAGCTCATTTTATTATTTACAAGCTTACAAAAGCATTTTGATCTATTGCATTCAGAAAAAAAGTTATTCGTGATGGAATTCAAGCGTGATAGTGTGATTGCTTTATATGTATTTGGCTGGAAAACCACAGGAGGCTATCGTTAGAGCCCTCCAGCATTTAAATGTGAATAAATCTTTTGTTTCTCGTACCATTGCTCGTTACCGTGATACTGGCAGTGTTGCATCGCGTCCAAAAAGTGGACAAAAAAAAAACGGTAACAACACCAGAAATGATTCGAAAAGTGAAGGCCAGATTTGATCGAAATCCACGCCGCAGTGGTAGAAAAATTGCTCGTGAGCGGAACATATCGCGAGAACGGATGCAACACATATTGAAAAATGAGCTTGGACTAAAGCCATTGAAGTTCCAAAAAGTGCAAGAGCTCACCGATGGACAAAAAAAGTTAGACTGGAAAGAGCCAGGTAGTTACTTCGCTTGCACGAAAGTGGCCAGTTACCGAATTTGGTTTTCTCCGATGAGAAGCCATTCCAAATTGAGCAGTTTGTGAACAAACAAAATGATCGGGTTTACTTGCCAAAGAGGTCAGCTGAAAATTTACACCTGCGATTGGCCACCAGAACTCAAGCGCCGCCGATGGTAATGGTGTGGGCCGCCGTAACGTCCGACGGTCGCTCCCCGCTCGTATTCATCGACCTTGGGGACAAAATAAATGCCGAATATTATCGGGAAAATGTCTTAAAGACAGTATTGAAGCCCTGGGCAGACAAACATTTCGGCCGCAGACCATGGACATTCCAACAGGACTCAGCACCACCGCACTCAGCACGCGTCAAACAAGAATGGCTTAAAAAGGAGGTTCCTCGCTTCATTTCTACCGCACAATGGCCACCAAAATCTCCGGATCTCAATTCGTTGGACTTTTGCGCCTGGGGAATTGTGGAGAGTAAGGTTCTCACTAAAAAATAAAAAAGTGTCGATCATCTCAAGATGGCGCTTCGCCGGGAATGGGCCAAAATACCGCAGAGCCACTTTCGTGCAGCCTGTGATGGCTTTGTCGGCCGTTTGAAGGCCATATTTCGTACCAAAGGTGGCCAATTCGAACAAATCTAAACTGATTCTAAAATTTGATGTTATTTCCAACATTTTTTGCTTTTGAACAATAAAATTAAAAAAAAATATAGCGCTTTACTTTGTTGCGGGACCTACAGTTCAAAGTCGACTCCGAACGACAGATTTTTGAGAAATTTTTTCATGACAATTTTTATTTACTCCCAGAGTTTTTGCCAGAAATCTGCTGAGGGGAAGTCGCCGAAAAATACTGTTTGTATTTTGTCTTTGATGTCTGGCCTAGGGCTCAAACCCTGGTTTTGCGTCTAATAAGCCAACACACTACCTACTAGACTATGGCGACTTCTGAATCTGGGAGTACTTCTGTCATTCTATTCTGTCACAAAACTCAACTTCACTAAACGTAATGAATCGATTTACGCTTGACAAACGTTGGGATTTATTGGAAATTTACTTTCAAAACCAAAACAATTTAACGGAAATTGCACGAAAGTATCGTACAAAATTTGGTCGCCGAGAAGGACTAACAGTGCTCGGTATATGCAAGTTTATTGCTAAAGTTCGTGAAACTGTTTTCATTGTACGCTCGTACAGTGCGAATACCAGATAATATCGAAGCTGTGACTGAGAGTGTGCGTGAGAATCCATCAACATCAACTCGTCATCGTCCTCAAGAGTTGAAAATTACTGCAGAATCTTCCATGGTGTAGAGGCAACGAAATCGATGCAACATTTTTTATGCAAATGCCCTTCACTTCAGAACAAATATAATGGAACGTGCCACTAAGGGAACGGACCGGTTTCATCCGAAGCTCGGGCTGGTTCAAACCCACCACTAACGAATCGGGTGTGAGGACTTACCTCACACATAGCCATATGGCCATCGAGTGAAGTTGCCTGTGGACAGCAAACTACTCCCCGTGCGTGAGAATCCATCAACATCATGAGTAGTCTTTTGTCATCCGTCGTGTGCAGATGTAATCGCACTGTCGGTCTATTTTGTGTCGTCCATCTATTTTTGTTTTTAAACAACAACACCATCAAACGAAATAGTTATTAAAAATAACCTATTACATACACTTAACCGCAAAAATTTAAATATTTGAACTCAAATAACCTTAAGATGCGGGCTTCTTGGGGACGACTGCTGTAGACTGTCTAATGGTGAAGGTATAGCACTGGCCATTATATAGTCACCTAGCAGCAACTCGTTTCCTTGCCGTTCGCATCTTGAGTTTTAATCAAATGTCCACAAACACTACTCCCTCTTTCCACCTTCTTATTACCTATTTTCCTAAACCTGCACAATGCACTGCATGAGTAGGGGCCATCCCCTGAGTGCTGGTTTTACAAAAAAAAAAAAAAAAAAAAAAAAAAAAAAAAAAAAAAAAAAAAAAAAAAAAAAAAAAAAAAAAAAAAAAAACAAAAAAAATTTCACGCTCCATTTTACGTCGAATTTTACAAAAAAAAAAAAAAAAAAAAAAAAAAAAAAAAAAAAAAAAAAAAATCTCGGTATGACGGCTTATAAAGCTCATTTGGTTCAAGAATTGAAGGCCAACGAGAAACTGCACGATTACGTCGATCTTTTCGAATGAAGTTCATTTCATCTTGGTGAATACACGTTAATAAGCAAAATTTCCGTATTTGGGGCTCACGAAAACCAACACGTGGTCTTACAGAAGCCAATGCACCCATTACGAATGACTGTTTGGTGCGGCTTGTGGAGCGGAGGCATCATTGGCCGATATTTCTTTAAAAATGAGGTCGGCGCAACCATTACGGTCAATGGAGACACGTATCGCACCATGATAATCGATTTTTTGCACTCGCTCTTAATGGTATTGATGTGAACGATGTTTGGTTTCAACAGGATGGTGCAACTTGCCACACATCTTATGCCACAATGGATTTATTGCGTCAAACGTTTGATGACCGTTTAACTAGAGGAAATGGTGATGTCAATTGGAAGCCAAGAAGCTGCGATTTAACACCGTTGGACTATTTTCTGTGGGGCGCCGTTAAAGAAAAGTGTTATGCCGACAAACCAGAGACAATTGAGCATTCGAAGGTCAACATTCGTGATGCCGTTGCCGAGATACAACCCCATGCACTCGAAAGAGTGCATGAAAATTGATCTGATCGAATGAGGTACTATGAGGCCAGCCTCGGCAGCCATATGAATGAAATCATATTCCATTTCTAACCGGAATATTTGTACTTCACAACAAAAACATAAGGTTGGCAAAATTTCTAACTTTTTTTTTTTTGTTTGAATTTTTAAATTTAAAGTTTTAAATGGCCCACCCTTTATATTTTTGTTTTGTTTCGTTTTTTTATTCATTAGAAATAAATACTGCCGCAGTCATTAGAATTATTATTTTATTTTGTTTTCTCTCTACCATGTACTTCTTCTATAGTATTTATTTGTTAAGCAATTAAATTTGTTTTTGTTTTCTAATGGTTTTGTTGTTGTGCAAATAAAATAAAGTTGTTGCATATAAAAAGTTTTACATTATTTCGAACAAATAATGTCTGGCCTGGCAAGCAAAGTCAACCTTGAGTTTTTTTTTTTGCCTACTATGAAGTCACCTTTACAGTTGCTTTTCGTCCAATTTAATACATTCAACTTCTTTCAAGCCACGAAAAATTAAAGAAAATTAAAGTCGACCTTCATAAATTCATTACATTCGTGTGTTAAACAAAATATAAAACACGAATCATGCATACAAACATAATTGGTCACTATAACCCTTTAGTCAGGATTACAACCTAGCTTCTCACGCCGCCACTTATGTTGTGTGTGTTAATTTTATACATGAGTGGCGGGACCTACAGTTTAAAGCCGCCTCGGAACAACAGATTTTTTTGAGAAACTTTTCATGGCAATTTTTTATTTACTCTCCGAGTTTTTGCCAGAAATCAGCTGAGAGGAAGTCGCCGTGGAAATATTTTTTCTTATTTTGTTTTGTTGGAAATGTCTGACCTGGAGTTTGAATATAGGCCTCACGACTCAGACTAAGGCGACTTCAATTATAATGATTTTGGATAAATTAGGATCATAATCAAAGACTTTCGAAATCTAAAATACTTTGCTTATATATCTACCTACCAGAAATGTACTGATCATGTCCTAGACGGATTCATACACAAACAATGGTAAAACCTTCTAGCAGGGCCTACCTACGTCTAGCTATACCTACAACCCACAGTTGTCATTGATGACGGATCAAATCATTTTAATAAGAAATGTGAACGTTTACAGACGTCAGGTTAGACAAGAGAGCCTAAGGGTACCCATACTGGAACCTCTCTCCGTTTTTAACACCGGACAGTGATAGGAGAAATGGATATTAGCCTCATCCCCATCCACGTCGCGTTGCAGACCCATTCAAAGTCATGATGCAGAAGATCTGTGATTGAAGTCGCCGTAGTGTAGTAGATAGTGTGTCGGCTTATTTAATGTGAGGCGTCGGTTCAAACCCCAGGTGAGGCATCTCCAACTAAAACGAAATATGAAAAATATTTCTTCAGCGACTTCCTCTCAGCAGATTTCTGGCAAAAACTTTGAGAGTAAAATAAAACTTCCATGATAAAATTTCTCAAAAATCTTTCGCTCGGAGTAGACTTTAAACTGTACGTCGCGCTACTCAAATATAAAATTAACACACTCTAGGTTGTAATCCTGACTGAAGGGTTGTAATGACGGATCTTGTGTACATATGTCTGAAGGTTAACTTTACTTCACAACGACTTCTGTAGAGGCTGTAATAACTAGGGTGTCTCTTCTATCACGGTGCAACACTTCTTGAGCACTCAGAATTTAGTGACGCAACGTATCTAAATAAAGATAATTTGGACAAAATCTCAGCAGATTTCTGGCAAAAACTCTGAGAGTAAATAAAATTGCCATGAAAAGTTTCTCAAAAATCTGTCGTTCGGAGTCGACTTTAAACTGTTGGTCCCGCTACTCATGTATAAAAATTAACTCACACAACATAAGTGGTGTGAGAAGCTAGGCCGTAATTCTGACAATCCATTGTAATGACCAATTATGTATATATGCATGAATATAGAGTGCGATGAACGCCATAGTCCTGGGTACAACAAAAAGTATAAACAAGCTATTTACGACTGATACAATAGAAATATAAAAATGCATCTTTATTACCACACGACAATTTATAAATTTTAGAGGTGAATCCAAAAAGACCCCCTCACAAAAAAGCGGGTTACATGTTAGTTAAGAAAATAATTCAGTTTTATATTGATTAAATATTAGTTCTAGACACATGTTTGGAACCTATCTTATCTTTGTCTTATCCATACAGAAATAATCACAATTTATAGCAGAGAACAAAATAACAACAACAGAAATTATATTTTGAAAAATATTAAAATTGCAGACACATTTATTGTTCCATTTAGAATACGATTACAATTTTTTAACTACGAGGGCTGTCCTAAAACTGGGCAAACTTGCCAATGAATGCCGGTTGTAGGTATGAAAATAATTACTTGGATGAAAAGGGTATGTGTGTGAAGATAAATTCGAATTTATCTAGCAAAGACAGAAAGCAACAATTTTAACAGAGCCAATGTTAAAGTTAACAGAGAGTTTAATAGAGGTTACAAAAATATAAGACATCGGAGCATGGATTATGTATACCACCCCTTAAAAATTATACCCTACGGGTGCTTGAATGGATTATTTTCACGGGTGCTGGTTTTAGTAGACGTAGGTTGCCACCAATTAGCCGATAAAGTTCAGAGTTTATATTTAAATTATGGCTGCCTTCCAAAATGTATCAATACAAAGTTTGTATGCAGTTCTACTACTGTATATAGACTATGTAGACATGCAAAATAACCAAACGATGCATCAACTATAAATCCTATGCCTGATTGCTTTTTGACTGCGTTAAAAATACACATTGACGACGTTTTGAAATAGAATACATTGTATATATTTTGTACATAGGCATTATGAAACACGATACTTTGTTCAAACTCAAAGCAACTAACATTTTGGAAGGCAGCCTATGTTAATTTTGCTTTTATGTGAAATTTCCAAAGGAGACGTCTATCAAGATTGATGCAAAGATATTTTCCATACAAATGTTGAGAATCTTCTTGGTTAACGAGTATACAGTATTAGGCTACATATAATGACCATCATGTACAATAATAGTACGTACCGTGATTCTTTGTGGGAGTTCTCATGAGAGCTCGTCTAAACGTAAAAAAAGGCTTCGTGATAAAAGATTTGGAAATAATGAACAGAATCTGCTTTTGATGGCTATTTTGAGGAAGCTGAATAATTGTCGAAGTCTAGTAGGTACTGTGTTGGCTTATTAGACGTGAGGCCTTGGTTCAAATCCCAGGTCAAGACATCTCCAACAAAACGAAATACGAAAAAAATATTTCTTCGGCGACTTCCTCTTTCCAGATTTCTGACAAAACTAGGTCGTAATCCTGACTGAAGGGTTGTAATGAGCAATTATGTATGCATGTATGTATGTATGAATATTTTCTAAACAAGGTATCGATATATCGCTATAACCAGCGATATTGGGTAAGTAGGTAGGTAGGTTGGAATTGTAGCTTTCAATTGAGAACGCATAGCGGCCTGTTGTGATGCCACGTGTAAGCGCAGTCCCCGTACTGACCAAATTCCCAAAGAACTTAATAGAAGAAATCGCTCAGCGCGGGAGCTGCACACTAAAAGCATGACTCCCCTAAGCTGGAAACCAGTCTGAAAATTTTATGAACGAAGCCATACCCTTTATATCAATGGATAATAGCTTCGTTATGCTAACAAGAAATGGAGAGAAATCTGCACTTCGCAAGAGATGGGCATTGGCAAAGAAAGTGGATAACAGTTTCCTATGTTAGGTTAGGTTGGAGTGATAACTCTGATGTCAAAAGCTTACTTGAACACGCATAGTGGCCCGTTGTTACGACACAGGTGAACGCAGTCTCTGTACTGACAAAGTTCCCCCCATTCAAAAAGAAGAAGAAATTGGTCAGCGTAAGAGCTGCACATTTAAAGCACGACTACCAAACGCTGGAAAATCAGTCCGAAAATTTGATAAACGAAACTATACCCTTGACTTCAATGGACGATAGCTCCGTCAAGCTGACAAGGATTGGGGAGCCAAATAACCTACTATATCTGTACCTCGTAGGAGATGGGTATTGACAAAGAAAGAGGATAACAGTCTCCTCTTTCTCAGCGGATCTGCACCCACGGCAGAAGTCGTTAGATGGGTGTTTCAGTTTTCTACTCTTGAGCAGATCCACAACCTGCTGTCTTTCCGCAGTGACCTGTGAGCATGGCCACTATGATCGAGATATCAATAAAGAAAATAAATATGTTGACATATAAAGAAAATATTTTCCAAATTTGGGAACCAGCCTGAAAATTTTATGAACGAAGCCATATCCTTGATATAAATGGACAAGGAATGGAGACCCAATTACCTAAATCTGTGCTTCGCAAAAGATGGGCATTGACAAAGAAAGAGGATAACAGTCTCCTCTTTCTCAGCGGATCTGCAACCACGGCAGAAGTCGTTAGATGGGTGTTTCAGTTTCCTATTCTTGAGCAGATGCACAACCTCGGCAGTAGTCGTTCGAAGGGAGCTGCTGTCTTTCCGCAGTAGCCTGTGAGCATGGCCACTGTGATCTTATGATGACCTTAGCGATATTAATAAAAAAAAATAAATATGTTGACATATAAAGAAAATATTTTCCATATTTGTTATTGTCTTTCCTAATGCAATAAATTATTGACCACCCTCGTAAATTACAATTTTCAATTGTTTGTTAATTTCTAGTATCAAAATATTTTCTAATTGATTTGCTTGTATGTATTTCACTTTCTATTAATATTCCATAACAAAATCAAATCAATATTCAAAAAAGGAAATAAAGAATGAATAAATAAGAAAATAAAACAAAAAATTAATTATTATTAAACAACAACTACAATAATAATCACAATAATAACAGTAATTGTTGCATTGTGATTTCAATTGAAATTAATTATGGAATATTTATTGCTTTCTTCTTATTCAATTCAATTCTATTCTATTGGCATAGAAAATCTGTCAAAAAACTAAATAAATCAATGGAAATTTATCGTGACATATATTGAGGACGGAGAATACCTCAAATAGAAAAAAAAAAAAAAACAAACAGTGAAGTGATGATCGGTACCTGTTAAATGGTTGGCAATTTGAGACTTTGAAGTTTGAAACACAACAACAACACTAAAGGGTGTTTTTTTATAGAGGTATAGAACTTTAAGTTGGCATTACTTTTCAAGATGGCGACCGATTTAACAGCTGTCATGTGATTTATTCTCAGTTTGGTTTGGCAATTCATCATGAATAGACTCACGCCTGAACAACGCTTGCAAATAGTGCAATTTTATTTCGAAAATAATGGTTCTGTGCGGAAAACGTATCGCGCACTACGTCCACTTTATCGTCGACAAAATCGTCCATCAGAGCAGTTAATTCGATTAACCATAGAACGTTTTCGCACCACGTTTACTCTTATTGATAACTCGCATCCCCAGAGACGCTGTACGGTGCGTACAGAAGAAGCTATTGCTGCTGTAGAGCGTAGCATTGAGGAAGACCCGAATGAGTCCATCCGCCATCGAGCACAGGAATTGGATCTGTGTCCATCCACTTTATGGAAGATTTTGCGGAAGGATCTTGGTTTGCGTGCTTACAAAATCCAACTCGTGCAAGATTTGAAGCCAAACGATCATCAAGTAAGGCGTACATTCGTCGAATGGGCCCAAAACGAGATTACAGTTGTTCCCGATTTTCATAAGCGAATTTTGTTTAGCGATGAAGCGCACTTCTGGTGGAATGGCTACGTCAACAAACAAAACTGCCGCATTTGGAGTGAAGGTAATCCTCAAGTGTATGTGGAAACACCGTTACATCCAGAAAAACTGACTGTTTGGTGCGCTTTATGGGCTGGTGGAATCATTGGTCCGTACTTTTTCAAAAACGATGGTGGCCAGAACGGTATAGAGCCATGATTACTAACTTTTTCATTCCTGAATTGAATAACCATGATGTCCAGATGTGGTTTCAACAAGACGGCGCAACATGTCACACAGCTCGTGCCACAATAGATTTATTGAAAGACACGTTTGGTGACCGCCTAATTTCACGTTTTGGACCTGTGAATTGGCCTCCAAGATCTTGTGATTTAACACCGCTAGACTACTTTCTGTGGGGCTATGTAAAGTCATTGGTCTATGCGGTAAAGCCACAAACGCTTGACCATTTGGAAGACAACATTCGCCGTATTATTGCCGATATACGGCCACAAATGTTGGAAAAAGTCATGGAAAATTGGACGTCCAGATTGGACTACATCCGCGCCAGCCGTGACGGTCATATGCCAGAAATCATATTTAAAATGTAATGCCACAAGATTATCTTTCGGCTAAATAAAATTCATGTCAATCGAATAATCCATCGTTGTTTTATTGCAACTTAAAGTTCTATACCGCTATAAAAAACACCCTTTATTTATAGTTTAAATTGAAATTATCGTATGGAAGTTAAATTTTACGAAAGGGTCAATAATATGACACCCTATTTTCTAGGGAGGGACATTTCTAAAAAATTTGTTTCATTTATTGACAACTAGTCGCACCTAAATACAGTCAAAGGTTACCATTGTAATGACGATTTACGCATGAAGCTCTCTTTAAAGTTCGAATAGTTAAAACGGTATAGAATACGAGCGCAATGTCGTTTAAAAGATCGCTTCGAGATTGGATTCTTTGGTTGTTAAATGATCCACATTCGTAAATGACACAAATCTTTTACTAAGTAAATGAAACTTCAGATGAAAGACATTTAGAAGCTCACAGTTTTGCCAGACTGGAAATTACGAGGCCACAAAATGGGTAACTTTATTTACTAAAGGGTCCGCCAAATAATAACTTTTTTTTGAAAATGACATTCTCAAATTTCTTTTTTTATTTGAAAGTAAGGATTGTACTTGTCGGTCAATAATGGAAAATAATTTCATTCAAATGGCTGCCTCGGCTGGTCATACAGTAGCCTACACGATCGGTCCAATTTTTAAGCACATTATCGATTGTGTGCAGCTGTATTTCGCCAATGGCTTCACGAATATTGTCCTTTAAAGCGTCAATTGTCTCTGGCTTGTCGGCGTAACATTTATCTTTGACGGCACCCCACAAATAATAGTCCAACGGTGTCAAATCGCAGCTCCGAGGTGGCCAAACGACATCAGCTCTGCGGCTGAAAATGCGTTCTTCAAAAACAGGGCGCAAAACATCGAGTGTAGCTTTGGCTGTGTGGCACGTAGCGCCGTCTTGTTGAAACCAAATGTTGACAATATCCTCCTCTTCAATTTTTGTGAACAAAAATTCGTTCAACATGGCCCGATAACGATCGCCATTGACTGTAACGGCCACTCCTTGCTCATTTTCGAAGAAAAATGGCCTAATTATGCCTCTGAACCAAAATCCGCACCAAACGGTGACTCGTTTTAGGTGCGTCGGCTTTTCAATGTATGCGTGCGGGTTTTCTGTGCCCCAAATGCGACAATTTTGCTTGTTTACATACCCGCCCGCCAAGATCAAAATGAGCTTCATCTGAAAAGATGATTTTTTTTGCCAAAATCGGCATCTTCTGGTGTAGGCTACTGCATGGCCAGCCGAGGCAGCCATTTGAATGAAATTATTTTGCATTATTAACCGGAAGGATTGTACTTTCAAATAAAAAAAGAAATTTGAGAAAATATTCAGTAGTTTTTTTTTTAAAGCATTTTCAAAAACAAAAAGTTATTTGGCGGACCCTTTGCTTACTTAATTGGCCATTAATAACCCAATTAACAAATTTCGGGCTGCTTTAACACATTCTTCCATGCTCTAGTTGGTCACAGGATGACTGGACTTCCTCGATTTGCTCATTTCGACCGTCCGTCCCCTTTGCACACTTCCGGTACTAGGTTAGGTTAGGTTAGAGGACGTGTACTTGTCAATTAAGACAAGTACAGTACTCGGAGGTCGAATTGACCCATTGTAAAACGTCCTAGTTTCTCACACCACTTATGTTGTGTGTGTTAATTTGTATGCATGAGTGGTGGGACCTACAGTTTAAAGTCGACTCCGGACGACAGATTTTTATTTATTGAGAAACTTTTCATGGCAATTTTTATTTACTCTCAGAGTTTTTGCCAGAAATCTGCTGAGAGGAAGTCTCCGAAGAAATACTTTTTGTATCCTGTCTTTGATGCCTGGCCTGGGGCTCAAACCCAGGCATTTGCGTCTAAGTCAACACACTACCTACTAGACTACGGCGACTTCCACTTCCGGTACTCCTCGCATCAAATACCCGTCACATCGAAGCATTCTCTTCCATCCAAACGATAGGGCCGCAGCCGCTGCATGTTAATGAGCTACACAATGTCTATGTCGCTGAGGAGCTTATACAGCTCATAGTTGTAGCGGATACGGAAAAGTTCGCCAATTAGCACTGGATTGAAGATATTACGCAGGAATTTCTCCATCGAATACTCTCAAGACTGCTACACATACATACATATATAATTGGACATTACAAACCACCTGTCAGGACCAAGCTTCTCACACCACTTCTGTTGTGTGTATTAATTTTATACATGAGTGGCATGGCCTACAGTTAAAAGTCGACTCCGAACGACAGATTTTTGAGAATCTTTTCATGGCAATTTTATTTACGCTCAGAGTTTTTGCCAGAAAACTCTGACCTGGGGTGTGAACCGCGACCTTATGTCTTCTAAGCCAACACACTACCCACTCGACTACGCTGACTTCAAGGCTTCTACATTATTGCTTAATAGCGTCCATGCCCGGGGAGAATAAGCGACCTGTAGATTATTATTTTTGTCTTACGAAAGAAATCTCCGCTACTCAATTGCCTATTGAGGCCATAGTAGAACCTGTTGGCAAGAGCAGTCTCCAGACTGATAAAAGCAAATATGGACGGCCTTAACTACAAATACTATCGTTCAATAGTTTACATTGATGAGCGACAGTAGTATTCTGGATTTCCATTCATCACGACACGGTTACCATTTCATCGCTCGGAGATTATGCGTTCCGAATTAGGAAGAAAAAAACGGTGTTTATAGAAATAGACCACATGACCACATTCTACTACAATTTGCCGCGCATTTTAATCCATAGTTTACTGTGTTCTTTTGAGGTGAATAAATAATAGTTTGTCTTTTAATTTATTTGCCAATGCCTGGTACTTGAGCTAAAGCGCTTTAGAATACTGGCAACCCCGTTTTTAACTTTCCTAACGGAATTATAGGTTATAAAGTTGAAGGGCATTGTACGTCACATAAATGAAATGAATGACCCAAACCAAGCGATCCTTCCTTATGACTTATTCCCTAAAATGTGTCTGATGAAGTGACCTCATTTTGAACAAAATTTGAATATACAAGGGAATTATTTCAGCTTTTAAATAATTTAACGAATTAATTCTAATGATGCTCTATTTGCTAGTTTAGGGTATCATACTATTCGCTATTATACCTGCTTTTCAAAACGTTACACGTTAATTTTTGAAAAATCCCCTTCCATTATCATGATCTTCCACGAGCTATTGTGACAATGTTAATTATTGTTTGTGCTCGTGTTTAAATATTTCATTAACAAAGTATCTGATAAATAACTTGTCGCGGCAAGCGTTGAAAAATATTTCCTTTAATTAAAAAAAATCAAAATAAAATCTTGTGTTGCAGCATGTAAAACATTTTTGCTTGCGGTTTACACTTGAAAATGTAATTTAAGACTGAAGTTAAGTTTCGTACACAATGAACACACACACACACACTTAAAAACCCATTTAAACGTTCATAGATTCCAATACATAGACAATGCACAGACAGGCTCGTATACTCATACTACTCAAAAGGTTATAAATCTTGTGAATTGCCGCAACTGAGAGTGTGTGGGAAGTGAGTGAGAAAGGAAAGTTCATGGAATACGTGCAATTAATATAAGCGAGCAGCCACTTGATCAAATTATTTTTCGGGTTCAAAACAAACAAACAAAACAAAAAAGAGGAAGAAGGTCTAGAGAGCAATTGTTTTGTTTTAAAGAATTAAGTTGCCATAGAAAATTGGTGTTATGACCTTGATTCTTTGAAATTGTTTTTTGTAGGGAAAATTTTATTTGGGTTTTCCAAAGTATAATACATTAATGCTCATTAGTATTCATCTTTATTAATTATAGGTTAATTAACAATTTCAAATTTAATGAATAATTTAATTTATAAAGAATAATTAATGCCGTAAATGAGATTCTATTTCAACAGACATGTTCCTAGAAAATGTAGGCTTAATTCAGTGAAATTTTCATGATTAACTGAAATAAATATTTCCATATAAACAAACAGCAACTAGATACAGTCTCATAGCTTATAGGCTGAACAGATGTTGACAGCATTTAGACTCACTTTTAATTATAAGGTGCGCAGCTTTCTCTTCAAGTCATAAGATCGTTGATGTTATTTTTCAAAAGATTGCATTTTTAAAAACAACGCTGTGTTTTAATAGAGAATTGATTTATATTTAAATGAATCTGAAAACTTATTTAAAACACTTATAAAGGGTGTTTTTTATAGAGGTATAGAACTTTAAGTTGGCATTACTTTTCAAGATGGCGACCGATTTAACAGCTGTCAAGTGATTTATTCTCAGTTTGGTTTGGCAATTCATCATGAATAGACTCACGCCTGAACAACGCTTGCAAATAGTGCAATTTTATTTCGAAAATAATGGTTCTGTGCGGAAAACGTATCGCGCACTACGTCCATTTTATCGTCGACAAAATCGTCCATCAGAGCAGTTAATTCGATTAACCATGGAACGTTTTCGCACCACGTTTACTCTTATTGATAACTCGCATCCCCAGAGACGCTGTACGGTGCGTACAGAAGAAGCTATTGCTGCTGTAGAGCGTAGCATTGAGGAAGACCCGAATGAGTCCATCCGCCATCGAGCACAGGAATTGGATCTGTGTCCATCCACTTTATGGAAGATTTTGCGGAAGGATCTTGGTTTGCGTGCTTACAAAATCCAACTCGTGTAAGATTTGAAGCCAAACGATCATCAAGTAACGCGTAGATTCGTCGAATGGGCCCAAAACGAGATTACCGTTGTTCCCGATTTTCATAAGCGAATTTTGTTTAGCGATGAAGCGCACTTCTGGTTGAATGGCTACGTCAACAAACAAAACTGCCGCAGTTGGAGTGAAGGTAATCCTCAAGTGTATGTGGAAACACCGTTACATCCAGAAAAACTGACTGTTTGGTGCGCTTTATGGGCTGGTGGAATCATTGGTCCGTACTTTTTCAAAAACGATGGTGGCCAGAACGTTACAGTCAATAGTGATCGGTATAGAGCCATGATTACTAACTTTTTCATTCCTGAATTGAATAACCATGATGTCCAGGAGATGTGGTTTCAACAAGACGGCGCAACATGTCACACAGCTCGTGCCACAATAGATTTATTGAAAGACACGTTTGGTGACCGCCTACCTAATTTCACGTTTTGGACCTGTGAATTGGCCTCCAAGATCTTGTGATTTAACACCGTATTATTGCCGATATACGGCCACAAATGTTGGGAAAAGTCATCGAAAATTGGACGTCCAGATTGAACTACATCCGTGCCAGCCGTGGCGGTCATATGCCAGAAATCATATTTAAAATGTAATGCCACAAGATAATCTTTCGGATAAATAAAATTCATGTCAATCGAATAATCCATCGTTGTTTTATTGCAACTTAAAGTTCTATACCTCTATAAAAAACACCCTTTACATACAAACATACATAACTGGTCATTATAACCCTTCAGTCAGGATTATGACCTAGCTTCTCGCACACTTGTGTGTGTTAATTTTATGCATAAGTGTTACTGCAGTAAACCTGCAGTTTAAAGTCGATGCAGAACGACAGATTTATGAGAAGCTTTTTTATGACAATTTTCGGAAATCTGCTGAGAGGAAGTCCCCCAAGAAATATTTTTTCAAATTTTGTTTAGGTGGAGATGGTTTACTTGGGGTTTGAACCGTAACCTCACGTCTAATAAGCCAACACACTGCCTACTAGACTACGAGGACCTATTGGTCAACCCAAATTGTTGCTAGAAATTTAGTGTAAAAACCTGCAAAGAAATGATTGGGATAATGACTCTACCTATATATGGGACAGATAAATCTGTCTCGCTATGGATATATGCAGCATGAAATTTGCATTAAAATCAATTAGAGTCTGTCTTAGGTACAACTAATCAGTTATAATGGGATATACGCCTGAAAGCTGGGAATGCTTCGCAATGAATTCTGTGAAAGCTATGATGACGGAGAAGAAGGGGACCCGACAAAACATCTTCTCTGTCGTTGTTCGCCTCTTGGCAACGTCAGACGAAGTATTCGTGGGCTCCCTAAACCTGAATAAATAATAAATCTTGATAATGCAGCAATCATTCAGTCAAGGATGTTAGAAAATACAAAATTAGAAATTTCCACCTCTTCACCGCATGAACAGGGCAGTGACTTTCCCTTTTTCATACTTGAAGTTATTCGATAGAATGTCAAGACTATCGGATTGCCTTCCAATAAGAAAATGACTCGTGAGAATCACAATTGTGCTATGAATTTAAAGCCAAAATTAAGACAGTCTTCTACTTATCCATGGGAGTACTACATGATGTAAGAGTGATGAATTTAGTGAAGGCCAAAGAAATGTAGTTTGAATACACCTATCGCGATGTTTGAGAAATGCCAACTAAGAATTGAATGACGGAATGGGTACAGCGATAAAGTAAATTATACTTTTTGAGGCGGCTAACAATTTAACCATGAATTTTGTAATTATGAATGAATTAGTAGCAAAAGAACCATATTTAGCCAAATCAAAGCGCAATTGCTTTTACCAATTTACAGAATACAAGGAAATTCGGTCTGTAATAAAATGAAATATAAAAAATATTTCTTTTGGGCGACTTCCTCTCAGCGACCTCCTGACAAAAACTGAGAGCAAATAAATTTGCCATGAAAATTTTCTCAAAAATCTGACGCTGGAGACGACTTTAAACTATAGGTCATGTATAAAATTAACCCATTAATTCCCGAATTACTGTTTTTTCTAACGGTTACCGTTTTTTTTACACTCAATTTCCTCTCAGATTTCCAACTAAGGCAACCTCTGCTGGCAACTTAAGTTGCCACTGGGCACTAATGGGTTAACACACATAACATGGGTGGTGTGAGAAGCTTGCTTGTAATCCTGACTAAGAGGACAAAGAAGTAAGTTATCTTAAGTAAATATCGGTTAAGTCTACTTCAAATTACAAAATCATGACTTATTCTCGTAGTTTCAGCTAAGAAATGTCCGTAGCCTGTCTTTGACATCCTAATAGAAAAGTTGTTAAAGGCACCTGATCATCTATTTGATTTTATTATCCAAATTTATTTCATTAATGAACAAAAGTGTGTCCCAAAACATGGCCCCTATTTTTTTATGACTTCGTTGCTTTGTTTTTGGACAATTTCCAATTGCCGTATAACGTTACGTAGGAACAAAGGCTTCATCAAAGATGTGTTAAGAGTTCTACTCTTTCTCGTCGTTTATGCTGTCATGTCTGGATGTATCAGGCCTCTCAAATGGATTATTTGGAGGTTATTGTAGCCTCATTCAAAGCATAACATAACATAATTGGAAATTACGACCCTTCAGTCAGGATTATGGCCTAGCTTTTTACAAAACTCAATTTGTGTGTGTTAATTTCATACATGTGTGGCGGGACCTACAGTTTAAAGTCGACTCCGAAAGACAGATTTTTGAGACACGTTTCATTGCAATTTTATTTACTCTGAGTTTTTGCCAGAAATCATAAATTTTTTCATATTTTCGTTTTGATGTCTGATCTTAATATAAAAAATCAGAAAACCATGGTAATTTGGAATTTTTCGGGCTTGTAGTCAATCACTTTAATCAGAACGCCATGTCGCTTCTATTTTCTATAATTTATCTCCATAAATAGGCCTTTTAGGCGGGAAAATAAGCCATATTCTTCAGTAAATAGGCTAATAATTATAAAAATAAATACATGCCCTTACGAGATTATATGAAAAAAGGTGTTCAATAAATAGGCCTCTGCATAATAATATAATATGAAAATATATACTTTATCCAGATGAATATCATTTGAAAGGAAATTGAAAAGATGCGAAACCTCTGCCTCAATTAAAGTGTTTTCTTTTTTCAACGTTTTTAGTAGAACTGATTTGTGTGAAAATCTTAATTAGAATTGTATGTGTTCAACACAGGCAAAACCATAATTGAGAGTGAAAATTTCTATTAAATAAACACGATTTAAACACGATGCAATTTAAAATTTTAATTACAAATTAAATTCAATTTTAGTCTCCATAACAATGATTTCCACGAATAAACTGTAAATAAATTAATAAATAATTTATTATTACCCGTATACACTCATTTACTATTCTCTTGAAAATATTTTAATTAGGCGTCATTTATTCTACATCATGTACTAACTCTGAATGAATGACATCTAATTAAACGAAAATATTGTGCTAATACTACCTAACAAAACTATGGTAAAGGAGTAGGAAGAAAATGGAGCTGACTTATTGAATAAGTTTACATCATAAAGGACAGGAAGAAGAATGAATTTTTACTACGTTTAATACATCAAACAGACGTGCTTGACGACGAAAAGGGTGGGTGGGTATTGTATAAAAATATGCGATTTTTTTCAAAGAGTTTTCTGCAATCGTTTCTTGGTAACACGTTATTTAAAGTAACGATAAACAAATGAACGGTTTAATCCCCATTATGACAGAGTCAAAAATAATCAATGTGGAGGTCCTGCCAGCATTATTGTTATTTCAACGAGCACAATGGCTTATTAGACGTGAGACCACGATTCAAAACCCAGGTCAGACAAAACGAAATACGAAAATGTATTTCTTTGCAAAAACTCTGAGTAAATAAAATTGTCATAAAAAAGTTTCTCAAAAGTCTGTCGTTCGGGGTTGAGTTTAAACTGTAGGTCCCACCTCTCATGTTTAAAATTAACACACGCAATATATAGGTCGTAAGCCTGACTGAAGTATTGTAATGTCCAATTATGCTTGAAGCGAGACTTCACGTCGAATAAGCCAACACACTACTTACGGCGATTACAATTATAATCACTTACCCCTAGCAAATCAGACGACAAAGTCGGATTTGAAATAATCTCAAAACACTTCAATCTTGGTTTTTATATTCCTCACACTATCATCTACTGTGGTACTAGTCAGACTTAAATAATGGCTACAAAGACTTCCACAGCACGAATCCGGTATCATTATCACAAGTCGAGAATAAACCGCAACATTCGATTGTAACTGACATCAGAGTCAATGCGACATTGCAAATATCAAAGCTGACGAACTTATAAAGGATGCTACAACAGAAAATTTTAATGAATTCGTTCGATAGATTGGTCTTTCTCCGTAGAAGGACATACAACTGACACATACAACTGGACATTTGCAATCTGACCTACAATGGTTATAAAGGGTGTTTTTTTTAGAGGTATAGAACTTTAAGTTGCAATAAAACAACGATGGATTATTCGATTGACATGAATTTTATTTATCCGAAAGATTATCTTGTGGCATTACATTTTAAATATGATTTCTGGCATATGACCGCCACGGCTGGCACGGATGTAGTCCAATCTGGACGTCCAATTTTCGATGACTTTTTTCCAACATTTGTGGCCGTATATCGGCAATAATACGGCGAATGTTGTCTTCCAAATTGTCAAGCGTTTGTGGCTTTACCGCATAGACCAATGGCTTTACATAGCCCCACAGAAAGTAGTCTAGCGGTGTTAAATCACAAGATCTCGGAGGCCAATTCACAGGTCCAAAACGTGAAATTAGTCGGTCACCAAACGTGTCTTTCAATAAATCTATTGTGGCACGAGCTGTGTGACATGTTGCGCCGTCTTGTTGAAACCACATCTCCTGGACATCATGGTTATTCAATTCAGGCATGAAAAAGGTAGTAATCATAACTCTATACCGATCACCATTGACTGTAACGTTCTGGCCACCATCGTTTTTGAAAAAGTACGGACCAATGATTCTACTAGCCCATAAAGCGCACCAAACAGTCAGTTTTTCTGGATGTGACGGTGTTTCCACATGCACTTGAGGATTACCTTCACTCCAAATGCGGCAGTTTTGTTTGTTGACGTAGCCATCGAACCAGAAGTGCGCTTCATCGCTAAACAAAATTCGCTTATGAAAATCGGGAACAACGGTAATCTCGTTTTGGGCCCATTCGACGAATCTAAGCCTTACTTGATGATCGTTTGGCTTCAATTCTTGCACGAGTTGGATTTTGTAAGCACGCAAACCAAGATCCTTCCGCAAAATCTTCCATAAAGTGGATGGACACAGATCCAATTCCTGCGCTCGATGGCGGATGGACTCATTCGGGTCTTCCTCAATGCTACGCTCTACAGCAGCATTAGCTTCTTCTGTACGCACCGTACAGCGTCTCTGGGGATGCGAGTTATCAATAAGAGTAAACGTGGTGCGAAAACGTTCCATGGTTAATCGAATTAACTGCTCTGATGGACGATTTTGTCGACGATAAAATGAACGTAGTGCGCGATACGTTTTCCGCACAGAACCATTATTTTCGAAATAAAATTGCACTATTTGCAAGCGTTGTTCAGGCGTGAGTCTATTCATGATGAATTGCCAAACCAAACTGAGAATAAATCACTTGACAGCTATTAAATCGGTCGCCATCTTGAAAAGTAATGCCAACTTAAAGTTCTATACCTCTATAAAAAACACCCTTTACTTACTGACTTAATTAGCCGTTACAACCCTTTAATAAGAGCTGTGACCTCGCTTCTAACACCACCCATGCTGTATGTGTAAATTTTATCCATGAGTGGTGGGACTTTATTCCGAACGATAGGTATTCGAGAAGCTTTTTATGGCTTTTCATGGTATTTACTCTCAGAGATTTTGCCAAAAGAAATATTTTACTTGTTTGTTTTCGTTCAAGTTGTCTGATCTGGGCTATTGAACCATGGTCTCGCTTCTAGTAAGACAACAGACGACATACTAGACAGTACAACCTCTGCGCTGACCAACTTCTTTGATGAGTTCAGTGGAATTCGGTCAGTACAAAGACTGCGCTTACATGTGGCATTGCAACGGGTCGCTGTGCGTGCTTAAGTGGGATTAGGTATAAAAGCTACGTCTCCAACCTAACCTAATCTAACTTAACATGCAAGACTCCTGCCACTTTATTTGCAAAGAAGAGATGGGATAATGAATTCACTTGTTCAAGACCAGACAAAAAAATAGGAAAAAGAGGAAAATTTGCTTTAAGCCCTATCGGCTATAACGGATCTAGTGCACATATGTATGAAGGTTAACTTTACTTCACAACGATTTCTGTAGAGGCTGTAATAACAAGGATGTCCCCTCCCTCTATCACTGTGCAAAACTTGGAAACCAGAAGTGAAGGAATCTTGAGCACTCAGAATTTAGTGAAGCAACGCATCTAAACAAAGATAATTTGGATAAAATCTAGGATAAATGCTAGGCAGGAGTTATAGTTGAATGACGGTATAGGGGTACTATTTGTTGTTGTAAAACCGGGCCTTAAAGATTTGAGTCTTGAAATTTAAACAAATCTAAGAGCAACGAATAACGTATCTAAACGAAGATAAGTTGGACCAAATCTAGGATAAATGCTAGGCAGGAGTTATAGTTGAATGACGGTATAGGGGTACTATTGGTTTTACAAGCGGACCCTAACGATTTGGGTCTTGAATTTTAAATAAATCTAACAGCAACGGAAATCGTATTATAGTACCATATGAAGTGCGTATTAAAACAAACAAAAAATCGCTTTCCAGACGTCATTAAATTAATATTTTCCTATATACAGATTCATGGACAAAAAAAAAAAATTTAATTTGATTTGAAAAATTTATTTAAAAAATTTTCCATAATTTTAGCAATTTGCTGAGAACATTTTCCCGTCCATCATACACCGTCTGGGGAATACAATAAATATGTACATATTTGTAGTCGCCGGTTGGGCAATACATTTTTATTTTTTGTTTTGAATACATTCTCTTAATTTTTGTTTTATTTGTAAAATCATTTTGAAAATTAAATATTACACGCCCACGAAAAAACTATTTTAAGTCTCCTTGTGTTTATTTTCTTTAAACTGCCAATCAGTTACCAAGGGGCCACCTGTTACAGTTTTCAAACAGGAAAAACTTTTTTGCTTGAAGTACAGGAACAGATTTGAAAATGAACTTTTAGTTGGTCCAGGTTAAAAACGAAGACAAAGAATTGAGTAAACAGTTGGCAGATGTCGAACATAATAGGTTAGGTAGGGTATACATATGTATTTATTCCTATAGGTGACTAAAAATTCGTTCTGAATTAAACCTCGGCAAAGGCGCACAAATGTTTAGCTTAGTTTTCGAGTTTTAATAATTAAGAAGCTTAAAATCCTTCAAAATAAATGCGTGTGAAGATAAATTCCAATTTAACTAGCAAAGACAAAAACCGAAAATTTTAACAGAGCTAATGTTAAAGTTAACAGACCAATGTTAAGTGTTAAACAGTAGACACAAAAAATGGTCAAGGATGAAATCACTATTCCTTCCTTAAAAACCGGCCACGTTTCTGAGTTTCTCTGGTAATTCGCAAATTGTTTTCAAAATTGAAAAACTTAGACAAGAAAAATTCATTCGTCTGGGAAGGATGATCGATATTGTGGAAAAATGGGAGTTGCTGTAGTGACATCTGCAGATTATCGAGCTATCTACAGATTAAACCCTAAGCTGTCTCTAATAAAACCCAATTAGTAAGAAATCGGGCTTGGAAAATTCACGCATTTAGGATGACCGATATTGTGAGAAACTAGGTCGTAATCCTGACTGAAGGGTTGTAATGACCAATTATGTATGTATATTGTGGAAAAATGGGACTTGCTGCAGGTATCCCACTAAACATCCGTGATATCAAGAATTCGAAAACAAGTTTCCTTACGGTCGGGCGTTACTTGAAACCAGAGGTATGGGCGACGAACCAAATTGTTTTCTTTAAATGAGAAAAAAAATGCTCTGCAGAAATGGAACTACATCGCATAAAAGATGGACTTAGTGGGCTGGATAGTCGTAGTATCAAGCATTCCAAAAAAAGGTTTCCATATGGCCGAACATTACTTTTGTTTTCTTGAAATGAGTAAAAAAAAATGCTCTGTTTAACAGGGACTAAATTGGATAAGAAATGGACTGGCGAGGGAATGGACATCTTATCAAGGATTCCAAAACAGTTTTCGTTATGGTCAGCTGTTACTTGGGACCGGAGATATAGGTGACGAATAGGCAAGAACTCGTTAAAGGAAAATCTGTGCTTTCAGGACTGTGCCAGAACAAATACAATTCGAATGTATCTCATTTAAAGAAGTAGGAAGGTGCTTTTTAAAATCTAAAAACGTAACAATACACATTGAGTAACTCACACATAATTGGTCATTACAACCCTTCAGTCAGGATTACGACCTAGTTTCTCACACCACTTATGTTGTGTGCGTTAATTTTATACATGAGTGGTGGGACCTACAGTTTAAAGTCGACTCCGAACGACAGATTTTTTTGAGAAACTTTTCAGGGCAATTTTATTTACTCTCAGAGTTTTTGCCAGAAATCTGCTGAGAGGAAGTCGCCGAAAAAATACTTTTTGTATTTTGTTTTGATGTCTGACCTGGGGCTCGAACCCTGGCTTTACGTTTAATAAGCCAACACACTACCTACTAGACTACGGCTACGACTTTACATTGAGTAACAACTCACAACATTTTTACAAAAGGGTTCCTTTTTAGGCAATGAACCACTTTGGAACCAGCTACAGCAAACCAATCAGCTTCTCTGCTGGAAAAACTTGATCAACGAAACCTAGGCAAAGCAAGAAAATAATAAGGGTAGGGGGAGATGTGATTTGTGAGATCCCTAAGCTCCTTACAAGCAACGAAAAGGAATGATATTCATAAAAATCAATAAAGCTCCTACCTAAGGAAATAGTACCTAATAATATTGCCATATGATCGATTAAATGGAATGAAAATTCGTTTATTTTTGTTAAGTCATATTCAACAGTAATGGGTTAATAATTCCTTACAGTGTATTACAGGGCATTAGCCAAATATACGATAAAAAAATTACATATGCAAAGTATAAATACAACAATAAACGTCACGAGCAAAAGTAAAATGAAAAAAAAAAATAAAAACGAATCACGAGTAAGAACATTAAAAAAAACAAACAGAATTAAATAAAATATAAAAAAAAAACTTAAATGGAAATATCTTTTTAATGTTGTTGACGCTGTTCGCGTCTAAGCGAATTTCATTCATTCGTTCATGTCACACTTAGCTACATTGTGAAAATTCAATAGAAACCTAACAACCCAGCGAATATTTCAAGTAATAGAATTTTAAGATGCAATGCGGGGTAAAATATAAAGTACCTTTTTGTGTATCCTATCTACATACATACATAATTGGCCATTACAACCCTACAGTAGGGATTACGGCCTAGCTTCTCACACCACTCATGTTGTGTGTGTTAATTTTATACATGAGTGGCGAGACCTGCAGTTTAACACGTTCATCTCTATGTCAGTCATATGTGTCTGACGCTAAGAAGTTCTACATGAGCCATGTCAGTCATATGTGTCTGACGTACTCGATTTGGTAAATCACAAATGTCCGACGCAAACGACGCTATGTTCAAAACAACAGGTCATATATGGGGAATTTCGTGTCAAGTGACCCAATTTTTAAAATCGATGTCTTCCGATTTGAACAAATTTTTTAAAAAATTAAAAAAATTATTTTTGGAAAGATTGAAGAAATAGCTATCTAATATCCTTTGGAAATTTTTTGCTAGGACCAATAGGTGAAAAGTTACACACATTTTAAAAAAACCCTGTATGACCAAAATGTCCAACTTTGGCCCCCTCTAACTCCGGCAGTTCTGTGTCTGGCCTACTATCCAATAGTACGAAGCTTGGTGCAAATTTTATCCAAATCGGAAGACATCGATCCCCATATGTATGTCTGACATAAAAAATAGTGTTTTTCCGGGAATTTTGGCAAAAAAAATTTCTGTGATACAAGTTTCCTTGATAAATTTTTAACTAAATTATATAATAAAGTTACCGTGGCCCATGTAAAAATTTTTCTGATATTATCGTGCCGATGAACGTGTTAAAGTCGACTCGGAAGGACAGATTTTTGAGAAACTTTTCTTGGCAATTTTAGTTACTTTCAGAGTTTTTGCCAGAAATCTGCAGAGAGGAAGTCGCCGAAAAAATATTTTTCCATATTTCGTTTTGATGTCTGACCTGGGGTTTTAAGCGTAATAAGCCAACACACTACCTACTAGACTACGGTTATCTAGTATTTCTAATTATCGCTTCTTAAGAAATACATTTTTTAAGAATTTTAACTGGCGGAATTATGTTTTTTCTGGTTGCGGTATTGATATAAATAATTATAGATAAGATAAGAAGTGCTATTGAATAGGAATCTATTAAGATAAGTCTGGCAAAACGAAGTATATGTTGTCGACAAGTAGGGACATACGGCATTTTGGATCCCAGATTACGACCGATAACTATATGTTTAATAAAGTCATTGAATTTATTTTTATTAGATCCGCCGTTATCACCAAAAATGATGTCAGTCTGGAGATCAAGCGTAAGATCACTCTTGCCAAAAGGTGCTACTATGGTCTCAATAGGTAATTGAGTACCAGAGACCTCTCTCGTACGACAAAACTAACACTATACAAGACGCTCATCATCCCCATGCTTATTTATAGCACAGAAGCATAGACACTATTAAGTACTAATGCAGCAGCCTTAAGAGTAGTCCCACGTAAGATCTTCGATCCAGTGCAAGTTGGCGGCGATTTCCGCATTCGATCCTACATTGAGCTGTATAAGATTCTCAACGATGTGGACGTTGTACAGCGTATTAACATTGCCAGCGCCTGCGTTGGCTCGACCATTTCATTCGAATGGATGAGGATGCTCCGGCAAGATGGGTATTTTATGCGGGGATTTGCGGAAGTCGGCGAAGAGGACGACCTTGTTTGCATTGGAAGGACCAAGTCAGGGAAGTCCTGTCATCGATTGGTGTGACCAACTGGCGTAGGCGCGCAAGAAACTAAGGCGGCTGGGAGGATGTGCTAAAGCAGCATGAAATCCGATAATCTAATTGTTAATGGCCCATTAAGCAAGTAAGTTAAGATAAGAAAAAACAGTGCTTTTAACTGCCAAGTGGGAACATAGAAAAATTAGTTCAAATTAAACAAAATTTTAATACTTATGAAATTAAGTATTACATACATTCATTCGGATCAAATATAACTCGTTTTGTATGTTAATTTTATCTTATGTTAGATATACTCGGTCGTGTTATTAAAACATAAATACATATATAATTGGCCATTACAACCCTTCAGTCAGGATTACAGGCTAGCTTCTCACACCACTTATATTGTGCATGTGTTAATTTTACGCACGAGTGGCGGGACTTACAAGTTTAAAGTAGCCTCCGAATGATAAATTTTTGATAAGCCTTTCATGGCAATTTTATTTACTCTCAGAGTTTACGTCTAATAAGCGAACACACTACCTATTAGACTACGGCGACTTCTTGAAATTAAGTATTATTAATTGCTAATTTTGATACTTTTATTGCGTCAAAGATTAAAACGTGAATTTTCCAATTAATTATTGTATTATAAATGTACTAAGTAAGAAGCCTTTAATCGAAAACCTCTCAATAAATATGAACAAAATATGATATTGAACGTCCTCTTCTGCTACAGGCTAAATTGCTAACTCAATAACTTAGTATAGTATAAATAATTTGAAAAAATTTCGAAAATATAAGCACAGAATTAAACAAGAAAAGATACTTATATGTTATACATACATACCACAGTGGATTTAAAATCATAGACAAAGAAAAATACCATAAAAAGGAATATTTACCTGAAAAGAAACAAGGAAACAACAAATTATTTAGTACAGTGTTTTTATATCATATTTCTATATAATATTTACAAAGATATCAATATAAAAATTGCCGAAAAAGTACCTTAAATACAAAATAAAAAGTACCTTAACCTGTTAAGTGATTATGACGAAATATTTCGTCATACAGGAAATACTTCTGCAATGGATGACGACATATTTCGTCATAAAAATTTGCTTAATAGATTTAAACAGAATGAATCCCGGTAAATTCAGTTATTATATCTCAGACTTCATTAGTTATATATATGGTCCCAAACAATAACAACCTAACTCGATTTAAGTCAATATGAGTTCTGTATGCCACCATACTCTACTAACAAAACTTTATATTTACGTGAAAGTTATTTATAGAAAACATGTTTACCTAAGCTGTAATGAAGCCCCATTACATCTACAATAAGCGCTTATATATAACAAATTAGACTTGCATCATCGTTTTTGATCTTAGGCGCTTAGCAATAAATTTTTTCTCCTGCATTTCTTCATTTCTTCAGGAACACTGTTAAGCTATTATAGGATGGGGCTACAGATAGACAACTATTTGTGAAGAAGCTATCTTAGTTGTTTATGATGGCTCTCGAAGATGCATAGTCCGAGACCACACATACATATATCTGTTGTTGCGCGACGTCTAGAGTTTCTATTAATTGTGAAGAAGCTATCTTAGTTGTTTAGAGTGCCTTAAAGATGAATATTCTGAAACCACAGACATATCTGTTGTTGCAAGACGACTAGAGTTTCTATTATTTGTGAAGAAACTAGCTGTTAAGTATGACTGGATTCAATATTCTAAAAACTTACAAATTTCAATTTCAGATTGCCCAATAGCACACATAAATTATTGGGTATTATAACCAACTATCCAGGGTCACGGTCTGTTTTCTCACACCACTCATGTTGCGAGTGTTAATTTTTGCTTATGAGTGTTAATTTAACGTCCACACTAGATAGATTTGGAAAATTTTAATTTTATTCTCTGAGAATATGCCAGAATAATATAGGAAGGGGGTCAGAGCTGAGGTTCGAGTTCGAAGAGCTACTTTAGCAAGCGAACACATATTAGATTACGTTTAGACTACGTAAACCAATGATTGTTGTTTTTTTATTTGGAAGAAATGCGCATTCTTAAAAAGGAAATCGATTTAATTTATATTTTTTGTGATCTTATCGCACCGATAACAGACTTAAATTTTTTTTTTACCATTTTTTGTATCCTCGGTAAGCTTATTCTGGATAAATTTAAGGAAAGAATGAGGCTCGCATTTAACGACTTCTGCCGTGGATGCAGATTCGCTGAGGAAAAGGACTCTTATACACTTTCTTTGTCAGTGCCCGTCTCTTGTTAGGTGTAGATATAGGTTATTTGGCTCCCCATTTCTTTCAGCTTGACGGAGCTATCATCTATTGATATCAAGGATATAGCTTCGTTCATCAAACTTTCTGCCTGGTTTTCCACTGTAGGGTAGTCCGGCTTTTGATGTGCAGCCCTTGCGCTGACCAACTTCTTCCTCGTCCCTGGTCTTGGTGGAACTTGGTCAGTACAGGGACTGCGTTCACTCGTGGCATTACAACGGGCCGCTATGCGTTCTCAAGTGAGCTTTGTGATATCAGAGCTACCACTCCGACCTAAACCTAAACCTAAGCTCAATTTAGTGCAGGTAAGTTTTTGAAAATGTCAGATTAGGTTCAAAGACAATAAAATTGTAGAACAAAATTTATTTGGAATATCTCCCGTTTATATACAATCCAGTAAACAAAATATCTATTATTTGAGAGAGGAATTGGGTGCCTTGGTAGTCTAGTGGGTAGTGTGCTAGACTATTAGCGTGAGGGTCGTGGGTTCGATTCCCACCAGAGACTCTGGTCTGTGACACTACACCGAGCATATGGTCAAGTTACTCCTCTCGTATATAATTAAAATATAATTCGTAATTGTATTGTAATTAATAAATAAATAAATAAGAGTGAAACTACAAAATATCGGAGAACATTATTATTGGATTTTTAGTAAGGTTAGGTTTCTCCAGTATTCTTATTTTATACCAGCAAACAGCATCTTCATTCAAAGCTTAATGAGTTGGTTTTCGCAACACTTTATCTTGTGATTAAAATAACCAGTAAAGACCTAGAGAATCATACAAATAGCAGACGATTATTTAAAAAAAAAATGTTATTCGCTGGGTTAAGTCACGTCACTACCTTGGAATACACATTGAATTTAACCGCAATACAAAATTATTTAAATTTTCTAAATGAAATATTTTAAAACATTTTCCATTAATTTAAAATGTAAATACAATCAAATAAAATAGAAAATAAGAATTTAAATAAAATAAAGTGCTAAAATTTAATTTGTAATGTGATATAAAAATTTCTTAGAAATTCAATACAATTGCGGCGGCTATAAGTCATATGTTTGTTGGCAGCTAAAATGTTAAAAATAGTTTTAAACGAAATTAAGAAAAATAATACGAAAAAAAAACAAAAAAAAAAAGAAAAGAAAGAATAGGAAATGAAATTTGTTGTTAATAAATTAAGCAAACAGTATTACTCGTACATTTTTTGAAATGATGCCAGAAATACAAAAAGAAGTTTAAGTGCGTATTTTTTGTTAATACTTAGATAATTGGCCTCAGAATCATATTTAAACAACAGACTAAGAAGCTATTGTACTGAGCTACAAAATTATCACTTTTTATTTCTAAAGTTAAGTGGACCCTATTGTCTATTTCTTTTGTATATACTATGAGCACTATAACACAGACCATTTAGGTGTATTCATATACCAGAGCTAATTTTTTAGGATTCCAACTAAGAAAACTATTTATTTTATATGTGTGTGAAGATAAACTCGAATTAAAAAACCAAAGACGCAAACCCACACTTTTAGCAGCGGCACTTTTTGACTTCAAAAAGTCAAAACTGAACCAATCTGATAAAGCCCATAGAATTAGGACCTAATTATAGGACATATCGACGCCTCCATTTTATAACTTTCTAAGTGTACTTAGAACGTTTTTAATGTTCTTGCATTTTTAAATTCTACGTTCTCTAACTTAAATACTGTCAAAATTTGGTTAAGATGCACCGATCCGTTCCGAAGTTATAGGGGAAAATCTTCGAAGAATACACATATAGTCGTATGTTGCGTGAAAACTTTGAGAGCTTTCGAATGTTATAGAACGGAGGCGTCGATATAGTCGCCGTAGTATAGTAGGTACTGTGTTGGCTTATTAGACGTGAAGTAACGGTTCAAACCACAGGTCAGACATCTGCAACAAAACGATTTATGGCAAAACCTCTGTGAGTAAATAAAACAGAATTGCCATGAAAAAGTTTCTCAAAAATTTGACGTTCGGAGTCAAATTTAAACCGTATAAAATTAACACACACAACAAAAATGGTGTGAGAAGCGAGACCGCAATCCTTGTAGTGGGTTAAAGTGACTTATAGCTGTTGATTCCGTTTCACGCAAACAAAATAAAAAGGGGCCCTCAAAACAAAATTAGAATTATTGAGCGTAAATTCAGCAACAATAACCAGACGTTTCAAAGCTCATGGATTCATTCGCAAAGTTTAGGGAATTGGGAGCCGCACAAATTGAGGAAAAGAAATGTCGTATTGATAATATCAAGATAGTTTTACAATCCCTGTAGTCTAGTAGGTAGTGTGTTTGGTTATTAGACACACAGTTTTCAACGCTTTTAAATTTTGATGTAGAAAAGTGTCCTTTTGTGTGGCTCTTAAACATCAATACTTCGATGTACTACAGTGAGCGCCATAAGTGACAACACCCACTAAATTTTTAAATTTTCTATTATGTTCTTAAGTATAAAAAAGTTCCTTTATCATGAATTGTTGTTTTTGTTTTAACATTTTATAAGTAATAGATAACGTTTTTATTATTGGAAATTTATTCGACTATTCTCATTTACTTTTCTCGCTATCCTAAGAAAATGAATTATTTCAGTGGTGTTTACTCACTTTTGGCGCTCAGTGTATATCAAATTAATATTGAAAAACTACCTGAAGCGGAAATTGACTGCCAGGGATATGCAGATTATTTAGTCTTAATGGCTAAAAGTAAAATTTGAAGGGGCTCTCTGCAACATCGCTTAAAGAGGTCTTGAGATTATAGGCTCTTGATGAATGGCAGTGGGCCTGAGAAAAAAACCGTGCAAGCCTCCAAAAGAGTACCATCTACAGAAAGAAAAACTTCCTGAAGGAATAATCTTTATGACTCCTGGATGAGATAACACCACAGAAAATTGAGGGCAAATGTCTAGAAATAAAGTCCATGTCGATTGCACTGCTATAGACAGTGCCTTAGGAAAGGCCAGACATGCCTTAATGGTGTTAAAATACCAGTTATAAATATCGTATAAGCAATATCAGCAAATTGTAAACTGTTGCCTCTTTAGGAATGTTAGGATCACAATTATCCTAAGAGCTTAAGGCAATTAATTTATTTAAAAACGGATTCAAAATAAAGATCACAAAATACGCTATCAGACAAGGGACCGAAATTTTCCAATTTGGCTATGCTTGAACGAATGTTAAGCGTCTGATAAGTATCGCCACGTCCTTCTGAAAATGTTAAGTTGTATTGTTCTTTAAAGAATAACTAACAATATTTGATTACAATTTCATTTAATAATTTATAGATAAAAGCATTGCGGAAGGCAACAAAATAATGTCTGTGGCGGAAAATATACTAGTAGAGTCTCTATTTTTCGCTACTTTAATGCTTTTTTGATTTTAATACACACTTCTGCTATGCCACAAAATTTCTATAACATGCACTCACATAAAATTATAAATTTCCACTTTCTACTCAACGATTTAATGTTCTTTTAAGTTTTAAACACAAAAGCGATTCTATTGCAGCCTTCAGGCTGTTTAAGAACCACAAAAAAGAAAATTCGTGTTACTTTCAACACACGCACATCAATTATTTACCCATCATTAGCGAACTTTGAATGTCGCGTGGAAAAGGTCTTTGGCCGTTGCCATAACATTTTAAACCCAATTATCGATTCATGATGTTGATTTACAACTTTGACATTAAACAGAACAGAACCGAACAGAACACAAGAACACAAACAACATAAACAGCAAAAAAAATATTAAAATTTTAAAAACTTTTCACCACTCATTGCTGCGGAAAATGTTTAGCACCAACACCACAGCAGCAGCCCTCAAGGCATTTAAAATGAACAGCCAAACTCGCTTTTTTGTTTTGTTTTGCACTTTAAAATAAAACATACGAACGTATTCGAAAGACAAAAAAAAAAACAGTGTGTGACATGACACTGACGACTAAATCAAGTGTAAAATGACAGAATGAAAATCAAATACTTTTTTGTTTTGCCTTTAATACGATTTTCATACACCGTTTCCATTTAACGGAAAGAAAAACAGGGTCATTGGATCAAAACTACAACAACAGATTGAGTACAAAAGCTTTTTTTGATTTTCATTCTGAGAGCCAGCCATGATTGGAGTGGTGGCTTTCATTTGATGGCAATGTTTCGGTGGTTACGTACATATCTAAATAGAATATGGAAACAAAGGCAGTTCTTGTCGGCTTAATAGTATAACAAATCTGTTAAGACATTTTACCTTGAAAATAACAAAAAATCATGGTTAAAAACCAAGTGGTAATAAGAACATTGAGAGTCGCTTTACTGATATAGTAAGATCTATAACTTCGATAGCATTTGGTGACTGAAGCGACATTATAACGACCGCTTAAGGCAGGTATAAAAGCTGGACACTCAAGCAATTTTTAGACTTGACTTGGAGTGACTCAAACTAAAATTACGATTGAAAAAGAGAAAACGTCGTTGGTCTACTGTCACTATAAATAAATTAAGGCCGAACTGCAACTCCAAGATTTAAAATTTCTTGTTAAGGTTTGGCATGTTGCTGGTGGAATTTTTCAGCTTTAATTGCAGTTAAATAGATGATAATGAATTTAACTGGGAAAGTAACTTCAGAGGATAGAATATAACAATACTGTCTGACAGTCAGCCTAAAATGCAAGTACTTAGGTTGTATGAGGTTGACTCCAGATAAGTACAGATTGTCTCAGCAAACTGACAAGCTGATTAGGCTAGGAAAATAGGGTTGTGAGAAGTCTTATTAGACGTGGGACCATGGTTCAAACCCCAGACCATACATGTCTAACAAAACGAAATACGAAAAAATATTTCTTCGGCGACATCCTCTCAGAAAATTTCGGGCAAAAACTCTGAAAGTAAATAAAATTGCCATAAAAAGTTTCTCCAAAAAAATCTGTCGTTTAAACCGTAGGTTCCGCCACTCATGTATAAAATTAACACACACAACATAAGTGGTGTGAGAAACTAGGACGTTGTACAATGGGTCAATTCGACCTCCGGGTACTGTACTTGTCTTAATTGACAAGTACACGTCCTCTAACCTAACCTAACCTATGAAAAGGAATTCAATAAAATGTTAAGTTTTATGAGTTTTTAAAATGTCATATTTTCTAATAAGATAGCAAAAGCAACGTCTGCTATTAGCATCAGCATATTTCAAACGAGTGAGTATTTTAAGTATTTAAGTCGCTGTAGTCTAGTAGGTAGTGTGTTGGCTTATTAGACGTGAGGCCACGGTTCAAACCTAAGGTTAGGCGTCTCCAACTGAACGAAACATGAAAAATATTTCTTCGGCGACTTCCTCTCAGCAGATTTCGGACAAAAACTCTGAGTAAATAAAATTGCCATGAAAAGTTTCCCAAAAAAATCTGTCGTTTAAATCGTAGGTTCCGCCACTAATGTATAAGATTAACACACACGACATAAGTGGTGTGAGAAGCTAGGTCGTAATCCTGCCATACATTTATGTATGTACATATCTATAGGCTGCCTGACCACTGCATTGATTTCCAAACAGAGGTCATCGCAAATTTTGAAATCGACGCAATGCTTGTTGAGTGGCGCGATATTTCCTGAAAATCTCTCCAATAATTCGTACAGCCAGGCTGTAATTAAGTCCCTAACGAAAGTAGTTTCAACGTCTGTCTGTCCATGAATGCCGAGGGTATCTTTGAGAAATTTCGGATCATTCAAAGGTAACTCTTATGTGGGATATATGGGACAGATTTTTTAGAAACTTTTCATTACAATTTTTTACGCTCAAGAGTTTCTGCCAGAAATCTGCTGAGGGGCAGAAGCCGAAGAAATATTTTTTCATATTTCGTTTTGATGGAGATGTCTGACCTGGGATTTTGAACAGAAGCCTCATGTCTAAGCTAGCCAGCCTATAAGAAAGTTTAAAATCAGGACCCTTGCTAAGTGTAAATTGCAAAGGTCCCATTGGAAACAACTAGTAAAGAGTAGTCGATTGGTAATTATAATTAAATTTGTAAAGCCGTTTCAGAATTTTCTCTATCGTCAGTGGTAGAGGGTGTCACAACATTTACAGCGTGACAGATTGAGGGTTAAAAAGAAAAATCTTATGTTCTTTTCTTGTGTTTAAAGTAAAATAAAATTAAAATATAATACAATAAAAATGTTAAAATATTTATAATAAATACTTAAGTATGTATGTATACAATAATAAAATTTGGGCAACATGCCAAACAGTGTCATTCACTGGGTGTTGTTTCCAAAAATAAGCATGTTTTTTAAAAAATAAGATAAACAATAATAAAAACACTAAAATAATTTAAACAACAATGCAATAAGAAAAATATGATGATAGTTTTAAAAGTTTTATTATCTCAATTAAATACGTATAAAATATGAATAATTTTTGGATACAAAGAAATCCAATTAGAAATGACAAATTGAAAAATTTGTTTAAAAAAGATTGCAGAAAGATTCCATAATAAATTTATTAAAACTAAATGGAATGAAGCTAAATACAGAAGATGCAAAGCCAAAAATCTCTTTAAAATCCAAAATTTCTATTCAAAGTGAAAATATTTTTTTTATCACATCTACTATGGCGAGAAGCAATAAATTTTCTAAATGGCAAGAAGAAAGGCACTTCTGTTTTGTCTTTTTTTTTGTTTAATAGAGGTCACTTTCAACACCCCCTACACATGCCAGAATCAATAGATGACATTCGACAATGTGCGAAAAAAATAAAAAAAAATAAAGGAGAAGGAAAATATTTTTTTTAACGTCATTGTCGGCAAAATGCTGACAGACAAACAATTTTTTACAAAAGTTTTTTCTATGTTGGCAGATGAAAATAAAACAAATTTTTTTTTTTTGGTTCTTTTTTGCAAAACACACGCACTTCTGAAGGTCTTTTGGAAGGAAAATTTCGTTTGAAATTCGAAATAAATCAAAAAATGAAAGGGAAATACACAAGAATAATACTGTCTTATAGTTTATATTTGTTTGGCCTCCCAAGAAGTACACTCAGCAACAAAAGTATACATACGGTTAACAAATTTCAGAAATTTTTTAATCAATCCGTTTTCGTTGAAAATCTTTATAGTTTCCTCGATTTTAAGACAGTCTTTTGCATTGGTTCAGAAATTTGTGAAATTTGTAAATTGGATGCATACTTTTGTGGGCCTGTGCAAGGCCACAATTCAGTTCTATTTCAGAAATTTATTAACCAATGCAAAAGACCGTCTTAAAATCGAGGAAACTATAAAGATTTTCAACGAAAACGGATTGATTAAAATATTTCTGAAATTTGTTAACCGTATGTATACTTTAGTAACTGTGTGTACGTTTTGAAATCGTGAATCTATAGCCTGATTGTTGCCCTTTTAGCAGGCATGCAGAAAGACTCAGCATTCCGACTAATGACTTGCAGTAGCTGTGGGTCTGAAGAAGAGACTGTCTTTCACCCCATATGTCAGTGCTCTGCTCTTGTTATAAAGAGACGGAGGTTTCTGATCTCTCATTTTCTGACATCTTTGACTAATGACTTGCAGTAGCTGTGGGTCTGAAGAAGAGACTGTCTTTCACCTCATATGTCAGTGCTCTGCTCTTGTTATAAAGAGACGGAAGTTTCTGATCTCTCATTTTCTGACATCTTCAACCTACTAACTCCCTAATATAAAAATTACTGCCATAGCAATATTTATTTTGAATTCGGGATGGTTATCTATTGGCAATAGTTAGCCTCCGAGTAGAATAAATTGCGGTATCACAATGGACTTTAATGCTGGCCTACGTGGAATCTCTTTCTTGGAGGGGGTCCGCCACTTAACCTAACCTAACCTACTAGTTGGTAAAATTATATACGATCTCAGCTTTCGTCTATCAATTACACTCAGCCACAAAAGTATACATACGGATAACACATTTCAAAAAAATTTTAACCAATCCGTTTTTTTTTTTTGAAAATATTTATAATTTTCTGACATCTTTCTTCGATTTAAAGACGGTCTTTTGCTTTGGTTCAGAAATTTGTTAAATTTGTAAATCGGATGCATACTTTTGTGGGCCGGTGCAGGGCCACAATTCAGTTCAATTTCAGAAATTTATTAACCAATGCAAAAGACCGTCTTAACATCAAGGAAACTATAAAGATTTTCAACGAAAACGGATTAGTTGAAAAATTTCTGAAATTTTTTAACCGTATGTATACTTTAGTAACTATGTGTAGATAATCTTGTCTGTCAGGTCAATGATCTAACACAGCAGGATCTATGCTACAGAAAACAAGGCGCTGAAACGCAAGCTACAGTTTTAACAAAGTTAGGGACTTATTGAATTAAGCTCTCAATAATGGATCAAAGCATTCTATCACAAACGGAATAGTTTTATAAGAAATGCGTATATTATATGAAAATATGATTTTTTTGGGGAAAGGACCCCTCACTTCATTATAATTTGTCAATGTATTATCAAGTAAAACAGTAAAACACCCGCTATATTATATTACCACTCAGGGTTATATTTCATTGTTGATATACAGGGACCTTGTAGATACATGATGTATCACAACTGCTATGTGTACTCAAATGAGCAAAATATGCATACATACAGTCATTACATTAGTCATTACAACCCTTCAGACAGGATTACGACCTACCTTCTCACACTACTTATGTTGTGTGTTAATTTTATACATGAGTGGCGGGACCTACAGTTTAAAGTCGACTCCGAAAAACAGATTTTTGAGAAACTTTTCATGGCAATTTTTATTTACCCTCAGAGTTTTTGCCAGAAATCTGTTGAGAGGAAGTCGCCGAAGAAATATTTTTTCATATTTTGTTTGATTGGAGATTAATAAGCCAACACACTACCTACTACAGTATGACGACTTCTAACATACTACGTATTAAGTCAGTCAGGTGGAATGCAATAACGCCGAATTTGTTCAAATTATGTGTTTTGGGAATTGGTTTTGCCCTTTATAAAGGGTTCAACAAATAACTTTTTTTTTTGAAAATTAAAAAAAAAACTGAATATTTTTTCAAAATTCTTCTTTTATTTGAAAGTACAAGCTTTCCGGTTAATAATGGAAAATAATTTCATTCAAATGGCTGCCTCGGCTGGCCATGCAGTAGCCTACACCAGAAGATGCCGATTTTGGCAAAGAAAAAAAATCATCTTTTCAGATGAAGCTCATTTTGATCTTGGCGGATATGTAAACAAGCAAAATTGTCGCATTTGGGGCACAGAAAACCCGCACGCATACATTGAAAAGCCGACGCCCCCAAAACGAGTCACTGTTTGGTGCAGATTTTGGTCCAGAGGCATAATTGGACCATTTTTCTTCGAAAATGAGCAAGGAGTGGCCGTTACAGTCAATGGCGATCGTTATCGGGCCATGTTGCACGTGCCACACAGCCGAAGCTACACTCGATGTTTTGTGCCCTGTTTTTGAAGATCGCATTATCAGCCGCAGAGCTGATAAGATAAGTGTTACGCCGACAAGCCAGACACAATTGACGCTTTAAAGGACAATATTCGTGAAGCCATTGGTGAAATACAGCTGCACACAATCGATAAAGTGCTTACAAATTGGACCGACCGTGTAGGCTACTGCATGGCCAGCCGAGGCAGCCATTTGAATGAAATTATTTTCCATTATTAACCGAAAGGATTGTACTTTCAAATAAAAAAAGAAATTTGAGAAAATATTCAGTAGTTTTTTTTAAAGCATTTTCAAAAAAAAAGTTATTTGGTGGACCCTTTAGTATCCGTACACTATGCTTGAAACGATTACTATCCTGAACAAATGTTCTTTCAGTTTACAATGCCCGACCGACCAGGAAACCGGTAACTATTCTCAGGCTTTTTCTGTCTACTCTGAAGCTTATGAATTAAATCTCTTGTCATTGTAATTATTTAGAAAACTTTCAATTATTTCAAAACGGACTTTCTTCATATTCTCTCTAGCTGAGCATACTTTTCACAACTCTTCTTCCCACTTCACAGAAAGGCTCTGGTACTACCCGGCTTCTGGTTAGGGCTGTACGTTGTGTAAAGAATACAAACATATTAATTAATGCCCTAGTAGTCTAATGGGTAGTGTGCTCAACTATTAGCCGTGAGGGTCGTGGTTTCGATTCCCACCAGAGATTCTCTAGTCTGTTACACTGCACTGAGTTACTCTGCTCTTAATAACTTACGTAGAATTTGTAATTCTATTGTAATTAATTATTAAATGAATAACAAAAAATAATAATTAATTAATAAATAACAAAAAATAATATAGTATACTTAGGGCAAGGGCATCCACTCATACATATGTATGTATATGACCTATTAAAGCAATAAAAACATGATTTTTTTAACATAAAATTCTCTACGATTATTTAGTTCTATTTTTAATACAAAATAATTAATTACGATTATTATTATATTTTTTTCAGTTGCTTTTTACACATTTTTTTCTCTGTTTTTTTAAAATGAATGCACCTCTCTCCCATATATTTTTCACAATTATTTTGCAACATTTTTATAACAATTGACACTTTGATTGCCATTGTCATATTAAAATAATAAAAAAAAATGTTTTGTTTTAATAATAAAATTTAAATTATTTTGTTTATTTATGGTAATAAAAACTAAACAATAAATTTATCACGCCTTTCAAACGTGTATGTACTTTAACGTGTAAAATGCAACAAAAAAATTTAAAAAAAAATTAAAAAAAAAAAAAATTGTATGTCGAATACAATATATTTTTGTAAAGGGTCTTAAACAAATAAATTCCCCCCTTTTATTTATTATTATACATACATTGTTTTTGTTTTTTTTTACAAATTTGTTTAAATAGTTTTGGTTTTCACAATGAATGTAAAATTCAAATTTAAACATTTCACCGTATTGCAGACAGTTGTTAAGCTGGCGTTGTAAACTTGACGTCGTTCGTTGATTGCTGATGCGAAAATAATAAACACAACATACAGGTGGTGCTGCCACATTAGGGGCATTCATAGTCTGTTAGTCATTGTAATGAGTACGATTTGGGTCCTAGGTTAGGTTAGGTTAGGTTAGGTTGGAGGACGTGTACTTGTCAATTAAGACAAGTACAGAACCCGGAGGTCGAATTGACCCATTGTATAACGTCCTAGTTTCTCACACCACTTATGTTGTGTGTGTTAATTTTATACATGAGTGGTGGGACCTACAGTTTAAAGTCGACTCTGAATGACAGATTTTTTTGAGAAACTTTTCCTGGCAATTTTATTTACTCTCAGAGTTTTTGCCAGAAATCTGCTGAGAGGAAGTCGCCGAAAAAATACTTTTTGTCTTGATGTCTGGCCTGGGGCTCGAACCCTGGCTTTACGTCTAATAAGCCAACACACTACCTAATAGAATACGGCGACTTCTAGGGTCCTAGGTAACACACATTTTTTTCGTATTATTTAGTCTTTCTTTTATTTTAATTAAAACCAGGTTTTATTCGTTTAATTTAAAATAAAATTTTATTAATTTTTATTAAATTCTGCCTTCCTACCAAAAATTTTATTATCTGTACAGTTAACGGCTTTGAAATTGTGAGTTTAATTGCAATTGTTTTAATTAAAAAAATAAAAATCATAATAAAAAGTAACCTTTCGAAAGCCCTGTAACATTTGCAGATATTTAAAGGAGTGATTACATTATATTTACGTGATTGCATTATTTATTTCTTATAAATTCCGTCTTCATTCATGCTTAGTCAAAAAGAGCAGGTTCGCAAAGGTAAAAAAGGACAATAAAAAGTGTAAGTTAGGTAATATACAGAGCAATACTAGTTAGAGTGGAGTAGCCTAAAAGAAAGTAAAACTGATCAAACTGATACAGTTAAATATAAAACAAAAGGTGGTAGAAAAACAGTAGAATAAAGCAGAGAAGAATGATTCTTCAATAAGGTAGAAAGAAGTCGACAAAGGAGAGTAAACTAGAATAAAATATAGTAGAATAGAAACGAAGAGAAGACGCCGTAGTCTATTTAGGCTTATTAGACGAGAGACCACAGTTCAAGCCCTAGCCCATCTTAAATACAGCGAAATTTGAAATTTAACTAGCAAAGACAAAAACCCAAAAACTTTAACAGAGCAATGTCAAATATTTAACAGAAGCTACAAAAAATGGTCAGGGATGTACTCCCCCAAATATACGATATCGGAAATAGGATGTATCTATTCCATTCCGTAAAAATTATTCCCCCCCATGTTCCTGAGTGGAACGTTCTCTCTGGTAATTCGCAAATTATTTTGAAAATTGAAAAATTTAGCCAAAAAAATTTAATTGTTTTAACAATGTCTGGGAAGGATGATCGATATTGTGGGAAAATGAGACAGGTGTCCCTAAGGTCGGGCTATGCTTGGAACCAGAGATATAGGCAACGAAGCTAATTGTTTTCTTCAAATAAGCAAAAAAGTGTTCTGTATAAATGGGTCTACGTCGGCTAAAAAAATGGACTTGTGTGGGAAATGGGTCTTAGTGGCTAGCCGTGGTATCATGACAGTTTTCGTTATGGTCGCTTGTTGTCTGGACACATGTTACGTAGCTTTCCTCCAGTCACCGTAGGAATAAAAATCCTCTTGCATTCTTTATTGACTCTGAGGGAAATGAGCGTATTTTATAAAAGCATATGACTTTTAGTCGTCGTGGTCTAGTAGGTAGTGTGTTGGCTTATTAGACGTGAGGACTCGGTTCAAACCCCAGGTCAGGTATCTCCAACTGAACGAAATATAAAAAAATATTTCTTCGGCGACCTCCCATCAGCAGACTTCTGGCAAAAACTCTGGGAGTAAATGAAATTGCCATGAAAAGTTTCTCAAAAATCTGTCGTTGGGAGTCGACTTTAAACTGTAGACCCCGCCACTCATGTATAAAAATTAACGCACACAACATAAGTGGTGTGAGAAACTAGGTCGTAATCCTGACTAAAGGGTTGTAATGACCAATTATGTATGTATGTATGTATGTATGTATGTATGTATGTATGTATGTATGTATGTATGTATGTATGTATGTATGTATAGGACTTTAAGCGCGAAGAAAACCCGTTGCAAATTTCCCAATCGAAGAATTTGATAAACCAGAAATATTTTCTTCGCTACACACTGCAATTAATTCCTTTAAAGCTCTACACTTTCCTTGAACTTGTTTATCAAATAATTGGTTCAGCATTCCATGCTGTTATACGGGAGGGAGCCCAACAACAGTCTAGAAAATAACTCGACCAACAATAGACGCACTTTGACCTTTGAAGAGGCTGAAATAGAACTTGTCGCAAGTCACACACAGTGCAGGCACTGCAGTGCAAGAACAACAACAACAATTGCAAATCTACACGTGTCTGTTGTTGTGGTTGTTGTTGAGAATGCTATTTTTGGTTGCAGGTATACAGAATTTATGCTGGAACATGTACTGTTAGATGCACACTTGAATGCAAATAGAAGAGGAGAGAAAGAAATACTACAGACATGACAGTACTAGAGACAGTACAGTTATGCATGAATAGGAATGAAACCAAGAGAAAAATTATTAAAAATGTTAAAGAACTTAATTAAAATAAAAATCTAAATTTATTTCAATTTACTATTGAAAATGTAAATCATATCTCTTTTTCAACACGATAAGAATGTGAATTCTAATCTTTTAAGTTCATAGCGACCTAAATATACCACAAAAAAATTTAATCAAAATTAAAGTTGGTATCAAAAGATGGAAAATTTAAAGTTTTATTGATTAGTTGGCTGGCAACACTGTATTCAGGTTAAAGCAAACATTAGGGAAGTAACTATTCGTATACCGACAGCTTTAGGTTGGGTTAGGTTAGGTTAGGTTAGGTTAGGTTAGGTTAGGTTAGGTTAGGTTAGGTTAGAGGACGTGTACTTGTCAATTAAGACAAGTACAGTATGCGGAGGTCGAATTGACCCATTGTACAACGTCCTAGTTTTTCACACCACTTATGTTGTGTGTGTTAATTTTATACATGAGTGGTGGGACCTACAGTTTAAAGTCGACTCCGAACGACAGATTTTTGAGAAACTTTTTCACGGCAATGTTTATTTACTCTCAGAGTTTTTGCCAGAAATCTGCTGAGAGGAAGTCGCCGAAGAAATACTTTTTGTATTTTGTCTTGATGTCTCGCCTGGAGCTCGAACCCTGGCTTTACGTCAAGTAAATTTATTTAAATTTGTAAAGCTAAGAGAACCCTACTGTAAACAGCGTTCCACATGCATTAAAACACACATTCCAACAATACCTTCATGTATGTGGAAAAATTGTGAGTGTGTGTGCTCACATGGGTACATGTGTTATAAAATGCCGTTGGAGGTCAAGTAAATAAATCCTTTTATATTTTTCTTGTTTTTATTTTGCAGAAAAATAAACATTATATACATATATACGTATCTACATACATACATAGAAAAATGTAAAAGAAAGAAATAAAAAAAAGTTGTTTAAACAACAAACAAACATAAAGGAAAAACGCACATAACATATATAAACATTAAAATGAGATTTGTTGTATTATTTTTTTCCAGAATATATTTCCTGTAAACTAAAGAAAACAGTTGTTGTCTATAGCATGTGCGGTGTGAGAGTGTATGTGTGCTAATAAAATATAGTTTTTCTCAATTCCTTTACAGACACATGGACGAATACATGGTGGAGGAAATTATTTTCTCTTTGTTTTGTTTTTAATTGACATTTTTACTCATATTGTTAACACTTCTCTTTCTATGTATAGGATAGATTACTGGCTGGCTGGAATACAACGTCAAATACAGTGGCTAACAGTAAAAATGGTACGCCTGGGAACGTGTAACATAATATTGTAAAAAATGTATGAAATTAAAAAAAAATAGAATGTACGCATCAAATACTCATGGAAATTAGTGAAGCACACGCATATGAGAGATTTAAGCTGAAACAATGCGTTTAATTCCGTAGTACTCGCGATAGTATCATGGCATCAACAAGGTCGAAAATGTATATGTCTAAAGTACAATTGAATGTGTCATGATTTCCATCCATGATAAACGAATATGAATGAGAGTGGTTTTGTTTTCTTTTTTTTTTTTTTTTTTTTTTTTTTTTGTAAACAACAATATTTGTAGCAAGTTAAACTCATGCTTGCATATGTATGAGTTTGAATATGTTGTTAGGGATTTAAGGAACACAAAAAATGAGAATAAATGTATACATGTACATACATATGTATGTATGTGTAATAAACTAGATAAAGTTCACTAAACTTTTTTTTTTTACTAAACATCGACATTTAACGGTTTATTCAGCCATTAAAAAGGAGAGGCTTGCATGCAAGTAAAAGATAAACAAAGTGGAGAAAGAGACAGTGTTGTCAACATGTTCAAAGGAGTACAACATATTCCCTACTGATACGATAAAGCGCTGATTAAGTGCTTTTATTTAAGCTACAAAAGAGTAAGAAGAAAACCTATTTTCTTTTAAATAATTTAATAAAATCAAATTATTTTTGGCGTCATTTCATGTTAGTATTTATAAAACAAATCTTTATTATTTTTTTTAATAAATCAGGCCATATTTAATTCAATTTTTTTATGCCTTGCGGCTTCTGTATGCCATTGCGTTGAAAAAAACCGAGAATGATTAAAATAAAACGAAATAAAAATAGGTTGGGTTGACACATGTCGCATTTTATATTTTTGTATTAAAAAATAATAAAAAAAGTATGTTTAAATTATTTTTAAACAATTAAGCTTTGATTTTTTTTATCGAGTTTTTATACATTAAACGGGGACACTTATGAAGATGTTATGAACAATACGAGTACAAATAAACGTGAAATATCTAAAGGTTGTAGGGATTTTATGCTTTTGACCATGAAGCTTTGGAGTTTGCATCAAAGTAACTTTGAATTATAGGAAACAAAGATGAAATATTAAAGTTTTGCTCAATATTTCTCTTCATTACTGCAACGCAGTTTATCACTGGGGTCTAGTATTCACTAAAACGAGTTGATCAAAGCATGGAAAAAATTGTTAAATAAACAGCGTGGCATACATGATCAAACTGTTTGGAGAAACCTGGATGCACAAGGAAACTCTATATTTTGATTCTTCATGAATGCAAAGTGGATCAGGTACGATAACAATGTCAGAAAAAGATTATGGACGAAGCAAGATGAAGTGAAAAAGACAGAATTGACATCCAGAGAGATAATGCTACGTGCCTTTTTTGTTAGGAACTTCTAGAACCCTGTTAAATGATTGATTCTGATTGTCTCTGTCAATCGTTAACAGGATTGAAGCAAACAATTCATGTAAAACGGACAGAACTGATCAATAGAAATAGTGTTGCATACCAGCATGACATGACCACATCACACAAACTTTTTTTGACAAGACAGAAACGGAAAAAGCTTGGCGGGTAAGTTTAAATGCATCCAACAAGGTTTGTTTCAATCTATCCGCTGAGAATAAATTATTAAAAACATTATTGATGGAAGAACAAACAATAGGGGTTTATTTCTTTTTTAAACAATATCGCGTAATCCATTAAGTGGTTTCAAAATCATCTGTCTGACGAGACTATCAACTGTTAAATATCTGCAGTATCATTTAATGAAAATGTTCTCTCTCCGTTGAGGAAATCTAAGTAAAAAGGAGTGAAAAGTTTGCTATTTACGAAAATGGGTCGCTTAACAACCGCAGAACGCATACATACATACATACATATATACATAATTGGCCATTAATTGCCATAACCACCTCAGAGCAAGCCTTTGCATAATCACAATATAAACAATGCCGAAAATATCGCTTCTATTAGAGAAACTATGGCGGATAATCAGATAATACTACATAATGATGGTTTGTTGCAGCTAATACAGAGGCGATCATTGAAATAAAATTGCAACTCGTGCAGAGTGACAAAGTACAAGCATTAGAATAAAATAAATCTCGTCGAAATCAAATTTGATTTACAGTAATCTCTCGATTTACGTCGCAGTTGGTTCCAAAAAAGGCGACGTAAATCGAAACAACCGAATTTCATATTGCTCATACTACAAAGCAGTATGTTTTTAACAAGGAACTTAAAAAAGTTACTGTAATCCCTCGATTTACGTCGCAGTTGGTTCCAAAAAAAGGCGACGTAAATCGAATGACGACGCAAATTCAAGTTAGAGGGAACAAAAAATTTGACGACGTAAATCGAAACAACGTTAATCGAAGCGACGAAAATCGAAGGATAACTGCAACTTTACTTTTGAAATCGAAAAATCGATAACAGGTGATACGGTTTAAACTACGGTTTAAACCCCAGGTCAGACATCAAAACGAAATATGAAAAAAATATTCCTTAGGCGACTTGCTCAGATTTCTGGCAAAAATTCTGAAAGTAAATAAAGAATTGCCATGAAAGGTTTCTCAAAAATCTGTCATTCAGAATCGATTTTAAACTATAGGTCCCGCCATTCACGTCTAACACACACAACATAAGTGGTAATGATCAAATATGTATGTACATTAGGGTGGCCCCAAAATGAAAGTTGCGAATGTTCCCGACTAAAATGAAAGTTTGATTCATTCTAAGACTACGTTTCTCAAAATTTTTGTCCTGGGGTCAATATTTGGTGAGCTGGATCAAAGGATAAAAAAGTCCTTTTTTGAGGTTTTTTGGATTTTTTTCATATTTCTTCCAAAGGAACTATATATAAATTTGGTATCATATGAAAGGTCTTTAAGAGGCGCTTTCAATAGGTTACAGAAATTTAAAAAAAAATTTGAATATTTAAAAATTTTGAAAATTTGGGACAAAATTTTTGTTTTTTTTAAATTTTTCATAGAATTTACTTAAATAAATTGTTGAAATTTCTTGATTATAAAGACCATGTAATTTCACCAAAATGGTTTTTTCCGTTTTTCAAAATTCAGTCTAGTTCAATTTTTATTAAAAAATTTTTAAACCTAATTTCTTCTCTATCTGACAACCTATGTTAACTCAATTCATATATGTAGTGGGCATAAAATAACGCAAATTTTATAAGCTTTCCATTGATGTATAATTTCTTATACTTTTATTTTGTTATACAACGAATATTTCTATTTAAACCAAAACATTTGCGATACATCCCGCTATAATGTAATTTGCTTGTTATTCCGTATTTTTATTTTTTTAATGTTGTTGGTTTTTGTTGTTTATTTTTAAAGTAATGAAAGAATTGTATTAAACCAATGATAAATTTAAAGCCAAAAAATCTCTTTTTTATTTTTTACAAAAAAAATCTGATGCCCATTACTCGTATGAATTGAGTTAACAGAGGTTGTCAGATAGAGAAGAAATTAGGTTTAAAAAATTTTTAATAAAAATTGAACTAGACTGAATTTTGAAAAACGGAAAAAACCATTTTGGTGAAATTACATGGTCTTTATAATCAAGCAATTTCAACAATTTAGTTAAGTAAATTCTATAAAAAAAATTAAAAAACACAAAAATTTTGTCCGAAATTTTCAAAATTTTTGAATTTTCAAAATTTTTTTTAAAATTTCTGATAATCTATTAAAAAAGCCCCTTAAAGGCCTTTCATATGATACCAAATTTATATATAGTTCCTTTGGAAGAAATATGAGAAAAATCCAAAAAACCTCAATAAAGGACCTTTTTATCCTTTGATCCAGCTCACCAAATATTGACCCCAGGACAAAAATTTTGAGAAACGTAGTCTTAGAATGACTCAAACTTTCATTTTAGTCGGGAACATCTATACCTTATTTTTTCTCCATACAAACGGCGCCACCCTAATGTACATATGTATAATAATCCAAATAAATTAAACATGTACCGAGCCCTGTCTCTACTACTCTACTACTACAAAAAACCGATTTTCGTAAGCCTTTATTAAGAAGAATTTTTTACCAAGAAAATTATTTTATACAGGAACAGGAACAGTTGATAATAAAGTGCGTGGCCTAACGTTGACTTAATTAACTGTTGCAGTGTCACGTCCATAAACACTATTTATTATTTTAGAGGTCAGTTTTATTAACCCATTTCGCTCCGAGATTAAGTTTTATTTTTTGTTTCAGAAGAAATATACTTTTTTAGGGCAATTAGGGCCTACTGATGTCAAAAATCAGTTAAAAAATTTTTACCGACTTTTCGTTTTCGGATAAGCGCCAGCGTTCGAAATTTCGAACAGACAAGTTTACATATATGTGAAGGCACACATGTGCATGTAAATCATATTTTTTATAATTTATAAAACGGTTACATATATTGGCAGTAATTCCTCATAATTATTTTTTTAATTTTATTTTGTTTATTATTTTTAAAAATTAATTTAAAAAGTGTCCAAAAATATGGGTTGAAGAAATTTGCCCCTAGCATCGGTGGGGAGGGGGATATTTTACGGGGGAATTTTTTTTATTTTTCCTAAAGTTGAGACTTAATACCAAAACCCAAATTTTTTTGAAATTTTACCTTTTTCATACATAAATATTTTTGTGAAAAAAGAAGATTTTTACTGTTCGAAAAATCGAACAGCGGAGCGATATGAATTAAAACAAAAATATCCTGGTATCAATTTTTGACATGCATTTAAACAAAGCTAAGAAAGAGAATGAAACAATTGCAATTATACAATGCAAGACACTTTTACTAAAGCATCTATTGAAAAAATAATGAATTCAAGTTCGAATTGTAACCAACTTTTAACACCTTTAACCTTTTAATAAATAAATGCACACACATAGCAAGTGTCAACCAGCACGAAAAGAATTCCTTACATTTCATCACTTATCCTTGCATGTCTTTATAACAACATTTGCATTTAAAATGTTTCCTTTTGTTTAAACCTCACAACCTTTTGCTAACGAATATTACAGTACAATATTGCTTACATTGATTATAAATATTTTTGTAAATGTTTACATTTTTTGTTGTTGTTGTTGTTGTTGTTGTAACGTTGGCAACAATCAAAAACAGTCAATTGTGTTACAGTATTGATTGCATTGATTGAAAACAACACTTCTATTGTGATTGACAGATGATTTATGTACACACTTGCCACCTTTGCGCTCTCTCTCTCTCTCTCTCCCATCCACTCTCACATACACATACTCAGTCATTGTATCAGTATTGCTTGGAATGGCACTTGCAAAAAACTGTTTCTTTTTTATTTCATTTCATATTAACGGTTTGTTTATGAATATATAGGGTCTTCCAACAAGGACTTTCGAACTTTGACAGTTGATAACGGCCATCTTGCTGAAGCTATGTACATCTGTCAAATTAGGTGTCATTTGTTAAGTCGATTTTGCTAAATCGCTATGGGCGATCATAGGCAAGGACATGTGTTCGCTGAATGGGTTCTGGAACGATTGGCAAATGACCTTAATTTTCAGCAACATGACATGATAACATGACATCTTTTCGATGACATCTTTTTGTCGACTATAAGGCTGCCTTCGATAGCCCCATAAGGGATCGTGTTTTTGCCGCAATGTCTGAGCTCGTTATACCTGCGAAGCTGATAAGGCTATGCAGAATGACGTTGAGCAATTCCTGCAGCTGCGTCAAGGTAGGAATGGACCTCTCCGAACCTTTTGATACCGTGTGAGGTTTCAGACAAGGCGACCCCTTATCATGCGACCTCTTCAACTTCGTCATGGAGAGTGTTCTGCGAAAGGCGGCACTGCATCGCAGTGGCACTATTTTTTAAAAAAGTGTCCAGTTGCTTGCGTACGCTGACGACATTGACATCATAGGGCGTACCAAGCGAGATGTTACGCGAGTACTAAGTACTAGTAGTAGTACTAAGATGTGTTTGACAGTATATGAGGGCAAAACAAAGTATATGTTAACGACAAGTAGAGACGTGCGGCGTATTGATTCTCAGATTACGGCCGATAACTATACTTTTGATACAGTCAAGGAATTTATTTATCTTGGCTCCGCCGTTACCACCACAAATGATGTCAGTCTGGAGATCAAGCGCAGGATCACTCTTGCCAACAGGTGCTATTATGGTCTCAATAGGAAATTGAGTAGCAGAGACCTCTCTCGTACGACAAAACTAACACTCTACAAGACGCTCATCCTTCCCGTGCTTCTTTATGGCGCAGAGGCATGGACCCTATTAAGTACTGAAGCAGCAGCCTTGAGAGTGTTCGAGAGAAAAGTACTGCGTAAGATCTTTGGTCCAGTACGAGTTGGCGATGATTTCCGCATCCGATACAACAGTGAGCTGTATGAGCTGCTCAACGACATGGACATTGTACAGCGTATTAATATCCAGCGGCTGCGCTGGCTCGGCCATGTTGTTCGAATGGAGGAGGATGCTCCAGCGAGACGGATGTTTGATGCGGAGATCTGCGTAAGTCGGCGAAGTGGACGACCTTGTCTGCGTTGGAAGGACCAAATCGAGGAAGCCCTGTCATCGATAAGTGTGACCAACTTTCGTAGGCGCGCAAGAAGCAGAGGCGCCTGGAAGGATGTGTTGCGGCAGGCCGAAATCCGTTAATCGGGTTGTTATGGCCAAGTAAGTAAAGTAGACATGAGATCCAAGAGGGTCAAATTCATCCCGAAAAGTCACTGTTTGATGTGGACTCCGAGCTGGTGGCGTCACCGATCGCCCTCTGTCAATGGCGAACTTTATAGGTCAATGATTACCATTTTCTTTTGGCCTGATTTGGATGATATGGTCACCAACGACATGGAAGGACGGTGTTATGTAACTCAGCTCTTGCCACACTAGATATTCTGCACAAGCGATTTACGGGCATGCAAATCTCACGTAGAGGTGATGTAGACTGGTCTTTGAGATCGTGTGATTTGACCTCGTAGGTGCATGCGAATAATCAACAAACCATAGTAATTCTCAAAGCCAACGTAACTCATGTCATCGGCCACATTCAGCCTGACTTACAGTGGTGGCCTTATAATTAGAAACGATGTTTCTGGAACAGAGTTCTCTGGAGTGACGAATCTAAGTTTAATTTGTCCCAATCTGATGAAAAAACGGATGTAAGGCGTCCTCCAAACAAAGCCTTTGACCCCAGGTACACAGTGAAAACTGTAAAACAAATTAACAAACATACATGTTGCTAAGACGTTTCTAATTATAAGGCCACCACTGTATGTGCCACCTTCATGGAAAATTGGAAATTTCAAATGAGCTCTACCCAAATAAATGTGACCCGACATTTGAACGATGTTATGTTCCATAAAAAATGCCAGCAATTGGTTTTTCAAACGAATAAAAAATTTCGCGTTGATATCTCACACTCACTTTGTTTTATTTAAATTCAAAGAGAGGAAGTTTTTGATGAGGGACCCTGTATGATATCTTTTGTATTTGTTAACATTGTTATGAGTCAAGTATTGCATTGTAGTGTACTGTGTAGTGTGTATTGTGCTGGTGTGGTGATTTACTAAGTATGTAAACAATACATATAACAACGACCGATGTAAAGAGACGATGAATTTGTATTCAGTGAAATCGATAACAATGTACGATGGTATACTGTGTAGCATTTGTGCGTTTTTTTTTCTGCTGCGATGTAAATACTTGATTATAATTGAGTACTTATAAAAGAGTGTTTTTTATAGAGGTATAGAACTTTAAGTTCGCATTACTTTTCAAGATGGCGACCGATTTAACAGCTGTCAAGTTATTTATTCTCAGTTTGGTTTGGCAATTCATCATGAATAGACTCACGCCTGAACAACAACGCTTGCAAATAGTGCAATTTTATTTCGAAAATAATGGTTCTGTGCGGAAAACGTGTCGCGCACTACGTCCATTTTATCGTCGACAAAATCGTCCATCAGAGCAGTTAATTCGATTAACCATGGAACGTTTTCGCACCACGTTTACTCTTATTGATAACTCGCATCACCAGAGACGCTGTACGGTGCGTACAGGAGAAGCTATTGCTGCTGTAGAGCGTAGCATTGAGGAAGACCCGAATGAGTACATCCGCCATCGAGCACAGGAATCGGATCTGTGTCCATCCACTTTATGGAAGATTTTGCCGAAGGATCTTAGTTTGCGTGCTTACAAAATCCAACTCGTGCAAGATTTGAAGCCAAAAGATCATCAAGTAAGGCGTAGATTCGTCGAATGGGCCCAAAACGAGATTACCGTTGTTCCCGATTTTCATAAGCGAATTTTGTTTAGCGATGAAGCGCACTTCTGGTTGAATGGCTACGTCAACAAACAAAACTGCCGCATTTGGAGTGAAGGTAATCCTCAAGTATATGTGGAAACACCGTTACATCCAGAAAAACTGACTGTTTGGTGCGCTTTATGGGCTGTTAGAATCATTGGTCCGTACTTTTTCAAAAACGATGGTGGCCAGAACGTTACAGTCAATGGTGATCGGTATAGAGCCATGATTACTAACTTTTTCATTCCTGAATTGAATAACCATGATGTCCAGGAGATGTGGTTTCAACAAGACGGCGCAACATGTCACACAGCTCGTGCCACAATAGATTTATTCAAAGACACGTTTGGTGACCGCCTAATTTCACGTTTTGGACCTGTGAATTGGCCTCCAAGATCTTGTGATTTAACACCGCTAGACTACTTTCTGTGGGGCTATGTAAAGCCACAAACGCTTGACCATTTGGAAGACAACATTCGCCGTATTATTGCCGATATACGGCCACAAATGTTGGAAAAAGTCATCGAAAATTGGACGTCCGCCGTGGCGGTCATATGCCAGAAATCATATTTAAAATGTAATGCCACAAGATTATCTTTCGGATAAATAAAATTCATGCCAATCGAATAATCCATCGTTGTTTTATTGCAACTTAAAGTTCTATACCTCTATAAAAAACACCCTTTAGTATATCCCATATCAAAATGGGTGATTGGTGGTTATATTGTGTTAAATGCCTACACGTAACGCTTCAGATTTATGATACTAGAACGATTTTTTTTGGGAAAATTTTCAACGCATTTTTTATTTACTCTCAGACTTCTTGCCAGAAATCTGCTGAGAAGATTTTGATCGATATGTCTGACTTGGGAACCATGGCCTGACGTCGAATAAGTCAACAAACTACCTACTGGACTACGGCGACTTCTAGACACTGCGACTTATCACATGTCATTCACTCATAATTCCAACCGGCAATACATCGGACGGATAGTTCACTTAATGAAAGTCGAAATTACTATATTCACTCAGGCAATTCGACAAATAAGTTCCACAGTTCGATAATAGGTTCAATTATAAATAAAAATTCTCACTGCCTGTTTTTCAATTTGGTAAAGACTGCTTAATCATACATAATTGGTCATTACAACCCTTCAGTCAGGATTACGACCTAGTTTTTCACACCACTTATGTTGTGTGTGTTAATTTTATACATGAGTGGCGGGACCTACAGTTTAAAGTCGACTCCGAACGACAGATTTTTGAGAAACTTTTCATGGCAGTTTTTATTTACTCTGAGAGTATTTGCCAGAAATCTGCTGAGAGGAAGTCGCCGAAGAAATATTTTTTGTATTTTGTTTGATATCTGGCCTGGGGTATGAACCCTGGCTTTACGTCTAATAAGCAAACACACTACTACAGCGACTTCATCGCTTAATCGCAAAACAAAATAAACACTTTCAAAACCGAATGGAACCTAATGATTAGCGACTATCACACGTCAAGCGAAAAAGGATCGCGCTGGACTAGCAGTCTTTCAAAGCAAACGATGACTATGCCGGGCATAATAGTCAGATCCTACAGGTCGTATGTTATAGGATCAGACAGTTCCAAGCCCGGCTAAGGAAGTAGGATTGGGTATGTCAATGTGTCTGAATGACAGACGCGCGCCTCGATAACTAGATAGCAAAATTGCCTCTAAAACACTGAAGCAAAACAAATTAGAAAAGCAAGTTGTGATGTACTTTACCACACGGGATTGGTAAAGGCTTGTCTCGTCAAGTTGCGATGTACTTTTATACATGGGATTGGTAAAGGCTCGTCTACCAAGTGCTGCTTCAAGTACATAGGGTGGGCCATCTATCGGCTTCAATTTGAAACAACGGTTATTTCGAATCTGACAATACTTATGGCATTCTTTTCTGTCACAAAATTCAGTATCTTTTATCTCCATTGAACCTAATGAATCGATTGATGAAGTTTGAGCAACGTTGGGATTTATTGGACCAACCACAAACTGCACAATGATGTGGATTTTGCCACAAAAAAAAGCATCTTTCCGCATGAACCTCATTTTCATCTTGGTGGGTACCAGAGATCAGCAATGAATCGCTTTTTCGCTACTCATAAGTACGCATGAAATTTTGAGTATGAGTGAGTCAATAGTATTGAAATCCAACTACTCTGATTCATTCGTACTCACTATAACATTGATTTATTAGTACAGGTTGCAATGAGTATGAGTACAACGTTGACATCAAACTCATAACATTCCAACTATGTTTGATTCATACGCCTACTCATTCAGATTCATAAATTTAGAAAAGTACATACTTATAATACTCATAAATGATTCGAGTGATTCGAATCATTCGTCAAAATTTACAGTCGTAGTTGTTGTTGCATTTACAAAGAAAGAAGAAAGACATGTAAACAAAAAAGACAAAGACAGCAAGGAATGCAAACACACAATCTTCTTGTGAGTATTGTAGTGTTCGTACGCGAAGCATACTTATTTTGTGATTCGTGTATACAATGAGTCATGGAGAGTCGAAATCAATAACATCATGCGTATTGTTAAGTACGAGTACCATGAGTATTTCAAACTTTGAGTATGAGTAGTATGGGTATGACGTTAAAATAAGTATGAATGCGTATAAGTATCAGAAATTATAAGTATGATTCGAATCTACTCATCGTTTTGAATACTAATTGCTGACCTCTGGTGGGTACGTTAATAAGCAAAATTGCCTTATTTGGAGCTTACGTGGTCTTACAGAAGCCAATGCTCCCATTACGAGTAACTCTTTGGTGCAGCCTTTGGAGCGGAGCCATCGTTTTCCCACCTTTCTTTGAAAATGAGAACGGCACAACCATTACGGTCAATGGAAACACCTAACGCACCATGGTAACCGATTTTTTTGTACCCGCTCTTCGTGGTATTAATGTGAACGATGTTTGGTTTCAACAGAATGGTGCAACTTGCCACACATCTTATTCCACAATCGATTTATTGCTTCAAACATTTGATGGCCGTTTAATTAACCGACATGGTGATGTTAACTGGCCGCCAAAAAGCTATGATTTGACACCGTTGAACTAATTTCAGACGGACGCCATTAAAGAAAAGTGTTATACCGACAAACCAGAGGCAATTGAGCATTTGAAGGTCAACATTCGTGATGCCCTTGCCGAGATACGACCTCATACACTCGAAAAAGTGCACGAAAATTGGTTCAATCGAATGGGGTACTGTGAGGCCAGCCGCAGCAGCCATATGAATGAAATAATATTTCATTTCTAACCAGAACAATTGTACTTCACAACAAAGAAATAAATTTGCACAAATTTCAAAGCGTTTTTGTTTGATTGCACATTTTTAAATTTAAACTTTTAAATTTCCCTCCCTATATTTCAGAGGAAGAGAGTAATTGCCTAAAAACACCATAGAACTTTCACTAGGACCACGTCAGACTACACACATCAGCTAAGAATGGGGTTGGGTTGGGAAAAATTCGTCCCATTTTTTTTTTTGCCAATTTCAAATTTCTTTAACTAAATGTCGAAATACTACAATCAGATTTAAAAACATGGTTCCGTAAGTAGACTCTGGATGAGTTTAAACGCTTATATGCTTCAACAAAACCAAGCTACAAATTTGTTGGTTAGATAACCTCAAAAAAAAAGTTGAATATTAAGGGGGAAAGAAAGCTGTCAAACAAAATTTTCGTAAAAATATTATGCAGTGGTCTTTTCATGTATGGCTTGATCGAATGTTATTTTCTTTTTATTTATTTTTATACTTAAAATAGACTACGAGACATTCTGATGGCCGGCCTTATCTAAACAACAATTATTTACAATCAATAATCAAATTTCAATAGAAATCCTATAAACGAAGACAAAACAAACAAAAAAACAAAATAATTTTATTAATAAAATTGTGATATCACGTGCATATTATTAAATAATACTTACTCGTACATACTATATACACATGTATGTACAGTGGTGGCCTTATAATTAGAAACGACTTAGCAACATGTATGTTTGTTAATTTGTTTTACAGTTTTCACTGTGTACCTGGGATCAAAGGCCTTGTTAGGAGGACGTCTTACAAACGTTTTTCCATCAGATTGAGACAAATTAATCTTAGATTCGTCACTCCAGAGAACTATGTTCCAGAAACATGGTTTCTAATTATAAAGCCACCACTGTATGTAGGTATAGCGAGTATTTCAATATGAATATTAATTTCGTACAATGATGGATTGATTTTTTAATGTTTTTCCTTTTCATTCTTTCGCTATTTAGCTTTTGTTCAAATAGAAATAGAAAAAATGTGTGTTTAAAAAAATAAATATTTGACGAGCTGCTAAAAAATAATGTGGACTACACTGTAAGCTTTACATTGCGCCAAGTATTATTGACAATGGCTACATGTTGTAGGTAAACAAAGGTGGAAATCCCCTACTAACAATCTTATCTTCGTGTCGTTTTTGGATATGGGCTTATGGAACATAATGCCATAGTGTGGCTATATTTTCACAGAACTCTATTTCATTGGCATTATTATTTGCTTTAGGCAAAACCGCATGTACTTTAGCATTTCGAACAACAGCATATCACTCGCTATATATAAATGGTGTTTTTTTATAGAGGTATAGAACTTTAAGTTGGCATTACTTTTCAAGATGGCGACCGATTTAACAGCTGTCAAGTGATTTATTCTCAGTTTGGTTTGGCAATTCATCATGAATAGACTCACGCCTGAACAACGCTTGCAAATAGTGCAATTTTATTTCGAAAATAATGGTTCTGTGCGGAAAACGTATCGCGCACTACGTCCATTTTATCGTCGACAAAATCGTCCATCAGAGCAGTTAATTCGATTAACCATGGAACGTTTTCGCACCACGTTTACTCTTATTGATAACTTGCATCCCCAGAGACGCTATACGGTGCGTACAGAAGAAGCTATTGCTGCTGTAGAGCGTAGCATTGAGGAAGACCCGAATGAGTCCATCCGCCATCGAGCACAGGAATTGGATCTGTGTCCATCCACTTTATGGAAGATTTTGCGGAAGGATCTTGGTTTGCGTGCTTACAAAATTCAACTTGTGCAAGATTTGAAGCCAAACGATCATCAAGTAAGGCGTAGATTCGTCGAATGGGCCCAAAACGAGATTACCGTTGTTCCCGATTTTCATAAGCGAATTTTGTTTAGCGATGAAGCGCACTTCTGGTTGAATGGCTACGTCAACAAACAAAACTGCCGCATTTGGAGTGAAGGTAATCCTCAAGTGTATGTGAAAACACCGTTACATCCAGAAAAACTGACTGTTTGGTGCGCTTTATGGGCTGGTGGAATCATTGGTCCGTACTTTTTCAAAAACGATGGTGGCCAGAAAATTACAGTCAATGGTGATCGGTATAGAGCCGTGATTACTAACTTTTTCATTCCTGAATTGAATAACCATGAAGTCCAGGAGATGTGGTTTCAACAAGACGGCGCAACATGTCACACAGCTCGTGCCACAATAGATTTATTGAAAGACACGTTTGGTGACCGCCTAATTTCACGTTTTGGACCTGTGAATTGGCCTCCAAGATCTTGTGATTTAACACCGCTAGACTACTTTCTGTGGGGCTATGTAAAGTCATTGGTCTATGCGGTAAAGCCACAAACGCTTGACCATTTGGAAGACAACATTCGCCGTATTATTGCCGATATACGGCCAAAACAATGTTGGAAAAAGTCATCGAAAATTGGACGTCCGCCGTGGCGGTCATATGCCAGAAATCATATTTAAAATGTAATGCCACAAGATTATCTTTCGGATAAATAAAATTCATGTCAATCGAATAATCCATCGTTGTTTTATTGCAACTTAAAGTTCTATACCTCTATAAAAAACACCCTTTACATACATGTCGAATTCGAATTTTATTAGCAAAGACAGAAACCAAAAATTTTTAACAGACGCAATGTTAAAGCTAACATAGCAATGTTAATGCTTCCCATTCTCCCTTCCTACTTCCGCTCCTTTTCCCTATCCCCTCTTTTATCCTTCCTTCTTAAGGACGTTATGTACAATGGCTCAAATCGACCTACTTGTCTAAATTGACAAGTATACGTCCTCTAACCTAACCTAACCTAAAAGAAGATTCAAAACATGGCTATGGAAGAAATCACTCAGATATACGATATCGGAGAATGGAATATCTATTCCATTTCTTAAAAATTATACGCCACAAGTTCCTGAGTGGAACAACTTCTCGGGTAATTCGCAAATAGTTTTGCAAATTGGAGAACTTAGACAAAAAAATGTATTTGTTTCAAAAAGGGTAAGATGATCGATATTCTGGAAAAATGGGACTTGCTGCAGGTATCCCACTGTATCAAGGATTCCAAAACAGGTTCCCTTTCGGTCGGGCTTTACTTGGGCCTAGAGATATAGGCGACAAAGCTATTTGTTTTCTGTAAATGCTTAAAAAAAGTACTCTGTATAAATGGGGCTCAATCGGATAAAAAATGGACTCGTGGCAGAAGTGGACCTAGTGCGCTGGATAGCCAAGGTATCAAGAATTCCAAAACAGGCCTAATTTCGGTCTGGCTTTACTTGGGTCCAGAGATATAGCCGACGATGCTAATTGATTTCTGTAAATGCTTAAAAAAAGTACTCTGTATAAATGGGGCTCAGTCGGATAAAAAATGGACTTGTGGGGGAAGTGGACCTAGTGGACTGCATAGCCATGGCATCAAGGTTTCCTTTCGGTCAGACTTTACTTGTGACCCAGAGATATAGGCGACGAAGCTAATTGTTTTCTGTAAATGTTTAAAAAAGTACTCTGTATAAATGGGACTCTATCGAAAAAAAAAGGACCTGTGGGAAGTGGACCTAGTGGGCTGGGCAGCCATGGTAAGAAGGATTCCTTTCAATCGGGCTTTACTTGGGACCAGAGATATAGGCGATGAAACTAAATGTTTTCTATAAATGAGTAAAAAAAGTACTTTGTATAAATGGAGCTCAATCGGATAAAAAATGGAGTTGTGGGACCTAGTGCGCTGGATAGCCATGGTATCAAGGATTGCAAAACAGGTTTCCTTTCTACCAGGCTTTACTTGGTACCAGAGATCTACGCGACGAAGCTAATTGTTTTCTGTAAATGCTTAAAAAAAGTACTCTGTATAAATAGGGCTCAATCGGATAAAAAATGGACTCGTGGCAGAAGTGGATCTAGTGGGCTAGATAGCCATGGTATCGAGGATTCCAAAACAGATTTCCTTTCGGCCAGGCTTTACTTGGTACCAGAGATCTAGGCGACGAAGCTAATTGATTTCTGTAAATGAGTAAAAAAAGTACTCTGTATAAATGGGGCTCAATCGGTTAAAAAATGGACTGGTGGCAGAAGTGGACCTAGTGGACTGGATAGCCATGGTGTCAAGGATTGCAAAACAGTTTTCTTGAAGATCGAGCTTTATTTGGGATGGAAGATATAGACGACGAAACTATATAAATCGGCCAAAATAGGATAAAAAATTAAATTGTAAGGAAATTATCTTAAAAATTTTAATAATTCTCATTGAGTTCATATGTAATTAAATGTATATATAGATGCAGCAAAATGTCGTATTTTTCGCAAGTTGCATTTCTTTGGTAGATGACTTGCATTTTTTTTAGTTGATAATGATTTGGACGATGACTTGGAATTTTTTGGTCCATGACTTGCATGTTTTTGGTCCATAATTAGTAATTTTTTTCATACATGACTTGCGTATTTCTGAACGATGACTTGCAGTTTTTGGACGATGGCTTGCATTTTTTGGGCAATGACTTGCAGTTTTTTGGACGATGACTTGCAATTTCTGGTCCATGACTTGCATGTTTTTGGTCGATGACTTACATATTTTTGGTCGATGACCTGTATATTTTTAAGCGATGACTTACATATTTTTGGTCGATGATCTGCATATTTTTAAGCGATGACTTGTATATTTTTGGTTATTGTTAAAGGGAAAGATATTAGCGTCGTCGCCTATATCTTTGGTCGCAATTAACGCCCGACAGTAAGGAAAGTTGGTTTGAAATCCTTGATACAATGGATATATAGTGGAAGACTTGCAGCAAATTCCCTTTTTTTCCACAATATCGGGAACAGAGCCGAATAGGATGTGGAACATCAGAGGACAACAACAACTAAGCCATACGAAACTATCCTATCTGTCAAGCTAGTTATGGCATTGCTGTCGTAAGAGGCTACTCTTACAACTTTTTGCATTGTAAAAAGGCGATTACCGTATCGGGTGTGTTACGGTACGTAGATAGATAGACTCATATGAGGTGTGTCGGAAAAAACCAAGGAATTTCGGGGCACTGAAAATCAAATCACATATGTACACAAAAATATTGCACGCTACAGTATGCAACAGCAATACAGTAGTCACGCTGCTGTGACTATCCAGACGTGGTGAAGGCCAAGAGTCAGTTAAGACTGGATAAGTGTAAACTGAGTAAGATAATACGTATTCTTTCTGGGCCGCATAGGAGCGTGGCGAGACATCGAAATATTTTATGGGTGACACATTTCCAGACTCAAATCGTCGAAAAGAAATGGCAGTACGCCCACGATACGTATTTCCTCTGAATTTCACGTGGTTGATACTTAGCGCTTAATGCTCATAATTGACATTGCGATCGTTGATTCTGTCAACGATAACTCGGCCTCGGACAGGGGTAGAACGGCACGAAAAATCTCGCCAAGGATGGATGCAGGGCGCACCGTAGGTATGCATAGACTCCAGAGAGGCGCTCTTAATATGGTTGTCGGGGCCATTAGGAGGCATTGCATTATGGGTACGCATCGAGGCGCTCTTAATATGGTTGTCGGGACCATTACGAGACATTGCATTATGGGTACGCATCGAGGCGCATTTGTCTTGGACACCTTGCTAATGATTTTTGCAGAAGCTGCAGAGATGAGAAAGAAGAGGAGAATGTCCTTCACTGGGTACATGCCCGGCACTTTGTCAAAGAAAAAAAAGTATTTAAGTGCTTACTATATGAACGATCTGGAGGAACTGTCACGGATTAACAGTTTAAGTCGCTTCATTAGGACCTCCGAGTGGTCCGGGACCAGGGGTAGCGGAAAACTGTGGTAACACAATGGGCCCTATGCGACCTAAGTGTGTCAGCAAATTCTCTTAGATGGATAGCCGCCTTTATCTACCTACCTAGCGCTTAATAGACTGACACAATATGGAAGTTGGAGACGGCCCTACAACGTATCAATCTATCTATCGAGATTATATTTCCATGCCACTTATTAGCATGTAGAGAAAATACCACCATCCATTGATGACAGAGCTCACAATTATGTTATCAATGGGGGGTAGATAGTAATCGAATACCTCATCAATGATTACAATTGAAGAGCTATGACTCAGTGTAGGGTATATCTTTTAAAAATCCAATGGATTTCGATTTTTCTCTGTGATTTGTACAAATAAATGTAAATTTTTATTTTTATTTGTTTATTTGTGTCTCCTCATGATAACATGTTAACATATTTAGAAACCAAAGAAAAATAAATAAAAAAAAAACAAAATAAAAATAAAAATAAAATAAACAAGGAAGACTGAAAAAAAGAATGGAAAATAAAAACCAAAAACACATGGTGGTTCGATTTTGGGGAAATCTCCAGTGAAACGAGAATTCGATTGAATGTTAATTATTCAGGCTGATCGCAGATGGCTGCAGACACTCCTCTTTGTAGCAGATAAACAGTTATTGGCCCAAAAAATGAATCAAAAATCGAAAGCCCAACAACTTTTAAATGAGGTAGGGGTGGGTATAATAGCAGTGACATTGTAAATCATTTTAAAAAACGAATGATTTGTTGGTTGTTAACAAAAAAAAAATAAATTTTACTTTCGATAACATTTTTTATTGTTTTTGTTTCTCGTTAAATTTAACGCTATCTGTTCCAAGTAAATATGGAGGGGGACTAAAGTAAATATTTACTCAAGTTTAAAAAGTGGTATGCAGTACGCAAAAGAAGAAAAAAATATTTTTAAATCAAATAAAAGACTCTTTTAAGCACGTGTTTGTTTTCAAATAAAGTTTTATTTTTAACCTGTTGAAGTATTTTTCTTCTAAAGGACAGCGTCAAAATACTTTAAATGCCACACTACCAAATTGTTGGATCTGTGAGATCGTATTTAACAAAAATGTTAACATGTTTTTATCATTCAACTTTGACCTTTGAATTGCTACGTGTAAGGCATTCGCTACGGACTAGCGTTTAAGCGGTTGACTACAAAATCAACTCAAGCATTCGAGATTCGATGCTTGAGTAGTCGCCTTACTCTAATAGGTAGTGCGTTGGCTTATTAGACGTTGGCTAGGAAAATAGGGTTGTCAGAAGTCGCCATAGTCTGTCGGTTAGTTTATTAGACGTGAGGCACACGGTTCAAAACCCAAGTCAGACATCTCCAATAGGGTGTTAGTTTATTAATGTAAGGATCCTGGGTTTGATTCCCACCAAGGACTCTGATCTGTTCCACTACACAGCATATAGCGCTTGTAATAATTGTAATGTAAGCTAGTAATAATTCAAATAAAATTTATAGGACTGTGCATTACGAGGTGATTATGGACCTACGGTATATGGAATTGGTAAGATAAAAAAATTTTAAGAGACTGAAAGCATTAGAGATATGCCCCCCCCCCCCTGTAAATAATTGCAAGGAGCAACACACTGCTGAAAATATCACTTCTGTTAGAGGAAATGTGGTGATTAGTCCAAATTTATCGTTTCCACGTCGTTCTCAGCAATTGGGCCCATTTTACTATTCATTTTGGTGTATTTTATATTAAAAATTTGCACTTTCATCCATAAAGTTCAACTTTCAACAACTGAAACTGAATAACCATTAAATACATCGTAATTATACTGATTAGATGCTAGAGCAACAGGCTTTCAATGATGATTTTTCGAAAAAAAATTTATTGTGTGTCTGAAGATAATTTAATTTAATTTAGCAAAGACAAAAACCAACAATTTTAACAAAGCTAATGTTAAAGTTAGCCAATGTTAACCTGTTCCACTAAGGAACGTGTGGGGTATAACTTTAAAGGGTTGGAACAAATTTCATGCTTCGATTTCGTTTGTTAGGGTAATTATTTCCATGACTATTTTCTTAACTTCTATTAAACAATTAACATTGTTCTGTTTTTGGTTCTTGTCTTTGCTAGTTAATTTCGAATTTGTCTTCAAAAGATGATTTTCTTCAACAATATACAGTGAGCGCCATAAGTGAGTCAACACCCACTATAATTTTAAATTTTCTATTATGTTCTTAAGTATAAAAAAGTTCCCTTATCATGAATTGTTTTTTTGTTTTAACATTTTAAACGTTTTTATTTTTCGAAATTTATTCGACTATTTACTTTTATTTACTATATTTACTTTTCTCGCTATCCTAAGAAAATGAATTATTTCAGTGGTGTTTATTCACTTTTGACGCTCACTGTAATTGACCGCTCACTATTGCCGGATATGTGGCTCGAAGAATACAGAAGCGATTTTGGGAAAGCTATGGCATTTAAAATAACTGCATGATGCGAATTATAGTCCATTGTCCGATATCTAGCTCTAAGCATACAGAAGAATATAGCGATTGTGGAAAAACAAGGGCATTCAGAGTTACTTTTTGATGCGAATTATGGTCTGGAGCGGTCGTTAGACCGTTTTTTTTTCGGAAATGACACTGAAAGAACGATGTCTGTTAATTCAAAGTCCTAAGGCCATATGATAGCTGTTCCTTTTTAGCCTGCCATTGAAGATCACGAACTGGACAGTGCTACGAATCACATAGCACGACACGTTATGGCTTTATTGCATAAGAAGTTGCCAGCAAAGGCAATTTCACGTTCTGGCAATGTCAAATGAAAGCTAAGATCATACAATTTGACGCCGTCAGGAATTTTTTCTGCGGCTATGTCAAAAACTGTGTCTACGAGAAAAATTATCTGACATTGAAGCATTTTAAATGCAACATTCGTTAAGTTATCACCGAAATATCGCCCGAAAAACACCTCAATAAGTTGGTCTAAAACTACTTCAAAAGGATCAACTGTTGTAAACAATCCAGAGGTGGCCATTTAAATGACATTATGTGTCGTACATCATGGGCAAGGTCCCAGCATTGTAATGAAATAAATGTTTCATTGAAATCATAGCTTTGTGTTCTTTTTTTGCTTTACATTTGGCACCGAAAAAAGGATGAATACAAATTCAGTTAAATAACAATAATAACAATTCTCCCCTTTCGTGTACACAAAATGTCATTCATTATCAATTTATTTATTGGAAATGCACAAACAAACCCATGCTGTTTGTTAGTTAGTTGCCACTCATAAACCCTATTTAGAGAGCTCATTTGTTCACTTCCTCGTTCAACAACAATAATGTAAGCGAATATTTATAATCTATGAAAAGCCATTAAGGATTTAAACACCAACACACATACATATCAAATACTTATACACACACATCCATTATCAAACACCAGCTGGCGTAAGTAAAACTCATAATGAAATCTCAGGGATTTCTTTCAAGTACAAACAGGAGGAATCTCAATACATGAACAGACAGACGTAAACATAAACAATAAAAACAATAACAATAGTAGAAAACAGGGTGACTACGGCAAGCAGAGTCTTCTTCTGACGGCTCTGTAAGAAATTGCGTGTTTAAACGCGAAATAAGTGTTTAATAAACAAATTAACGGTAAAATTAAAGGGATAATGATAGGAAGCGATGAAATAGAAATGGGAAAATGATAATACGTGATAATTATATGCTAGTAAAGTGTGGTGGTTACTTACTTAAACGATATTAAATAATTTTAATTACTATGTTAGTAGCAGGTACTGTCATTATCTGGGTATATATTCATTATAAGCATAGCATAGCATGGCTAAGCCTTAAGGAAAACTAAGAACAAATACACACAGCAAAGAGCAAAAGCAGGCCGATAGTTATTGTATAACTTAAATCCCCACAGTGTTTATGAAATAATTACAGTACGTATGTATGTACATATAGGTGAATGTGCATGGAGGCCAAGTTATTTTTACACTTAAACAGAACTAAGAGAACAAAACAAAAGAAAACTGGAATATAAAATGAAATGAGAACAAAATAGATTATAATATTTAATACACTCTCACACACGCACATATTTACATGCACAAACACTTACAGCAAAAAACAAAATAGCACTTGAGTAAGAAATTTACAAAAACAATATGACCTTCTCACAGGTTGTTTTGCCTGCTGCTAGGATTATAGACACATGCTTTCTTTTGTGCATAAGCAGTGTAAACAATAAAAGAACAGCAACGTTATGTTAATTACATGGTCACTCTCGCATACATACCAATAATAATAATAACAATATTGTTGTAAAGCAACATTAAAAAAATGGCTGAGATGACTAAACGAACAGCAATGCCCATTTTTTGCTAGTGAAATAAATGCTGCCCTAAGATGCGTTTAAAAGCGCGAAATTGCAATGAGACGACAATTATCGAATAAAATGTAAATTTGCTTCTTCTTTATAAATAAGTGATGCAGTCGAAACTAAACTAAACGAATTGGAGCGTGACTATATGATCGCAGGATAAATGTATTCAAAACGAAAGACATGAAATTTAATACGGGACATTTCAACGACAATTTACTCTCTAGGGATCATTACTACAAGCAACGGTGGCCTTCTGGACTACCATTTGCATATAGTCGGGTAGGTGTACTATATCCCATATGTTTCAAGATGGCCATTGATCTGCTAGAGAAGTTTCAATGAAGAAATAGATAGTTTCAAAGCTAATTTTCTTAATACCATATCACTATATTGCTGATTATATTAAGAGGCTTTGGAACCTTCCTTTGAATATGGTATGGTACTCAAAGACCTAGTGTATATCCTAAAATTAGCTCCTAAACAAGTGGTCTTGTTCACATGAATACTGTTAAACAGCTAACAGCGCTCTGTTAATAGCAAATTTTGTTCTGTCCAAATGTGGCGCTGCTAAAGTATATGGATTGCGTCTTGGATTTTCAAATTCTAATGTATCTTCGCGCACATGATATTTCTTTACTCATTAGTTGACATAAGCTTCGGAAATAAGCCAATTTTATTGTGATTTGCAAAAGGACATTTGGAAGTCACCTGGGGAGATAATTTGCAATCCAGTAGCCTCTCGGTTTGATGACATCCTCTTATCAACAAGCTCAACATCGAAAGTTACCAGAATTTTGGTCTTTCTTACGACCTGTATGCAAACACAACAACATGTGCCTGAGTTAGGAACATTTTCTATGGCCCTGTTTGTAATTCTGTATTTTATTTGATCTCATGACTAGTACTGGTCTAGTCAAAAGAGCTTGATTTGGTAGGTATTAAAGTTTGAATGACTTTAAATATCGCAGAATGCGTATCACGGTAAACATTCACTACATTACGAACACTTCTAAGGGCGGAATGGGTATATAGTCGTAAAATATCTTCAATAGTACAAGTGATTTAGAAGTTTTACTGATAGTTGATATCATCATTGGATAAGGCCTGAAAATCTTAACAGAAATCCCTACTAGACATACTGACACATCACTACGTCTAGTCATTTATGTTTTTTATCAACTCTTAAGGGCTTTTGGTACATAATAAATAAACTTGGATTTCCATCAAATTAAGAGAGTAGGCAGGATATTTGAGAATCTAATATTGGCGTCTAGTCATTTATGTTTTTTATCAACTCTTACGGGCTTTTGGTACATAATAAATAAATTTGGATTTCCATCAAATTAAGAGAGTAGGCAGGATATTTGAGAATCTAATATTGGCGCTAAGAAGAAAGTGCCAGAACTTAGATACAAAGATTTTGGAGAACTAAAGGAATTAGTTCTTGGACAACCCATTATTAGACGGATATTTCAAGCGAAGAAATGGCGAAATTGTATAGATCGCCGGCTAGGCGTTTTTGACACTGAGAAATTTAAAGAGCACGTACACACATATATAATTGGTCATTACAACCCTCCAATCAGGATTAGAACGTAGCTTCTCACACCACTTATGTGTGTATGTCAATTTTATACATAAGTATCGGGGCCTACAGTTTAAAGTCGACCCCGAAAGACAGATTTTTGAGAAACTTCATGGCAACTTTATTTACTCTGAGTTTTTGCCAGAAATCTGCTGAGAGGAAGTCGCCTGCGAAATATTTCTTCTTTCTGACCTGCAGTTTGAAACGTGATCTCACGCCTAATAAGCAAACACACTACCTATTAGACTACAGCGTGGATATTTTCAGTATATGAAGTATAAATAGCGCTTAATTGACATTATTGTTCCTTGACCTTCAAATTAAATTGCAATTTCGCCTACAAAACGAACTTGGCCATGTCTGGAGCTTTTTTCTTATTACATAAGAACACAATATAATTTATTTTTATTTCTTTTTTTTATTCAATAAGCCATCTGCCAAGAAAGAAAACACTGTTTTGTATTACTTAATAGGCTTAAAGCAGAAAGTGTTTTTGCCATTAAAAAAACATACTCATTCAATATGTGTGTGAAGATAAATTCGAATTTGAAAACCCAAGACGCAATCCATGAATTTTAGCAGCGCCACATTTAGCGTTAACAGTGCAAAATTTGCTGTTAACAGAGCAAAAATTGCTCTTAACAGTCTTAACTGTTAACTGTTTAACAGTATCAAGCTGAACAAGGTTACTTGTTTAGAAGCTTATTTTAGGGCATATACTAGGTCTTTGAGTACCGTATCATACTCAAAGGAGCGTTCCAAGGGCTCCTAATACAATAAGCAATATAGTCATATATAAAGTGGCATGGTATTGTTGAAATTGGCTTTGCAAAAATACATTTTTGATTGAAAATTCTCTAGAAGATCAGTGGCCATTTGGGAACATATAAGAAATAGTACACCATACAGACTATATGCAAATGATAGTCCAGAGGGTCCTCTTTCCAACCGTGGTAGTGGGATAGCTGAAATAATCTTGTGAGTCGAGATTTTGAATTTTAAAAAAATCGATTTCTGGTCGAAATTATATGAGAATTCTCTAGAAGATCAGTGGCCATTTGGGAACATATAAGAAATAGTACACCATACAGACTATATGCAAATTATAGTCCAGAGGGTCCTCTTTCCAACCGTGGTAGTGGGATAGCTGAAATAATCTTGTGAGTCGAGATTTTGAATTTTAAAAAAATCGATTTTTGGTCGAAATTATATGAGAATTCTCTAGAAGATCAGTGGCCATTTGGGAACATATAAGAAATAGTACACCATACAGACTATATGCAAATGATAGTCCAGAGGGTCCTCTTTCCAACCGTGGTAGTGGGATAGCTGAAATAATCTTGTGAGTCGAGATTTTGAATTTTAAAAAAATCGATTTTTGGCAAAAAATATATGAAAATTCTCTAGAAGATCAGTGGCCATTTGGGAACATATAAGAAATAGTACACCATACAGACTATATGCAAATGATAGTCCAGAGGGTCCTCTTTCCAACCGTGGTAGTGGGATAGCTGAAATAATCTTGTGAGTCGAGATTTTCAATTTTAAAAAAATCGATTTTTGGCCAAAAATATATGAAAATTCTCTAGAAGATCAGTGGCCATTTGGGAACATATAAGAAATAGTACACCATACAGACTATATGCAAATGATAGTCCAGAGGGTCCTCTTTCCAACCGTGGTAGTGGGATAGCTGAAATAATCTTGTGAGTCGAGATTTTGAATTTTAAAAAAATCGATTTTTGGCCAAAAATATATGAAAATTCTCTAGAAGATCAGTGGCCATTTGGGAACATATAAGAAATAGTACACCATACAGACTATATGCAAATGATAGTCCAGAGGGTCCTCTTTCCAACCGTGGTAGTGGGATAGCTGAAATAATCTTGTGAGTCGAGATTTTGAATTTTAAAAAATCGATTTTTGGTCGAAATTATATGAGAATTCTCTAGAAGATCAGTGGCCATTTGGGAACATATAAGAAATAGTACACCATACAGACTATATGCAAATGATAGTCCAGAGGGTCCTCTTTCCAACCGTGGTAGTGGGATAGCTGAAATAATCTTGTGAGTCGAGATTTTGAATTTTAAAAAAATCGATTTTTGGCCAAAAATATATGAAAATTCTCTAGAAGATCAGTGGCCATTTGGGAACATATAAGAAATAGTACACCATACAGACTATATGCAAATGATAGTCCAGAGGGTCCTCTTTCCAACCGTGGTAGTGGGATAGCTGAAATAATCTTGTGAGTCGAGATTTTGAATTTTAAAAAAATCGATTTTTGGTCGAAATTATATGAGAATTCTCTAGAAGATCAGTGGCCATTTGGGAACATATAAGAAATAGTACACCATACAGACTATATGCAAATGATAGTCCAGAGGGTCCTCTTTCCAACCGTGGTAGTGGGATAGCTGAAATAATCTTGTGAGTCGAGATTTTGAATTTTAAAAAAATCGATTTTTGGTCGAAATTATATGAGAATTCTCTAGAAGATCAGTGGCCATTTGGGAACATATAAGAAATAGTACACCATACAGACTATATGCAAATGATAGTCCAGAGGGTCCTCTTTCCAACCGTGGTAGTGGGATAGCTGAAATAATCTTGTGAGTCGAGATTTTGAATTTTAAAAAAATCGATTTTTGGCAAAAAATATATGAAAATTCTCTAGAAGATCAGTGGCCATTTGGGAACATATAAGAAATAGTACACCATACAGACTATATGCAAATGATAGTCCAGAGGGTCCTCTTTCCAACCGTGGTAGTGGGATAGCTGAAATAATCTTGTGAGTCGAGATTTTGAATTTTAAAAAAATCGATTTTTGGCAAAAAATATATGAAAATTCTCTAGAAGATCAGTGGCCATTTGGGAACATATAAGAAATAGTACACCATACAGACTATATGCAAATGATAGTCCAGAGGGTCCTCTTTCCAACCGTGGTAGTGTGATAGCTGAAATAATCTTGTGAGTCGAGATTTTGAATTTTAAAAAAATCGATTTTTGGCCAAAAATATATGAAAATTCTCTGGAAGATCAGTGGCCATTTGGGAACATATAAGAAATAGTACACCATACAGACTATATGCAAATTATAGTCCAGAGGGTCCTCTTTCCAACCGTGGTAGTGGGATAGCTGAAATAATCTTGTGAGTCGAGATTTTGAATTTTAAAAAAATCGATTTTTGGTCGAAATTATATGAAAATTCTCTAGAAGATCAGTGGCCATTTGGGAACATATAAGAAATAGTACACCATACAGACTATATGCAAATGACAGTCCAGAGGGTCCTCTTTCCAACCGTGGTAGTGTGATAGCTGAAATAATCTTGTGAGTCGAGATTTTGAATTTTAAAAAAATCGATTTTTGGCAAAAAATATATGAAAATTCTCTAGAAGATCAGTGGCCATTTGGGAACATATAAGAAATAGTACACCATACAGACTATATGCAAATGATAGTCCAGAGGGTCCTCTTTCCAACCGTGGTAGTGGGATAGCTGAAATAATCTTGTGAGTCGAGATTTTGAATTTTAAAAAAATCGATTTTTGGCAAAAAATATATGAAAATTCTCTAGAAGATCAGTGGCCATTTGGGAACATATAAGAAATAGTACACCATACAGACTATATGCAAATTTTTTTTAAAATTCAAAATCTCGACTCACAAGATTATTTCAGCTATCCCACTACCACGGTTGGAAAGAGGACCCTCTGGACTATCATTTGCATATAGTCTGTATGGTGTACTATTTCTTATATGTTCCCAAATGGCCACTGATCTTCTAGAGAATTCTCATATAATTTCGACCAAAAATCGATTTTTTTAAAATTCAAAATCTCGACTCACAAGATTATTTCAGCTATCCCACTACCACGGTTGGAAAGAGGACCCTCTGGACTATCATTTGCATATAGTCTGTATGGTGTACTATTTCTTATATGTTCCCAAATGGCCACTGATCTTCTAGAGAATTCTCATATAATTTCGACCAAAAATCGATTTTTTTAAAATTCAAAATCTCGACTCACAAGATTATTTCAGCTATCCCACTACCACGGTTGGAAAGAGGACCCTCTGGACTATCATTTGCATATAGTCTGTATGGTGTACTATTTCTTATATGTTCCCAAATGGCCACTGATCTTCTAGAGAATTCTCATATAATTTCGACCAAAAATCGATTTTTTTAAAATTCAAAATCTCGACTCACAAGATTATTTCAGCTATCCCACTACCACGGTTGGAAAGAGGACCCTCTGGACTATCATTTGCATATAGTCTGTATGGTGTACTATTTCTTATATGTTCCCAAATGGCCACTGATCTTCTAGAGAATTCTCATATAATTTCGACCAGAAATCGATTTTTTTAAAATTCAAAATCTCGACTCACAAGATTATTTCAGCTATCCCACTACCACGGTTGGAAAGAGGACCCTCTGGACTATCATTTGCATATAGTCTGTATGGTGTACTATTTCTTATATGTTCCCAAATGGCCACTGATCTTCTAGAGAATTTTCAATCAAAAATGTATTTTTGCAAAGCCAATTTCAACAATACCATGCCACTTTATATATGACTATATTGCTTATTGTATTAGGAGGCCTTGGAACGCTCCTTTGAGTATGATACGGTACTCAAAGACCTAGTATATGCCCTAAAATAAGCTTCTAAACAAGTAACCTTGTTCAGCTTGATACTGTTAAACAGTTAACAGTGCTCTGTTAAGAGCAATTTTTGCTCTGTTAACAGCAAATTTTGCACTGTTAACGCTAAATGTGGCGCTGCTAAAATTCATGGATTGCGTCTTGGGTTTTCAAATTCGAATTTATCTTCACACACATTCATTCAATGCAATTCTGTCTGTAAGGAAAATGGTAGAGGCGAAAAAAAAATATTTCTTTTTCGCTTTTTTATTTTCTCGGATTATTTTTCCGATAGTCAAGCATTTTTTGAAGCGTTTAAATGGAAATAATTTCTCTAATCGCACGTTTCCATGCCAAAATATTATTTTCTAATGACGGCATTTTGTCAACAGAGGAATGACAGAAATTGCCAAGACGACGACAAAAAGGGCGCCCAAAAAATAAAAGAAATAATAGGAAAGAATAGGGAATTATAAGAATATAATTACATATTTAAATATTATATATATCCGGTATATATTTCCGTACTAAAACGATTAAAAAAGAAGAAAAAAAAGAAATAAAAACAGAATTATTCTTCAGCAATTCCTTCAATGGCGTATACTTTGCTTTATTTTAATTTCTTAATAATTATGGCGTGACAGAGTATTAAAACAATGCTAAAAACACGCTAATTTTACTTCCTTTATGTCGTTTAATACAGAAGGAAATCTGCCTCACTTTAGTCGAAATAATATTCCCTCACACTAACCCACCCTCACCCGACCGCAGAGGGCTCGTCCCCATTACGTAGGGACACGTACACACTACAGTCCGGACTGTAGCGGGTAAGGGAAAAGTAATGGCAATGAGAACATAAATCAGCTACAGAACTTAATCACAAGCTGAATAAAGTAACAATAAACAGGAACTATGTACCTATGACAAGAACGAAAATACATTTTTATATAATAATTTACAAATTAATGCCAGCATATAAGCTACGTTTTATAAAGGGTGTTTTTTTATAGAGGTATAGAACTTTAAGGTGGCATTACTTTTCAAGATGGCGACCGATTTAACAGCTGTCAAGTGATTTATTCTCAGTTTGGTTTGGCAATTCATCATGAATAGACTCACGCCTGAACAACAACGCTTGCAAATAGTGCAATTTTATTTCGAAAATAATGGTTCTGTGCGGAAAACGTATCGCGCACTACGTCCATTTTATCGTCGACAAAATCGTCCATCAGAGCAGTTAATTCGATTAACCATGGAACGTTTTCACACCACGTTTACTCTTATTGATAACTCGCATCCCCAGAGACGCTATACGGTGCGTACAGAAGAAGCTATTGCTGCTGTAGAGCGTAGCATTGAGGAAGACCCGAATGAGTCCATCCGCCATCGAGCACAGGAATTGGATCTGTGCCCATCCACTTTATGGAAGATTTTGCGGAAGGATCTTGGTTTGCGTGCTTACTAAATCCAATTCGTGTAAGATTTGAAGCCAAACGATCATCAAGTAAGGCGTAGATTCGTCGAATGGGCCCAAAACGAGATTACCGTTGTTCCCGATTTTCATAAGCGAATTTTGTTTAGCGATGAAGCGCACTTCTGGTTCAATGGCTACGTCAACAAACAAAACTTCCGCATTTGGACTGAAGGTAATCCTCAAGGGTATGTGGAAACACCGTTACATCCAGAAAAACTGACTGTTTGGTGCGCTTTATGGGCTGGTGGAATCATTGGTCCGTACTTTTTCAAAAACGATGGTGGTCAGAACGTTACAGTCAATGGTGATCGGTACAGAGCCATGATTACTAACTTTTTTATTCCTGAATTGAATAACCATGATGTCCAGGAGATGTGGTTTCAACAAGTCATGTCACACAGCTCGTGCCACAATAGATTTATTGAAATACACGTTTGGTGACCGCCTAATTTCACGTTTTGGACCTGTGAATTGGCCTCCAAGATCTTGTGATTTAACACCGCTAGACTACTTTCTGTGGGGCTATGTAAAGTCATTGGCCTATGCGGTAAAGCCACAAACGCTTGACCATTTGGAAGACAACATTCGCCGTATTATTGCCGATATACGGCCACAAATGTTGGAAAAAGTCATCGAAAATTGGACGTCCAGATTGGACTACATTCGCGCCAGCCGTGGCGGTCATATGCCAGAAATCATATTTAAAATGTAATGCCACAAGATTATCTTTCGGATAAATAAAATTCATGTCAATCGAATAATCCATCGTTGTTTTATTGCAACTTAAAGTTCTATACCTCTATAAAAATCACCCTTTATTACAAACACTACAATTAAAATCAATAATATCATAATATAAGTTAAAATCATTACATAATCTACGAAAAGGAGAATTACATCCATAGTTCGTTCGAAAGAGGACGATAGTGCCGTGAAAATCTTGCTGGAATACTGAAATTCAGGTTACAAAGCAAAAACCCAGAGTCGATATCACCTTTAACCAGATTAAAAACAAAACAAACCCCTAAAACAGCCCTTCTACGTTCTAAAGTTGGAAGTTTTATCACACCTAATCTAGCCCCATATGACGGAAGCCCATTGGCACAATCCCAACCTAAGCCACGTAAACAGAATAATAAAAACTGCTTCTGCACAGACTCTATTGAATCACTATGACAACGATAGTATGGATTCCAAAATAGGTCTAACAAGTGAAATGTATAGCAGTCTTGTTATATAAGGATCAATGAATTCCCTAGCCCATCTTTTCACAAAACCAAGAACAGCCCAAGCCTTGCCAATCATCATGCTAATATGATCAATAAAAGATAGTTTCATATCTAATAATACTCCCAAGTCAAGAAATGTAGTCACCGTTTCCAAAGGGCAAGAATTAATCACATAAGTGTAAGAAATTACACTCCCGCGAGAGAAAACCATGCATTTACACTTTCTCAAGTTAAGATCGATTAAATTAATTCCGCACCAAGTTACAAACAAATCAATATTTCGCTGAAGAACAGCCTGACCATGATAATCATCAAAAGTATAAAATAATTTAACGTCGTCAGCATACATCAGAATATTACAATCAGAAATAGCACAAGGAAGATCATTAAGAAATAATAAAAACAGTAAAGGACCCAAATGGCTATCCTGCGGAACACCAGAGGTAACATATACAGTCTTAGACAATACATTCCTAAACAATACCCTTTGAATCCTAATGAATGCCGGCTTTCCCCATACCTGCTAAAGCGCCTTTGTAACTCCTGCTGCAAAAGACTTTACAGAAGGTAGTTCGCAAAGTGTAGGTTTATAGTTAAAACTTACTTTGAAAATGTTTAATTTCAAGGATTATGTTCTCATAATGGACTTACTAAGCAGGGATGAGAATATACGGGAAGCATTGCGTTGTCATAATGGACTTACTGTGCAATGACAAGAATACACGTCAAGCCTATGTGGCTGTCTAATGCACTATCGTATCATAATGTACTTACTCCTGAAAATATCGAGTCTTTTACAGCGCAGTCTGTAGCGGATAATTCAGATTTGTTGATTGCACGGCATCCTCAGCAAGTGGGTCTATTTTATGTTTCATTAGAGTGTATTTTGAATTTGGATTTGCACCTCCAGCCATGTAAAGTTCAACTCACGTAATAATTTCAGTCGCTTAAGTGCTAGAGCAACAAGTTTTCAATACTGATTTCTCAAAAACACTTTTTTTAGCGATGAAGAACCGCTAAGGTCAATTTGGAAGCCTATGGCTGCATGATAAACGAGTTTTTCTTGCCTTCAATGGATTATAAACTGGAGGGCATTTGGATTTTTGTTGAACAACATCAATGCGATGAGGAGGAGTTGGAAACTATTGAACCCCTCCTTTGTCCAGGCCTTAGTAGATTGAGGTTGAGGACCCTGGGCAGGGGTTTCTTCGAAGGTTTGGACTCTGTAGTGAGCTGACATTAGGGCTCTCCATAGATTCATAAATAGATTGAGCTGGTTGATAAGTGCTATGGCATCAAGGTTATTGTCGCGCTCTCTTGTGTGTTTGTCGTCCATCCGTTTTCCTTCGTCTCTTATTTCCTACTTTTTGTACCTCTTCTGCTTTTCCAATTTCCCTATCTCTTTCACTATTCTCTTTCTCTTCTAGGACGAAATTACAATGGGTTATTTTGACCTCTGAGTATTGTACTTGTCCCAATGACAAGTACACGCCCTCAAACCCAACCTGACCTAACATCAAAGACCCTGTCTACGCGAATAATTATCTAACGTTGCAGGACTTAAAAATTATTCGTCAAGATATGAACGAGATATCAATCAAAACGTGAGGTACAGTTTGACAATATGTTAAGGCAGACGAGCTACTCTACCATGCCATCTGATAGTGAAAGAAAGAATCCTCATGGAATGGTTATATACTTATACCTCATGGAATGATATCTACTGAAAATACAATTTGGCAAAGTGATATTACTGAAGCACAGAATATAAGCCACTCTTTCTAGGCCTAATAGCAAAACAAGAAAGCGTTGTGGATTCGAAAGCCTATGTAAATATATTTTTATTAAATTGTGGTGCACAAATTTTTTGCTTCCTCGGTCTGACGATATCTATAGGGAAGACCCATTTAATTGGCGTAAACACTATGTGAACTGAGACTAATTACATGTGGATTCAGCATTCTATCCGGTTTACGTGACAAAAGTTACGATATTGCTGTACCTCAAAGTGGTGCACCTTCCCTGGCAGATTATTTTCTTTTAGGTTGAACTAATGCATCATAAACACCAAGTTCTAGAAACTCCTGCAGTAAGGACGCGATTTCATCTGCTACAAACTAGTTAGCGGGAACATACTGCAGTCACACTATGTGATAAAATTCTCATATATTTCTGTTTGTTATCAAACAAAATCACTGTTGGTGCTCTATTCATCTCTTTCCGCGCTGTTAATTTAATTACACAACACTTTCACACCAAAATAGACAAATCTTACAGTGTACAATACAACAGTAAATGTCCGAAACGCGTTTCATTACTTACAACGTTGCCCCCTTCACTTTATTTATACTTTCTGTTTTTCAATCCGGCAACTTCTAGAAACATTTTGTTGATTTGTTATTGTTGTTCTTCATTTTTCTATCTTCTATAGGATTTCTATGTTTCTCTACATATTCTCGTGATTTCATTGTTGTTTTGTTATTGCTTTCGGATCCTTTTATAGTATAGTACACTCAGCCTTTACAACAATTGGTCAATTCACACAAGCCGTTGTATCGTTGTATTCATTGTATTGTTGAAAGAACATACAACAGTGTATGATTGTTGTTGATATTTTTCATATAAAAATCTGATACACTTATACACATTTTTTCCATTGGGCAATTCACACGACTTTGTATCGTGTATGTTGTATTGAATACATTTGTTTGTTTGTGAACGCTCAATGCTATGCTGTATTGTGTATCTCGTGGCATTCAAACAATTTGATAGCCCGAAACCAACACAACCTTTCAAAAACATATGAAAACATATACACATTATTTTCATTCACAAAATTTGATAACACAAAATCAATACAACTTTTAAAAACATATGGAAAAAATGTGTATAAGTGTATCGGATTTTTATATGAAAAATATCAACAACAATCATACACTGTTGTATATTCTTCCAACAATACAATGAATACAACGATACAACGGCTTGTGTGAATTGCCCATATATGTTTTTAAAAGTTGTATTGGTTTCGTGCTATCAAATTGTGTGAATGAAAAAAATGTGTATATGTTTTCATATGTTTTTAATACGTTGTATTGGGTTTCGGGCTATCAAATTGTTTGAATGCCACGAGATACACAATACAGCATAGCATTGAGCGTTCACAAACAAACAAATGTATTCAATACAACATACACGATACAAAGTCGTGTGAATTGCCCAAATATATTGTACCTTAATACTCTCTTCAAAGATGAACTAATGAAACAAATAAGCAAACATCTGTTTGGCTATGACAAGTTCATGCAATTATGAATAAAAGCTACGAAAGGAAACTATTGCTTAAGAATTGTTATGATAAATTAAATTCATAATACATGCGAAATATTCTTTAGTGTTTTACGCTCAAAATCTTGAAATTCAAACCCAATTGGATAGCACATAGAGCTACATTCATTATAATTGTTGACGATTCAGTTTGCCTACCATTTTATGGTGCTAATTTTTATAAAAAGAAATGCTAACCCATGTTATACCATGATTGTCTTCCAATAATAGGTGGGTAATCTGATGACAAATGTAGAGGGTGTAGTATACGGTGTGTGATTAGTTTAAATGGAAAGAATTGCCCAATTCTACTAATTTTTATCACAATAACATAAAAATTAGACAAATCGTTAACAAAAAGAAGACTTTTATAGAAAACAATAATAAAAAATAAATACAAAGTAAAAAAAAAAATTAACAAAACAGATACTAATACTGGATTATGCCAAAACCATTTAAGGTAGGTACACTTTCCTTACAAGTCAACTTGTCTAGTCTTAAATAGTAAAGGTGAAATGGTTGTTAAACAAGGGAGACAATAAATAAATAAATAAAGAAGACAAGCAAAAGGTGTTGCAAGAATGGGTGACAAATAAATTGGCATGAACAAGTATATCGCATTACATTTGAATGGCAATATTTCTTTTGACAGACTTTTATTCTCTATTTGCCGGTGCGTTAGATAGTGAACAATTTTCTAAAAGGTTTTCAATATTATTCAATACTGGCAAAAAAATGGATTTGAAAATTATTACCAAGATGGTTAGATAGAGAAAGACAAGCACATTGCATAAAATTGAAATCGTTTTTACCGACTAATATGCGTTGAATAAGCATTTGACACATTACATCACAATGGCATATGGAACGTATTCCGTGATAATAGCTAGGGCTTGAAAGTTGTGTACTGTTTCTGCCATTTATAACAAATATTGGTTGGTAACTCTAAATATGCTATTGAAAAGAGAGTCACGGGGACGAAGCAACAAACCTTTGGTCATTTGAAATGCATTTCTAGACGAATGAAACCTTGTATATTTAATCAATCATGTTTGACGGCTGCGTAACATGGAATACTGCCTGTCAAAGTATACAACAGCTCCAGATGTTTCCGCAAAATAATTTGAATTACAAAATAGATCGAAAACAAAACAACTACCAGTGACAACACTAACATTAGGAGACAACCACAAAACAACTACCAGAGACAACTAACATTAGGAAATGTAATTGAAACTGGTTCGTCAATATTTAACGTAGATTAAGAAACGACATTACCAGAAATAACATCCATTGAAATACGTATGTATAGCAGCTGTAGTAGGGACCTGCTCAAAAACGACATTGAAACTACAATCATGAACAGAGGTTGTTAATAAAATTCCTTGCTTAACATGGAACACGTTTGTTGCGATCCTATATTCCCTAAAGGCAAAACGCCAACATATCAATATAATATTACAGTGAGGCTGCCTTCCAAAATGTATCAATACAAAGTTTGTATGCAGTTCTACTACTGTATATAAACTATGTAGATATGCAAAGTAACCCAACAATGCATCAACTATAAATCCGATGCCTGATTGCTTTTTGACTGCGTTAAAAATACACATTGACGACGTTTTGAAATAGAATACATTGTATATATCTTGTACAGCGGCATTATGAAACACGATATTTTGTTCAAATACAAAGCAACTAACATTTTGGAAGCCGGCCTCACACTGAAGTTGAAATAAAATTCCGTGACTTTTTTTTGTATTGCCCGAATCTTAACTGAATGGCCAACACTGCTCCAGTCGAGAAGCATTTTTCAGTTGGTTACCTTCTGTGTTATTTAATTTAAAAGTCGTTGATAACAAACAAACTATTCTTAAATACCAAGTGATTCCTTTTATAGAAAAGGAAATTACAACAGAAGTGAGAATTTATGATAATGAAATTTCTGGTTTGAACAACTCTAGCCATCTCAATCTCCAAATCTAAACTCTATTGAGTACCTCTGAAGAGCCCTAAAAAAGAAAATTGGAAAGAAATTATAAGTTAAAAAGTAAATTCATTTGCGGTCAAAAATCAAGGACGAATGGTATTTCATACATCCTGAAATATGCGTAAATCTAATTGGAAGCAATCCAGGTCGATGTGATAGGAATGATGAAGTCATAGAGATACTTAGTTGAAGTATTAATAAAATGCTTAGACACAAAGTCCAAGTCACTGAAGTGGCCATAGTCTAGTAGGCAAATAACAAAACCGACTTGGTTTTGTGACACCAAATGAATCCAATATTGGTTTTCAAAAACGACAAAAGGCAAAACCGACTTGGATTCTATGACACCCCTGAGTGTGTTGGCTTATTAGATGCTAGCCCACGGTGCTTCAAACACCAGCTCGAACAAAACGAAATATGAAACGATATTTCTTCAACGACTTCTCCTCAGCAGTCTAATGGTAGTAAATAAAATTGCCATGACAACTTTCTTTCGACTTCAAACTGTAGATCCCCTCACTCATGGAAAAATTAACTCGTACAACATAAGTGGTGTGAGGGGCTAGGTTGTACTACTGAGCAAAGAGGGCTGAGATGACCAATTCGAAATTTAAGACGTATTCATTATCTTTTATAATTAAGGATTATTCTGCTTTCAATTGTTTTAAAAACAATATTTTTTGATTAATGAACTAGTAGTCGTCTTTTTTACATTTTTTATGAATAAAAAACCTCTTGTAAAAGCATTTAAAACAATCGTTCTTATCACTAAGTCCCAAAAAACAAGTGCGAAATTACATCAGCTATGGCTCTTAAAGTATGTAGGATTGTCCCAACATTGGGGTGGAGTGTACAACTCAAACAACATAAGCTGTGTACATAAAACATTTAAACATAAATTAATAGATTTTTATATAATTAAATAAGAATCTTTACAAAATTAATTACTGATTGCCATATGGATGGCATCGCCATGAAAATTTTGGAAATAATTTAAAAAAAGTGTATAACAAGTGCCGAAAACAAATTAATAAACAAAATTTCATGTTTCAATGCTTAAAAACTAAAAACATGTAATGAGAGAGGTTAAGAAAAGGTTATGTTATCATTATTGTATTAAGTTTTCCACCCCCTGCCACATACATTATCATATAACATGTGTTTGCCCCCCTTAGAGGGAAGAACTACATATTTAGGCTTGAATAAATGACATAATTTTCAGGCCTTGCTGTTGGTGGCGCCATAAAAAGCTAATAATAATTCCACCCTGCTGTGTGGATGGCTTCCATTAGTTATTTATATTGCACTTACCTCCTCCAGTATGATCAATTGTTGCTCCTTGTGACATTTTTTCTGTTGCTTTTTTCTATTGTTGTTGTCTTTTCTTGGTTGTATTATTTTTTTCTCCTTCGTCTCAAGCGTTGGCGTTGAATTTGTTTATTTGTTATTCCCTAAACGTGGTTAAAAAAGTGGAAAATTAATTATTGTTGGTTGGAGTGGTTGGTTGTTGGTTTTTACGTTTGATTTTAGCTTTTTATTGTTTAATTAGAAATACTATAAAAAAATAAACGCAAGAATTTTTTTATTTGCTTTATTCGGCTTTTATCCACGCTCTTTCTTCTTTGTGTATGGCTTTATTTATTTATTTAGTAGTGGTAATAGAATTTTTGTTTGTTAATTAAATTAAAAAATATTTCTTTTTATATTTTCTTTTGCGCTGGCTTTTCTAACACCGCACTAAACACTTCAGACTTCTTTTTATGCGCTTTTTTATAATTAGCACAAGAAGTTTATTCAAAGAAGAAAATTGTAATAAGAAGTAAATGAATGAATGAACGCACACACACACACACTTACTTCACTTATTTAAAGCAGGGTAAAATTGAGCAAAAAATTATTCAATATTTTGTTGTTGTTATTTTACAAAGTTCAAAATGGAGATTATCAGTAGTATTTTTAATCTTTTTATATTCTATTTTTTATTTCTTCAGAAAGAACTCCTTCCTTTCACACGCTGTTAAAAAATTTAGTGGAGGTTTTCGAAGTTTTTTTTATTTGCTTCCTTGTTTTCCTCAGAGATTTTCCACAAAAAAAATTAATGAAGCGCCGCTTGCTCGTTTCTTTTTTTTCAAGGTCGTTACACTGATTGGGACTCCTTCCTTTTACACAAAGTTTTTTATTTTTCCAAAAGAATATTTCACGAAAAATGAATACAATAAATATAACGACAATTAATTTTATTATTTTTATAAACAAAACAACAACTTCACCGTGGTAATGATTTTAAAATTAATGCTTTTTCTCACTTAATTTTTTCCCTCTCAAAATACAACCACAAGCTACGAAATCCAATAAGAAACTGAGTTTGGATTTGTTTTTGCTTGCCCAAATGTCAAAAGTTTCAGTTATTTTTATTGCTTCGAAGTCACCTTGTTGTTATTGCAGTGACAGGATGATATTATTATAAATATTACAAAATTATTCATTTCTGGCAACACTGGTTCCTTCAAAATTGGTTTTTTTGTTCGTTCAAAACAAAAAACGTTTTTTAAAAATCCCACATTCTTTTTCCGTTTTCAACTTGCTTAAATGAAAAATTTAAGCAAAAGAATTTTTGAGAGAATTTTAAATGACGTGTTGTCTGTCTGGGTGGGTGGTGGGTCACGGGTGAGGATGGATGATGGATGGATGGTGTGTGGGTGTGTGTTGTGTGTGTGGTTTTGCTGCTGTGATGAGATATTGTTTGTTGTGTGTCTTCGGTGGGTGTGTGCCTCGGGTGGAAAACGGGATTTTTGTTTGGAGGGTTTGTTTGTGTTGTGGGATTTGACGAATGTAGAAGACAAGACATACACTACCCACCCACCCCCACCAAAAACTTCTATTTTTTTCACTACTGATCGTGGTGAATTGTTCAGGTATGGTGAGTTTCAGAGTGGTACATTTTGTGAAATGTGGTGAATTTTCAGGTTGTGATGAATAAAATTGAAATTCACCAAAGTACCGTTACTCGAAATTGGTACTGTATAACCATAAATAAATGGTACGGTATGTGGTGAATTAACCGGTTTATGTCTAGGATAAACAGTTTTCACCTCCATTAGCGGAGACCATGTTCACTGGAGAAATTGTCGCCAAATTAAAAATTGAGCAGTAGTAACCCCACCTGTTGCATGAAATAAATATTTTTTAATATTTTTTATTGCGTCTCTGTTAAAATCTTCATTCATCAACAGCGCCAATTTTCTTTCAGCGTCAATTTTTATAAACTATACACACAGCATTTTTCGATAACAAATATATGTTCGTAGAGTTGCATTTGACAGTCAATTTGTTACTAATCAAATACTACGCGATGAAACAACTAAGAGCCAATGGCTAGCCAAATACAAAATGGTTGCCAGTTCGTGCGCGAAGGAAAAAATTTTGTTGGCTCTTTGTTTGGGAAAAGAAAATTTAGCAAAAATCCATTAAAAATTTTAGAAAAAATTCAATTAAACAATTAACTAAGACAAGTGCCAAGTGTTTAATAAATTTTATAAAGAAAAACCCAACAATTATTAACAAAACCAACGATTTAACAAACAACAATAGAAAAAGTCTTTTTTTATACCTCAAGAAGTGGAAGAGAAGCAAAAAAAAAAGTCATTAAAAAAGAATGAGTGGCGGTGGTGTATAGTGCAGTGTGTATGAGGCAAATCGAGAAAAGGAATGAAAAAATGAAAAAAATATGCAAAAAATAGAAGAAATAAAAATGAAGTGAAAAATTTTTGAGTATTAAAAAAAGTAGAAATTTTAAGAGTAAAAATTAATCCTGGTGAAAAATGTTTAAAAAATTGAAAAAAATATCAAAGTGAGTGAGTGTGTGGTTAATAAAATGGAAATCTCTCGGAATGATTGGATTTTCTATAGTTTTTAAGAGGTGAGAAGAGAATTTAATGTAATTAAGAGGCGCTTAAAAATTAAGACACAATAATACACACATACACACATGCATATAGACAGACGCATGGATGAATTTTTTTTAATATCTTTTGTTACACACATACAATGGGTCTCACACGTTTTTTGCATGTGAGTGAGTGTGTTTGTTTGTGTATGTAAATTTTAAATATATAAAGAAGGAATAAATAATTATTGTTTAATATGCATACAACAGATATGATGTAAATATGTATTGTTGTATGTAATATATATGAATGTATACAAAAAAGTATAACTGTATGTGTGTGTATGAACAAATTATATGTACGAATAACGTTTAAGTGCTTAAACCATAAACCTTTAACAACTACACAACAACAATAAAAGAAAAAACAATAAAAAAACGTCCAAAACGATTTGATGATGATGATGTTGAGTTGATGATAAACTAGAAGAAGCATATTTTGTGTATTTGTTGTTGTTGTTGTAGTTGCTTTCGTCTGTCTGTCGTTTTTTGTTTGTTTGTTGGTAGTCCTCGTTTTGTTGTAAGTGAAAAATCCGGAAAAAGACACAACTTCGTTTTACAGCAACAACAACGCCGTGTGTAGAAGGAAAAAGAAGAGCATAAAAAAGGAAGACGTATTTTTGTCTTTGTTGTTGGGTTTATTTTTTCTGTAAGAACTGAGAATCATCATTAAACAATAGACTAAGACCAACAATAACAACAACGCAAACAACATCTCATAGCATGTTATTAATAGTAGAGTGTAATATAGTAGAGTGTGGAAGAGTAAAAATAACTGCTGGCTCTAAAGCTTTTCTTGCTGCTTCAACTGTTTATTGTTGGTATTATTTTTCTTCATCTTCATCTTTTTACTTACTACCCAATCTATTAAGAGAGAGCGAAAGAGAGTGAGTGACTGAGTGTAGTGATGCCAATCTTTTAAAGGCAACAGGAGAATACGTAGTAAAAACCGAAGCGATATTTATTATTAATTTTATGGGATTTTATGGATAATTAGAAACAATATTGATGGTAATTAGGGAATCGTGTTGTTATTTGCGTTATATTTAGGAATGATTACGTCACAATAACATCGAAATACAATATATTGGACTGATTTTAATCCATAATGAGAGTGTTTACACTTAAATACCTACATATATGAAAAATTTACAAATCGATTGGTGAATGAACCTCTTGATGTTGTTGTGGTTAGTGAATCCGTGAAGACTGATTATAAGCTAGGATTGATAGTTAGGCAGTCTTCGTTGATTGGTATGATTTTGAGCGCATTGACACTTTTGAGCTAGTCCCCTCTGTCCAAAATGTCCCATCCATCATATTTTTACCATACAATCATACAGTTTTTCACCAAATGGTTTCATTATGACACCTCTAGTCTTGATGATAATGTGTGAAAACTTCTTTGAATTTAATTAGGAGGTTATAGTGCATTATAGTGTTCTGTCCAGGGCATTCCTTTGTGAGGTTCATTACGGTACATGCCTTACCTGCCTGTAATTTAAACATTGTATTTGTATGGACAGTTATAGTTGTGGAATAGTTGTACCAATAGGTGTGTACCTCGCACACAGTGACTTTTTAAATAAGTTGGATGTTTTATTTTTATGTTTACGAGTCTAGGTTAATAAGTCCTTTGAAATTTTCGTATTTCAAAGGCAGAAATGCTACGAATTGCACGCTCACAGTCGTGAGAATTTGAGGGTATGAGAGATTTATGTCATTTTTAATGAAAATCACCATTTCTAATTTTCCTCATAAATCACCCGTAAGTTAGCTATCAATGGCTGTCGAAGACAACTGACTGACAACTTTTTTAAAGTATGTCACCAATCGGCTTTAAATAAAAGCAGTGCTGGAGAGGAGAATTTGAAAGTATCGCCCTGAACCACGCTTATACACTTTCTATATGAACAACATACGCCACAGTGGCTAAAATCACAAGAATTGTTTCCTTTTTGTTACAAAAAGATGTCATGTGAGAAATTTGAAATAAAAATAAATTTGAATACCTGGTTTTATTGACGTCAGTTATTCTTAACAGTCAATAAAATAATAGAGTCATTAATTACTAACATTGTGTCTATTTTTGAGTGGAGGAACTGTGATTATTTCTCTTTAACTCCTCCTTTGTATTCTAAATTCCAAAATATGTGTTCGAAAGTGAAGTGAATGTTCAGTTCTTTATGATTTACATCGATTGGCAAATGGTGTTGAAATAATACCCAAATATGTAATTGTTTTAATCAAAATTTTTAATCTTGCGTTTGATTAATATTGCCTTAACAATCGTTTTTATAATTCATTTTCTGTAATATTGTGATTTCCATACCCTAGTTAATTAAGTGCCCATTAATCAATTACAAAATGTTTTAGGTTGGCATCACTGCTTCAAACTCTCCATTGGCAGTTTCTTTGTGCCACATTTATTCTTTTTTAATAATGTACCGTAAAAACGAAAGAAAAAAATTTAATTGTAATTTTGCTAAGAAGGAGTAACAAAAAGAAAAACAATATTTCATACATACATTTTTACTTTTTTTCTTTAACAAAAATTAACAAGAAAATGAAAAATAAAAAAGAAATACAATAGATCCTGTAAATGCATCACATATTTTTCTTCTTCTCTGTTTTGCTATTGTCCGATAGTTTTTCCTTTCCTACTCTTTTTTTTCTTTGGTACTCAAGCCTAAATTAACCACCACCCTCTTCTTCTTCATCATTTTTTTTTTGAACAACAACTGTGCTCCATAGCTGTTTATTCTTTTTATTTTTATTGTTGTATAAAGAGTAGCAAACCGATGGAGTAGTAGTGGTAGTGGTAGTGGTAGCGGTGGTGGTGGATAAAACTGTATATGCGGTGGTGGCGAAGGTAACGAACGATCAAAACGACCATCATGTCTTTTGAATCATGTTGCTGTTGTTGTTGTTGTTATTTTTTCGACAGCTATACGTCACACACAACACATTTCGGTTTATTTGAATTGCATGCATTCCCTGCCTGCCAGCCAGCCGTTATTGGTTCGTTCATTTGTTTGAGTGTATCTTTAACAACTAAAACGCTAATGATTATGTTGTGATGTTTTTTTGATGAATGGAAATGGAAAAATGGAACAAAAAAGTAATTTTTTTCTCTCATTCTCAATTCTATTAATTTGTTAAACAAGAAATTTTGATGGTTTTATTTTCTTTGTTTGTTTCTCTTTGTCAAATTTGAATTTTCATCACCGTAGTTTACTCTGCATAAAGAAAGGAGTGCATTCGTTGTTTGGGGCTTGGGAAATAAAGGAATTATTTCATTGAAGTAGAAAAAATAAAAAATAAAAAAAAATATATATATTGTCAGATTGAAGTTAATGCAGTGTGTTGATCTTTGCGAAGGAAATCAAATGAAAAATGTTTTCCTGGAAAGTGGGAATATGCCGTAATGTATATACATACATATTTTTCTCTTCAATAAAGTATGTAATCTTGTAGGTAGTATATTGGCTTATTAGACGTAAGGCCACGGTGCCGTGCTGTTTAAGGCTGTGTTTAGCCGATTACAGTGACCAGTCAACCATTGTTTTCGACTTTTCGTGAATTTTCCTTTCATATTTGTAACAGAATTAAAAAAAAAATTTCGAATATTATTAACTCATGACATTAATATGCAAAATTAAATTAGAAATGTTTTTGAAATATTAATTCATATTCATGAAAATTTATTATTTTATTCGAAAGAAAATAGCACCGCAAATTTTAAGTACATATTTTATACACACACAATCATATTTTAAGATTCTATAAAAATTTTTTTCTAAATGATTATTTGGATCGTAGCCAAAAGAAAATGAAAAGAAAAGAATACAAAAAAAAAATCATATCAATGGACATGAAATACAGCTGGTTTTAAATGGATTTGCGCGATTGTTAACAAATTTGTAGGGGCATTCAAAACACAAGAAAAAAGAAAAAAAACAAGAAAAATATTTTAAATAAATATTGTTCGTATGTATATGAGAAAATTCTTTATTGACAATTTTGACGTATATTTTTTAGATTTCTTTTATATTTGTTTTCATTTGCAAAATAGTTCTTTTAATATATCAATCACATGATATACTACAATATGTACATACATACATATATACATACATATAATATTTAATAAAATAAATAAAAAAATTTGCCATTAATTAATAAATCCCACCACCACCAACAACATCATGTCTGTTTTGAAATGCTGAAAATGTTTTTTAAAATGTTAACAATATTGCCGCTTAATAAATTCTCTTTTATGGGAATGAATGATTTATTGTGACAACGAAATAATTTGATATTTGTAGATTTTTTATAGGAAATAAATTTTCTTAAAGTCTGTGGGAAAATTAATCACCAGAAAACGATCACAGGTTTGATGAATTTAAATAATGCTTTTAGCAGCAGACAGCGTACGGCGCTGTAGTGGGAAGTCCTAATTTGTTAAGTTGCCATAATTTTTTATTTGATCAAATTTAATGCAGGTTTTCTCCATCTTTCTATTTGGGCATCATTTTCATCATCCATGGCCTTCATTAAAAGACTATGGTACGGTCACATTAAGCAAATATTTGACGAAAAATGCAAATCTAATACTATGTTCAGACATGCACTTTTATTGAGTCAATATTCGGTTTATTAATTACAATATTTAAAGTGTTTAGACATAAGAATATACGCAGTTCAGCTGCTTATTCAATATTCATTTGACGGCTGGTTAACAACAACAACAACAATATTGTTTTTGTTTTGTTCGTTGTTTTTTTGTTTTTTTTTTTGAACGTACTTATGACAGTACTGTGTTTCAAGTTTTACTCAATATTATAACAATTTATGAATTTATTGAGCAATAATTAATTGACATTTTATATGAAATATTGATATCAATAATTCCGTTTATTGCGATTTACTCAATGTAAGTGCATATCTGAACATAGTATTAGTTTTTATAAACTTTTCTTGAAGTAATTTTTATTAAATTTTTTTTTTCAAACCGCAAAACAAAATGCCAAAATAGCATTTGAGTGTGTTTGCTTTTTCCAAATTCCTGCAAATTTTTACCAAATTTTTTATAGGTATTGATTACGTTTTTCCTTTTAAAAAAATATTTGCTTAATGTGACCATTCGAAGCTACTAGCCAGGTAACTACGGAGCCGGCAAGCACTTATGGATAGCCTACGCCAAGTCTAAAGCTAGTAATCAATTCTCAACGAGTAAGGCTTTGACACATTTTCTAACTTTTTTCAAAAGAAGTCGCCGTTAGTCTAGTAGGTAGTGTGTTGACTTATTAGACGTGAGGTCTCCGTTCAAACCCCAGTTCTGGCATCTCCAACTGAAAGAAATATGAAAAAATATTTCTTCGGCGACTTCCTTTCAGCAGATTTCTGGCAAAAACTCTGAGCATAAAAATTAAATTGCCATGAAAAAGTTCCTCATAAAAATCTGTCGTTCGGAGTCGACTTTAAACTGTAGGTCCCGCCACTCATGTATAGAAATTAACGCACACAACATAAGTGATGTGAGAAACTAAGTCGTAATCCTGACTAAAGGGTTGTAATGACCAATTATGTACGTATGTTTGTCCAAAATTTTTTATACGTATGATTACGTTTTTCCTTTTAAAAAAATATTTGCTTAATGTGACCATTCGAATTTACTACCCAGGTTCCTTTAGAACATTGTTCTGGATCAGATAGTGTACCATCTTCGTTCGACAATGTCTTATTATTTCCACAATCATTGTTATTCATACTCATTTGACTAAGAGATCAAGTTTTTCACTTCTAATCAACTGGTAACCTCCAAATGAGGTTGATATTATTGCGATTAAGAGTCCCCTCGTTGCTTTAAGTTGTATTGGGCATATGGCAAATGATCTCCAAATTCATCTCTATATTTTCGTATTGCCACTTTTAGGTTAGGTTAGGTTAGAGGACGTGTACTTGTCAATTATGACAAGTACAGTACCTGGAGGTCGAATTGACCCATTGTACAACGTCCTAGTTTCTCACACCACTTATGTTGTGTGTGTTAATTTCATACTTGAGTGGTGGGACCTACAGTTTAAAGTCGATTCCGAACGACAGATTTTTGAGAAACTTTTTCATGGCAATTTTATTTACTCCCAGAATTTTTGCCAGAAATCTGCTGAGAGGAAGTCGACGAAGGAATAATTTTTGTATTTTGTCTTGATGTCGGGCCTGGGGTTCGAACCCTAGCTTTATGTCTAATAAGCCAACACACTACCGACTAGACTACAGCGACTTCATTGCCACTTTTACTCTAGTCTTTCTTTGATTTGATTGTTTATCAACCTGTCGTCTCCAGGTTTAAGACGGCATTTTCCCCTTCGTCGGCTGCCTTAAGTATCCCGATCTCTTGTATTTATGGCTATGTTTTGATGCTGCCAATCCAGATCCAAATATATCTTGATTTAGCCCTAATAGCCTTAAGATTGTGGCATTCGAAATCTTTCAGTTTTGGATTTAAGTTCTTGAGTTTGACATTTGTTGATAATGAAATGAAGAAATGCTTTCAATACCCGCCGATAGCCACCATTGTTCTTCGTAATGCTAGGGTAAATGGGAAAAATCCATGTTGTATTGTCATTACTTGCACTATTCCGCATTTCTTTATGACTATGTCCAGAAGACCCTTTTACAGTTATCAGCAACGCTTTCATATTTAAGTGTAGTCCCAATAACGAGAGGATAAATAAATTCCGTGGGGATCGCTGCTCCACTGATTGCTCTGCAATCTGTGCTTCTGTGATCAAAGCAAGTCCATAATGATGCGTTATGCATAGCGTTGGTTGCTGTAAACATGACATCTGGGCATATACATTCGAAAAAATATTCCCTGAAACCAGGAGTAACACAGATAAGGAAATATATTTGATTTTACCACTTTACTAGAGGGGAAGTCGCCGTAGTCTAGTAGGTAGTGTGTTGGCTTATTAGACGTAAAGCCAGGGTTCGAGCCCCAGGCCAGACATCAAGACAAAATATAAAAAGTATTTCTTCGGCGACTTCCTCTCAGCAGATTTCTGGCAAAAACTCTGAGAGTAAATAAAATTGCCATGAGAAAGTTTCTCAAAAATCTGTTGTTCGGAGTCGACTTTAAACTGTAGGTCCCACCACTCATGTATAAAATTAACACACACAACATAAATGGTGTGAGAAACTAGAACGTTGTACATTGGGTCAATTCGACCTTCGGGTACTGTACTTGTCTTAATTGACAAGTACACGTCCTCTAATCTAACCTAACCTAGAGGGGTAGTAAACAAAAATCTCTTGTTTTTATTAAGTTTAGTTAGAATGATGCCTTTCAGTTGCATATATCGAAGGGTATAACCCGAAGCTATACTGATATAGAAGAATAGACCTAATTGCTTCGGATACTTTTTCAAACGGGCGAACTGTTGACATTATTCATAATCATAATTAAGAGGAAATGATTCCCTGGCATTTCTGGATACTGAAACTGTATTCATTTGATAAGCGTTTGGCTACCAAAGCGTTACAAATCAATTAACTTATTGGAAGAGATAAATTTGCGTTCGATTGATTGTTATGGCATGAGGACCGTTTTCACTGTTTAGTTTTTTGAATGTTTGGTTTTGCTTTCTTTAGCGAAGAGAATTTGTAAATTATTTTGTATATTCTCTGCTGGAGTAGAATTACATATACAGTGGTGGCCTTATAATTACAAACGATGTTTCTGGAACAGAGTTCCCTGGAGTGACGAATCTAAGTTTAATTTGTCCCAATCTGAGGGAAAAACGTATGTAAGAATGTCTGGTACACAGTAAAAACTGTAAAACAAATTAATAAACATACATGTTGCTAAGTCGTTTCTAATTATAAGGCCATCACTGTATAGTGAACACAAACAATACTGAGTCAAACAGTCTCGAAATTGTCAAATAGAAAATTATACCTCTGACTACGCCACAACTAAAGTGTTTGTATTTAATGTGAGATGCAAATATTTGATGACATAAAGTGGGATTTCTTTTTACTATACCTTATATCTAATTTCAATGTATTTAATTTTTATTAAGAAAGTCTTTTAGAATTAATTGTGATATTAATTTATGTTTTCTTTCTTTTTCTTTTTCAGATTCAATTAAAACTTCATAATAAATAGCAAAAAAACAAATTAAATAAATGGATTACAACAACAATGTCAATATTACTATGGATAAATAAAGAGGATAATTTACTGTCTTATTACCATCATCCTACACATTCTGTACCACAACAAACACCAAACAGTATTGTGTGTCTGTGATGTGTTCTAGACAGACGTCTTAGTCAACCAAACATCAATAATAATAATATTGATGGTCATCATCCTTGTCATCGTCATCAACAGCTTTTAACAATATTTTGAAACAATTTTTCTAAAGTGATTAACTTTATAATGCGATGGCATTACAAATGCAAATAAATTATATCAACAATCAATAATGGATGGAGTTGTGTTATCAAGTCCATCATCAACTATTCAAAAAATATATTGAATTGAAGCCAACTACAACAAGTATTTCTTCATGATTCAATGCAACAACATGCAACAGCAGCGGCAGTAAAACAATTTTAATTGCTTTGAAGTTTATAAAAACGAATTTTATTCTTTCGTTTTTGTTTTCGTTTTTTTTTTTTTAATCCAACAACAAACTGAATGTTACAACATTTATTTCGTCTAGTTTTGTGGTTGCGTTGTGTCCGTGTCCAACATTGAATAATCATCGTCAATAGCACAACAACAATAACAACGTATTGGAAAAGTTTCTGCTTCATTTTGTTTGTATGGTAAGTAGTAATCAGTTTATTCGCATATTATAATAATTATTTCCCTAAATAATCTTATATTCTTATGCTCTTATTCAAATATTCTCTCTTTTATTATAGTTTTTATCACTTTTCTTTTTCTCATTTGTAGTTTGTTGTTGCCTATAATAGCGAACGAAAGGAAAAGAAAAGCAAATTTATTCTGATTTTTAATGCAAAAGTTGAAGTTGTTGAAGAGTAGACTGCGTAACAAAAGTTAAAGAAACATGAAACGTATCAATTTTATAAAAATCTTAAGCTTATGCTAATAATATTACAAAAACAAACGTTGCTTTTGCTATCTTTATTAGAAAATATGACATTTTATGATCCTTTTCCTATAATCTTCCAAATATTTGAATTCCCTGTATGATAACACCCCCCGGTAATATGTTTTCTGTTAACCTTGTGTTAATATTGTTACTATTTTCTCTTGTATTTGAAAAGTTTTTGTCTGGTTTAGTTATTTATTATCTTTCACTTCCCATAAAATAAAAGTTTTTTGTAAGCGATTACATTTATTAATTCATTTGATTTTAATTTCTCTTTAATTTCCCTTTTTTCCACATTTTTTTTGTTTTGTTTTGTGTAATGCTTTACCAATTAGTAGATTAAGTTCTTTCGTATTTATTCTTCTGTAATTGTAAACGAGTAGAGTCATGGGGAAACTACACTGGGTTACAGAAAATATTAAACACGCCTAAACATATGGATTTCAATGAAGATTATCATTCATTATATGACCTCCTCTGGATTGGTAGTTTTTGCTAACTTCGGCGATAACTTATCTGTCGGATGTTGGTTTTCTTAACACATACTCCACATACTCAGGGGATTAATCGCGTAGACTTAGGGCCATTTTTTGAATGCAAGTTTAAACTCGAGATTGAGTTAATCTCCAGTTAAACTTCGTCTTCAGTTTTTGAGTTTACTTAATCTTGAGTTCAACCTTACGGTTAAGCAGTTAATCTCGAGTTTAAACCACCAACGTAGCTGGTTTAAACTCGAGATTAACTATGAAAAGTAGTTGACAAATTTTATTAAAAAAAAAAAAAGCTTTTAGGTGAGGGGAAGCCGAATAGGACAAATATTTAAGTGATTATTAATTATATAAAACACAAATTGATAACAGACAGTCTTAATTTATTTATTATTTTAAGAAAATAATTTTTTTACATAAAGATCAATAGTATTCAGCTTTTGTTTGTTTGTTTTTGTTATATACAAAAGCAAATTGTTGTGGAACACTTTGCAAAAGTAGTAAACACAACAAAATAAACGAAAAAAATGTTGCCATTTTTGCTTATAAGTACGGCAGCTCTACAAGGTTAATCTCCTGTTAAAACTCAGTTAACTGAAGATTAAATTTAACTGGAGATTAACTTAATATCGAGTTTAAACTTGCATTCAAAAAGTAGCCCTTACTGTTTATAGTAGTCCTACAAAAAAGTCTAACAATGTCTAATTCCATGATCTTGCTAGTCAACAGACGTCGCTAAAACGTGGTATTTCTTTTTCCGAAAACTTCTCATGCTAATGCCTGTCTTTAGAGTCCAAAAACATCGTTTACCCCACGGCCATAGCACTCTGAACTGACAGTAACAATGCTTCTAGGGCAATTTTCAAGGAAATACGGCCCGGCCACATTTCTAAACCATAATGCCCATCAAGCAGTCACTTTTTCCAGGATGCTATGACTTTTTAACGATGGTTTCAGAGTTCTCCGTACCCCATTTTATGTGAACTTTGCTTGTTGAAGTAAACCTCGATGAAAAATGAATTTCATTGCTGAAGAAAATTTGGTTCGTAAAATCCATCAATTGAAAGCCTCCTGCTCTAGCACATAATCAGCGTATTTTTACGACATTGTAAAGAGTGCGCCAAATAACTTTTTTTTTTTTGAAAATGCTTTAAAAAAAATACTGAATATTTTCTCAAATTTCTTTTTTTATTTGAAAGTATAATCCTTCCGGTTAATAATGGAAAATAATTTCATTCAAATGGCGGCCTCGGCTGGCCATGCAGTAGCCTACACCAGAAGATGCCGATTTTGGCAAAAAAAAATCATCTTTTCAGATGAAGCTCATTTTGATATTGGCGGGTATGTAAACAAGCAAAATTGTCGCATTTGGGGCACAGAAAACCCGCACGCATACATTGAAAAGCCGACGCCCCCAAAACGAGTCACTGTTTGGATCGGATTTTGGTCCAGAGGCATAATTGGGAAAATGAGCAAGGGGTGGCCGTTACAGTCAATGGCGATCGTTATTGGGCCATGTTGAACGAATTTTTGTTCACAAAAATTGAAGAGGAGGATATTGGCAACAGGACGGCGCTACGTGCCACACAGCCGAAGCTACACTTGATGCTTTGCGCCCTGTTTTTGAAGATCGCATTATCAGCCGCAGAGTTGATGTCGTTTGGCCACCTCGGAGCTGCGATTTGACACCGTTGGACTATTATTTGTGGGGTGCCGTCAAAGATAAGTGTTACGCCGACAAGCCAGAGACAATTGACGCTTTAAAGGACAATATTCGTGAAGCCATTGGTGAAATACAGCTGCACACAATCGATAATGTGCTTAAAAATTGGACCGATTGTATAGGCTACTGCATGGCCAGCCGAGGCAGCCATTTGAATGAAATTATTTTCCATTATTAACCGGAAGGATTATACTTTCAAATCAAAAAAGAAATTTGAGAAAATATTCAGTAATTTTTTTTTAAAGCATTTTCAAAAAAAAAAGTTATTTGGCGGACCCTTTATATAGCCAGCCAACTTTAATTGTTGCCTGAGTTGTTGGTTGTTTTTTATAATCCATGCAGCGGCAACTCCAGATGCAAAATACACCTAATTCTGTTTTTACACGGTCTTTTTTTACACGGTTTTGATATAACACGGTTTGAAAATAAAATATTTTTAATTTTTTTTATACGATTTTATTCCATTTAGCACGATTTAAAATTTTTTGTTGTTAAATTTTTTTGTCAAATTTAATTTTTGCAGAGTATGTTCATATCACAAATTTAAGGGAATTCCCTTTTTGCGCGTATAAGCAAATTTACTGATCAAAGCAAATGTAAATGGCATGAATTTAGGGGAATTCCCTTTTTGTGCAACAAGCACAAAGGTCAGAGCAATTGAAATGTGTTAATATTTTATATTTAATAAGCTATTTATATTTTTAATTTTGTTAAATATTTTATGAATCCCTAAAAGAAAATGTCAAATAAAAAACTTTTTCTCAAAAAATCCTTGTTATACACTAATTTTAATAGGTTTTAGAGATTAGGAACCAATCACCTATTTTTGCATACGATCAGTGTCTTTTTTTACACGGTTTTTTTTACACGGTTTTTTCTGGAACCAATCTACCGTGTAAAAACAGAATTAGGTGTATAACACATTGAGTCGTAGGAAATACAATGAAATCGACAAATTCGAATTGTACGCCATACTTTTCCGAAGAATGTAACTGCGCTGATGCATAGACCCATAACAATGTCGTAGCGCTTCTAGTCTGTACTCTTTTACACATAGGTGGGCGAGTACCAAAGCCGTAATCACCCTGTAATACTCGAGAAGAGCTCACTTTTTCAATCACAACTTTTGTAGTCAGTTTTTAATATTTTTACGCGTTTTTCGGTTGGTAAACCATCTATGTTCGTAAATTGTAAACCTTTCACTAAAGAAATGATATTTCAGATGAGATCTTTAACAGTCTTCCCAGATCAGCGGCTTTAAAGCAACTAATTGAATGACCCGATATATTTTTACATGATTTTGAATGAATTCTGTAGCCTGTGACATACATACATACATACATAATTGGTCATTACAACCCTTTAGCCAGGATTATGGACCTAGTTTCTCACATCACTTACATATGTATGTTGTGTGAGTTAATTTTTATACATGAGTGGCGGCACTTACAGTTTTAAAGTCAACTCCAAACGACAGATTTTTGAGAAACTTTTCATGGCAATTTTTTATTTAACCCCAGAGTTTTTGCCAGAAATCTGCTGAGAGGAAGTCGCCGAAGAAATATTTGACCTGGGGTTTGAACCGAGGACTCAAGTCTAATAAGCCAACACACTACCTAATAGACCACGGTGACTTCAGTAGTCTGTGAATAATTGTTGTTCAGCCGACAATGATTGAGCAATTCTGCCTCAGTTTGACACCAATATTCTCCTAATTAAGACCCTTTTTTTTTGGCTAACCTAAGTGTTCTTTGTCTTGCTCACGAACCATCTCTGGCATTTTGAAAGTGATGTATCATATTTCGGTTAAGCTTCGGTAAGGAGTCGATGTGTGCTTCAGATGCACTTTATTTCATATTCAGTGGTGACCAACATCATTAACTTCGGAACTCCAAAGACCTTCAGAAAAATGATAAAAATTAAAAAGGCCCTGTCGATCTACTGACGTACATAGGTAGTTTGAGTGTTGATAAGTTGCGATAAGTTGTCATTTGCAAGTTGGGGGAAAAACTCTGAGTCAGACTCTTCGAAAAACATAAAACTTTATGGGGCTATTAAAAAAATAGCGAGAATTTTATTTTAATCATAATAACGTTGGCATTTAATTGGTAATCTTTTTTTCGCTGATCTTAATCAGTTATTAGTTTATTTGGCTAGAAATTCAAATTCAAGTAGCCGACTCTGGCTACTCTACTGTGTCCATTTGTCAAACGTTTTTCCTTTTATTTTATTTTCTGATAATTTTATTTGATTTCTGAATACTATAATCATTTAATGTCACTTGGAATTATTGGCTAATTTGAAAGAAATTGTTGATGATTTTTTTTGGTTAAATTTATTTAAAGATTCTTCTCTTTCCCTCTCCTTTTCGCTGCCTCTGTTGGTGTCACAGTCAGTTTATTTGGTTTAATTGATTAAATTATTACTTTCCGGTAATTAAATCATAAGTTTTGGAAATTATATGCGATATTTTTTCTTTATCTTATCACTCTCGAAATGAAATTCAAAGTTTTGATTAATTTTTTCCTTGTCATTAACGATGTTTAAACAATTTTTTGTTGTTTCTATTTAGTTTTTTTGCTATTTAAAAATAAATCGTTTAAAAAGGGCGGCAAAAGTTAAAAAGCAATGGTACTTATAAATTTTTATCACTCACAATACGTGTATAAATACTGTACGTATGTACATACTATGTGATGGATGATGACATACAAATTATTATATTTGTTTTAAAATTAGATATTGAAACAGTTTTGAATGTTTAAAATTTAAATCAATTGAAAATTTATTCAAAATTAACATTAAAGTGTGAACAAATTACGTTTTATCGAAACGTTTACGTTATGCTATTAATTGGATTGCGTTTAAATAAGTCGGGAAGTATTGAGGTTACGAAAAAACCAATACTATCTGACAGTCAACTTGTCAACCAAGCACTCGCTTTCTACAAGGTTTAGTCGAGTTTAGTATGGCAACATTTGAATAGACAAATCGGCTGAGGGCCATTATTATAACTTCCCGCTAAAGTTGGGTTTAGTTAAAGATAACTTTAGCTAAAGTGAACTTTAAAGTTAAACTTTAACTTCTTTTCGTTATTACAACCTACAGATGAAATAAAGTTAACTTTCTCAAAAATATGGCAGTGCTGGAGCAATGTCGATAACACTGTTCAATTAAACAAGTTCCTTTTTAAACGCATTTTGTTTGTATTCAAACATAAACTTAACTTTAAAAGTTACCAGTAATGTTATCTTCCTTTTAGCTTAACGCTAACTTCTACCTTATCGTCGAGTTATAATAATGAAAAACAATTTATCTGCATGAATGAAGTCGCCGTAGTCTAGTAGGTAGTGTGTTGGCTTATTAGACGTAAAGCCAGGGTTCGAGCCCCAGGCCAGACATCAAAACAAAATACAAAAAGTATTTCTTCGCCGACTTTCTCTCAGTAGATTCCTGGCAAAAACTCTGAGAGTAAATGAAAAATTGCCATGAAAAGTTTCTCAAAAATCTGTTGTTCGGAGTCCACTTTAGACTGTAGGTCTCACCACTCATGTATAAAATTAACACACACAACATAGGTGGTGTGAGAAACTAGGTCGTAATCCTGACTGAAGAGTTGTTATGACCAATTATTTATGTAATTTATCTGCCCGTTAAAATCCTCCCTTTAGTTAACGGCAAGTTGTAATAATGGCCTTTAGTCTAGTAGGTAGGGTTCAAAAACCAGATCAGATATCTCCATCAAAACGAAATACGATAAAAAAATATTTCTTCGGCGATTTTTTCTCTCAGCAGATTTTTGGCATAAACTCTGAGAGTAAATAAAAAAAATTGCCATGAAAAGTTTCTCAAAAATCTGTTGTTCGGAGGCGACTTTAAAAACTGGAGGTCCCACACCACTCATGTATAAAATTAACACACGCAACATAAGTGGTGTCAGAAGCTAGGTTGTAGACCTGACTGCAGGGTCATAATGACCAATTATGTTTGTATCAGAGGTCAGCAATGAGTATTCAAAACGAATAAGATTCGAATCATACTTATAATTTCTGATACTTATACGCATTCATACTTATTTTAATGTCATACTCATACTACTCATACTCAAAGTTTGAAATACTCATGGTACTCGTACTTAACAATACGCATGATTTTATTGATTTCGACTCTCCATGACTCATCGTATACACGAATCACAAAATAAGTATAATTCGCGTAAGAACACTACAATACTCGCAAGAAGGTTGTGTGTTTGCTCTGTTTGCTGTCTTTGTCTTTTTTGTTTATGTGTCTTTCTTCTTTGTTTGTAAATGCAACAACAACTAAGACTTTAAATTTTGACGAATGATTCGAATCACTCGAATCATTATGAGTATTATAAGTATGTACTTTTCTAAATTTATGAATCTGAATGAGTAGGCGTATGAATCAAACATAGTTGGCATGTTATGAGTTTGATGTCAACGTTGTACTCATACTCATTGCAACTTGTACTTATAAATCAATGTCGTAGTGAGTACGAATGAATCAGAGTAGTTGGAATCATGAGTACTTATGAGTAGCGAACAAGCGATTCATTGCTGATCTCTGGTTTGTATGTAAACTCCAAGCTAAATCATGACACTGCCAATCAACTGCCAATAGAATGGTATCAATAGTTTTTCATATTAGTTTTGTATAGAAATTAAAAATTAACAGAAATTCTTGTTGCAAATTTTACTTTTTTAATAAAAAAAATTCCCCATAAAAAATATTCAAAAAAAAATGTTACGTTCGTTGTACATTGCAACAGTTTGCAGATTGTACCGTGTAAAAAAATTCCCATGACACTAGTTTTACGTGACAAAATTAATAAAATTTTAAGAAACTCATAACAAGCAAAGTATGTATGTGTAAAGCATGTATGCCAAGCAGCAAATCATTAGAAACTTGAAATCAGTTTCATTAGTTTTTCACTGTAAAAGAATTCGATATTCAGCGAAATGTTCAAGAAGACCTATTAATATTGCCATAGCCAGGGGACACTTCAATCAATATGAATGATATGCTCGGCATATTGCTTTTGTAAAGAAAAATTCAATCCTTTACACTTGATTACTTTCATATGAAATCAATAAATCATCAAAACATCAAAAAGCTTTAGAAAAAAATAAAAAATAAATAAAAATCCTATAAAATTACACAAAAAAAAAACCATTCAAAATAAACTCTATTCAATGCGAAAAACCAGAAGAAAAAAACCCAGGCTTCACTGAACCAAAACTAATTTTAATAATAAATTTTCCCCACTTCCCTCTCTTTCACTGTAATAATTGCTTTGAAATTTTTCTAAATTGTGTTACCAACGGCTACTACTGCTGTTGGATTTTTTTTTGTTTCTATTTTTACTTTTCATTTTTGCTCTCAAATTTCTGTATGTAAACGTTACTGACTTAATTAATTTTTGCGGTTGGCTTTTTTTGCTTCTTCTTCTTTATTGCTATTATTATTACTATTAGTTGTTGTTGTTGTTTTTCCTAAATACAATAATTTTCAATTCTATAAACTACAAAACTATCGAAAGAAGAAAAAAAAACGAAAATAAATAAACACACGCTCAAATTTAAAATTAAAATTTTGAAAAACTGAACAAAAATCCGGCATAAAATTATTAAAAGAATGAAATCTTCATATAAAGGGTGTTTTTCTATAGAGGTATAGAACTTTAAGTTGGCATTACTTTTCAAGATGGCGACCGATTTAACAGCTGTCAAGTGATTTATTCTCAGTTTGGTTTGGCAATTCATCATGAATAGACTCACGCCTGAACAACGCTTGCAAATAGTGCAATTTTATTTCGAAAATAATGGTTCTGTGCGGAAAACGTATCGCGCACTACGTCCATTTTATCGTCGACAAAATCGTCCATCAGAGCAGTTAATTCGATTAATAATGGAACGTTTTCGTGAAGGTAATCTTCAAGTGTATGTGGAAACACCGTTACATCCAGAAAAACTGACTGTTTGGTGCGCTTTATGGGCTGGTGGAATAATTGGTCCGTACTTTTTCAAAAACGATGGTGGCCAGAACATTACAGTCAATGGTGATCGGTATAGAGCCATCATTACTAACTTTTTCATTCCTGAATTGAATAACCATGATGTCCAGGAGATGTGGTTTCAACAAGACGGCGCAACATGTCACACAGCTCGTGCCACAATAGATTTATTGAAAGACACGTTTGGTGACCGCCTAATTTCACGTTTTGGACCTGTGAATTGGCCTCCAAGATCTTGTGATTTAACACCGCTAGACTACTTTCTGTGGGGCTATGTAAAGTCATTGGTCTATGCGGTAAAGCCACAAACGCTTGACCATTTGGAAGACAACATTCGCCGTATTATTGCCGATATACGGCCACAAATGTTGGAAAAAGTCATCGAAAATTGGACTACATCCGCGCCAGCCGTGGCGGTCATATGCCAGAAATTATATTTAAAATGTAATGCCACAAGCTTTTCTTTCGGATAAATAAAATTCATGTCAATCGAATAATCCATCGTTGTTTTATTGCAACTTAAAGTTCTATACCTCTATAAAAAAACACCCTTTACTATCTATCATTCAATAATTCGTGCACTTTTTCGAGTGCATCAGATCGTATCTCGGCAATGGTATCATGAATGTTGGCCTTCAAATGCTCAATTGTCTCTGGTTTGTCGGCATAAAACTTCACTTTAACGGCGCCCCACAGACAATAGTCCAACGGTGTCAAATCGCAGCTTCTTGGCTGCCCATTAGCATCATCATTTCGCCTAATTAAACGGCCATCAAACGTTTGAGGCAATAAATCGATTCTGGCATGAGATGTGTGGCAAGTTGCACCATCCTAGTGAAACCAAACGTCGTTCACATCAGTACCTTGAAGAGCGGGTACAAAAAAAAATCTATTATCATGGTGCGATACAAAGGTGTCTCCATTGACTGTAATTGTTGCACCGTCCTCATTTTCGATGAAATATGAGCCAATAATGCCTCCGCACCACAAGCCGCACCAAACAGGCACTCATAATGGATGCATTGGCTTCTGTAAGACCACGTGTGGGTTTTTGAGCCCCAAATACGGCAATTTTGCTTATGAGTACCATCAAGACGAAAATGAGCTTCATCCGATTTTTTTTTTTTTTTTTTTTTTTTTTTTTTTTTTTTTTTTAAATCGGCTTTATCGTGCAGTTTCTCGTTGGCCCAAGCGTTGCTCAAGCGTAAATCGTTAATACGTTCAGTGGAGATAATATACTGAATTTTGTAACAGAATAGAATGACATACAGTGTTGGAAAAAATAATAGGGACACTTAAATTTTTCAATATATTCTTATATTTTTATTTACTTTTGCATAAATATTACAAAGTATATGCATTAAATTAAAGGTATTCAAATAGCTTAACTAATAAAATAAAAATAAATGACTAGTTTTGCAAAATTAAAAAAAAAAAAATAATTTATTAGAAAAAGGCCTGGAAAAAATAATAGGGACACTTTATGTTATGCTAAAATATGTATATTTTGTTAAACATTACCATCATTTCCAGATATTATTTCAATATTTATTTGAAGCACCTTTCATTTTTATTACCTCCTGACAGCGACCATCATAGATCCCACAAGATTCGCACAGACGTCGGGGGGAATTGAATACCATGTCTCCTGAATTTTTTTCCCACAATTCCTCGTTTATTTTTTGATTTAAAGTTGCCGATTTTATTTTTTAGGACTCCCCAGAGGTGTTCAATGGGGTTTAAGTCCGGTGATTGTGACACCCCATTCTGTTGAAACCACAATTTGACGTTTCTAGCGGAATGCTTCGGATCATTGTCTTGCATAAATTCCCATTTAAGTGGCATTTCGTCCTCGGCAAACGGAAACATTTTATTCCGTAGAATATCTATGTAGTCAGCTGCACACATTTTCTCCGAATCCAAACAATAGGGCCAACGCCAGATGCCGAAAAACATCCCCATAGCATTATCGACCCTCCACCATGTTTGACTGTCTTTTTTGTATATTTTCCAACACTGTAAGTATTGCCAGATTTGAAATAACCGATGGTTGAAATTTAAACCGATAGATGGCCCAACCAATACAAACGGATGTCAAGTCTTTGAAAATACTTTCTGCAATATTTCTGCCCGCATGAGGTTTATTTTGGGAGGTACTACAAGCCTGGTTTCCGTATGTTCTACTCTTGCAAGACAGTGCTGAATCTGCACTCAATTTCTGGTGAACTTTTTGCAGCAGATTTTTCGTTGTAGACTTCAAGTGTATTCGCATCCATGCCTCTTCAGATTGACTTACATTGTAAATATAAAGAGTGTTTTTTATAGAGGTATAGAACTTTAAGTTGGCCTTACTTTTCAAGATGGCGACCGATTTAACAGCTGTCAAGTGATTTATTCTTAGTTTGGTTTGGCAATTCATCATGAATAGACTCACGCCTGAACAATGCTTGCAAATAGTGCAATTTTATTTCGAAAATAATGGTTCTGTGCGGAAAACGTATCGCGCACTACGTCCATTTTATCGTCGACAAAATCGTCCATCAGAGCAGTTAATTCGATTAACCATGGAACGTTTTCGCACCACGTTTACTCTTATTGATAACTCGCATCCCCAGAGACGCTGTACGGTGCGTACAGAAAAAGCTATTGCTGCTGTAGAGCGTAGCATTGAGGAAGACCAGAATTAGTCCATACGCCATCGAGCACAGGAATTGGATCTGTGTCCATCCACTTTATGGAAGATTTTGCGGAAGGATCTTGGTTTGCGTGCTTACAAAATCCAGCTCGTGCAAGATTTGAAGCCAAACGATTATCAAGTAAGGCGTAGATTCGTCGAATGGGCCCAAAACGAGATTACCGTTGTTCCCGATTTTCATAAGCGAATTTTGTTTAGCGATGAAGAGCACTTCTGGTTGAATGGCTACGTCAACAAACAAAACTGCCGCATTTGGAGTGAAGGTAATCCTCAAGTGTATGTGGAAACACCGTCACATCCAGAAAAACTGACTGTTTGGTGCGCTTTATGGGCTGGTGGAATCATTGGTCCGTACCTTTTCAAAAACGATGTTGGGCAGAACGTTACAGTCAATGGTAATCGGTATAGAGCCATCATTACAAACTTTTTCATTCCTGAATTGAATAACCATGATGTCCAGGAGATGTGGTTTCAACAAGACGGCGCAACATGTCACACAGCTCGTGCCACAATAGATTTATTGAAAGACACGTTTGGTGACCGCCTAATTTCACGTTTTGGACCTGTGAATTGGCCTCCAAGATCTTGTGATTTAACACCGCTAGACTACTTTCTGTGGGGCTATGTAAAGTCATTGGTCTATGCGGTAAAGCCACAAACGCTTGACCATTTGGAAGACAACATTCGCCGTATTATTGCCGATATACGGCCACAAATGTTGGAAAAAGTCATCGAAAATTGGACGTCCAGATTGGACTACATCCGCGCCAGCCGTGGCGGTCATATGCCAGAAATCATATTTAAAATGTAATGCCACAAGATTATCTTTCGGATAAATAAAATTCATGTCAATCGAATAATCCATCGTTGTTTTATTGCAACTTAAAGTTCTATACCTCTATAAAAAACACCCTTTACTATCTATCATTCAATAATTCGTGCACTTTTTCGAGTGTATCAGATCGTATCTCGGCGATGGTATCACGAATGTTGGCCTTCAAATGCTCAATTGTTTCTGGTTTGTCGGCATAACACTTTTCTTTAATGGCGCTCCACAGAAAACAGACCAACGGTGTCAAATCGCAGCGTCTTGGCGGCTAATTAACATCATCATTTTGGCTAATTAAACAGCCATCGAACGTTTGAGGCAATAAATCCATTGTGGCATAAGATGTGTGGCAAGTTGCACCATCCTAGTGAAACCAAACGTCTTTCACATCAATATCTTGAAGAGCGGGTACAAAAAAATCGGTTATCATGGTGTGATAGGTATCTCCATTTACTGTAATTGTTGCGCCGCATACATTTTCAAAGATATATGGGGCAATAATGCCTCCGCTCAACAAGCCGAACCAAATAGTTGTTGTAATGAATGCAATGGCTTCTGTAAGACCACGCGTGGGTTTTCCGTGCCCCAAATATGGCAATTTTGCTTATGGGTACCATCAAGACGAAAATGAGTTTCATCCGAAAATACGATTTTTTTTTGTTAAAATCGACATTATCGTGCAGTTTTTCGTTGGCCCAAGCGTTGCTCAAGCGTAAATCGATTTATTACGTTCAGTGGAGATAATATACTGAATTTTGAAAATTTTGTAACAGAATAGAATGACATATAGTGTTGGAAAAAATAATAGGGACACTTAAATTGTTCAATATATTCTTATATTTTTATTTACTTTTCCATAAATATTACAAGGTATATACATTAAATTAAAGGTATTCAAATAGTTTAACTAATAAAATAAAAATAAATGACTAGTTTTGGCAAATTCTTAAAAAAAATATAATGTATTAGAAAATGGCCTGGAAAAAATAATAGGGACACTTTATGTTATGCTAAAAATATGTATATTTTGTTAAACATTACCATCATTTCCAGATATTATTTCAATATTTGTTTGAAGCACCTTTCGTTTTTATTACCTCCCTACAGCGACGATTCATAGATCCCACAAGATTCGCACAGACGGCGGGGAGAATTGAATACCATGTCTCCTGAATTTTTTCCCACAATTCCTCGTTTATTTTTTGATTTAAAGTTGCCGATTTTATTTTTTAGGACTCCCCAGAGGGGTTCAATGGGGTTTAAGTCCGGTGATTGTGACGGCCACTCCATTACAGGCACCTCATTCTGTTGAAACCACAATTTGACGTTTCTAGCGGAATGCTTCGCATCATTGTCTTGCATAAATTCCCATTTAAGTGGCATTTCGTCCTCGGCAAAGGGATGCATTTTATTCTGTAGAATATCTATGTAGTCAGCTGCACACATTTTTCCCTGAATCCAAACAATAGGGCCAACGCCAGATGCCGAAAAACACCCCCATAGCATTATCGACCCTCCACCATGTTTGACTGTCTTTTTTTGTATATTTTCCAACACTGTAAGTATTGCCAGATTCGAAATAACCGATGGTTCAAATTTAAACCGAAGATGGCCCAATCAATACAAACAGATGTCAAGTCTCTGAAAATACTTTCTGTAATATCTGTGCCCGCATGAGGTTTATTTTGGGAGGTACTACAAGCCTGGTTTCTATATGTTCTACTCTTACAAGATAGTGCTGAATCCACACTCCATTTTTGGTGAACTTTTTGCAGCAGATTTTTCGTTGTAGACTTCAAGTGTATTCGCATCCATGCCTCTTCAGATTGACTTACATTGTAAATATAAGCACGGCCCATTGTGACAAGCTTTGGCATAGCACTGACGGTTTCATTAAGTTTGCTTTTCTATCCCCTTTGAAGGGCAAACATTTTTCAAATAGTCTCTGAATTATAATTTCGCACCAAACGATTTCTTTAAGGCCATACACCATTTGTGTGTGTACAAGTTATTCCTTTCTCGGAAAGTAATTGTTGGACGGGCAATCATGTTTTATACAGGCTAGCGCAGTATAAGTTACTGCATCCAGATATGTCTCCGCGGTTAATATAAGGTAATCGGTTTATGGTGCTGAAATTATTATTGAAAGCTTTAAAGAATGATTCGAACTTGACATTAAAACCAAATATTGAGTTTCACATGTGAATGTTTTTAAACACACCCAGATTTGGTCGTTTAATCTCCCAAATTTTATATCTTCTTTCTTCAATGTGTTCGCTCCTTGTTGCATTCAGTTTTTTTTTTTATATACATCTGTAGGGAGCTTTAACTTATTGTATTCGTTCCTTCTACTGATAAATTCACCTTCAAGCATGTACTCCGTTAAGGCTACAACAATAAATTAATAATCCCAAGAGAACTAAGGTATCGGGACTGCCTTTCTTTATTTAAAGAAACCTTCTACAGTCCAATAGAGAGCAATTAAACATTTCTTTTGACTGGTTATCTTAGATTACTTATGCGAGCTGATATACAAATCGGAGATCATTAGGTAACCTTCTATTAAAAAGGTGAATCTAGGTTTCCATTCTTGTTGGGATCAAGACTACGAATTAATTCTTTTAATCTAAATATCTTATGAGGGCCTAACTATTTCTACAACAAGGTTCTGTAAAACGGAAACAATGATCCAATGTTATTGTGTCCGCTTTATTATTTTTGCAAATGTTTAGAGAACTCTTACAAGAAACTTGATATCACTATCCTAACCTCATTCACTAATATGCCCCTAAGGACCTATGCCTAAATGGAATGGAATGTCGTCTCTTACAACTAGAACGTATTCTTTAAAATCTAATTTTTTATTTATTTATTTATTAATTACAATACAATTACAAATTATATTTTAATTATAAAGGGTGTTTTTTATAGAGTTATAGAACTTTAAGTTGCAATAAAACAACGATGGATTATTCGATTGACATGAATTTTATTTATCCGAAAGATAATCTTGTGGCATTACATTTTAAATATGATTTCTGGCATATGACCGCCACGGCTGGCGCGGATGTAGTCCAATCTGGACGTCCAATTTTCGATGACTTTTTCCAACATTTGTGTCCGTATATCGGCAATAATACGGCGAATGTTGTCTTCCAAATGGTCAAGCGTTTGTGGCTTTACCGCATAGACCAATGACTTTACATAGCCCCACAGAAAGTAGTCTAGCGGTGTTAAATCACAAGATCTTGGAGGCCAATTCACAGGTCCAAAACGTGAAATTAGGCGGTCACCAAACGTGTTTTTCAATAAATCTATTGTGGCACGAGCTGTGTGACATGTTGCGCCGTCTTGTTGAAACCACATCTCCTGGACATCATGGTTATTCAATTCAGGAATGAAAAAGTTTGTAATCATGGCTCTATACCGATCACCATTAACTGTAACATTCTGGCCACCATCGTTTTTGGAAAAGTACGGACCAATGATTCCACCAGCCCACAAAGCGCACCAAACAGTCAGTTTTTCTGGATGTAACGGTGTTTCCACATACACTTGAGGATTACCTTCACTCCAAATGCGGCAGTTTTGTTTGTTGACGTAGCCATTCAACCAGAAGTGCTCTTCATCGCTAAACAAAATTCGCTCATGAAAATCGGGAACAACGTTAATCTCGTTTTGGGCCCATTCGACCAATCTACGAATTACTTGATGATCGTTTGGCTTCAAATCTTGCACGAGTTGGATTTTGTAAGCACGCAAACCAAGATCCTTCCGCAAAATCTTCCATAAAGTGGATGGACACAGATCCAATTCCTGTGCTCGATGGCGGATGGACTCATTCGGGTCTTCCTCAATGCTACGCTCTACAGCAGTAATAGCTTCTTCTGTACGCACCGTACAGCGTCTCTGGGGATGCGAGTTATCAATAAGAGTAAACGTGGTGCGAAAACGTTCCATGGTTAATCGAATTAACTGCTCTGAGGGACGATTTTGTCGACGATAAAATGGACGTAGTGCGCGATACGTTTTCCACACAGAACCATTATTTTCGAAATAAAATTGCACTATTTGCAAGCGTTGTTCAGGCGCGAGTCTATTCATGATGAATTGCCAAACCAAACTGAGAATAAATCACTTGACAGCTGTTAAATCGGTCGTCATCTTGAAAAGTAATGCCAACTTAAAGTTCTACACCTCTATTAAAAACACCCTTTATATGAGCAGAGTAACTTTGACCATATGTTCGGTGTTGTGTCACAGACCCCACGCTAATAGCCTAGCACATTACCCACTAGACTACCAGGGCGCCCTAAAATCGAATTAGTTGTGGGAAAGCTAGGAAAATAAGAAAATCAATCTGACGTCTTGTGAAAGTTCAAGAAAATCTGTCCATTTTTATTGTCATTCCCTTACAATTTTTCAACAACACACTCCTTCACAAACTGTCTGTCAATGCCTGCCTGGTTTATTCGTGTCTATATGCAGAGCAAAAAAAAACAGAGTTAAACACTCATAACAATAATAACAATAATAATAAATAATAACATACAGCAACAACAACAACAACAACAACAACTGATTAAATTATTATATCAATGACTTGTTTAAAACTACAAATAATAACAACAGCCAACAACAACAGCAACTGTAGGTAATAACACAATAACAAATTAAGTCAATTTATTAATTACAAGGTATTTAAAGTCATTTTATATAGAATTATAATTATTTAACTATTGTTTTTTATATTTGTTTATTATTCTCATTGTTGTTGACTTTTTAAGCACTAAACAATTATAATGAACTGCTGCTGTTGTATCGTATGTATTTGAGAAAATGATAGCGAGAGAGAGAGACAGATAGAGATATATGTATGTGGAGTATTTATTAGTTAAGTTGAATTAAATCGTACTTAAAATTAAATGACTTTTGATATGATAATCATCTCTATGTGTTAAGGGTTACCATTGTGTTAGAAAAAAGCCAGTTTTCGAACTAAAGTTAAAAAAATGCAGACAAAGCTTTGCATTTTAATGAAAGTTTTGTTGCATTTCTGTGCTTAGATGACCTTGTCATTATGAAAGGATTTAAATGACCGCCATGGTCTGAGGTAGTGCTCAATCACCACTTTCGGGCTGTTGTTCGACGAGAACTTGCCAGTATTTGTTTCCAAATGCTGCAACTTTAGGTGGTACTCGACCACTTTTTTCAGGCGGAATTTCAGCGACAACTTGTCAATATTTATGCCCAAATGCTTCAACTTTAGATAGTTTCCGACCACTTTTACCCACATTTCAGGCGGAATTTCAGCGACAACTTGCTAATATTTATGCCCAAATGCTTCAACTTTAGATAGTTTCCGACCACTTTACCGACAACTTGCCAATATTTGTGCCCAAATGTTTCAACGCTAGATAGTTCTCGACCACTTTACCGACAACTTGCCAATATTTGTGCCCAAATGCTTCAACTTTAGATAGTACTCGACCACTTTTACCACCATTTGAGGCGGAATTTCAGCGACAACTTGCTAATATTTGTGCCCAAATGCTTCAACTTTAGATAGTTTCCGACCACTTTACCGACAACTTGCCAATATTTGTGCCCAAATGCTTCAACTTTAGATAGTTTCCGACCACTTTACCGACAACTTGCCAATATTCGTGCCCAAGTGCTTCAACTTTAGATAGTTTCCGACCACTTTTACCCACATTTCAAGCTGGATTTCGGTAACAACTTGCAAATATTTGTTTCCAAATACTCCAACATTAGTGGATTATCCGCGTAAACACGGTCTTTGACGAAGTACCATAAAAAAGACTAACAACGTGAAACAGTGTAGTCACCAAAACGTGACACTACTCTTCCCAGAGACTTCTCAAGTAATAAAATTAACATCGGTCGTGGTTCGTAGATGTTAGCACTTACTTATTGAAACCATATACCGTCCAGTTTATAACCTTCAATTGCAGGCCAAAAAAGTTAGATTATATTTGTCCATAGCCCTTTGAGTTGATGGTGACGGTGCTGTCATGGTCTCTTCCGTCAATATACGGCCCAATAATACATTTAGACCATAGTGAACACCAAAAATTCACATTTTCCGTGTTGTCCTAACCGCAGTGTTGTCCTAAAATCAGCATTGATAGCCTATTTTCTCTAGCATCGAATCAGCCTAACTAGTGAAAGATTGTGAATGATTAACGGGAGTTATTTGTTCATGATTTGGATTTTATTTGAATGATTGTGCAAATCCAAATGTAAAATATAACATAATGAGCCGTAATATGGGCCGAATTGTCCGCCCTTTTCTCTCTAATATAAACGATATTTAAGTCAGTATTATCAAAGAATATGGATATAAAGAATACGCATCATGTAGAAGTAAAATTTCTTATGGCGTGTCGTAACATTACGACCCGCTCTCACCAAAATATTTTTAAAAATCATTTCTTGTTGAGGGGGGAGGAAGACAGAAGGAAAATGAACACAAACAAAGAGCGTAACAATGTGTTGCTCTCATCGCACGTATGTATATGTGTATGTATTCTTGTGTTTTTTGATTTAGTTGTCGATCAGGCTGCGACAAGAATACATGTGCTGCGGATGCTTTATCATTTTATTTCAGAATAACACTCGAAGAATATTTTGTGTTACAAATGTTCTATGTCATTAGCTGGGCGTATTTTATTTTGTCCCATAGTACAATTTTTTTTAAATGCTTTGGAATGCTCGTGTTTTTCTTTTAATAAAAAATGGTTTTTTATTATTTTTATTTATCTAAAAAACATGGCCTAATTTTTATGTTCTTTTAATAATAAAATTTTTATTTTATTTTTATTTATCTAAAATTATTAAGCCAAAGATAGACAGCTTTACATATGTATGTTGATGAAATGAAAATAAAAATAGAGTATATTACTAACACTTTTATATGGCTGTAAATAAATAAATTCTCTCAACTTATTTTCTCTCTCTCACCCACTAACCCATAACCATAGGCATGTGTTAACCTAGAGGAAAATTGTTAGTAATAATTTCAAGTCTACTTATTAACCCAATTATATGTATATGTGATCGGAAAATATAGAAAAATTGTACTGCACTAAATCCCTAAAGACACCGTATTTAACTTGGCAAGTATTCTTCCAAAAATCGAAATCATTTCTCATTGATATTAGTGAATACTACTGTGATATTTTTTGGGTGTATAATTGAAGTCTGAAAAAAAGCGACATGAAGCTTCTTCTTTAAAAGCTGACAAGATTTTTACGCTCTTTTTAACGAACATTCTTAATGTTCGTGTCCTATGTGTGTAAAAAGCCGAAGATGTTCTTCCCCTGAGGGACATTGGTGCCGACGTCTGTTGTTAACACCAGAAAAATAAATAAAAAGTGGTCAAACAACAAAAACGCACGATGAGAACAACGCATTGTTACGCTCTTGGTATCTGTATCCTTCCCTTCTATCTTTCCCCCCGCGTCATGAAATATTTTTGAAAAATATTCCAAAATATGTTAAAATGCACATTCTTTGTACTTTATTTTCTTTGGTATTATACATCTGTAAGGCTTTAAGTTTCCTTAAATTTTTTTATACATACATACATACATAGTTGGTCATTACAAACCTTCAGTCAGGATGACAACCTAGCTTCTCACGCCACCTATGTTGTGTGCGTTAATTTTCTACATGATTGGCGGATCTTACAGTTTAAAGTCGATCCTGAGCGACAGAGTTTTTTGAGAAACTTTTTCATGGCAAGGAAGTCGCCGGAGAAATATTTGTTTTATATTTCATTTTGTTGGAGATGTCTAAACTGGGTTTTGAACCGTAGCCTTACGTCTAATAAGCCAACACACTATTTAATAGACTATGGCGACTACATTTCTTTATAATCCTACTAATTCTGTGCCTAGTAGGTCGATTTGGTGAACCGTAATCAATCGTAAAAACATTAAAAGCTTAATTGTGTATACAATTAGATTTTAATTCGGAAATACTATTCAAATGAAAAAGAAAAACAACCCAATGGCAACCCTTAATTATAAGGACAAAGCAAAAAAAATGTGATGAAGATTACCCATTAAAAAGTGGCATTAAAACACAAATTGCACAATTATAATGTGATTAACAACAACACCAACAAACTACAAACAGGCAATCAACCAAAAATCCACCACACAATAGTAGTTAGTGCTACCGTAGCAAAGCAAAAAACGGCATAAACAGAAATCAACTCATACAAACACGCACACTCACACTCGCTCTTATACACTACTCTCTGAGAAATGTTTTGTAATTTAATATGGAATCGTAATAAAACATATCGTTTGCTCAGGTTCGATTGCTTGTTGGGTTAGGTTGGGTTGGGTTGGTTTGCTTGTTTATTGTCATCTGGAATTTTCATTTTCATTAATCTTTTCTTGATAGTTTTTTGTGTGTTATTATTGTTGCTGTTTTTGTTTAAAAAAAAAAAAGAATTTTAATTTAATTAATATACACTGGTTTTTAGTTTAGTTTCATAAAAATGAAAGATAATACGATATAAAAATCAATTTAAACAATAAAATAAATCATTAAAAAAAAATTAATTTAATAACCGGTTATTGGCTTCGGTTTTTTATTCTTGATTTCAACATTCCTTTACCAACCACCAATTCAATTAATAAACAGAGAGACAAATTGATTGAATTTTTTTTTTTTAATAATTTTATTTATTCATTTTTATTTATTTTTTATTAAATAAAAAAAAGAAAGAATTTTTAATAACAAAAAAAGCCAAGCCGCTGCTTTAACATATTAATTATCAACACTAGTAGCACATCAACGTTATTGTTGCGTTTATCACTTCATTATTGTCAAATTGCATGAATAAAAGGGAGACCTAAAGAGCAAGCGGTGTTTTGTTGTGAAGCTTGTTTTCACCACAAAGGGCGTAGTTATTAAGAGGGATTTAAAAAAAGTAAACAAACTTTTATAGGACATTAACAGATTTTTCTTTTTTGGGCCGAATTTTTTTTTTTACTATTTTTCTAATGCAAAGGAGATTTTGAAACAATATAAAGAAGTCACCATAGTCTAGTAGGTAGTGTGTTGGCCTATTAGACGTGAGGCCCCGGTTCAAACCCCAGGTCAGACATCTCCAGCAAAACGAAATACGAAAAAATATTTCATCGGCTACTTCCTCTTAGCAGATTTTTGACAAAAACTTGGAGAGTAAACTAAAATTGCCATGAAAAGTTTCTCACAAATCTGACATGGTGTGAGGAAATCGATCGTAACCTTGTCTGAAGAGTTGTAATGACCAATTATGTATGTATATAAGTGCACTGGGTCACTGGGTGTCGATTCGTTGTCATGGATTCGAACAGAATACATACATACATTACCATTTTTGAAGACTTAGATACAGAGCTTGGCTGGAATGTTTTGATGCATCCAGCACATCTATGCACCTTCAAATTTTCTTTTCTTTTTCTATATTATGATAAAGGGAATTATGTTAAAGCAAACGGAAAGAGAAGGAGGAATCGGGCACTCACTTTAGCGCACTACTATCCAAACTACCTAATCCCCAGTGCTGAGCTCTCTTAGAGATGTAAATTCAACTTAAAATCTAAGCTTTAGACCGAGGAATAGGTCGGAGTGGTAGCTCTGATATCACAAATCTGACTTGAGCACGCATAGAGGCCCGTTGTGATGCCACGGGTGAACGCAGTCCCTGTACTGACCAAGTTCCAACAAAATCAGGGGAGAGGAAGAAGTTGGTCAGCGCAAGGGCTGCACATAGACCGAGGAATAGTTGCGGTGTTCTTCCAGGCCTCCAAAAATTGTTAAGCATTACCGGCATGAATATAGTTATGCTCACAATAAGTGAGACATCTCTGAAGGTCTCTATATCAATACTAATTCAGATATGGCACGACAATCAAAGGCTGTTTGCTATGGAAATCACTAGATTTCATGCTTTTGAAGTCGTTACACGGTCGATGGCTATATTTCTATGCTCAAAGCAGAGAATATAGCAAGCCAAATGGCCGAAGCAACTTTAAAGGAAAATTTAACTTTTAAACGTAACAGATTATATACGCCTAGCTAGTGGGGATAGAATATTGACCACATTAGAATAATTTGCAGATAAACGAATAAAATTAAGGCAGTTGGTACGATGTTTGGCCATTATATAACAAAACTTTCAACATTTGCCGCAAAATACAAGCCCGCCCCTCTTTATTAGTACAGCACTGTGCTAATCATTAACCGTTAAATGATGTTTAGCAGGTTATTAGTTTTCATGTTTTTAACGCTATTTTGTTTTGTTTTGTTGTTTGTTTTTGTATGGCTTACGTTTAAATATTGTATTAAAATATCAAATTAACTCTTTACCATACTTTGTGTAGGTGTGAGTGTGTGGGTGCATGTATAAAGAGCTCTAATGCCCAGATAATCATGCTCATCATTTGTTTACTCTTTTGTTTTCATTTCTTTTTTTTGTATTTTTTTGTTTCATTCTCTGTTAAAAATGACTGCCAACAACGACAAACAAAAGATGAGGCTAAAAAAATATTGAATTTAACAATAAAAATAACACAATAACACAATAAAATTAAATTAAATGCATACACACAGACAGGGTAAATTGAATTATAAATTATTGCTTAAATGATAACACCACTGCACATGTTGTTTTTGTTGTTGTTGTTGTTGTTGTTGTAACAAAACAAATCGTAAATTAAATCAAAATTTATTATCACGACATAAGTAAGCAGCACTCCTCATAAATATTGTATAGTTAGTCAGTTAGTTGGTTAGTTAGTTACTCAGTCGGACATGTTCATTACACGCTCTCCTCTTTCTCTACGTATGTATGCCCTGTTCTCGTGTGCACATAAAGAATAGACACACCACACCGTATGCCGATTTATTTTTGAGTATATTTTTGATATCAACACTAAATCTCTTATTCATACACACATCGTCCGTCCGTCTGTCCATCCATCGTCAACATGATTATTATTGTTCGTGAAAAAAAAAACAGAAGAAGAAGAAGAAAAAATAACTGACAAGTACAACTAATTCGCTGACATCGCGTATGAGAGTAATAATGGCCCCACGAAAAAGGACGAAGCTGAAGGGCAACAGATGGAAACGATGAACGTTGGATCGATCAAAAGCAACATTATGAGTGTACAACGAAATGATTGACTAGTAACAGCAATATTAACAACAACAACAAACAGAATGCAAAAAATCTGTGTACGATATACTATGTAAACAGTGTTGCCATTTTTCAGTTAATTTAATTAGTAAAATGAAAGATTCAGAGCTTGAATAAGTATTTGTTTTCGAAATCGTTTAAAAATTGAAAATATTGGAGAAATAAAAAAGAAATGTTGGTTTTTAATTTTGTATGTTAAGTTTAATTAAAAGTTTTCGATAAAAGGCTTTAAAATAAATTAAAAATTAACTGAATCCGGCATCACTATAGCTTGTTTTACCTTGCCGACGTTGCCCGTTCAAATTAATGAAAATTTGGAAAGTGACCTCAACAATGAGTTACTTGATATAGATTCACCCCTTCCTTCGTGCATTCAAAGAAATAACCATGTTGAGAACCGCAAACCCTTCTGTGAGATTTTAATTTACATGATCGGCTAAGGGAATTACAAATTTTCGGAGGATGGTTGTAAAGTGGAATATCGCTGGTAATATTAATGGCATCAGGTAACACTATACTTTTGTTTGAAGGGTGACATTTTAGGTTTTATTTTGTTGAGTAAAAATTCGATACATTACATGTCACATTTTGAATAATGTATAGCAGGCTGCTTAAAAATTCTGAAGTTTTTGTAGACAAAATACCAGCCTAAACGAGATAGTTTTGATGTTAAAGATTACCATTAAGAAAAAGTCTGAAGTTATGGCAAGAATTGTGAGTTGTCAGCACGAAGACGGCGTGAATTGAATGTTGCTAGAGAACTAGGCATTCATCACCAAACGAGTTCCAACTACTTGAAGAATGCTGAATGCACACGTTGTTTTTGGATATTGCAAGAATTAACAGAGAAAAATTAAATCGAATTCCTATAAACCATTCCTAAAGCAAATGATTATGGGCCATGAAAAGAGGGTTACGATTGCAAAATGAATGAAAGAAATGCTTTGGCAAAGCCGTGATTGAATCCAAGAAAGGTAATGCTAAGTATCTGGTGGAATTTGAAAGAAGGAACTTCTTCAATCTGTTGAAATGATGGATTTTAATCTCTACTATATTAACAATTGACGAGATTGAGGTTAAAAATGCGGATTAAAACGTTTGGAATTCTGTGCCAAACCTCACACATCTTTAATGATCCAGAAAAAATAAAAGAACTTGACTGGAAGGTTTTGTTTCCTTCACGATTTGCTTTGATCTTTGCACAATTCTCGCAAGTAGTGCAAATTTAAATTTCATAGAGGGCTGCAGAATGCAATTGGATTAGTTTTTTACTTTGAAAACTTAGCGGAAGATTGCGATAAACAGCGGCGATTAATTAACGGCTCTAAGCAGATACATATTGCCCGCTTCAGATGATTTTCGGTTTCAACTAAGTAGGCAGCACTTACACATGTCAAGTACGGTTTCATATAATAACAATTGGCATTTGACGTACCAAAAATGTGAGACTTTTATGAGAGCTAAATTTAATCCTGTACACATTTTTACAAATTCTTGTTATTTCTGCCCTTTTTCTGCAGTATTAAGTTATAAGTTCTTTTACTTTTTGAAAACCTTTCGTAAGTTATAGTTACAGATACTAAGTTATAGATTCTCTTCACATTTTCGTGCGATTAACGGTATTTGTTAATATAAATATCAACTCTTGTAACTAAAAACATTACATTTTACAGCAAAACATTCTCATTATTCTTAATGGCAAAGCCATATTAAACCAAAAAAAAAAAGAAAAGTGGCATCCCTATTTTTATTTATCACCACTAGAGATTGTGAAGTAAAGAAAACAATCAACGAAGCCACCAACAAACAAAAAAAAAACCCCAAACGCGAGTAAGCTGAGTAACAATGGATAGATGGACACGACCAGAAAACAATAATAAAACGTAAGAGCGGACCAAATAACAATTTAACCACAACCAAAACACTAAATATTGATGTTTTTCCGTTTTTTTCTTTCGTTTTCGTTTTCGTTTTAATTTTATTTTACAAAAACCACAATCGATTTTTGTGTTTCTGTTTATGCTATTGTTGTTGTTGTATAGTTATTATACTGTATACATGACGAGATGACTACATACATATGCACGTATGTAATAACAATTTTTCGTTTTACTAAAGCAAGCTGTACAGTTGAATAAAAAATTAAAGAAAAAAAATACTTGAAAACTCTAGTATGACCGCCTGTTTGTCTGTCACAGTCCGTCCCAGTCCCAACACTATTAAGAGAACTGTGGTGAATTCAGCCAAGTAAGTCATTTAGTTAATGGCATTGTAACATAGGTATTCATTGTAGTTGTTGTTGTTGTTGTTGCTTTTGTATTATTTAAAAACTCCTCCTAGACATTGTTTGCGAGCGATAATTTTTTAATGACTCTTGGACTCTTGTCTGATTGACTGACTAACTGAGTGAATATGAATAAAATAAACTGTCAGTCTGATTGACTAAGTGCGAAAGTAGCCAAAGTGAATAATAACTGACAGTTTAGTGGAGTTATTCAGAGGATTACAAAATATTTTAAAAGCAAATTACGTGGCTAAATTCTTAATTATTTAAATTAAAGCTCAAGGTTTTAAACACATCTTTATGTTCAATATTTAATTACGTCTTATAATAAATCGGTTCTAGACAAAGTTTGTTAGACCGAAATAGCTTTTTCTTTTATACATTAGAGACGGGACCTACAGTTTAAAGTGGACTTCAACGACACATTTTTATGAGAAACTTTTCATGGCAATTTTATATACTCCCAGAGTTTTTACCAGCAATCTGCTGAGAAGAAGTCGCCAGAGAAGTACGTCTTTATTCATATTTAGTTTTGCCTAATAAGCCAACACACTAGACTACGGCGGCTTCATACTCAAAGTTTAGAGGCCCTAATATCTCAAGTTACGTAATCGAAATTCTTTCCATTCTACTTTGAGACTTGTCATCTAAATCTCATCCTGTTTAATTATAAGTACTTTTTATCTAAAATGTTCATATTCCCTATTGTTTACCATTTTTTGCGCACTCAATTTTACTGTAAGTAATTCTCCATTCATTGGTATTAAATTCCTTCCAGTGTATGTTTGCATGTAAAAAAAAAATTATAAATAATAAATTAAACTCACTTAATAAGCGACCCACGTAGAAAACAATTTATCACAAAATGAAAATCCTTAAAATACTTGATAAAATTACATAAAAACTAATCACACGAAAAATGATGATGAAGGGTATCTATACCGACAATCTGTTTAACAACTTTATGAGCAAATCCAACACAAATCGGATGCCAGTGGCAGGCAACATTTGTGTTGTGTTTTGTTGTTTTACGTCGTGTATAAGTGTGTGTGTGTGTAAGTTCTTGTATAAAATACAGTATTTTTCCCTCGTTATTTATGTCATGTTTAATTTTTTTTATTTTCTTCTTACTCGTTCGTTTGCTCTCTCTCTCTCTCTATCGAACTGACGCCGACTGACTCTTTTGTTTTTTGGCTTCTCATTTAGTCACACTTCAGCATATTTTGTAGTAGTAGTTGATGTTATTGTTGTTGTTGCATTTTTGTATATTCCAATTTGTTGTGTGTGTATTTTTTGTTTTTAATACACACAGCATCGTTTCGTTTTGTGCCTGTACGACACTGTCGTCGTTTTGGCTGTCGTTTATCCTCGGTATTACACAAAATGTCTGAAACACATACACATACTCACGTGTATATCTTTTATGTGGGGAGTAGTTTTTTTTGTGTACTTCCTTACAAAGCAGAGGAGAAATTCAAGTTTTCTTTTGCTTTGTTTTTTTTTTCAAAGAATTTTTAAAGGAAAGCAAAATAGTCATAAAGAAAGCAAAAAGTAAGAAGACGACCTGCATGAAGGAAGGAAATAAAACTTTCATTATAAATTCTTTTTCCTTTTTGTTGTTTTGTTTTTGTTTTTATAGGTACTGGCTTGATATTTGCGCCATATTTTCTTTTAAACTCACTTACAGTGCTTTTAATTTTATTTCTTTTTAAGATTTTTTCTTTCTCTTCTTTTTCTCTCATTCTCTTTGTTTTTGTTTTTGTTGTTGCTGCTTGCTGTTGATGGTATATTTTCATTTTACAAAGTCACTTTGTAATATACACACTCTCTTTAAAACTACACACAATCTCTCGTCTTTGGCAGGCAGACAGCATCCATTAGTGATGCCAACTTTCTAGATTTAAAGTACGTGAAAATATATGAGAAATATCGTAAAATAGAGGCAAAATTTACAAAAAAAAAAAACAAAAAAAATTTAAATATTTTTCAAAAGCGGTTGCCGCGAATGCTATAATAAATGTTAAATAAATTTCTTTCCGACAATTTAAAACCTTGGTTTTATTACTTCTCCTTGTTTCAAACGCCCAAGTAATTCCAAGTTGGCTTCACTGTATGAATTTTGTATAGCCCTGTTATATGGTGTTGTTATACAGGATTACGAAGCTTTTTTTCTTGTTGGCTTTATTAACTTTTCTCATGATACTGACTGAATTAATTTTAAAAGGAATTAAACTTTTTTTTATTTCCTTTAATTAATTCGTTCAAATAGTTTTGTGAGCTTTTGTGTGTACATGCTGCAGGCAGGGGTAGGTTGGGTGGTGAGTGTTATACTTGAAAAATGAATTTCTTTTCTATGTTGTTTTTTAATACCAGGATTTTACAAAACAAACAGAATTTATAAAAATTTATGCATATTAAGATAAAAGTTTATACATACAATGTGTACAATGAAATGGTAGTTAAGTTTATGGAAAATTATATTTAATTATTGGGATTTTATATTAACAAAGTTTAAATTTATGAAAAGAACATTAAATACGCATTTTAAAAGTCTTGTTAAAATATGGAGCAAATTGAATAACATGTTAAGTATGGAGTTACTCAATACTACTACCGTTAGAAAGAGATATTCAAATAAAACCACAATCGTTTTTCATGTAAATTTCTTCGAGTATAAAAAAATAATTCGTGACTTGTGACAATACCAAAAGGGTTTAGTAAAGCATTCCGCCATGAATAGACGTGTTTTTGGTCCGGCACGGCAGCATTATTGAACCGTAATTCTTCAATAGCAAAAAAAATCTCAATAATACAGTGAATGGTGCTCATAACCATGCAATGCTTAATGATTTTTGTTTATCCAAAATAGAAGCATAGAGCAGGGCGATGCCTCATACCACACGGTCTCTAGTCGTCTTTACAATCCTTTAGTCAGGATAACGACATAACTTCTCACACCACGCATGTTGTGTGTGTTAATTTTATCCATGAATTGCCTCGAACTACAGATTTTTCGGAAACCTTTCGAGGCATTTTTATTTACTCTCACAGCTTTTGCTACAAGACCGCTGTGAAGAAGTCTTTTCAATTTTCGTTTTTTTTTTTGAAATGTCTGAGCTGGGTTTTAAACCAAGAGCAAATTTAACGCGAAATTAACCTTACGTTTGGAAGTATTTTATTGGACGACAAGATTTTACGATTTGATCAAACTTAACAAAATTTTGGTGGGTTTACATGAATTACTTTGCCTACTACTTTGCAGTGAAATAGCGGCCGAAATGCTAAAATGCCAGGAACTATCTTTGGTGCCAGGCAATTCGTAATTAAAGTCACAACAATGTGAAGAATTATCCAAAAGCGTTGATTTTTGCAGATGTAATGGGATTTTTATAATCACTTCCCGGTTCTTTGAGCTTCAGACACAATGACCTACATGAAGATAATTTTGTTTAAAAAAAATCTCCCAACAATCTCTGTACATTTCGCATATACGGTGTTGCGAATGATCAGCCTGCCGACTTTAAATGTTGCTTGTTTTCAGATGATCCACAAGTCCTTGATCACAGCTGTAATGTATCCAGTCTCTATAAAATTTCTTTATAATGTTTCCAATCCCTTGCACAATACGTACATGTATGGATTATAATGGCCAACATGACCTCGTAATGTTTTGAAAGTGAATTTTGAATTACCACGTTTGTTGTGTCAGTTGTAACTGTGTTTTTAGGCATTCGTCGGTTGTTAAACAAGCCATATTCGTAAACGGCGAAACCTTTTCTAAATCAAGGACACTTTGGATGAAAAATACTGAACAGCTGGCCAACTGTTACGAAACCACTACATGGATACTTCCGATACATAGGGAGAGGGATTGATTTTTATAAGAGCATCACAAATAATCTGTAAACGAATCTACAAATGGTAGCACCATTTTGATTGCGATTCTATTGTCAAATTCTAAATTTTCCACAAAAAAATTTTTTTTGACAGAAAACTTTGTATAAATGGCCCGTATTTAGCTTGAAAACTGAAAAAGTTTCAAAGCAGAACTGTAAGCATTTTTATTACTTTATTGACTGACTCTATGATTCTTTTTCTTCTTCTTCTTTTTAGCCTGAAATTGTTCATTTAAAATTAAAATCTGAACAAAAAAGGAAAATTTCTCTTTTTGTTAAATTTCCCCTTTTAAAAATTTCTCTTTTCTATTGGTTTCCCTTGGGTATTTTATGTTGTTGTTGTTGTTGTTGTTGTGCTTGGTTTTTATTGCTTTCTTTCTATTGAAAACATATTTTGTTGGAATTTTTTATATCCTTTAACCTCCCTCCACCACGAAAAACACACAAACTTACTTTGTACATTGATTCACTCTTTAGCAAGAATTGAAATTTTATTGCAGTAATCTTTCCCTCATGTTACTTTGTGTCTGTGTCTGTCTCTACTCTCTTTATCATTCTCATTCAGTCATTCAATCAGTCAGTGAGTGAGTAGAGCAAAACTTTATTTCAATGATACAATATCATCATCATCATCATTATTCATTCGTTACTCGTATTCGTTATTTGTATTCGTATTTGTACATATGCTTGGTTTCGTATAATGTTTTTTTTTTGTTTCATTACTTTAGGCAAAAAAAAAGAATGGTCGGCTAAGAGGAGAGAGTTGTGTGGTGGTGTGCCGGGCCGGGTGTGTATGTTCACGTCTGTGTCTAATTGTTTGATGAGTTACTTAAATATTTATTTAACTGTCAATTATATTTGTTTTCATATCCCTACACTTACACACACAAAAACGTTGCTTATGTCGTATCTCCCCCTATTTTTTTATTCAACGATACGATTTTATGTTTGTTTGATGAGCAAATAAAATATTTTATTTTATTTATTTTTATTTTTTTAAACATTTTTATGGTATTTTTCTGATCCGTTTAACAATATTTTTTTATTATTTTTTTCTTTCTTTCTTTAAAAAGTTTCCTTCAAACCATATCAATTAATGTATGTGTTTCTTAATTTTTTATTCTTTTCAAAATAATCTTTTTATAAATATTTTCCTTTTAAAAGAAAATAAATTTTTAAATGTTTTATTTTTCCATTTACGTTGTGCTCATCATAAATAAACAATTCATTAAAATGAATGATTTCCACCCAGTGTTTAAAAATAAATTTAAAAACCTAAAAAGTTTATGATTTTTTGCGAAATAAATTAAAAAAAAAACTAAAAATCTAAGAAGAAAAAAAACCTCATTTTAAATATTTAATGAATCTTTTTTTCTGTTTAAAAAATTTTATGAGCATTATTTAGTTTGATTTTTATTGGTTTTTAATATACGAACGCAAATACCATAAAAATTAAGCAATCATAGGCAATATTTTAAAGAAATACAGTGGCGGTCAAAGAAGTAGTATACAAATTAATATTTATGGACAGCAATTATTCCGCTAACACTTCTCATATTTGCCTCTGTACTACACACATGAATTATACCATATCCACTAACCTTATTTCCATACGAGAAGGTCTACTGCTATTAAAGTTTACCACTCCATCTACATTGCGAGGGGAATGCTGTACAAGATCATTGCTAACTGTGAGCCATGGAGCCATTGTTAGGGCAGGTAGTGCGAATTAAACAAAAACCGACTAGGTGAAATTAAATAAAATGCAGCGCTTGACATGCCTTAATGTAAGCAGGGTAATTAGAAGTTTTCCTAGGGCAGCACTGAATACCACGGAGTGTGAATCCAGAGCCATGAAGGCTTTGTTGAGGTTAATGGCAGACGAGTTTAACATGAGATTTAGTGGGGCCATCCTGACATGTCAAATTCTGTTCCTACTGGACAGCACTACCAAACTCTCAACAATTTTGAAAGATTATTTGCATTGAGGGCTGAGCAACAAAAATGAATAAAACAATTTGGAGGCTACAAACTCTTTTAACAGAAGAAAGGACTAACAAGTCTGTGGTATATGGTTGGTTTAAAGACTGATAGTGCAACATGGGTGGGAGGTTGGGTCTCAGTGTGAAATATTCGAAACCAATGGGGAAATGCACCATCGAAAGTGGTCTTCAATTCAACTTTGTCAGGAAGATCAGGAAAAGCAATACAGTAGGACCTTGATTATCCGTGATGGTCGGGACCGGAAGCATTCCGGATAATCGATTTTCCCGGTTAATTGAGTACCAATTTTGGCTAGTTTTTTAATAGATATTTTTATTAGTTAATAAATGAATATGTACAGATTTATATAAAAACTAAATAATTCAAGGATTTTATATACAATCTTGTTTCAAAAATATAAAAAACCCGCACTTCTCAAATTTCTAAATTAAACTAAACAGGTTTACATGTATGCTTCTGACTCATCGTTTACTAATCCAAAATAATAGAAACATTTTTTCTTATAATCATGGATAATAGAGGTAATCACGGTTAAATGATGCAGAAAAATTTAAGTCGATCCTAAATAAAATTAAGTCGATGAAAAAAATTTTCTTTTTCCATCCCGGATAATTGATGTTGCCGGATAATCAAGGTCCTACTGTACTATATAATAGTCAAACCGATTAGGCAAGTTGAATCAATTAGGCAGAAAAAATAGGAATATCCTTGCCTGGATCCCAGGTCATATGGAAATTCATGGCAATGAAAAGCCAGATGAAGTTACAAGGAGTTAGGAAGGGTATTATCGATAAATAAAAAGGAAAGTGGGGAGAAGCAAAGACTCTTTTCAAGTCAAACGGATGCGAGGTAATCTAAATTTTTATGGGCAATATTAAGAGGAAGTCGCCGTAGTCTAGTTGGTAATGTGTTGGGTTATAAAACTCGAGTCGAAGGTTCTTATCCGGATGGCACATGCACAACACGAGACGCAATAATATGTACCCATTGTGAGGCAGTGCATTCGCCTTCAAGATCATGAGATTTAACCCCAATAGAATCTTTTATAGTGGTATGCCTGAAGTCTCCCATATGCAGGTTGCAAGCCCGCAGCAGCTTCCTTCTCTGGAAGAGAACATTACTGTATTATCGATAAAAAGGAAAGTGGGGAGAAGCAAAGACTCTTTTCAAGTCAAACGGATGCGAGGCAATCTAAATTTTTAATAGGAAGTCGCTGTAGTCTAGTAGGTAATGTGTTGGGTTATAAAACGCGAGCCGGTGGCCCTTATCCCGATTCCACATGCACAACACGAGACGCAATAATATGTACCCATTGTGAGGTAGTGCATTCGCCTTCAAGATCATGAGATTTGATCCCAATAGAATATTTTATAGTGATATACACTCGTGTATATCACGTGTATTTTATGCTTATACACTCGTGTATAAGCTTTGGTACGGAGTTGATATCAGACTTAAAATTTAAGTGGACACATAATTAAGTCATCTGAAAGAAAAATATTGAACCTTTAATATTTTGTGGGGGTACCCTTTTTGGCGTAGTATTTCAGTACATCTTTGTGGCATTGAGTTGATTAAATTGCGACACTGCTCAGGACTAAGGTTATTCCATTCTGCCTGGATAAGCTGCCAAAGTGCTTTTTTGCTGATAGGTTTTTTGGCCGCAACTGCTCGTTTTACGATCCCCCAAAGATTTTCAATAGGGTTCAGATCGGGACTTTGAGCTGGCCAATCAAGAACCCTTATATTTTCCCCAGCAAACCAAGCTTTAACTACCCGAGATGTATGCTCCGGGTCGTTATCATGCTGAAATATCCACGCTAGTGGTAATTCGTCCTCATAATCTTTAGTCAAATTGTTCTGTAGGATGTCTTTATACATTTCCCCAGTCATTTTCCTATCGATTCTTACCAGGGGACCAACGCCGGATGAGGTAAAACAACCCCAAACCATTACTGACGAACCTCCAGGCTTTACAGTTTTTTGATGTACTTTGGATCTAATTACGTATTGATAGGACGTCTTACATAGGGTCTGCCATCGTTTCTAAAGATATTAAACTATTCTAGTTTTAATTCTAACGGTACTTCATATCTGTAAAAGTTTAAATCATTGAACAAATAACGTACAGTTATTTTTGCACTGAGAAAAAGATATTGCATGAATAACTTAATTGTATGTCCACAAGTCTACCTCAAGTCTCCCGTATGCAGGTGCAAGCCACTGGCTTTTCCATCCCTGGAATACAATATTACTGTTGCCATTGCTGAGATAACGACCGAAATGTAGGGCTAAATTGGAGCTCACTTATGGCAATATTCGCATGAAATAATTTTTAAAACGTAAATGGTAGGCATTAATTTGTTGTTGCTTTAAATAAATATTTTTGGTCACTTTTGTTCACCTTTTAGTTGCTCGGGTTATGAATCAGTAACGGGCAACCCTTTTTATAATCACAAAAATCCTGTAACAGCTTTGAAAATGGGCGATTTCCCACAAATTAATTTATATTTCACATTATTTCTTTAATAAATATACTCACAATACTGTAATTCTTTATTTGAATTACTGGCATCATTTCTTAACCCATAAAAAATAATTTTTTTTTTTAACCCAAAAGTCAATCGTCAATGATTTCTGGCTTTTCTTTAATAAATTTACACACTCTCTCTCTCTTCCTCTCTTCTCTGACGCTCTCTTTACAGGCACGCACAATTTAAAATACATACTTATGTTTGTGGCTGTGTATGTGTATAGACATTTTAATAGTAGGATTAAATGAATGTTAATTAATTTTTGAGAATCTCATTTAACCTCAGCAACAATTGTAATGACTTTACATTTTGTAAAGGTTAAACAGAGATCATTTAATCTCTTTAACAACAACAACAACAACAACAACGGCAACAGTAATAACAACGTTGAAAGTTGAATAAATATTGTAAATATTGAAGAATATTCACACATACATACATTGTAAGTACTCTTAATACTTACTTGGCCACACTACAGAGGAGTGTGTACATACATTCAATACTCAATGCTCAACAATTTTAATGTTTATTTGAAAATATTGAAAAGAAAAGAAAAACTAAAAAGAAGAACAAAATAAAGGAAAACCAACAATTTCCAAGAAAAATAAATGCTCACTCGACACACAATTTTTTTTTAATCTTTTAACACAACAATCACATAATAAAACTGGGGTTTCTTTTCATCTTTTTCAACTTCTCTAAAGCGTTTACGCACGACGTATGTATGTATATGTGCATGAGTATTGTACTGTTTTCTTTGAATCTTCCATACCAAAGCTTGAAATTGTGAAAAGCATTAACATTCACTGTTACTATGTAGCGTGGAATCGTAATAGAAAGAAGTGGCATTTCTGTAATGGGAAATTTAAAGTTTTAAATACGATGGAATACAATTAAAAATTATGTGGCAAAAAAGAAAATTAATTTATAAGTAGGGTTTCAATATTACGTAACGAACAATTGCAGAATAAGTTGATTAAGATACGGGGTTATTCAGTTGTACGCTTTTATGGCATTTTAATTTTCTCGTTATGTTTGTAATACAGTGGCATTTAGATGACCGCCTCTGGATTAGTTGCAATAGTCATTCCTCTTGTGGTAGTTTTCAACCACTTTTATGTTGTATCTTGGCAATAAACTTGACAAATGTTGGTTTTTGATTGTTCGCATGTTATGTCTGTGAAGTTAAATTCTTTTTTATATTCTTTTTTTTACAGTGAATGTCTGTTAAAAGACACTGTTAACTTAACATAATTAAAAATTTGGGAAGGGAGGAAAGAAAATCGCTTAAAAATCGCAAATATAGGGATAAATTAGAGAAAAAAATGAAAGGAAGACGAAGCTAAACCTTTGAACTTTACAAAAAACCAAAATGTATGAAAATAACAATTTGCTTATTGAAGATAATAAAGTTGAAAAATCATGTATTTTTACCAAATATGCCCACTAGAAATCGTGAAAAATTCGATAAAATTTAAAAAGGTGCGGTTTTCTGACCTATTGGGCTGGATAGCTATTGGATCAAGGATTCCAAAACAGTTTTCGCTATGGTCGGGTCACGACCGGGAGCGGAGATATAGCCGACGAAGCTAACTTTTTTATACGAGCAAACAAAATGCTCTATATAAATCGTGAAAAATTCGATAAAATTTAAAAAGGTGCGGTTTTCTGACCTATTGGGCTGGATAGCTATTGGATCAAGGATTCCTAAACAGTTTTCGCTATGGTCGGGTCACGACCGGGAGCGGAGATATAGCCGACGAAGCTAACTTTTTTATACGAGCAAACAAAATGCTCTATATAAATCGTGAAAAATTCGATAAAATTTAAAAAGGTGCGGTTTTCTGACCTATTGGGCTGGATAGCTATTGGATCAAGGATTCCAAAACAGTTTTCGCTATGATCGGGTCACGACTGGGATCGGAGATATAGCCGACGAAGCTAACTTTTTTATACGAGCAAACAAAATGCCCTCTAGAAATCGTGAAAAATTCGATAAAATTTAAAAAGGTGCGGTTTTCTCACCTATTGGGCTGGATAGCTATTAGATCAAGGATTCCTAAACAGTTTTCGCTATGGTCGGGTCACGACCGGGAGCGGAGATATAGCCGACGAAGCTAACTTTTTTATACGAGCAAACAAAATGCTCTATATAAATCGTGAAAAATTCGATAAAATTTAAAAAGGTGCGGTTTTCTGACCTATTGGGCTGGATAGCTATTGGATCAAGGATTCCAAAACAGTTTTCGCTATGATCGGGTCACGACTGGGATCGGAGATATAGCCGACGAAGCTAACTTTTTTATACGAGCAAACAAAATGCCCTCTAGAAATCGTGAAAAATTCGATAAAATTTAAAAAGGTGCGGTTTTCTGACCTATTGGGCTGGATAGCTATTGGATCAAGGATTCCAAAACAGTTTTCGCTATGGTCGGGTCACGACCGGGAGCGGAGATATAGCCGACGAAGCTAACTTTTTTATACGAGCAAACAAAATGCTCTATATAAATCGTGAAAAATTGGATAAAATTTAAAAAGGTGCGGTTTTCTGACCTATTGGGCTGGATAGCTATTGGATCAAGGATTCCAAAACAGTTTTCGCTATGGTCGGGTCACGACCGGGAGCGGAGATATAGCCGACGAAGCTAACTTTTTTATACGAGCAAACAAAATGCTCTATATAAATCGTGAAAAATTCGATAAAATTTAAAAAGGTGCGGTTTTCTGACCTATTGGGCTGGATAGCTATTGGATCAAGGATTCCTAAACAGTTTTCGCTATGGTCGGGTCACGACCGGGAGCGGAGATATAGCCGACGAAGCTAACTTTTTTATACGAGCAAACAAAATGCTCTATATAAATCGTGAAAAATTCGATAAAATTTAAAAAGGTGCGGTTTTCTGACCTATTGGGCTGGATAGCTATTGGATCAAGGATTCCAAAACAGTTTTCGCTATGGTCGGGTCACGACCGGGAGCGGAGATATAGCCGACGAAGCTAACTTTTTTATACGAGCAAACAAAATGCTCTATATAAATCGTGAAAAATTCGATAAAATTTAAAAAGGTGCGGTTTTCTGACCTATTGGGCTGGATAGCTATTGGATCAAGGATTCCAAAACAGTTTTCGCTATGGTCGGGTCACGACCGGGAGCGGAGATATAGCCGACGAAGCTAACTTTTTTATACGAGCAAACAAAATGCTCTATATAAATCGTGAAAAATTCGATAAAATTTAAAAAGGTGCGGTTTTCTGACCTATTGGGCTGGATAGCTATTGGATCAAGGATTCCAAAACAGTTTTCGCTATGATCGGGTCACGACTGGGATCGGATATATAGCCGACGAAGCTAACTTTTTTATACGAGCAAACAAAATGCCCTCTAGAAATCGTGAAAAATTCGATAAAATTTAAAAAGGTGCGGTTTTCTGACCTATTGGGCTGGATAGCTATTAGATCAAGGATTCCTAAACAGTTTTCGCTATGGTCGGGTCACGACCGGGAGCGGAGATATAGCCGACGAAGCTAACTTTTTTATACGAGCAAACAAAATGCTCTATATAAATCGTGAAAAATTCGATAAAATTTAAAAAGGTGCGGTTTTCTGACCTATTGGGCTGGATAGCTATTGGATCAAGGATTCCAAAACAGTTTTCGCTATGATCGGGTCACGACTGGGATCGGAGATATAGCCGACGAAGCTAACTTTTTTATACGAGCAAACAAAATGCCCTCTAGAAATCGTGAAAAATTCGATAAAATTTAAAAAGGTGCGGTTTTCTGACCTATTGGGCTGGATAGCTATTGGATCAAGGATTCCAAAACAGTTTTCGCTATGGTCGGGTCACGACCGGGAGCGGAGATATAGCCGACGAAGCTAACTTTTTTATACGAGCAAACAAAATGCTCTATATAAATCGTGAAAAATTGGATAAAATTTAAAAAGGTGCGGTTTTCTGACCTATTGGGCTGGATAGCTATTGGATCAAGGATTCCAAAACAGTTTTCGCTATGGTCGGGTCACGACCGGGAGCGGAGATATAGCCGACGAAGCTAACTTTTTTATACGAGCAAACAAAATGCTCTATATAAATCGTGAAAAATTCGATAAAATTTAAAAAGGTGTGGTTTTCTGACCTATTGGGCTGGATAGCTATTGGATCAAGGATTCCTAAACAGTTTTCGCTATGGTCGGGTCACGACCGGGAGCGGAGATATAGCCGACGAAGCTAACTTTTTTATACGAGCAAACAAAATGCTCTATATAAATCGTGAAAAATTCGATAAAATTTAAAAAGGTGCGGTTTTCTGACCTATTGGGCTGGATAGCTATTGGATCAAGGATTCCAAAACAGTTTTCGCTATGGTCGGGTCACGACCGGGAGCGGAGATATAGCCGACGAAGCTAACTTTTTTATACGAGCAAACAAAATGCTCTATATAAATCGTGAAAAATTGGATAAAATTTAAAAAGGTGCGGTTTTCTGACCTATTGGGCTGGATAGCTATTGGATCAAAGATTCCAAAACAGTTTTCGCTATGGTCGGGTCACGACCGGGAGCGGAGATATAGCCGACGAAGCTAACTTTTTTATACGAGCAAACAAAATGCTCTATATAAATCGTGAAAATTCGATCAAATTTAAAAAGGTGCGGTTTTCTGACCTATTGGGCTGGATAGCTATTGGATCAAGGATTCCTAAACAGTTTTCGCTATGGTCGGGTCACGACCGGGAGCGGAGATATAGCCGACGAAGCTAACTTTTTTATACGAGCAAACAAAATGCTCTATATAAATCGTGAAAAATTGGATAAAATTTAAAAAGGTGCGGTTTTCTGACCTATTGGGCTGGATAGCTATTGGATCAAGGATTCCAAAACAGTTTTCGCTATGATCGGGTCACGACTGGGATCGGAGATATAGCCGACGAAGCTAACTTTTTTATACGAGCAAACAAAATGCCCTCTAGAAATCGTGAAAAATTCGATAAAATTTAAAAAGGTGCGGTTTTCTGACCTATTGGGCTGGATAGCTATTGGATCAAGGATTCCTAAACAGTTTTCGCTATGGTCGGGTCACGACCGGGAGCGGAGATATAGCCGACGAAGCTAACTTTTTTATACGAGCAAACAAAATGCTATATATAAATCGTGAAAAATTCGATAAAATTTAAAAAGGTGCGGTTTTCTGACCTATTGGGCTGGATAGCTATTGGATCAAGGATTCCAAAACAGTTTTCGCTATGGTCGGGTCACGACCGGGAGCGGAGATATAGCCGACGAAGCTAACTTTTTTATACGAGCAAACAAAATGCTCTATATAAATCGTGAAAAATTCGATAAAATTTAAAAAGGTGCGGTTTTCTGACCTATTGGGCTGGATAGCTATTGGATCAAGGATTCCTAAACAGTTTTCGCTATGGCCGGGTCACGACCGGGAGCGGAGATATAGCCGACGAAGCTAACTTTTTTATACGAGCAAACAAAATGCTCTATATAAATCGTGAAAAATTCGATAAAATTTAAAAAGGTGCGGTTTTCTGACCTATTGGGCTGGATAGCTATTGGATCAAGGATTCCAAAACAGTTTTCGCTATGGTCGGGTCACGACCGGGAGCGGAGATATAGCCGACGAAGCTAACTTTTTTATACGAGCAAACAAAATGCTCTATATAAATCGTGAAAAATTCGATAAAATTTAAAAAGGTGCGGTTTTCTGACCTATTGGGCTGGATAGCTATTGGATCAAGGATTCCAAAACAGTTTTCGCTATGGTCGGGTCACGACCGGGAGCGGAGATATAGCCGACGAAGCTAACTTTTTTATACGAGCAAACAAAATGCTCTATATAAATCGTGAAAAATTCGATAAAATTTAAAAAGGTGCGGTTTTCTGACCTATTGGGCTGGATAGCTATTGGATCAAGGATTCCTAAACAGTTTTCGCTATGGCCGGGTCACGACCGGGAGCGGAGATATAGCCGACGAAGCTAACTTTTTTATACGAGCAAACAAAATGCTCTATATAAATCGTGAAAAATTCGATAAAATTTAAAAAGGTGCGGTTTTCTGACCTATTGGGCTGGATAGCTATTGGATCAAGGATTCCAAAACAGTTTTCGCTATGGTCGGGTCACGACCGGGTGCGGTTTTCTGACCTATTGGGCTGGATAGCTATTGGATCAAGGATTCCTAAACAGTTTTCGCTATGGTCGGGTCACGACCGGGAGCGGAGATATAGCCGACGAAGCTAACTTTTTTATACGAGCAAACAAAATGCTCTATATAAATCGTGAAAAATTCGATAAAATTTAAAAAGGTGCGGTTTTCTGACCTATTGGGCTGGATAGCTATTGGATCAAGGATTCCTAAACAGTTTTCGCTATGGTCGGGTCACGACCGGGAGCGGAGATATAGCCGACGAAGCTAACTTTTTTATACGAGCAAACAAAATGCTCTATATAAATCGTGAAAAATTCGATAAAATTTAAAAAGGTGCGGTTTTCTGACCTATTGGGCTGGATAGCTATTGGATCAAGGATTCCAAAACAGTTTTCGCTATGGTCGGGTCACGACCGGGAGCGGAGATATAGCCGACGAAGCTAACTTTTTTATACGAGCAAACAAAATGCTCTATATAAATCGTGAAAAATTCGATAAAATTTAAAAAGGTGCGGTTTTCTGACCTATTGGGCTGGATAGCTATTGGATCAAGGATTCCTAAACAGTTTTCGCTATGGTCGGGTCACGACCGGGAGCGGAGATATAGCCGACGAAGATAACTTTTTTATACGAGCAAACAAAATGCTCTATATAAATCGTGAAAAATTCGATAAAATTTAAAAAGGTGCGGTTTTCTGACCTATTGGGCTGGATAGCTATTGGATCAAGGATTCCAAAACAATTTTCGCTATGGTCGGGTCACGACCGGGAGCGGAGATATAGCCGACGAAGCTAACTTTTTTATACGAGCAAACAAAATGCTCTATATAAATCGTGAAAAATTCGATAAAATTTAAAAAGGTGCGGTTTTCTGACCTATTGGGCTGGATAGCTATTGGATCAAGGATTCCAAAACAGTTTTCGCTATGGTCGGGTCACGACCGGGTGCGGTTTTCTGACCTATTGGGCTGGATAGCTATTGGATCAAGGATTCCTAAACAGTTTTCGCTATGGTCGGGTCACGACCGGGAGCGGAGATATAGCCGACGAAGCTAACTTTTTTATACGAGCAAACAAAATGCTCTATATAAATCGTGAAAAATTCGATAAAATTTAAAAAGGTGCGGTTTTCTGACCTATTGGGCTGGATAGCTATTGGATCAAGGATTCCAAAACAGTTTTCGCTATGGTCGGGTCACGACCGGGAGCGGAGATATAGCCGACGAAGCTAACTTTTTTATACGAGCAAACAAAATGCTCTATATAAATCGTGAAAAATTCGATAAAATTTAAAAAGGTGCGGTTTTCTGACCTATTGGGCTGGATAGCTATTGGATCAAGGATTCCTAAACAGTTTTCGCTATGGTCGGGTCACGACCGGGAGCGGAGATATAGCCGACGAAGCTAACTTTTTTATTTCATAGTAGATTTTGAAATTTTCTGACATATTAGATTTTAACAGAACAGATTTCAGATTTTAACAGAACAGATTGCAGATTTTAACAGAACAAATTTTAACAGAACAGTTTTCAGATTTTAACAGAATAGATTTCTCATTTAACAAAGAAACAGGGTTGTTTATAATGGAGAGAACAGTAGAAGATTAGGCTTTTGTCGGACAGTTTATTATTGCAATACACTGCAATTATATGTTGAGCTTGTTATAGTCTAGTAGATAGTGTGTTGGCTTATTAGACGAAAGGCCATGGTTCAAATCCCAAGGCAGACGTCAAAAAGGTTTTTTTTTATTTTTTTATTTTTTCTAATACATATCAGATACATAAAATTTATTAGTATATATTTATATCAATATTTTAATATTAAAATATATATATTAGAAAAAAAAGTAAAAATAAATCACACGAAACCCCTAACTTGGTATTGAACTCGGGCATGATTGAGAATAAGCAATTGAATTTCAAATTCATTCATCTTTCGAAAATGTATGTATTTTATTTTATGTATTGGATTTTTCTTTTTTATTATATATATTAATAAGCTATAATTTAATTTGTATTATTATTTTTTTATTTTGTTATATGTATTAGAAAAAATATATATTTTTAAAAAAAGCAAATACAACATCCTTTTCATGCCCGATCGACGATTCGAACCGCGACCTTTCGTTTAGTAATCCAACACACTACCTGCTACACCACAGCGGTTCTGGTAACTCTGCTTGCTTTATACTTGATTTTAGCTACTATGACGAAAACTGCAAATTGTATATTTTGTTTTGTGTAACTGTTTAAAAGTAAAAACAAAACTGGGGCTTCCCCGTTGTTTTTATTGTATGTACAACAACCAAGTGACGCATTTTAATTTTGCATATTTTGTACTGAAATGGTATTAACATAATAATTAATGATAATTAATAACAAAAAAGAAAACTACAATACATTAATCTATATTTTATAAAAAAGAAAACAAATCCTGGCCAGGGATTAAACCAATCTGTTTGACATCATTGTTAAAAGTTGTAAGTACTGGACTGCTGAGGACATTTGTGAAATTATTCTCTATCATGCTCGAGTTCAATCCCTAGCTGGGGTGGTTTTTGTCTGATTTTTCTTTTTTAATTTATTATTTAATATAATTATTTAATTGAACTATTTAATTTAATTACTATTATTTGATGTAATTAATTATATAAATACAAACTTTTTGAGAATATGTTTGAAACATGAATTAATTTAAAATTCACGTTGACTGCCAACTAAAAGATAACTCGTAGATTTCTAGGGAAGCCCACTTCTCCTCCTTAAGAAAACATAATTTTTTCTTTTTGATGACACCTATGATCCAAAAATAGAGTTTTTAGTAATATAATGTGAAAAAATCAAATTTTTAATTTTGACCAATTTTCTAAAAATTGCCGCGACAGTCAACATGTTAAATAAATTCAATTCCTTATTCTCCATCATGACCGAGTCAAACGAACGAAAGGTCACTGTTCAAATCCCAAGTCTGGCGTCAAAAAGTTTTTTTTTTTTAATTTTTTCTAATACATATATTTTAATATTGATATATTGGTATAAATATATACTGATAAATTTTATGTATCTGATATGTATTAGAAAAAATAAAAAAAAAATAATAAAATAAAAAACTTTTCGACGTCCGACTTGGGATTTGAACCCTGGCATTTCGCCTAATAAGCCAACACACTATATACTAGACTATACCAACCTCAAAACAAACGGGCAGTGTATTGCTATAATAAACTGTCCGACAAAAGCCTAATCTTCTACTGTTCTCTTCATTATAAACAACCCTGTTTTTTTGTTAAATGAGAAATCTGTTCTGTTAAAATCTGAAATCTGTTCTGTTAAAATCTGCAATCTGTTCTGTTATAATCTAATATGTCAAAAAATTTCAAAATCTACTATGAAATAAAAAAGTTAGCTTCGTCGGCTATATCTCCGATCCCAGTCGTGACCCGACCATAGCGAAAACTGATTTTGAATCCTTGATCCAATAGCTATCCAGCCCAATAGGTCAGAAAACCGCACCTTTTTAAATTTTATCGAATTTTTCACGATTTATATAGAGCATTTTGTTTGCTCGTTTAAAAAAGTTAGCTTCGTCGGCTATATCTCCGCTCCCGGTCGTGACCCGACCATAGCGAAAACTGTTTAGGAATCCTTGATCCAATAGCTATCCAGCCCAATAGGTCAGAAAACCGCACCTTTTTAAATTTTATCGAATTTTTCACGATTTATATAGAGCATTTTGTTTGCTCGTATAAAAAAGTTAGCTTCGTCGGCTATATCTCCGCTCCCGGTCGTGACCCGACCATAGCGAAAACTGTTTTGGAATCCTTGATCCAATAGCTATCCAGCCCAATAGGTCAGAAAACCGCACCTTTTTAAATTTTATCGAATTTTTCACGATTTATATAGAGCATTTTGTTTGCTCGTATAAAAAAGTTAGCTTCGTCGGCTATATCTCCGCTCCCGGTCGTGACCCGACCATAGCGAAAACTGTTTTGGAATCCTTGATCCAATAGCTATCCAGCCCAATAGGCCAGAAAACCGCACCTTTTTAAATTTTATCGAATTTTTCACGATTTATATGGAGCATTTTGTTTGCTCGTATAAAAAAGTTAGCTTCGTCGGCTATATCTCCGATCCCAGTCGTGACCCGACCATAGCGAAAACTGTTTAGGAATCCTTGATCCAATAGCTATCCAGCCCAATAGGTCAGAAAACCGCACCTTTTTAAATTTTATCGAATTTTTCACGATTTATATAGAGCATTTTGTTTGCTCGTATAAAAAAGTTAGCTTCGTCGGCTATATCTCCGCTCCCGGTCGTGACCCGACCATAGCGAAAACTGTTTTGGAATCCTTGATCCAATAGCTATCCAGCCCAATAGGTCAGAAAACCGCACCTTTTTAAATTTTATCGAATTTTTCACGATTTATATAGAGCATTTTGTTTGCTCGTATAAAAAAGTTAGCTTCGTCGGCTATATCTCCGCTCCCGGTCGTGACCCGACCATAGCGAAAACTGTTTTGGAATCCTTGATCCAATAGCTATCCAGCCCAATAGGTCAGAAAACCGCACCTTTTTAAATTTTATCGAATTTTTCACGATTTATATAGAGCATTTTGTTTGCTCGTATAAAAAAGTTAGCTTCGTCGGCTATATCTCCGCTCCCGGTTGTGACCCGACCATAGCGAAAACTGTTTAGGAATCCTTGATCCAATAGCTATCCAGCCCAATAGGTCAGAAAACCGCACCTTTTTAAATTTTATCGAATTTTTCACGATTTATATAGAGCATTTTGTTTGCTCGTATAAAAAAGTTAGCTTCGTCGGCTATATCTCCGCTCCCGGTCGTGACCCGACCATACCGAAAACTGTTTAGGAATCCTTGATCCAATAGCTATCCAGCCCAATAGGTCAGAAAACCGCACCTTTTTAAATTTTATCGAATTTTTCACGATTTATATAGAGCATTTTGTTTGCTCGTTTAAAAAAGTTAGCTTCGTCGGCTATATCTCCGCTCCCGGTCGTGACCCGACCATAGCGAAAACTGTTTTGGAATCCTTGATCCAATAGCTATCCAGCCCAATAGGTCAGAAAACCGCACCTTTTTAAATTTTATCGAATTTTTCACGATTTATATAGAGCATTTTGTTTGCTCGTATAAAAAAGTTAGCTTCGTCGGCTATATCTCCGCTCCCGGTCGTGACCCGACCATAGCGAAAACTGTTTTGGAATCCTTGATCCAATAGCTATCCAGCCCAATAGGTCAGAAAACCGCACCTTTTTAAATTTTATCGAATTTTTCACGATTTATATAGAGCATTTTGTTTGCTCGTATAAAAAAGTTAGCTTCGTCGGCTATATCTCCGCTCCCGGTTGTGACCCGACCATAGCGAAAACTGTTTAGGAATCCTTGATCCAATAGCTATCCAGCCCAATAGGTCAGAAAACCGCACCTTTTTAAATTTTATCGAATTTTTCACGATTTATATAGAGCATTTTGTTTGCTCGTATAAAAAAGTTAGCTTCGTCGGCTATATCTCCGCTCCCGGTCGTGACCCGACCATACCGAAAACTGTTTAGGAATCCTTGATCCAATAGCTATCCAGCCCAATAGGTCAGAAAACCGCACCTTTTTAAATTTTATCGAATTTTTCACGATTTCTAGAGGGCATTTTGTTTGCTCGTATAAAAAAGTTAGCTTCGTCGGCTATATCTCCGATCCCAGTCGTGACCCGATCATAGCGAAAACTGTTTTGGAATCCTTGATCCAATAGCTATCCAGCCCAATAGGTCAGAAAACCGCACCTTTTTAAATTTTATCGAATTTTTCACGATTTATATAGAGCATTTTGTTTGCTCGTATAAAAAAGTTAGCTTCGTCGGCTATATCTCCGCTCCCGGTCGTGACCCGACCATACCGAAAACTGTTTAGGAATCCTTGATCCAATAGCTATCCAGCCCAATAGGTCAGAAAACCGCACCTTTTTAAATTTTATCGAATTTTTCACGATTTCTAGAGGGCATTTTGTTTGCTCGTATAAAAAAGTTAGCTTCGTCGGCTATATCTCCGATCCCAGTCGTGACCCGATCATAGCGAAAACTGTTTTGGAATCCTTGATCCAATAGCTATCCAGCCCAATAGGTCAGAAAACCGCACCTTTTTAAATTTTATCGAATTTTTCACGATTTCTAGAGGGCATATTTGGTAAAAATACATGATTTTTCAACTTTATTATCTCCAATAAGCAAATTGTTATTTTCATACATTTTGGTTTTTTGTAAAGTTCAAAGGTTTAGCTTCGTCTTCCTTTCATTTTTTTCTCTAATTTATCCCTATATTTGCGATTTTTAAGCGATTTTCTTTCCTCCCTTCCCAAATTTTTAATTATGTTAAGTTAACAGTGTCTGTTAAAATAACATTCACTGTAAAAAAAAGAATATAAAAAAGAATTTAACTTCACAGACATTCGCATGTTAGGGTGTCATCCCTGTAGATATAGTCTTTAACATTTTGACGCATTGTGATCGTCTTAAATATAGAAAATAATAACTTGAAAAGGGTTAAAATAAAAAGACGGAAATGGTGAGGTAGAGCCGAAAAAAGAGAAATGATGATACAAACAGAAACACACACGCAATAATAAGTGGTTATCTCCTTGCCAGCACAGTTCTATTAAAAACCTTAAGAGACATCGAATATCAGCTCTCGATAGAGAGTGTTCAATCGAAGAATTCCCTATACAGGGTATTAACAAAGAAAATAAAGTATAAAGAATGTGCATTTTAACATATTTTGGAATATTTTTCAAAAATATTTCATGACGCGGGGGGAAAGATAGAAGGGAAGGTTACAGAAACCAAGAGCGTAACAATGCGTTGTTCTCATCATGCGTTGTTCTCATCCTGCGTTTTTGTTGTTTGACCACTTTTTTATTTATTTTTCTGGTGTTAAAAACAGACGTCGGCACCAATGTCCCTCAGGGGGAAGAACATCTTCGGCTTTTTACACACATAGGACACGAACATCAAGAATGTTCGTTAAAAAGAGCGTAAAAATCTTGTCAGTTTTTAAAGAAGAAGGTTCATGTCGCTTTTTTTCAGACTTCAATGGTACACCCAAAGAAATATCACAGTAGTATTCACTAATATCAATGAGAAATGATTTCGATTTTTGGAAGAATACTTGCCAAGTTAAATACGGTGTCTTTAGGGATTTAGTGCAGTACAATTTTTCTATATTTTCCGATCACATATACATATAATTGGGTTAATAAGTAGACTTGACATTATTACTAACAATTTTCCTCTAGGTTAACACATGCCTATGGTTATGGATTAGTGAGTGAGAGAGAGAGAAAATAAGTTGAGAGAATTTATTTATTTACAGCCATATAAAAGTGTTAGTAATATACTCTATTTTTATTTTCATTTCATCAACATACCTATGTAAAGCTGTCTATCTTTGGCTTAATAACTTTGGATAAATAAAAATAAAATAAAAAATCGATTTTATTATTAAAAAAATATAAAGCTAGCCATCTTTGGCTTAAAAATTAGGCCATGTTTTTTAGATAAATAAAAAAGAAAAAAACGAGCATTCCAAAGCATTTAAAAAAAAATATACTATGAGACAAAATAAAAAATAAAATACGCCCAGCTAATGACATAGAACATTTTTAACGAAAAATATTCTTCGAGTGTTATTCTGAAATAAAATGATAAAGCATCCGCAGCACATGTATTCTTGTCGCAGTCTGATCGACAACTAAATCAAAAAACACAAGAATACATACACATGTACATACGTACGATGAGAGCAACACATTGTTACGCTCTTTGTTTGTGTTCATTTTCCTTCTGTCTTCCTCTCCCCTCACCAAGAAATGATTTTTAAAAAAATTTGGTGAAAGCGGGTCGTGATGTTACGACCCGCCTTAAGAAATTTTACTTCTACATGATGCGCATTCTTTATATCCATATTCTTTGGTATTAACCTAACCCTTCTAAGGTCTAGACAGTTGCAATGAAAGTGTTCTATACATTTGGGTCACATTTGGAATCTATTTTTTATGCTTTTCAATAATCAAACCTAGCGATTCCTTGTGAGACAGCCAGTAACCAGTCTTAACTGCATTTTTCTAAACTCAATAGCCAACCAGTTCTAATATCGTCTTTAGTCCTTTGACGGACACTGACGTCTATAGACGTCATAACAAGGGTTTCTGGGGGGACATGACGTGTATACACGTCATAAATTGTTTCCTTCAAAAAATCATTATAAAGCAAGTGTCCCACGGGAAGGCCTCCTAACATTTTGGTGTCCGTCAAAGGGTTAGAAGGCCGCAGACTCATGGACAAACAATAATCCGACCTATTCTTCCAACGCTTCTGCGGTTGCCATCTGACTGTCTCACATTCCAAGTTTGGAATAAGTCATCCTTAGAAAGTGAAACTAACCTAGCGCAGTGGAGCTGCTTTTTCGTTAACGACTATGACACTGTATCCGGGAACCACTACATACATATGTATATGGAATCCTAAGAAATATCTTTCAGGACAACTTTAATTCGAATTTGAAATGACTGGGCCAGTTACGGCCTTAATAACAGCAAAAATCTCTGCTTGAAAGACATTACATGAGTCGTTATTCAATCTAAAGTGAAACACCAGTTCGCGATCGATACAGAAACCTTAGTCACTGGGTCTTCATCCATACATAACGTAACATACGTAAGGATTACGAACTAAAGGGTGTTTTTTTATAGAGGTATAGAACTTTAAGTTGGCATTACTTCTCAAGATGGCGACCGATTTAACAGCTGTCAAGTGATTTATTCTCAGTTTGGTTTGGCAATTCATCATGAATAGACTCACGCCTGAACAATGCTTACAAATAGTGCAATTTTATTTCGAAAATAATGGTTCTGTGCGGAAAACGTATCGCGCACTACGTCCATTTTATTGTCGACAAAATCGTCCATCAGAGCAGTTAATTCGATTAACCATGGAACGTTTTCGCACCACGTTTACTCTTATTGATAACTCGCATCCCCAGAGACGCTGTACGGTGCGTACAGAAGAAGCTATTGCTGCTGTAGAGCGTAGCATTGAGGAAGACCCGAATGAGTCCATCCGCCATCGAGCACAGGAATTGGATCTGTGTCCATCCACTTTATGGAAGATTTTGCGGAAGGATCTTGGTTTGCGTGCTTACAAAATCCAACTCGTGCAAGATTTGAAGCCAAACGATCATCAAGTAAGGCGTGGATTCGTCGAATGGGCCCAAAACGAGGTTACCGTTGTTCTCGATTTTCATAAGCGAATTTTGTTTAGCGATGAAGCGCACTACTGGTTGAATGGCTACGTCAACAAACAAAACTGCCGCATTTGGAGTGAAGGTAATCCTCAAGTGTATGTGGAAACACCGTTACATCCAGAAAAACTGACTGTTTGGTGCGCTTTATGGGCTGGTGGAATCATTTTTCAAAAACGATGGTGGCCAAAACGGTACAGTCAATGGTGATCGGTATAGAGCCATGATTACTAACTTTTTCATTCCTGAATTGAATAACCATGATGTCCAGGAGATGTGGTTTCAACAAGACGGCGCAACATGTCACACAGCTCGTGCCACAATAGATTTATTGAAAGACATGTTTGGTGACCGCCTAATTTCACGTTTTGGACCTGTGAATTGGCCTCCAAGATCTTGTGATTTAACACCGCTAGACTACTTTCTGTGGAGCGATGTAAAGTCATTGGTCTATGCGGTAAAGCCACAAACGCTTGACCATTTGGAAGACAACATTTGCCGTATTATTGCCGACATACGGCCACAAATGTTGGAAAAAGTCATCGAAAATTGGACGTCCAGATTGGACTACATCTGCGCCAGCCGTGACAGTCATATGCCAGAAATCATATTTAAAATGTAATGCCACAAGATTATCTTTCGGATAAATAAAATTCATGTCAATCGAATAATCCATCGTTGTTTTATTGCAACTTTTAAGTTCTATAACTCTATAAAAAACACCCTTTACTTGGTCATTACAACCCTTCAGCCACAATTACGACCTAGCTTCTCACACCACTTATGTTGTCCGTGTGTTAATTTTATACATGAGTGGCGTGACCTACAGTTTAAAGTCAACTCTGAACAACAGATTTCTTTTGAGAAACTTTTCATGTCAATTTTCATTTACTCAGAGTTTTTGCCAGAAATCTGCTGAAAGGAAGTCGCCGAAGAAATATTTTTTCATATTTTGTTTTGTTGGAGATGTCTGACCTGCGATTTGAACCGAGGCCTGACGTCTAATAAGTCAACACACTACCTACTAGACTACGACAACTTCAATTTTCAATCCAGTTTCGACCAATTCGTATATAGCCTCAGCAATATCCCACCCTTCTACTGTACTGTATCAGGAATGAGAATCTGCATAACCGATGTTAATTTTTGACACGCGCTCATACATTAATGTGTCAAGCAATTGTTAAAATGACAAAAAAAAAAAAATTTTTTTTTAGAAATTCATTGCTTAATGTAACGCCATTCTGATATAATTTCATTTCCACAAGACAAATTATTAAATCAATCTATTTTAGCCCCTGTTATTATTGACTTTCTTTAGTAAACACATTGAGCCAATTTAACCGATTATATATTGAGTTTCAAAACTTAATAAAAAAACAACAACAACAACAACAACAATAATAAATTGATGTTAAATGTTCGTAATAAACATTATAAAAACATTTTTTTATACTTCCTCTTTATCTAAAATATGTTCACACAGATCTCTGCGTGTGAAAAAAAGAAGGAAAAAAAACAAATTTAATTAAATTAAATTTCATGATTAAGTACTTATTGGATTTAGTTTATTCCAGTGTTTTTTTCATTCGTTTTTTCGTTTTTATCTTTCCACTATAATCACTACATAGTAGTATTTGAAATTAATTTTATCCTTGACACTGTTTAGTTTATTGGTTTGTGATTGTGTTACTGGTGTTGTTGTTGTTGTTGTTGTTATATTTGGCTTTGTTTCATTTTAATATGTGAAGTTAATTACACACTCAAATATTACTGTCTACAATTTAGCTTTCATATATGTACACTCTTGTACAAAAAACTAACTGCTAGGACTTAAACCTATTGTATGCGTGTGAGTGTTTTCAACACACACACACAGACGCATACACAAAAATTAATATATTCATGACGGCAAAAGCAGCAACAACAACAACAAAATCAATAAAAATATAATCATAAGGGCAATAACTACAGCTAATGTACTATAAACAAACAAAAACTTACAAACCCCATGTCGTTATACATGTTTACACACATACACGTACATATCATCATCACTCATTGCCACGACAAATTGTTTTGTTGCTGGTTTTGTCACAAAATCATATAAAAACAATACAAAACAAAACAAAACAAAACAAAACGATTTTCTGGTTATTTTATATTTTTGTGTTAAGATTTAACGTGATGATATTTTCAATATTTTATTTTATTTTATTTTGTTTATACAAAATTGTTTTTTTTTCCTCTTTATTATTATTTTTATATATTTTTTATATACTTTTTTATATGTTTTTCATTTTGCATATTTTTTTCTTTTTAATACACAAAGAGGGAAAGAAAGAATTTTATACATGAACAGACATGACATGCACAAGGCTTATTTATACACACACAAACACAAACTTACACACGTACAAATAAATATTTTTTAATGCCAATATTGTAAAGCTTTCAACAGAAACAACGGCATATTAAAAAACAACAACAATAATAATAATAATAAAAAAAAATTAAATCATTCAATTAATTTGAAGGAATCAGTGTTGTCTACTCATAGATTTCTAAGAAAAAAAGCTTGTATTCTTTATAACCTCAAAAAAAAAAAAAAGTTTTTAAAACGTTGTTAAACATTTGCGACCGTCAAAGCAAAGTTCATTATGTGACATGACGGCATTAGCCGTCAAAAACGAAGCGGTGATTTTGTTAGTACTACGTCTCTATAGTGTCAATTTACGAACTTCTCTTTGTTCTACTGCCTGTCAATGTATTAACATTATTACCATCTCATTTGCTACATGTAGCGGGTGATTTTTTGACACTTACAGTAATCCCTCGATTTACGTCGTAGTTGGTTCAAAAAAAAAAAAAGACGACGTAAATCGAAACGACGTATATCGAATTTCATATTGCTCATACTAAAAAGTAGTATGTTTTTAACAAGGAACTTAAAAAAGTTACAGTAATCCCTCGATTTACGTCGTAGTTGGTTCCAAAAAAGGCGACGTATATCGAATGACGACGCAAATTGAAGTCAGAGGGAACAAAAAATTTGACGACGTAAATCGAAACAACGTTAATCGAGGCGACGTAAATCGAAGGATTACTGTATAAAAATGCTGAAAATATTTATTTAGGGGCACAAATTAATGACCGCCATTTTACTTTTCAAAGATCATTTCATGTTAATGTTTTTCTAACATTTCGGCCGCTTTCTCTCCAGTGGTAGTTTTAATGTTGTCTTCCTATGCTGGACTTGTGGCTGGCTTGTCTCTGTATATGAGAGACTTCACATCTCTCTGCAAGAATTAAAGATCATTTCACGTAAATGTAAATGTTTTCTAGTATCTCGGCATTGAAGAGAACTCCAATTAGTACAGATCTCAAACAATACGGCGATGGCAAAGTAGATGGAGCGATGAAACAAGTGGAAGATGGACTGCTAGACTTATTCCATCTATAGAAGCATGTACACAGAGAAATTTTGGTGAAATTAACTTCTTCCTGACCCAGTTTCTTTCGGGTCATGGTTATTTCCGACAATATCTACACCGCATGTGCAAGGCTGCATTTATTGCGAGGAAATGAGTGACGACGCTGAACACACATTCTTCCATTGCATCAAATGGCAAGACGAGAAGAATGTGTTGATGGAACAGATTAGCGAATTCACACCCGACAACATTGTTGACGCAATGCTCGAAAGCGAGACGAAGTGGAGCGCTGTGAGAAGATACGTAGAATGTGTACTCTGCAGGAATGATACATAAGAAGACGAGCCAATAGCATGAAGCTGGCTTCAAATATGGCGTACCCAGACGTGGGAGAGTAGACAACGGTCCTTAACAGGACGTTGTTCTGGACCCTTCCCGAAGTAATGCAGATAGCCGTCCCGTGAAGGGAGTATCTCAAGAAGAGGAGGAGGGATTGTTTTAGTGGAAGCCCCATTCGACGCAGCTGACGACGGTCACTGTAAGTGCGAAGGCATTTTAAACCATACCTCACACGCCAAAAAAAAAAGAATGGCTGTTCCAACGTTGTCTCTGCATACGAGAGACTTCACGTCTCTATACTAGGAATTAGTGTGAGTAATTGCTCACTTAATTCGCCTCTCAGTATTTTCCTGGCCTGAAATCGGCTGGATTACAGTACCGCCTTGTTGAAAAGACATATCAAGTCAAACTTCTTCATTTTGGAAAAAAAAAAAAACGATAGTAATCATTGGATGTCATCATGCTGCAATGTCTGAAACATTGGATTTTCCATTTTTCTTCTTCGTTGAACAATGGTTCGATAGAAACGCAATTCTCATACCCTATGGCCTTAAATAATAAAATTCAATGATTTGAAAGCATTCTTCGTTTGCTAGTCTATATTATTGGTGAGATTACAAACCTTAATGAGCATTTTTGGCATTTGGCACATGTCACGAATCTCTTTCTTATACTGAAACAGTGTACAGTGAGAAATCAAATATAAAAAACCACCCATTCTATGTTCTATCCTTACTTTCTGGATTGTTTTGTAAAAAACTACTATTGAAACTGATTCGAAATTAAAAATTGTTTTTAAGAAATTCTTTTTTTTTAATTTGGATTTTATCGGTCGAAAAGTAAGGTCACATAATATATGTTCCTTTTACTCCTCTAGGGAGCATAGGGCCGAAAAGGTCACATAAAACCGAATGTTATTTAGCTGGTATTACAGTTATAAACAGAGTTTAAGAGTTTGTGTACAAAGTGTCTTCAGCTTAAGCCTTGAAAGTGTCCGTAAAAATTGAAGAGATTGAAGCAGTCGAGATATAATAACCTAACATATCATTATCAGATCAGATTATTAACCCTAACAGATCATTACAACCCTTCAGCCAGGATTACGACCTAGCTTCTAACACCACTTATGTTGTGTGCGTGTTAATTTTATACATGAGTGGCGGGACCTACAGTTTAAAGTTGACTTCGAGCGACAAATTTTTTTGAGAAACTTTTCATGGTAATTTTTCAATTACACTAAACTCTTGAGTGTTGCCAGAAATCTGCTGAGAGGAAATCGTCGTTTTGTTGGAGATGCCTGAGTTGGGATCTGTTTACCTTAAAAAAAAAATTTCTAAAAAGACGTTTAAAATTTGCAAACCACGCGGCCGAGTAAAAAATGGCACCAGATATTGAGATCTGGTGTTCTAGAAATTGATGTGATATAGAATTTTTGGTCATAACATACCAGCCACCATGCCAAATGTTAAGGAAACTCGTGTCAGTAACTTGTGATGGGCCGAACAGTCGCCAGACTTAAAGCAGTATGAAATGGATTTTCCTAGATAACTCGGTCGAAATGTGTTATGTAGCTTCACACAGACTTTAAAGGCCATTATTACTACTTGCCGTTAACTAAAGGGAGGATTTTAACGGGCAGATAAATTGTTTTCTATTATTATAAGTGGACAATAAGGTAGAAGTGAGCGTTAAGCTAATGGGAAGATCATCCTACCTATAACTTTTAAAGTTAAGTTTATGTTGTAACTTGCCATATTATATATTATTTTCTATATGGTAGCTTCAAATATAAACAAAATGAGCAGATATAACAAAAAAAAGAGAAGCCCGTCGTTGCCACTGCGTTTAAATAGCTCCGGCACTGCCATATTTTTGAAAAAGTTAACTTTACTTTATCATTAGGCTGTAATAACGAAAATAAGTTAAAGCTGACTTTAAAGTTCACTTTAGCTAAAGTTAATTTTTACTAAACCCAACTTTAAAGGCAAGTTGTAATAATGACCCTAAAAGTAAATAAAAAATTATAAAAATATTATGAATCCTTTCTAAAGTGTCTATTTTTGTTATCGATCATAAAGCTTTTTCATCGATTAGTTTTTTTTAATGCCTTAAGTCTTCGAAACAGTGTACATTTATAAAAATAGCGATTTAATCCTGTTTTAATTAGTTCAATCCACTCAGACGTATGTACTTTCTCAAACAAATAGAGCAAATAAAGCACTAAAATTATCACGTCAAAACACTGTGTTGACAACTCTGTGGCCATTGAGAGAAGGAGTAAGAGGAGGGCTGCGCTCACTTACACTAAATAATAAAATCTCTGGCAGCTGCTAATAAAAATAATGATGGCGACGGCGCAGGCGACAACGGTGGTGTTGAGGATAATAATAATAACAATACGGGGTGGTGGTAGGTTGGTATTGTTAGTGGTGAAAAAATCCGGAGGCAATATTTAGCTGTGGCGGGTGTGTGTAGACACTCAATTATTCAGTCAGCCAGTAAAACTATTATTTTAATTCATTACCATTACAATTATAATAAAAAATAAACACAATATTATTATTATTCTTATTTCGATTAATATACTGTAAATAATAATAATAATGATGGTGATGACGACGATGGTGCAGATGATGGGATCGGTACGAGTGTATGGGAAAGAGAGATAGAGAGAGACAGAGATAAAGTTTATTGTGCTGTAGTATGCCGTAGTGTGCCCTGTTGTGTTGTGTGCATGAATGATGATGAAATAAGAGATGTTTGGCGATGATAAAATTAATTTTCAATTTGTTTGTTTTTTTTTATGGATCTTGACAAATGAATTCCATTAATTTTATAATTTATTTTCGATTTTTTCCGTTTTAAAAAATGTTTCGTTTGCATGTTTCAAGTGGGCATGTGCATGCATGTGCACACATATTAAATATTTTAGTTTGTAAATGTTGGGGGGGGGAAAATATTAATTAATTACAGACAAATTGGCCTTAAAGGTGCTACAGTTGTTAATGTTAATTGTTTAATCGATTATTTGATAAAAACTAAAAAATTAAATAAAACACCATAGGGAAGCACAGAACTTATGGAAGAAAGTAACTTCGAGAGAAAATGCATCTGCTGGTTTCTTGGTAGTATTTATACGCCAATTATTGCGAATTATCAGCTAGTCTTTAGATCTAAAGATAGTAAGTCGTCTACAACACACAAGTTGTAATTAAATATTAACACGTCAATGGTCACTTCCGTCTATAGCCGTGAAAGTTAGGTTCACAATTTGACATGATAGCCGTCCAAAAAGAAACTGCCGTTTTTAGGCATTTATTGGCGTATAAGTAGAGGTCTAGTGTCATGTTCTGGAAGCAATTTTTAAGGCTGAATTCCGTTTTCCATCTGTTACAAGGCTTACAGATTCAGTAAAAAAAATTACAGAAACATGTGGAGTTTATTTTTGAACCTCACTTGTTCCTACTCACCAGAGATCAGCAATGAATCGCTTTTTCGCTACTCATGAGTACTCATGCAATTTTGAGTATGAGTGAGTCAACAGTATTGAAATTCAACTACTCTGATTCATTCGTACTCACTACAACATTGATTTATAAGTACAGGTTGCAATGAGTACGAGTACAACGTTGACATCAAACTCATAACATTCGAAATTTGTTTGATTCATACGCCTACTCATTCAGATTCATAAATTTAGAAAAGTACTTATAATACTCATAAATGATTCGAGTGATTGGAATCATTCATCAAAATTTAGAGTCTTAGTTGTTGTTGCATTTACAAAGAAAGAAGAAAGACATGTAAACAAAAAAGACAGAGACAGCAAGCAGAGCAAACACACAACCTTCTTGTTAGTATTGTAGTGTTCTTACGCGAATTATACTTATTTTGTGATTCGTGTATACGATGAGTCATGGAGAGTCGAAATCAATAAAATCATGCGTATTGTTAAGTATGAGTACCATGAGTATTTCAAACTTTGAATATAAGTAGTATGAGCATGACATTAAAATAAGTATGAATGCGTATAAGTATCAGAAATTATAAGCATGATTCGAATCTACTCATCGTTTTGAATACTCATTGCTGACCTCTGCTACTGACGCATCAGTTCAGAGTAATGTTCCGTATTATTCAATAAAAAAAGTTTCTGGGTTTTCTAGGTGAAAATTCTCTTCAATTCCAGACCTTTACGGAACTTTAACTTACGCCAGTAAGACGGTTTTGAACATATTGAAACAAATGATAATCGGAAGATGAAAAAAGATCTGAAATATATGGTGGGCTTGTCCAAACTTCTCAGCCATGCTATCTCAGTTTCCGCTAGGTGATAAAAGAACACATCTTTTCTACTTATTAATTGGAGTTTTTCTAATTAAATTGCTTGGTTCGATCTCGTTAATTGTTGAAAGTCTAGTTTAGAATCAATCATTTGTCAAAGCTTCAGATCCTCTTTCGTGGTTTTACTGCCGTGTGTGATACCAAAGAATATGGATATAAAGAATGCGCATCATGTAGAAGTAAAATTTCTTATGGCGGGTCGTAACATCACTACCCGCTCTCACCAAATTTTTTTTTAAAAATCATTTCTGGGTGAGGGGAGAGGAAGACAGAAGAAAAATGAACACAAACAAAGAGCGTAACAATGTGTTGCTCTCATCGTACGTATGTACATGTGTATGTATTCTTGTGTTTTTTGATTTAGTTGTCGATCAGACTGCGACAAGAATACATGTGCTGCGGTTGCTTTATCATTTTATTTCAGAATAACACTCGAAGAATATTTTGTGTTAAAAATGTTCTATGTCATTAGCTGGGCGTATTTTATTTTTTATTTTGTCCCATAGTATATTTTTTTAAATGCTTTGGAATGCTCGCTTTTTTTCTTTTAATAAAAAATGGTTTCTTATTCTTTTTATTTTTATTTATCTAAAAAATATGGCGTAATTTTTAAGCCAAAGATGGCTAGCTTTATATTCTTTTAATAATAAAATCTATGTTTTATTTTATTTTTATTTATCCAAAATTATTAAGCCAAAGATAGACAGCTTTACATATGTATGTTGATGAAATGAAAATAAAAATAGAGTATATTACTAACACTTTTATATGGCTGTAAATAAATAAATTCTCTCAACTTATTTTCTCTCTCTCTCACTCACTAATCCATAACCATAGGCATGTGTTAACCTAGAGGAAAATTGTTGGTAATAATGTCAAGTCTACTTATTAGCCCAATGATATGTACATGTGATCGGAAAATATAGAAAAATTGTACTGCACTAAGACACTAAGACACCGTATTTAACTTGGCAAGTATTCTTCCAAAAATCGAAATCATTTCTCATTGATATTAGTGAATACTACTGTGATATTTCTTTAGGTGTATAATTTAAATCAGAAAAAAGCGACATGAACCTTATTCTTTAAAAACTGACAAGATTTTTACGCTCTTTTTAACGAACATTCTTGATGTTCGTGTCCTATGGTGTGTAAAAAGCCGAAGATGTTCTTCCCCTGAGGGACATTGGTGCCGACGTCTGTTTTTAACACCAGAAAAATAAATAAAAAAGTGGTCAAACAACAAAAACGCACGATGAGAACAACGCATGATGAGAACAACGCATTGTTACGCTCTTGGTTTCTGTAACCTTCCCTTCTATCTTTCCCACCGCGTCATGAAATATTTTTGAAAATAATAAAATGCACATTCTTTATACTTTATTTTCTTTGGTGATACTTAGCATGATTAGTCCATAAGCACAATTGACGCATCAGCTTCATTTCAAATTGCTCGCAATCATACGGCTTAAAAATGTTCCTGTTTCTTCTTCTGCGTATTCTACCAGAGAATAGCAAATGGAGAATTCTTACATGAAATTTTTTACTACTAATTCATGATAACAGCGATCTTCTTTGTGTATCCAGTTCAGTTTATAACTTAACACAGAAGGAAAACTGCCTAATAAAATCAAGAAGATTTTCTCTATGAAACGTTTTTGGAGTGAGGGGTATTACAGCAGAAAGAAACGAAGATTTTTTCGTAGAAATTTCTTATTATTTTTATGTGATAAATCTTATTAATTTTTTCAAGACGTAAAACACATACATTTAAGAAGAAAACTTGTTATTTACCATTTTTTTTACTCAAATTCCGTCATTTTTGCCACAAAAAATACAATCCATAGAGAAAAACTTATTGATTCTATTGTGTTTACTTCTAAATTGTATAAAACAAGAATTTCTTATTAATTTTATTAGGCTACCTATTCAATTTTATCAAAAAGGTTTTTCTTATAGATTTCATTAGGCTACTTAATAATTTTTTTAAAAAAGCATTCCTTATTGATTTCATTAGGTTTCTATTTGATCATGTGTAAATTATCTTATTAATGTTTTAATAAGAATATCTTCTTGATTATATTAGCTGACTTGTTAAAAAAAAATGTGAACAAGTGGCAAGTAAAGAAGTGGTAAAAAGTAATAAAAATATTCCTCCTTAAAAAAAAACAAAGTAAACTTAAATAAAAAAATTGAATTGTTTTAATTTCAAGAAAAAAGTGCTATAAAAAACAAATAAAATTTTGAGTAATGACCCAAATTTTAAATCCTGGGAGCTCCGTGATGAAACGTGCAACATTCTTTTAAGTTTTGGAATTACATCAACAAACATATTAAAAAATGGAAATCGAAGACGTTGAAAATTTATACAAGAAGGTGGACCAAAAATATACTGGGGAGTTGATTAAATTCAAAGCAGGACTAAGGGAATAGAGAAGAAATATTGTTCGTGCAAAATTATTATTATTAAATCAAATATTAAATTAGTTTCTAAGTAAATATATCAATAAAAAATCTATAATAATATCAAGCAAAATCAAGAAGTATTATTTATAAAAATAAAGGGATTGTCTTCTAAAATTAAGAAGAAAATCTTTTTGAAAAAAAAAAAAACAAAAAGAGGGCCTAATAAAATCAAGAATAAAACCTTTTTGAAAAAACAAAAAGAAAGCTTAATAAAATTAAGGAGAAAACCTTTTTAAAAAAATCAAGAAGACTATCTAGTAAAATCCCTAAGTTTTCTCCTTGATTTTTTCAAAAAGGTTTTCCTTATAAACATAATAAGAATCTCTTCTTGAAAAAAAAAAAACCATAGAGAAATCTTATAAACTTTGTTCTAATTTACTATGTATTTATTAGGTTCAGTTTTCTCTGTGAACAAGGTCCATGCTTATAATGTGTCGGTTTTCCTTAATTTTTCTTTATGATTTGCCTCTGTTTGCACTGCATTGTCTAGTTGCAACAGCATTGCAACTTATTTAAGAGCCTACGATGCCTTTATAACTTTTTCTAATCGTATAAGAAAACTATACTGCCAATATGACTTATTTTCATGAATTTCTAAATCCCGATAACTTTTTACAGCATAATAACTGGGATTTGAATAAAGTTCTCCAACAAAGTGAACACTGAAATGTCACTTTTCCAACAAGCTGTGTTGTGTTGCCCCTGATGCAATTAATATTACCTTATCGGAGATATTCGAAAGTCGTACCCTTTTCGTACACTCGATAAAATGCAAATTATACTGCACTTGCCTTTCATTACAATATCCTTAAAATATTCATTGGCCTTGTGTTACATGTTGTATGTATGTATGTATGTACGTGCGCCTTTGTAATTTGCCAAAGGATAATAAAAATTTTTAGCTGCGGCCATAATGTAATTATCGTCATCATCATTGTCCCTTCCGAATACAAATAATAGGGGTTAATAACAAAACATAAAACATAATTAATGAGTGACTAAATGCCAACATTTACAAAACTTGTTAATTCACTCTCCTTATTGTCTATTTATCTCGTTAAAATACATTTTCATTCTTGCATTCATTCCATTTATTCATTTATTCACTCTTTTACTCACTCTCTCTCTCTGTCTCTCTATCTGTCCACGGCGTTTCATTTTAATTTCTGTATAATTTTCTGCCAGAATTTGTTAAGCACAGTTGTAGTAGTAGTAGTAGCAGTAGTGTTGGCCCCATTTGTAGCTTTTTTTCGTTTCTCTTCTTTTTATTGCAATATTTTATATACAGGCCTTTACTGCCAGCCTGTGTGTGTGTGTGTGTGTGTATATGTGTAGTGTAGAGAAAGAAAGAGAGAGAGAGAGAGAGTAAGAGAGAGGTGGAGGTAAAGAGAGTATATTAATGAGAGAGTACAGTAATAAGGAAGTATATACATAGAGAAGAGGATATAATCCACACAAAAATATGAACAAACAAATCCAACGAAGAACATCCTGGCTAACTGACTATCTGACAAACTGTCATGACCGAGTAAATGTTATGCAATTTTAACGTTCGTTTGTAGTAGTAAAAATGAGTGCAAGAGAGAGGGATACATGTATCCATGTGAGTGTTGCCATAGTGTTGCAATTTTATTTATTAGAAAATTCCTTATAAAAGTAATGAAAAATGCCGAATTAACGATTTCTGTCATCTGCCAGATATTTTCAATGTCAAAAATGTATTAATATCACATGCTATCTGACTAAGATGGCTTTAATGGATCAATTTATATAAGGGTGTTTTTTTTATAGAGTTATAGAACTTTAAGTTGCAATAAAACAACGATGGATTATTCGATTGACATGAATTTTATTTATCCGAAAGATAATCTTGTGGCATTACATTTTAAATATGATTTCTGGCATATGACCGCCACGGCTGGCGCGGAAGTAGTCCAATCTGGACGTCCAATTTTCGATGACTTTTTCCAACATTTGTGGCCGTATATCGGCAATAATACGGCGAATGTTGTCTTCCAAATGGTCAAGCGTTTGTTGCTTTACCGCATAGACCAATGACTTTACATAGCCCCACAGAAAGTAGTCTAGCGGTGTTAAATCACAAGATCTTGGAGGCCAATTCACAGGTCCAAAACGTGAAATTAGGCGGTCACCAAACGTGTCTTTCAATAAATCTATTGTGGCACGAGCTGTGTGGCATGTTGCGCCGTCTTGTTGAAACCACATCTCCTGGACATCATGGTTATTCAATTCAGGAATGAAAAAGTTAGTAATCATGGCTCTATACCGATTACCATTGACTGTAACGTTCTGGCCACCATCGTTTTTGAAAAAGTACGGACCAATGATTTCACCTGCCCATAAAGCGCACCAAACAGTCAGTTTTTCTGGATGTAACGGTGTTTCCACATACACTTGAGGATTACCTTCACTCCAAATGCGGCAGTTTTGTTTGTTGACATAGCCTTTCAACCAGAAGTGCGCTTCATTGCTAAACAAAATTCGCTTATGAAAATCGGGAACAACGGTAATCTCGTTTTGGGCCCATTCGACGAATCTACGCCTTACTTGATGATCGTTTGGCTTCAAATCTTGCACGAGTTGGATTTTGTAAGCACGCAAACCAAGATCCTTTCGCAAAATCTTCCATAAAGTGGATGGACACAGATCCAATTCCTGTGCTCGATGGCGGATGGACTCATTCGGGTCTTCCTCAATGCTACGCTCTACAGCAGCAATAGCTTCTTCTGTACGCACCGTACAGCGTCTCTGGGGATGCGAGTTATCAATAAGAGTAAACGTGGTGCGAAAACGTTCCATGGTTAATCGAATTAACTGCTCTGATGGACGATTTTGTCGACGATAAAATGGACGTAGTGCGTGATACGTTTTCCGCACAGAACCATTATTTTCGAAATAAAATTGCACTATTTGCAAGCGTTGTTCAGGCGTGAGTCTATTCATGATGAATTGCCAAACCAAACTGAGAATAAATCACTTGACAGCTGTTAAATCGGTCGCCATCTTGAAAAGTAATGCCAACTTAAAGTTCTATACCTCTATAAAAAAAAACACCCTTTACTACTACGGCACGTGTAGGTTAGGTTAGGTTAAGTTAGTTGAGGGAACCGCTTACAGGAAGAATTCCTACGTAGGCCAGCATTTTTGGGCCTTTGGGATACCACAATCAATATTCGAACATTCCCTAGAGGAAACCAACCTGATACTGATTAGATAACGCGGTCAAAAACGTTAGAGAATAAGAGGTGAGAAATCTCCGTATTTTTATGACAGAGAAGCAGAGCACTGAAACATAAGGCGAAAGACAGTCTCTTCCTCCTCCTTAGACTTACAACTCCTGCAGAAGTCATTTACCGGAATAACAAGCCTTTCCACATGCTTATCAGAAGGACAGTGGGCCGTGAGAATTGCTATTGTGCCATGGACAGTCATGCGATTTAATGGTAAAAGTGAGTCTCATGGACCCACTTGTCTATTAATAGTCCATTTATAAGTAAGATAAATAAACGGTAAACGGCAAAAGTGGCAACACTGTTGTGTTGTAGAATTTTTGTACCCATTTTCCTGCTGTTCCTTTTTCAACTTTTTTAATTTCGGGCTATAAAGTTAATGTTATTAAATTCACCCTCTTCTTTATTACATACTTTTAAGCATTGATTGTGTTACTCTTCTCTAACGTTGTGTGTATGTCTCTCTCTCTCTCTCTCAATTCCAAAGCACTTAACTGGAGTGTATTAGAACGAAAAGAGTCAAGCAGTGTTGCCATTATGGCAAATCGTTATGTAAAGGAATTAAATTTTAATGAATTTTGTTTGTTTTTGTTTTTTTAAATTTTTATTAAGAAAAGAAATTTACATAAAATTTTATTACTGGCTTGCTGCTAATTGATGGTATAATGACTGGGTTAATTTGATTGTGATAATCTTTTAATTCTTTTAAACATCTGTTCAGTTACTTCCTTAAATCGTATTGCTCTGATACGGACATGGATATTATAATACAATACTATCGTATTTTTTGTTGTTTTTTTTTTGTTTTTGTTATCCTGCTTAAAAATTTTCGTTGGTGGTTGGTTGGCTGGCTGTTTGGACCGACGGCCATCATCGTTTTATTGTAAATTGTTCATCGTTTTCGTTCAATTTTCGTTTGCTAGCTGTGTAGCAGCTAGGTATTCATGTTCTACCCCCGGTTTCAAAATGTTTAGTTTCCTGTTTAATTTTTTTTCTCTGTTTTCTTTCGCATTTGAAACATTAGCACAGAGAGTGAGGGAGAGAGAGAGCGAGAGAAGAGAGTCTAATGGTTTTTATATTTTCAACGTTTTTAATATTTATCGGATTTTTGTGGTAAAATTTGTTTTTTTTCTTACTTTTTTTTTGGTTTTCAATACTTAAACCCTCTTTATAAGTTTTTTTTCAATTTTTTTTTATTTTCACTCCGTTACGCTTAATTCTGTGAATCTTTAGCAAGCTGCTGCCCTATTACATTTTGATTTTGTATTCCATAAGCGTTTTAAGTTTAACAATCTTATAACAATTTTGTGCGAGTTTTTCTGCTTTTTTACGATTTGTTGTTAAATGGAAAGCGAAATGAAAGGATAAAGAAATTAAAGGAATTCATTGAATGAAAAGGGCTTGTGTACCTTTGCGTATAAAATTTGACTTTTTTAATCTTTTGGGTTTTGAAAATTAGAAAAACTCATACAACATTGAAAAGTAAATGAAATATTTATTACAAGCACGAAATTAATGACTGTTTACTTACTGTTTAAAGATTATTTCAAGCAAAATGATTTTTCCATCATTTCGGCTAGTATTTTATCAATGGCAACGATAGTGTTCTCTCCCGGGATTGGGATTGTGTCTGGGGCTTATATCTGTGCATGAGAGACTTCATGAAGTCGCCGTGGTCTAGTAGGTAGTGTGTTGGCTTATTAGACGAAAAGCCAGGGTTCGAGCCCCAGGCCAGACATCAAAAGTATTTCTTCGGCGACTTCCTCTCAGCAGATTTCTGGCAAAAACTCTGAGAGTAAATAAAAATTGCCATGAAAAGTTTCTCAAAAATCTGTCGTTCGGAGTCGACTTTAAACTGTAGGTCCCGCCACTCATGTATAAAATTAACACACACAACATAAGTGGTGTGAGAAACTATGTCCTAATCCTGACTGAAGGGTTGTAATGACCAATCATGTGTGTATGTATGAGAGACTTCAAGTATTCCTAAACAAATTGGCCAGCAAGGTCAGAACGTATTATCTTGCTGGTCAATGGACTGCTCCAAAACGTTCTTGATAATATCGGGTGCATTAACTTGTTTGAATTAAATGAAAATATGTATTAGTAATCAATGCACAGCATCCATTAACTATAAAGTTTGGGTTTTCATCGTTTTTGAAAAGTACGATTAAACGGTAACGCTGGACTACAATCCCCAGGAAGGTGGGCATATTTCAAAGTATGTTGAACTACGTCTGAAACAGCTCAAAAGGAGCTAGACTAGCTAGACTAGCGTGCGTTGATATAACTAGGGCAATGAAACGTGATTAAAAGCAGTGCTGATATTCCGTCCATTCCAGATATTAGTAAAGAGCAGAGCGGGGACATATATTTGGAAAGTTATGTATATTCAACGAAAGAAAAATACAATTTAAACTTCTCTTTGGTAATTACATCAGATCTTGGTCCAAAACCGATCTCTTGAAAGGGTACTGTGTATATATACCTGCACTTGTTCACAATGGGCGATCGTTTCAAACCCAAAGGTAGAAACAAAGAACAAAGAATCATTATAACACACGAAGATAGTATCGGAGCGCCTATCAGGTGCTGGGCTAGGAATTGTTCTTGTTGACACCGAGCCGAATCCTGGAGTTTATCTGGGCAATAGGCTTCGATATATAGATCGGTGAGAGTACATAGGTCGTATACCTCTTCACGACAATAATTTTAATACTTAAGGTACAAACCATAGGTAAAAGATACGACATCTGTTGTCGTGGTCCCCCTCCCAATAGGATAGGCTTGGATATATGTATAGGTCGGTGAAAGTACATAGGTTGTATGCCCGTAGTACTGTTAAACCTGTTCACGTCAATAATTTTTATACTTAAGGTACAAACCATACGTAAAAGATACGCTCGCTGTCTGTTGTCGAGCTCTCCCACTCCCCCTTTAATTATAACTTTTCTCCTAAAATTTAACGAATTTCAAAACATTTTATTTGCTTTCTTTATTTATGCATTAGAAATTATTGTTATTTAATCTTAAATTATTATTTTACAATGTTTTCTGCATCTTATTTGCTTTCCTTTAACGATTTTACTCTTTTGATTCTCTGCTTGTGAGGTTCGGATGAATTTTTAAATTCATATACTCGCATAAGTACATAAACCGTAATAAATCGTATATTTGAGCGTTGTTGTTGTTATTGTGGTTTTTTTTCTCTTTGCAAAAACACAAGTTTTGACTGCTTGTGTTTGGTGTTATATGGTGGTGGTAGTGCTAAAGCGCCCACTTTATACTTATTGCTGTCGTATTTAATTTTTGTTGTTGGGTTGGCTACTTCCCTCCCAGGGAGAGCGGAGAATATCGTATTGTTATTGCTGTTGGTATTAATATTGCCATTGCCGCCACTGTTTTAAAATTTATGCAGTGTGAAGTGATGTAAATCACTTTTCTTCACTACTTTTCAACATTTTTATTATAAACGGTTTTCGTTTTATTTTTTTTTTTTATATTTTTTTTCTGTTTTTTAACCCAATAAATGAAGCAAATGAAATGAGCGAACATTTAACGAACAGAACACTCAACAACCAACAACGAGCGTACAAACGAACCACCAACTTGTAGCCATTTGCAGTAAGTAAAGAAGCAAAAAAAAATGACAGATAGACGACTGACTGTTTGGTCTGTCGGCTGTCGGTCGGGTTGATCACTTTTTCTGCAGCGTCATCTATATCGTACCCAGAGTGCTCCAGCAATTGGTTTTCGTTCTCTTCTATACAAAAAGTGTGTTTTTGTATTCCTTTCGTACTATAATGATGACGACGATGGTGTGGTGTGTTGAGTAGGAAGGAAGGCAAGATTTGTTATTGCTATAGCAGTTGCTGTTGTTGTTGTTTTTACGTTTTGCTATGCTTTTTATCAAACACACAGAACATACAAATTTTACTGTTAATTTAAAAGTGCGCTCGCTCAATTAATTTAAATTAATTTATTCATAATTTGTTTTCCCCACCGTTTGGCGTGGCATGGCATGGCATGGCGTGTGTGCGTTTCTTGTAATTTGTTTGAATTTGTTGTTTTTTTTTCCTTCCTATATTCCATTTGATGTCAGTAGTAGTGGTTTGTGTGTGTATGTGCACTTCACTCGTATACAAATTTGTACGTACACGAAGTGGTGCTTTTAAAATTTATTTGAATTTGTTGTTACTGCTGCTATTTTTATTTGTTTATTTTGTGTGTTTTGCTACGGTATCGGCACGGTGGTGGTTTAAATGGGAATTTTATTTTTTTCTTAAAAACATTTCGGGTTTGTGTATGCGTGCGTTCGTGTGTGTCGTCTTACTTTGTGTGCACAATTTGCTGTATTCAGGTTTGAATTTGTATTTATTTTTTCTTGTTGTTGTTGTTTATTTAATTATAAAATATGGCCATTTAGTGTCACACATAATTTTAATGAATTTTTTTTTATTCCACGCTGTTGTTGTTTCTGTTGCCATTTTGGTTTATTGATTTATTAAGTAATTTTTGGTGTCTTCTAAAGTCATCACTCTGTGGCCATCGTATTTCTGTTTTTTTTTTGTTTTTTGTTTTTTAATGTTTATCACGCTGTTGTTTATTTTTTTTTCGGCTTATAAAGTGGAATGCTTTTAGAAAAAACAATTTGTCAACACTTCAAATGAATGTCTAGAGCTGCCAAACATTTAGAGTAGGGTATATAAAATTCGTAAAGAGAGGGGATAAAGTGTCGGCATTTTTAAATGAAAGGAAGAATACAAATTCTTTTCGAAGTTTTCAAATATTTTGTTATAGTGTTAATGAGAAGGTTTATAAATACTTTTAAGAGTTGTAAAAAGTTGTCCTAATATGATATCAGGGTTACCATGTTTATATCTTTAAAATTGTTTTTTTTATACAGTATTTAATAGTGAAAGTGATGCTTTATCCTTTTTTCATTTAATAATAAATTTTAAAATCGGATATTTTGATGAAAAGAAGTTTACAGGTATGTACATCTGTGTTCAAAATAATAGGAGTGCTACCATGTAATATTTTCAAAGTTAAAATTTTTTATTCTACCAATTTTCAAAACATGATATATTTTAATGGTAGTTACAACGATATGTAAGAAATAAAATACAAAAAAAATCTCGTAATAACTTTAATATTTACGATGAAATTGATTCATTTCTGTGTTTGCCCCTGAATTCAGTTGATCAAAAAAATAGGAGTGTGAGATTAAAATATAACAGCACATAATTTAAAGAAAAAGGTGAAAAATAAGTACGGAAAAATTTAGTTAAAACTTTTTCTACAGTGATTCACATAAATTTTTGTAATAGTGGGACGAGAAGAGCACTGTACTGAAGAAAAGTGAAAACTAATTAAAAATTTTCGACATAAAGACAAAACTTACAAAGAAACTAAGGAAATCTTAAGCTACTCCGATCAAATGATCACAAATACATTAAAATATAAAAAAAGCCCGAAACGCGTGGGCGCAAGCGCAAAATATCAACTGTCGATGACCGCCGAATTGTGCGATACAGCAAAAGAAATCCTTCAGCGTCTTCAAATAAAATTCAAAAGGATCTGAATCTTGCCGTAAGTGTCCCTACTATTCGTAGGCGTCTGATGGACAACAATTTATTCGCAAGAAGTTCACAAAAGATGCCATTGTTGACATACAAAACAGGCAGCAGCACGCTTAAAGTTTGCTCAAGATCATATCAATTATCCGAAAGAAAAATGGAGAAACATACTGTGGACTGACGAAAGCAAAATTGTTTTATTTGGTGGCACTGGGTCTAGACAGCATGTTAGACGTCCGCCCAACACCAAATATAAAGCTCAGTATACACAAAAGACAGTTAAACATGGTGGTGCAAAACTAATGATATGGGGAAGCTTTTCATATAATGGTGTAGGCCCAATACATCGAATTAGAGATATAATAGATAGGAAGTCTATGTCAGCATTTTGAGAGAAGTGATGTTACCATATTCCACGCCTCTAAAATGGATATTCCAACAAGATAATGACCCGAAACACACCAGTAAAGTGGCAAATGAGTGGTTTCGAGTTAATGGGGTAAAGGTTATGGCGTGGCCAGCTCAGTCTCCTGACCTTAATCCCATAGAACATCTATGAGGGATGTTAAAAAATATGTTGCCGAGAGAAAACCGTCAAATGCAACTGAGTTGTGGTCTGTTGTGCAAGATGGGTGGAATAAAATTCCACTAAAACAATGTCAGGATTTAGTTGACTCCATGGCTCGTAGATGTGCTGCTGTAATAAAAAGTAAAGGCTATTCTACCAAATACTAATCGTATTTAAAGTTTCTGATTATAGTCATAAGCATTTTTAACTTTTTTTATAGTAAATTTTTATGAAAACTGAAATACTCCTATTATTTTGAACAGCACTTTTTAAGATATTTTTTTTAAACTTCCTGTTACTTACTTGTTGAAGGCTTTATTTAATTAATGAATAACTTAAATAATTTAGTATTGAATCAACATTACATTACACCAAAAAATTGAATTAAACCACGTTTTTTTTATTTGCTAAAATTTAAGCTTTTGTTTTTCAATGGGCTCACTCCTATTTTTATGAACACAACTGTACATATCATTGCAAATATGACAGAAAACTTGCAAAAGTACAGTGGGGGCCATATTAGAAACTATCATTTCCAATAAAACCAAACATTTTCTCCTGAAAGCTGTTAAAAGACCAAATAGCCATTAATACGTTGGGGAGCAGAAGTGAGTACATACGAGTACAAGTGTGGCAAAATAATATTAAAGTTTGGATTTCATAGTTTTTGTTTTGTTTTATTTATAATTCTATTTTTTAACATACATAACTATGTTCTACATAATATATGTACATACATATGTATGTATGTACTCAGTTTTGCACATTTAAAGCTACATAAAGAATTTATAAGCATAATTGATTGAAAAATCGAAACGTGTAAAGGGAACAACCAATTTGTTTACTCAACTATGTTGTACGACTAATGACAACGTGTAGGGGCCGCATTATAAATACATTGTGTCTTTAATACCTTTAGTCCCTTTTTTATTATTACAACGTATCTCTGGTCACCCTGATTTGTGTTTCCTTTTTATTGATTTTGTTATTGCATGTACATATGTACGTATGTATTGTCGTTAAATAAAATAAGCTTTTGTAATCTCTAGAGAATTAAAATCCAATGGGGGATTATTAGGAGATTATGTTAATGACTTTAAGGTGTAATAAAACAACAATTTGATGAACTCATTTCACTATACTCCCCCCCCCCCATTCATTTTCACTCGCTCAAGTTTTAGTTACACACAAACTCACAACTGTACGTGGAGTATTATGAGACTCTGTAGCACAGTGTTGCATTTTTTTTTCTACATTTCTGAAGCACAGTTAGTAAATCGATAACATTGATGTTATTGACAACATTTATCGTGAATATTTTTTACCCCCATTAGGAGTTGACACACACAGGTTGGTTTGTTTGTTTGTTTTTTTTTTCGATTCATTTTTATTATGTGCGATTTTTATTACATTTTATTATGATTATTGTTATATTTTTTTATATTTGTTGTTGTACAACATTTTATTTTATTTTATTATTCATTGTTGATTTATTTATTTCAATTTTTTCGATGTTTTTGTGTGTAAATTTTTTTTTTTATTTTTTATTTGAATTTTTTTTAATGCCATTAAGAATTGGTTACACTTGAGTACTTAAGTGTATTTTATTTTGTTTGACAAATTCATTTTTTAATTTCTATTTTATTTTTTGATTTCTTTCTTCTTTTTCTGTTGTTTTGTGTTAACATAATAACAAGAACAACAATAAAAAAGAATATAAAGCAAAAAAAAAAAAAGAAATGCCGCCACATACTCGAGAGTTTATTTTTCCAATATACAATATATTTTTATTATACATTTGAATATGCATACATATAACGGTGTCTTCATACATATGTACATATGTACATGTGAATTATACAGGGTAACAGGTTATGGTCGAAGTAGTCAGGAGGAATAAATCATGTTAATTTATGACGTATCGTAAACTGGAGGAGTATGACTTTAGCAATAGATTTTGCCAGTGTTTTAATTATTATTCTTTAGTTGTTAATAATTAATCTCTCACCTAAAACTAGGAATTTTTCTTCTTCTAAAGGGTGTTTTTTATAGAGGTATAGAACTTTAAGTTGCAAATAAAACAACGATGGATTATTCGATTGACATGAATTTTATTTATCCGAAAGATAATCTTGTGGCATTACATTTTAAATATGATTTCTGGCATATGACCGCCACGGCTGGCGCGGAAGTAGTCCAATCTGGACGTCCAATTTTCGATGACTTTTTCCAACATTTGTGGCCGTATATCGGCAATAATACGGCGAATGTTGTCTTCCAAATGGTCAAGCGTTTGGCGTTGGCTTTACCGCATAGACTAATGACTTTACATAGCCCCACAGAAAGTAGTCTAGCGGTGTTAAATCACAAGATCTTGGAGGCCAATTCACAGGTCCAAAACGTGAAATTAGGCGGTCACCAAACGTGTCTTTCAATAAATCTATTGTGGCACGAGCTGCGTGACATGTTGCGCCGTCTTGTTGAAACCACATCTCCTGGACATCATGGTTATTCAATTCAGGAATGAAAAAGTTAGTAATCATGGCTCTATACCGATCACCATTGACTGTAACGTTCTGGCCACCATCGTTTTTGAAAAAGTACGGACCAATGATTCCACCAGCCCATAAAGCGCACCAAACAGTCAGTTTTTCTGGATGTAACGGTGTTTCCACATACACTTGAGGATTACCTTCACTCCAAATGCGGCAGTTTTGTTTGTTGACGTAGCCATTCAACCAGAAGTGCGCTTTATCGCTAAACAAAATTCGCTTATGAAAATCGGGAACAACGGTAATCTCGTTTTGGGCCCATTCGACGAATCTACGCCTTACTTGATGATCGTTTGGCTTCAAATCTTGCACGAGTTGGATTTTGTAAGCACGCAAACCAAGATCCTTCCGCAAAATCTTCCATAAAGTGGATGGACACAGATCCAATTCCTGTGCTCGATGGCGGATGGGCTCATTCGGGTCTTCCTCAATGCTACGCTCTACAGCAGCAATAGCTTCATCTGTACGCACCGTACAGCGTCTCTGGGGATGCGAGTTATCAATAAGAGTAAACGTGGTGCGAATACGTTCCATGGTTAATCGAATTAACTGCTCTGATGGACGATTTTGTCGACGATAAAATGGACGTAGTGCGCGATACGTTTTCCGCACAGAACCATTATTTTCGAAATAAAATTGCACTATTTGCAAGCGTTGTTCAGGCGTGCGTCTATTCATGATGAATTGCCAAACCAAACTGAGAATAAATCACTTGACAGCTGTTAAATCGGTCGCCATATTGAAAAGTAATGCCAACTTAAAGTTCTATACCTCTATAAAAAACACCCTTTTGTAGTAAAAGTCTTTTAAACATTGTGATTTTCAATGCATTAACTGACAATAGAGAGACCAGGAGAGTTATTTTTATTAAAATAAATCCTTAAATAAAGCCAACTTCCAAGGTAAACTGAAACTTGTCGTCAATTGAAGATTCAATCAGTCATGAACTATTTGTAGCTCTTACTAACTCATTTATCACTAGAATTTTTTAATGGATACGTGAAATTTTATTCACAAACTTGTCCTGGGCACTAGCTAACGTCGAACACTACTGCAGTTTATACAGAACAATCAAATAAGGGATTAGTTACCATGTTGACTAGCATACTTAGTATTTACGATAGGAAATTGACAACATTTGCAGTGTCATCATACATATGGGCAATTCACACAACTTTGTATCGTGTATTTTGTATTGAATACATTTGTTACACATTTACATTGTGAACGCTCAATGCTATGCTGTATTGTGTATCTCGTGGCATTCAAACAATTTGATAGCCCGAAACCAACACAACGTTTTAAAAACATATGAAAACATATACAAATTTTTTTCATTCACACAATTTGATAGCACGAAACCAATACAACTTTTAAAAACATATGGAAAAAAATGTGTATAAGTGTATCGGATTTTTATATGAAAAATATCAACAACAATCATACACTGTTGTATGTTCTACGAACAATACACTGAATACAACGATACAACGGCTTGTGTGAATTGACCAATAATTTGGTCATTACAACCGTTTAGTCAGGCTTACGACCCAGTATGTTAATTTTATACATGAGTGGCGGGACCTGCAGTTTAAAGTCGACTCCAAACGACAGATTTTTGAGAAACTTTTCATGGTAATTTTATTTACTCTTAAAAGTTTTTGCTAGAAGATTACTGTGGGGAAGTCGCCGCAGAAATGTTATTTTATATTTCGTTTTGTTACGCGGGCCTACTACCTACTAGAGTACGGGGACTCCATTCTCGCACATAATAGTTCTATAGAGCCGCACAAGTGGCACGTTTAAACTCCGTTCTAAGCAAAACATAGGAGACGTCTAGTTTATGATCGACTCAGCATCTTGGTACCCTGGCCTTTACCTCGAGATATATAACCAGTTTGATAGAATATTTCCTTATCATATGTACAGGCATCCGTAACGCTCTGACCGAATGGAAGATGATGTACACACATACATACTTCACGGATCATTATAACTCTTTAGTCAGGATTGTGGCCTAGTAGCTGGCTACACACACCACCATGTTTATTTTTTTTTTTTTTTTTTTTTTTTTTTTTTTGAGGTGAAAAAAATCATCGGAAGACACTGTTGCCACTGCAACAGTAGTGTGAGACTTTAACCCACAAAAAAAAAACACCTCTACGATTCGAACCTGTTTGTCCTATGGTACTACCGTTAAGTATTTCATCACAGGACGAGTTCTAGCCTATTGACTACTATTGATTTCTATTCCCTTCTATCCTACGAATTCTCTCTATCCTTCTCAATTCCTGCATCACATTTGCAGACAGCATTTTGACATAATTGCCAAACCTCAACAGACCGCAGCATATGCGAAACTATATTGTCTGGTGCCACTATTTCATCTACCATCGTCTCTAACAGCTCGCGTTCCAATCTAAATCTATCGCAATAAAAGAAAATATGCTCAGCATTCTCAATTCCGTTATTGCAGAAGGAGCAAGATACCTCATTGTCGTGGCCATATTTACAGAGATATTCCCTGAAGCAGCCATGCCCTGTCAATAACTGTGTCATGTAAAAGTCAACATGACCGTGTCTCCTTTCAACCCAACTTTGTACATTTCTGATAAGTCTATGTGTCCATCGCCCTTTCGTCGCAGTATCCCACTGAATCTGCCATTCGTCTAAACTCTTTTGTCTTTCCTCCCTTCGTTCCTCCGTAGTTAATTTTCTACCAACAATACTAACTCGTATATCCTTTTCAGTTCCATAGCCATAACATCAGGGGGAGTTATACCAGATATGACACAGCCTCATATGAAACTGTGCGGAAACCACTAGCAACCCTAAGGGCGCTTAGACGAAATAAAGACCTTGCAGCCCTAGCGTAGGTTCTACACACACCACCCATGTGTATGTGTGTGTGTGTTATCAATGAATGGCGGAACCAATAGTTAAGGTTTTGATTATTTTTTTTTTTTTTTTTTTTTAATGGCAACTGCCTTGAGGGCTTTTTCCTCAGGAAAGAACAATTTTATTATCTTCCTTTTTTCAAGATGTCAGCTGCTGTTGTTTAATAAACCTAACACTCGACGATTATAGCGATGGCGAGGTTTAACTTAAAATTATTGCCTGTAGGACTATCACTATTTCCACTTTATATTCAGGGAATAACCCTATCTACAGTAATCCCTAGATTTACGTCGTAGTTGGTTCTAAAAAAAAAGACGACGTAAATCGAATTTCATATTGCTCATACGACAAAATAATATGTTTTTAACAAGGAACTTAAAAAAGTTACAGTAATCCCTCGATTTACGTCGAAGTTGGTTTCTAAAAAAGACGACGTAATTCGATTGACGACGCAAATTGTAGTTGAAGGGAACAAAAAATTTGACGACGTAAATCGAAACAACGTTAATCGATGCGACGTAAATCGAAGGATTACTGTATGGCAAATACTTCGGTTTAGGGAATCTAATAATTTTATCTACTCTTATAAGCATGTAAGATGTTGTGCAGGGAATGCCCCAAAAAGTCTGATAGCTAATTGTATAATACCTACTGCATATACATTTGCGGTATTGGTTTAAGGGTTTTACCGGTTCACGTCCCCGACGTATAAACCACTATCAGCTCTACTGTTACAATCTATTTGATTGAAGTTATAAAAAATAGAGAATTGCCGTGCTATACAGTAAAATTAATGTCCTCGAGTATTAGGGGGACTGTGTTTGCCAATTGTGCTCATAATATCTGCTACCTTCGGCTAATATTCGGTATTATTGGCAAAACCTGATCGCTTAAATATTATGATTAACTATGCTGTGTCTTGTATTCCTATCTCAGAATATTTCCATGATGACGCAACTCTCTGTCTTCTACATACTGCAGCCGAAAATCAATTATCCTGGCTTCTTAGATGGATTATTTGGAGGCTATTAATGGTTCTTAATTTTTTAAAATTTAAAACCATAATGAACCCAGGATGCATGGATTTTGTAGTGAATTTCCATTTTTCCCTTCCATTTCTGATACGAAATCTTGTGCTTTATCATACACTTGTACTCATAATTTTTCAGGCGTCCATATTAAATTGTTTCCACACTGTTGTGAAATACTTTTTTAGGTGTTATTATGGGTTTGAACATAAACATTAAAATGTTTGGCCTTTTTTTTTTTTTTTTTTTTTGTTTTGTTGAAATACTTTTATTGTATAATGTTTTGTTTAACAAGAAGAAATTGAAAAAAAAAAAGTAAAGAAAAGATTACAAGAACAAATAAAAAAGAGAACAAGAAAAAAAGAAAAATATTAAAATGAATAGACAAGAAGAAGAAGAAAGAAATCTTTAAATCGGATTTGTAATGTTTATGTGTATTTAAATTCAAAAATAGGGGTATTAAGGGAAAAAAATAAAAAAGAAAATGAAAAAAAAAAGAATTTCTAAATAAATATGTTCGGTTTTAAGCTTTCGTTTTTACAATTTCTTTTTGGCATTTGTTCTGTGCAGCAGTAATTTATTGGATTTATTTTAAGAATTTATGTTTTCATGTTACATTTTTATTCTTGTTGTTTTTGTTGTTGTCATTTAAATACAATAAAATATTTCAAAAACAATACACAAAGAGTAGATTATTATTGTTATTATTGTATAGGGGGCAGGAATGAATAAAATTTTTATTTTTTAATTTTATTTTGTTTTAATTTGCATACATACAGTGGTGGTAATATAATTAAAATATTCGTACATAGTAAATTATTCGTTTTATTTTGGAAATAGAATAGAATAGGAAAATAAAGAAGTAATCAATTGTAAAAGAGATCAAACTTATTATTCCAAAAGTCCCGTTAAAAAATTAAGAGATGATAAAAAATAGAACAAATGAGAGATCAAAATAATGTTTTAATTATATGACCACCACTGTATGTGTGTATTGGGAATGTGAGGTGCTAAATAAGATTTGAACAAGTGGCCTATATCTCTGGACCGGCCCAATTAACGTCCGACAGTAAGGTAAACCGTTTTGATTACTATCCAGCCAACTAGGTCCCTTACCCCACAAGTCCGTTTTTATCCGATTTTGATCGATTTATACAGAGCACTTTTTTTTGTGCTAGCTTGACAAAAAAAAAATTAGCTTCGTCGCCTATATCTCCGGTCCTAAGGCAAACTGTTTTGGAATCCTTGATACCATGGCTATCCAGCACACCAGGTCCATTTCCCCCCACAAGTCCAGTTTTATTTTTTTTTTATCAGATTTAGCCCCATTTGTTTATCATTTGAAGAAAACAATTATCTTCGTCACCTATTTTTCTGGTCTTGTTTTGGAATCCTTGATACCATTACTATCCAGCATACTAGGTCCCTTCCCCCACAAGTCCGTGTTTTATTCGATTTTCCGATTTATATAGAACACTTTTTTTTGCTTATTTGACAAAAAGTTTGCATTTGCTCGACCCTAAGGGGCAAACTGTTTTGGAATTCTTGATACTATGGCAATCCAGTGCACTAAGTCCATTTCCCCCACAAGTCCAGTTTTTTTTTAATCAGATTTAGCCCCATTTGTTGCGCATTTGATGAAAAAAATTATCTTCGTCGCCTATGTCTCTGCTCCTGTTTTGGAATCCTTGATACCATTGCTATCCAACCCACTAGGTCCCTTCCCCCACAAGTCCGTTTTTTAATTCGATTTTGACCGATTTATACAGAGCACTTTTTTGCTAATTTGACAAAAAAAAAGTTAGCTTCGTTGCCTATATCTCCGGTCCCCATTACAGCTCGACCCTAAGACAAACTGTTTTGGAATCCTTGATACCATGGCTATTCAGCGCATTGGGTCCATTTCCCTCACAAGTCCAGTTTTTTTTTTATCCGATTTAGTGCCATTTGTTGCGCATTTGAAGAAAATAATTATCTTCGTCGCCTATATCTCTGGTCTTGTTTTGGAATCCTTGACACCATTACTATCCAGCTCACTAGGTCCCTTTCCCCACAAGTCCTTTTTATCCGATTTTCCGATTTATATAGAACACTTTTTTTTGCTTATTTGACAAAAAGTTTGCATTTGCTCGACCCTAAGGGGCAAACTGTTTTGGAATTCTTGATACTATGGCAATCCAGTGCACTAAGTCCATTTCCCCCACAAGTCCAGTTTTTTTTTAATCAGATTTAGCCCCATTTGTTGCGCATTTGATGAAAAAAATTATCTTCGTCGCCTATGTCTCTGCTCCTGTTTTGGAATCCTTGATACCATTGCTATCCAACCCACTAGGTCCCTTCCCCCACAAGTCCGTTTTTTAATTCGATTTTGACCGATTTATACAGAGCACTTTTTTTTCTAATTTGACAAAAAAAAAGTTAGGGAAATGGACTTAGTCATTTCCCCCACAAGTCCAGTTTTTTTTTAATCAGATTTAGCCCCATTTGTTGCGCATTTGATGAAAAAAATTATCTTCGTCGCCTATGTCTCTGCTCCTGTTTTGGAATCCTTGATACCATTGCTATCCAACCCACTAGGTCCCTTCCCCCACAAGTCCGTTTTTTAATTCGATTTTGACCGATTTATACAGAGCACTTTTTTTGCTAATTTGACAAAAAAAAAGTTAGCTTCGTTGCCTATATCTCCGGTCCCCATTACAGCTCGACCCTAAGACAAACTGTTTTGGAATCCTTGATACCATGGCTATTCAGCGCATTGGGTCCATTTCCCTCACAAGTCCAGTTTTTTTTTATCCGATTTAGTGCCATTTGTTGCGCATTTGAAGAAAATAATTATCTTCGTCGCCTATATCTCTGGTCTTGTTTTGGAATCCTTGACACCATTACTATCCAGCTCACTAGGTCCCTTTCCCCACAAGTCCTTTTTATCCGATTTTCCGATTTATATAGAACACTTTTTTTTGCTTATTTGACAAAAAGTTTGCATTTGCTCGACCCTAAGGGGCAAACTGTTTTGGAATTCTTGATACTATGGCAATCCAGTGCACTAAGTCCATTTCCCCCACAAGTCCAGTTTTTTTTTAATCAGATTTAGCCCCATTTGTTGCGCATTTGATGAAAAAAATTATCTTCGTCGCCTATGTCTCTGCTCCTGTTTTGGAATCCTTGATACCATTGCTATCCAACCCACTAGGTCCCTTCCCCCACAAGTCCGTTTTTTAATTCGATTTTGACCGATTTATACAGAGCACTTTTTTTTTCTAATTTGACAAAAAAAAAGTTAGCTTCGTTGCCTATATCTCCGGTCCCCATTACAGCTCGACCCTAAGACAAACTGTTTTGGAATCCTTGATACCATGGCTATTCAGCGCATTGGGTCCATTTCCCTCACAAGTCCAGTTTTTTTTTTATCCGATTTAGTGCCATTTGTTGCGCATTTGAAGAAAATAATTATCTTCGTCGCCTATATCTCTGGTCTTGTTTTGGAATCCTTGACACCATTACTATCCAGCTCACTAGGTCCCTTTCCCCACAAGTCCTTTTTATCCGATTTTCCGATTTATATAGAACACTTTTTTTTGCTTATTTGACAAAAAGTTTGCATTTGCTCGACCCTAAGGGGCAAACTGTTTTGGAATTCTTGATACTATGGCAATCCAGTGCACTAAGTCCATTTCCCCCACAAGTCCAGTTTTTTTTTAATCAGATTTAGCCCCATTTGTTGCGCATTTGATGAAAAAAATTATCTTCGTCGCCTATGTCTCTGCTCCTGTTTTGGAATCCTTGATACCATTGCTATCCAACCCACTAGGTCCCTTCCCCCACAAGTCCGTTTTTTAATTCGATTTTGACCGATTTATACAGAGCACTTTTTTTTTCTAATTTGACAAAAAAAAAGTTAGCTTCGTTGCCTATATCTCCGGTCCCCATTACAGCTCGACCCTAAGACAAACTGTTTTGGAATCCTTGATACCATGGCTATTCAGCGCATTGGGTCCATTTCCCTCACAAGTCCAGTTTTTTTTTTATCCGATTTAGTGCCATTTGTTGCGCATTTGAAGAAAATAATTATCTTCGTCGCCTATATCTCTGGTCTTGTTTTGGAATCCTTGACACCATTACTATCCAGCTCACTAGGTCCCTTTCCCCACAAGTCCTTTTTTATCCGATTTTGACCGATTTATACAGAGCACTTTTTGTTTGTTTGTTAATTTGACAAAAAGTTTGCATCGTCGCCTATATTTCCTGTCCCAATTAAAGCTCGACCCAAAGGAAAACTGTTTTGGAATCCTTGATATATGGCAATCCAGCACACTAGATCCATTTCTTCCACAAGTCTATTTTTTTTTATCAAATTTTGCCCCATTTGTTGCGAATTTGAAGAAAACAATTACCGTCTTCGCCTATATTTCTGGTCTTGTTTTGGAATCCTTAATACTATTGCAATCCAGCCTAGCCCCTTCCCCCACAAGTCCGTTTTTTTTTTGATTTTTTTTTCCGATTTGTACAGAACACTTTTTTTTTTGCTAATTTGACAATAGCTTCGTTGCTTATGTATATCTCCGGTCCCAATTAAATCACAATCCTAAGGAAAACTGTTTTGGAACCCTTGATATCATGGCTATCCAGCACACAAGATCCATTTCTTCCACAAGTCAATTTTTTTTTTTATCAAATTTAGCCTCATTTGTTGCGCATTTAAAGAAAACAATTATCTTCGTCGCCTATGTCTCTGGTCTTGTTTTGGAATCTTTGATACCATTGCAATCCAGCCCACTAGGTCCCTTCCCCCACAAGTCCGTTTTTTATTCGATTTTTACCGATTTACACAGAGCACTTTTTTGTTTGCTCATTTGACAAATATTTGCTTCGTCGCGCATATCTCCGGTACCAATTAAAGCTCGACCTTAACGAAAACTGATTTGGAATCCTTGATACCATGGCTATCCAGCACGCTAGGTCCATTTCCCCCACAAGACCAGTTTTTATCAGATTTAGCCCCGTTTGTTGCGCATTAAAAAAAAAACAATAGTCTTCGTCGCCTGTATCTCTGGTCCCAAGTAACGCTTGACGTAAAGAAACCCTGTTTTGAAATTCTTGATACCTTTGTTATTCAGCCCACCAGGTTCTAGACTAAGTCTATTCTCCCACAAGTCCAGTTTTTATCCGATTCTGACTGATTTCCACAGAGCACTTTTTTGCTTATATTTTTTTTTTTTTGCTTATTTGCAGAAGTCAGTTAGCTTCGTCGGCTATATCTTCGATCCCAAGGGTTACCCGAACGTCACGAAACTTTTTTGGAATCCTTAAGCTATTAGTCTACTATATCTGAAAACCGCACCTTTTTAAATTTTATCGTATTTTACATGTGTGTGAAGATAAATTCGAATTTGAAAACCCAAGACGCAATCCATAAATTTTAGCAGCGCCACATTTAGCGTTAACAGTGCAAAATTTGCTGTTAACAGAGCAAAATTTGCTCTTAACAGAGCACTGTTAACTGTTTAACAGTATCCATCTGAACAAGGTCAGTTGTTAAAGAAGCTAATTTTTGGGCATATACTAGGTCTTTGAGTAAAATTCAAAATCTCGACTCACAAGATTATTTCAGCTATCCCACTACCACGGTTGGAAAGAGGACCCTCTGGACTATCATTTGCATATAGTCTGTATGGTGTACTATTTCTTATATGTTTCCAAATGGCCACTGATCTTCTAGAGAATTTTCAATTAAAAAATTTATTTTTGCAAAGCCAATTTCAACAATACCATGCCACTTTATATATGACTATATTGCTTATTGTATTAGGCGGCCTTGGAACACTCCTTTGAGTATGATATGGTACTCAAAGACCTAGTATATGCCCTAAAATTAGCTTCTTTAACAACTGACCTTGTTCAGATGGATACTGTTAAACAGTTAACAGTGCTCTGTTAAGAGCAATTTTTGCTCTGTTAACAGCAAATTTTGCACTGTTAATGCTAAATGTGGCGCTGCTAAAATTTATGGATTGCGTCTTGGGTTTTCAAATTTGAATTTATCTTCACACACATGTATTTTACTCCTTGGATTTTTTTTTTTTTTTTTTTTTTTTTTTTTTTTTTTTTTTTTTTTAAATTTAAAGGTTTATCTTCGTCTTCCTTTCACTTTTTTTTACAAATTTATCCCTATTTTCGTTATTATTTTAAATTTTCTTTATTCATACATACATACATACATAATTGGTCGTTAGAACCCTTCAGTCAGCATTACGACCTTGTTTCTCACACCACTTATGTTGTGTGTGTTAATTTTATACACGAGTGGCGGGACCTACAGTTTAAAGTCGACTCCGAACGACAGATTTTTTTTGAGAAACTTTTCATGGCAATTCTATTTACTCTCAGAGTTTTTGCCAGAAATCTGCTGAGAGGAAGTCGCCGAAGAAATATTTTTTGTATTTTGTCTTTGATGTCTGGCCTGGGGCTCGAACTCTGGCTTTTCGTCTACCTACTAGACTAAGGCGACTACCTTTTCTTTATTTTATTCATTTTCATTTATTATTTTCCTTATTCACTTTTCCAAATTTTCAGCTATCTTAACTTAACAGTCTCTGTTAACATAACATTCACTGTAAAAAAGAACATAACTTTTGTTGCTAACTTCACACACATTAAAAATTTCTTAAAGTCTCTTCAAAACTTCAACTTCAACAAAATAGGTCCCCGAAACGAGAGCCCATAGAATTCTATGATTACTTCAAGTACTACTGCAATTATGGTAATTCATTCCCATAACTACGATTTTAACATTGTCTGTAAAAATTCTGGTTCAATACGTATGTATTTTTGTTTTACATTAAATTAGATACGTAAGTAATAATAATTTTTATACATACATATGCATACATTACAATAATAATAACAATTATTATAATAATCATGATGATGATGATGACGATGATGATAATTTTAATGCCTTAAAATTCCTTAAGGCTTTTAGTATTTACTTAACGTGCTTAAGCTACACACAATAGCTATGAATGGCTGTTCGCTGGTTGGTTGGTTGGTTGGCTGTATGGTATGATTTTTGTACAAATAAATTATTTGCAGATGTCACATTCAAGTACAACTTCTTAAATATTGTGTCTGTGTGTGTGTGTGTGTGTGCGTGTTTACAACATAATAATTTTTGACATTTTGTCGTCTTTTATAACAAAATGTTAATAATAATACCACACACACACACACACACACATGCTGTCACTCACTTGCTCATTCATTCACTATTGTTATTAAGAAGTCAATTTGTTTTACAATGACCATATAATAATACGAGTACGAGGGTCTTTTATTGTTATACACACACACGTTATAGGGTAATTGACTTTTTAAGTGTGTTTGTCCATTGAGGGGACTAAAAAATAAAGGCCAATAAAGCAAATGAAACAAGATCGTGTGCTTAATTTTGTGTAGCGAACCCAAAAATTCAAAGTAAAAATTAAAACTTCAACTGCTTCATATAAAACAGATGGTGCCCTTTAACATCACGTTTCGTTATTTTTTTTTTTTCAATGTTTTCATCAGTTCTTAATGTGTTGTGGCGCTAAGAGCAAGGTTTGCCGTTGTCATCTCTTGTTCAACTTATCGATTCGAGTTTGTATTACTATTCTAATTCTTAGGTTTCTTCTTAGATTGCTTCTTAATTTTTTCGACAGTTTAACTGCCTTAACGATTTCAAGTATGACTGCAAGACATGAAGCAAATTAGGGGGAAACACATAGATCAACTATACCAACCTAAGGCAAAACCCCAAAACATAGGTTTTTGAATAGAGAACCATTTTATTTTAGTATTGGCTGCTTTGGGTTCTAATATGGTGTTCAAATATGCACCTTTATTGCGTAAATCGCAATAAACGCCATTATTGAGCTCAAGGTTAGGTTAGGTTAGGTTAGAGGACGTGTACTTGTCAATTAAGACAAGTACAGTACCCGGAGGTCGAATTGACCCATTGTACAACGTCCCAGTTTCTCGCACCACTTATGTTGTGTGTGTTAATTTTATACATGAGCGGTGGGACCTACAGTTTAAAGTCGACTCCGAACGACAGATTTTTATTTATTGAGAAACTTTTCATGGCAATTTTATTTACTCTCAGAGTTTTTGCCAGAAATCTGCTGAGAGGAAGTCGCCGAAAAAATACTTTTTGTATTTTGTCTTTGATGCCTGGCCTGGGGCTCGAACCCAGGCTTTTGCGTCTAATAAGCCAACACACTACCTACTAGACTACGGCGACTTCAATATTTCATATAAAGTTTCAATTAATTATTGCGCAATAAATACGCAAATTGTTATAATATTGAGTAAAACTTAAAATGCAACAGTGTCATAAGTATGTTCAGTGCGCATATTACAATTATCCGAACACTTTCTGTTGATATTTGACAACTCAAATATCAACAACGACACAAAAAACAATGTTGTTGAAACAACCAGCTGTTTTGTTTACCAGCTGTCAAATGAATATTGAATAAGCAGCTGGACTGCATATATTATTATGTCTGAACACTTAAAATATTGTACTCAATAAACCGAACTCGATAAAAATGCATATCTAAACATAGTATAACGTTGAAGCCCCAAGGTTTCTCCAAATTTTCTATGACTTAAAAAAAATACGATTTGCTTGTAGTTAAAACCATTTACTTAGATTTGAAAACAAGAAATGATCACTTTAGGCTAAATCCTGAGAATAAGGAGGGTGATGGAGCATTACGTAGCTTTATACAAGATTTTTTCCCATGAAATGCTTGCTCTCTCTGGCAATGACCTGATTCAAAAGAACTTTATTTTAATCTCGTCAAATAGTTAAGTCAATGTGGATTATATTGTTTGTATTCCATATAACAGTCCGCATGACTTTATTGCAAGGCATAACCACTTTGGCTTTATTTGGCGGCTATACGCCCAGACTAATCCACTATTTTTACTGCTGTTTGGTCTCTGGTGTATTGTGGTGGATTATCGTTTATAATGCCAAATACTTTTGCGAATTATTCACACGATTATTACCGATCATGAGCAAATGCGACAGCCATCTTGAGGAAAGCTTTCTCAAACCCATGTCGTCATTCAAAATTAAAATTATTGAGCCATGCGACAGGTCTATAGTTTCCATAATCTCTTGGTCAAAACAATGTTGTGAATTTTTTTTTAAATTATTTCAGTCCTTCACCTTTGTCGCAGAATTCCCACAATATTTATCAAGCTTAACCTTGATTTGAGAGTAGCTTTCCATCTGTAGAAACTAGAAGAGCTGTAATGACACATGTGTTGTATGTACATATGTGTTTCCGTCTGTAATAAATAATGTTTAATTGCCAACCGAAACTTATCAACTGTCAAATATCTGTTGATGGAACAAGTCTTGCCCTTGTGGTTAAGAAATAGAAAATTCAACAAGTCATGGACTGATTGAATTGTTCTTTTGTTTTAATCATACTAAGGGCCATTATTACAACTTGCCGTTAACTAAAGGGAGGATTTTAACGCGTAGATAAATTGTTTTTCATTATTATAAGTGGACGATAAGGTAGAAGTGAGCGTTAAGCTAAGTGGAGGATCATCTTACCCGTAACTTTTAAAGTAAAGTTTATGTTTGAACTTGCCATATTATATACATATTATTTTCAATATGGCAACTTCAAATATAAACAAAATGAGCAAATACAAGCCACTGCGTTAAAAAAAAACTTATTCAATTGAGCAATGTTATCGACATTGTTCCCCGGCACTGCCATATTTTTAATAAAGTTAACTTTATTTTATCATTAGGTTGTAATAACGATAAGAAGTTAAAGCTGACTTTAAAGTTCACTTTAGCTAAAGTTACCTTTAATTAAACCCAACTTTAACGGCAAGTTGTAATGGCCCTAAATAATAAAGAATTTATAGTGTTTGTCAAACTGTTTGTCAAATTCTTATATGCCTCGATAATGTTTGCAGTTCATAAAAAATTGTTCCTTTTCATCTGCTTGATATTGCACCGAATTCTGATGTGGAGCCGTTAGGTTAGCCAACAACCGGGCTGTTATTATACATACATACATGTGGTTTCAACAAGACGGTGCCACATGCCACACAGCATGCGTAACAATGGAATTATTGAGAGGCGAGTTCGGTGAACATTTTCTTTTACGTTCGGGACCGGTCCATTGGCCGCCTAGATCGTGCTATTTAACGCCTTTAGACTATTTTTTGTGGGGCTATGTTAAAGCTCATGTCTATACAGACAAGCCCGCTTCAATTGACGCATTGGAAGACAACATTGAAGCATTTATTCGTGAGATACCGGCCGAAATGTTGGAAAGAGTATACCAAAATTGGACTAAGCGGATGGACCATTTGAGGCGCAGTAGCGGTCAACATTTGCATGAAATAATCTTCAAACATTAAATTATATGGACCGTACTATCGATTCAAATAAAGATTTCATACATTTTTCTGAATTTTATGTGTTTTTTTTTTGAAAAATTTTCCTATAGCTCTTAAAAAATCACCCACTATAACCACTTGCACAAAGCATTTGTTGTACATCCCATAAAATTTTTTGTCAAGTCACTTATTCAAAATTGTTATTGTACGCTAGTAGCTTTCTTACAAGTCAGTACTACTTCAACTTCATTTTGCTTTGTATTACGAATTTAATAGAAACTTGTCAAGCCCAAGCCTATTGTCAGTTGGTTTGAATTATAAACAACAACTGTTGAGAGCATACAAGCTCGCGGAAAAGTAACATTTTACTTTCCAAGTTTTTATTGATTTTTGCAGGCTACAACCCACTTTTTTTTGTTTGTTGAAAGATAACTTAAACCACAAGCAATGGAAAGCTAATCACTCTGACTGAGTTATTAGGCTGTTTATGTTATTATTTTAAGGAAGTGTAAATAAATATCCTCCTCCGATTAAATTTGTCAATAAAAAACACATTTCTCTTCTTCTAATTAATTTAATAAAATAGCGGTATTTTTTTTTTTTTTTTTTTTTGATATCCTACATATACAAATATGTACGTATTAAGACCCCTGTTTATACCATCAATCCATATATGCATACATATCCCTTTTTAAAACATTCATGTGTATGTATTCCCCTGACTTCTATTGTATAAAATATACTCCACATAGTAGGTGTATGTGTGTGTGTGTGTGTATGCATGAATCCTTTCCTTCATCGACTATTGTATTAATTATTCAATATTGATTTATACGATTTAACAAATCACTACCCGTATTATCTTTTGTAATACAATAACAATAGCAGCAGTAGCAGTAATAACATTAATAAGCATTGGGACTATTTGTTGTTATTTACAATCTCTACTATATGATACACGAGTATGTATGAGCATTTCATTTTATTTTTTCACCCCATTTGTTAACCCTATTTGTAAACCCCTTTCATTTGTCGCACCCCTTTTATGTATTATTTCGATTATTTTGTGCGTACTTGTGTGGGTGTGTGTGCTCCTTAAAGTGTGGGTATTATTGGCAGTTCCACCTATAGGCCATGGTGTGTTGTGTTTTTCTTTTCCACTTAATATTTAATCATGTTTACTTGTCAATTGCAGCTATACTCGTATAAATTCCTATTAACAGTTGTTAGCAACTAAATAGAAGTGAAATCAATTAAATTGAATGTAAATGAGTGGAATAAATCGAATTTATTTCCACATTTGGCACATGACTTGGTATTAATTGTGCGGAATTAAGATCTATTGAAATAGAAGAACCCCAAGTGTACTACGGCCAAAGATCTGCACATCTAGTGTAGGAGTTATGCACATAATAATAACCTCTATTCGATCTGTTAAAAAATAAAGTGAGACGTGTTGTATGAATCCTGATTGGAAGTTAAAAACTTAAAACAAATGAGAAAAAATAAGAAATCGTCGAGTTACCATTAAAGAACTTCCTTTTCAAATCATCAGTTAGGTTAGGTTATGTTGAGGTTCTTGCTTTGGCAGAACATATACTAAAATTGGAACGATACAGAGAAGATTAGCATGGGCCCTGCGCAAGGATGACACGCAAAATCGTGAAGCGTTCCACATTTTTTTTGAAGTCGCCGTAGTCTAGTAGGTAGTGTGTTGGCTTATTAGACGCAAAAGCCTGGGTTCGTGCCCCAGGCCAGGCAAAATGCAAAAAGTATTTTTTCGGCGACTTCCTCTCAGTAGATTTCTGGCAAAAACTCTGAGAGTAAATAAAATTGCCATGAAAAGTTGCTCAAAAATCTGTCGTTCGGAGTCGACTTTAAACTGTAGGTCCCAACACTCATGTATAAAATTAACACACACAACATAAGTGGTGTGAGAAACTAGGACGTTGTACAATGGGTCAATTCGACCTCCGGGTACTGTACTTGTCCTAATTGACAAGTACACGTCCTCTAACCTAACCTAACCTAGGTTGAGGTGGAAGCTTGTCATTGCCACAAGTACACAAGTACCCAGAGCTCAAAATGGCAAATTGTAAATTCATCCTAGAAAATACATAGAGAGGATAGTGAAGGAGATGGGAAAAAAGATGGAACACAAACACACTAGATAGCGCCTTGATGCCCTAGCACTTCTCAACTTATTTATGAATCTACGGTGAGCCCTTATGTCGGCTTTCTATAGAGAGTACAAACCTTCGAATAAGCTCCTGCCCAGGCTGAACAGTCGCAGAGAAGGTATTTGATAATTTTCAACTCCTCCTCATCGCAACATACCCTGCAATAGTCCGGCCACGATCTGTTCCAGATTCTTCTTAGCGATCTAATTTCACAATACCCTGTAATGAAATGAATAACAAATATCATGACATGAATAACAAATAGTATGTTCAGATATGCATTTTTATTGAGTCAATATTTCGTTTATTGAGTACAATATTTTAAGTGTTCAGACATAATAATATATGCAGTTCAGCTGCTTATTCAATATTCATTTGACAGCTGGTAAACAAAATAGCTGGTTGTTTCAACAACATTGTTTTTTTTGTGTCGTTGTTGACATTTGAGTTGTCAAATATCAACAGAGAGTGTTCGGATAATTGTAATATGCGCACTGAACATACTTATGACAGTGCTGCATTTTAAGTTTTACTCAATATTATAACAATTTGCGTATTTATTGCGCAATAACTAATTGAAACTTTATATGAAATATTGAGCTCAATAATGGCGTTTATTGCGATTTACGCAATAAAGGTGCATATCTGAACACCTAAGCCCAGCAAGAAACTTGTTCTCCCACTACCCATAACCTCTAGACACATAACCTCTTGATTCATCCCCCCAACGCCTCTGCTCTTCCTCCCTGACCCATCCAGTGATGAGACCGTAGAAGTGGCAGATATCCTACGATCCTTGGCGAGAAAATCTGCATAATCCTTTCGAGGCATTGATGAGTAAACACTTGCACATACTGCATGTCACGAGCGGCAAGTTCACACTGGTATTTCAATTGAATATTACATTTAATCCCCTGCGAAAGTGATGTAGAGTTCCATGGAATCGTAATCGGCCGAATATTTGACTTGCGTTTTGAATATAACGGGTGATTTTTTAGCTATTATCTTTTTGGCAACACTGGTTTAAACAGCTCACGCACGTTTCGTGTTTTGTTTCACTGTCAAACATCTTCAGTTTGGTCTATAATTTAACCATGAATCGTCTTACAAACGAACAACGCTTGCAAAACCATTGAGTTTTATTATCAAAATGCGTGCTCTGTTAAGAAAGTTCATCGCGCGCTTCTTCCATTTTATGGTCAGTTTAATCGACCCACTGAAGCGGCTATTCGGGCTATTGTGACTAAATTTCGCCCCAAATTTATATTGTTGGACATTAAACCACCAACACGCTTACGTAGAGTGCGAACTGAAGAAAATATCGCAGCTGTATCGGCCAGTGTTAATGATGACTATCAATTATCGATTCGTCGTCGTTCGCAGCAGCCGTCTAGATCGTGCGATTTAACGCCTTTAGACTATTTTTTGTGGGGCTATGTTAAAGCTCATGTCTATACAGACAAGCCCGCTTCAATTGACGCATTGGAAGACAACATTGAAGCATTTATTCGTGAGATAAATGTTGGAAAGACTATGCCAAAATTGGACCATTTGAGGCGCAGTCGCGTTCAACATTTGCATGAAATAATCTTCAAACATTAAATTATATGGACCGTACTATCGATTCAAATAAAGATTTCATGCATTTTTCTGAATTTTATGTGTTTTTTTTGAAAATTTTTCCTATAGCTCTTAAAAAATCACCCTTTACTAATCGATGTTTTGATCAGATCCACCAGTTTACGAGATTCTATTTTCTAGATAGTAAATCTGACCAACATACTCTATTCGACTACGGTGAAAACTTTGATGGCAGTGTAAGAAATTCAGTTAAAGTTTTAATAGCTTTGATTAAAATGGTCTTCCTGTATCTTAAGTTTGAAATTTAACCAAAAACTTATCTCCGGTCCCTATTCATTGCATTGTAGGTGTTTTTGCAAAGTCTTCTCCATTTTACTTGACTTTGCGCCAATTGTTTTCACTGTTTTAAGTTCAATTCTTCTTTCTTTAAAAGTTTTGTAGAAAACGTCTTGCTAGGTTGCCTCCCCCCTTATCACTTAAGGCAATTCAAATTTATCTTCGTCATTAATTTGTCATTGTTTCGGATTTCTGAACATTTGCCGAAAGTATAAGGCTTTATCTGCCCCGTGTGGTTTGGCCCATAACTTGAAGGAAGTATTCTGCTGTGTGCTGCTTAAAATCAGAATTTCAATCTAAAAATTGTTTGCCAATTGGTCTCTAATTAGCTAACAATAACTGTTTTGAGCACACAGTATAAAGGCTTGTAAACATAGGCCGATAATTCCACCACCTCAAATTACAAACCATTGCCTGTATGGATGTCTGAACGTATGACCGACGACTACTGATTGAGGGAATGAGGCAACCAACCACTTAATAAAATGTAATTGTGCATGTACAAACTAAACTATTGAACTTTTCAAAGAGACAGAGAGAGAGAGAGAGAGGGAGAGTGGGAGAGAAAAAAAAACAGAAAAGAAAACGATACCACAAAGCAAGGGTGTCAGATACAGTTGAAACGAATCTATTTTTTTTTCCTACCCTTCACTGCTAGCTACTCTTTATTGTATTTCTTAAAATGAAAAATTTATTGCTTCCGAAAGCCCCCAGCCATTTAAATTGAAATGTAATATCGATGGCTTACAAATACAAAGAATTTAAAATTGTTTTTTCACTAGAAAATTAAAATAATTTACTTAAATTGAAAGCAATTTAGGCAAAAAATAAAAAGCAAAAACCTGTATAAAATATAAGAAAAATATTAAAATTTTTATGCAATATTTTAAAAAAAAACCAAAATTTAACAAAAAAAAATTACTCATTTTTTTCTTTCTTTAAATTTCTTATCATTCCAGATTATTTTAAATTAAAAACAAACCCCCCAAAAAAAAATTGTTGCATGATTTGTCCATTAATTTCATTACAACGGTGGCTATAAAAAGCTTAACACTGGACCGTAAAAGTGTTGTGGAAGGGTAATGGCGGCCTCCACTCAAGGAGAAATTCGAGTGGGTCCCGGCCACCAGGTAAACGATGTCTATGTACGTACATAACTCACAAATTTCACGGTAACAAATGCTACTTGTGTGTCTAATTTTTCCGTTTATCCCCAAAAAGGATTTTTTTAAATTTTAAATTCAAAATTACTTATCTCCCCTACCTATCTACCAACCTACCTACCCCTACCTTTCTTCACTAATAACTTTTTACTAATAAAGTAATTAATCCTATGCTACTATTTCATTATCACGCTTAATTAAATGTTTTCTTTTTATTTTTTCTATTGTTTATGTTTGAAATTAATCTTTTTCTTTGAAAAAAAAAATATGAATTAAATGTGAGTTAGAAGATGGCATTTTAATAAGTAGTTTAGTTCTCAGTATGTTGAATTTTAGCTCCAAATAATAATGTGCCCAGATTCATAATTTTAAATAACCTTGTAAAACCTCAGCTCTTCAGGACAGGAAAGAAAATTATTTAAAAAATTCTTTTGTTGGCCATTTCCCCGCCCAGTCCTCTGGCAAAATCTTTAAAAGGAAACTAATTGCCATGAAAAGCTTGTCAAATCTCGACTTAAATCTGTGGACCTAACGGCTCAGTTCTTGAAATCTGGAAAGAAAAGAAATGAAAATTTTTTTTTGGCGGCCACCTTCCCCAGTCCTCTGGCAAAATCTCTAAGAGTAAACTAATTGCCATGAAAAGCTTGTCAAACCTCGACTTAAATCTGTGTACCCAACGGCTCAGTTCTTGACATCTGGAAAGAAAAGAAATGAAAATTTTTTTTTGGCGGCCACCTTCCCCAGTCCTCTGGCAAAATCTCTAAGAGTAAACTAATTGCCATGAAAAGCTTGTCAAACCTCGACTTAAATCTGTGTACCCAACGGCTCAGTTCTTGACATCTGGAAAGAAAAGAAATGAAAAAAATTCTTTTGGCGGCCACCTTCCCCAGTCATCTGGAAAAATCTGTAAGAGTAAACTAATTCCTATCCTGGGTCAATGAGGAGACCTGCTCCACCGCTAGACTCGCTGGCCCTTGATGGGTAGAAAGCGTACCAACCAATTACTTGGTCTTGGTCGTGACGTCTTCGCCATGCGTACAGGTCATTGCATTATGGGCAGACACGCGGAAAGAATGAGGCTCCCATTTAACGACTTCTGCCGTGGATGCAGATCCGCTGAGGAAGAGGAGACTAAAAAGAAACAAGTAAGTTCATAGTTCCGCTCAATGAATCCTCGTCAACGGTGCTCCTTTCACTCGCGTCTCGGTCTTTTCTGATAGTCAGGCCGCGATAAGATCTCTATCGGGTTTCGTGAATAATTCTAGGATCGTTAGAGAATGTCGCCGCTGTCTCGACCTTCTTTCTGAGCGATTCCCCGGGAACAGTAACATTCCGGGAAACTGTAGGGCCGACGAGCTCGCCAGAGCTGGTGCGCTTCTTCCGGAATCCTCTTCAATTGAATTGGATATGCCACTTGCCTCGGTCAAGTTGGAAATTGCTTGGAAATTCTCTCGGGACGCCAACCTATCCTGGGTCAATGAGGAGTCCTGCTCCACCGCTAGACGTACCAAACAATTACTTGGCCTTGGTCGTGACGTCATCTCAACCACAGTGGCCGTGCTTACAGGTCATTGCGTTATGGGTACCACGCGGAGAAAATGAGGCTCTCATGCAGATCCGCTGAGGAAGAGGAGACTGTTATCCACATTCTTTGTCAGTGCCCGTCTCTTGCTAGGTGTAGATATAGGTTTTTTGGCTCGCCATTTCTTGTCAGCTTAACGGAGCTATCATCTATTGATATCAGGGATATAGCTGCGTTTATCAAACTTTCTGGCTGGTTTTCCAGTGTAGTCGGGCTTTTGATGTGCAGCCCTTGCTCTGACCAACTTCTTCCTCTTCCCTGATTTTGGTGGAACTTGGTCAGGAGAGGGACTATGTTCTCCCGTGGCATCACAACGGGCCACTATAAGTGCTCAAGTGAGCTTTGTGATATCAGAGCTACCACTCCGACCTAAACCTAATTCCCATAAAAGCTTGCCAAATCTCGACATAAAGCTGTGGACCTCACTCCTCATACATTAAATTTAACAGAAACAAAAAAATCTTAAAAATAGATTTCTTTATGAAAATATAGCATCGTTGAAATCAAATCTATTTCCGATGAGGTCTTTCTTCAGTTTCTGAAATAAGAAATAACCATTCGAAGCTAAATTCTTACAATAGCAGTGTGTGAGAGCAATTTGTAATTCATGGAGTTTCCATTTTTTCCTCAATCACTCGCTAGCCTGCTATCTTACTTACTTGCTTACTTAATTGATCATTACAACCCTTCAGTCAGGCTTACGACCTAGCTTCTCTCTGTTGAATGGCTTCGCTTGCAGCTTAAAGCCGACTTCGAGCGACAGATTTTTGAGAAGTTTTTCATGACAATTTTATTTACTCTTAAAAGTTTTTGCTACAAGATTACCGTGGGAAAGTCGCCGCAGAAATGTTATTTTATATTTCGTTTTGTTACGCGGGCCATGCCTAGTAAGTCAGTCCACTACCTACTAGATTACGGGGACTTCATCCTCGCACATGATAGTTCTTTGGAGTTGCACAAGTGGCACCTTTAAACTCCGTTCTATGCAAGACATAGGAGACTTTAAGTTTATGGTCGACTCAGCAACTTGGTATCCTCGCTTTTAACTTGAGATATTTTTTATTATTTCATAGCAATTTTATTTAGTCCCAGAGTTTTTGCCAGAAATCTGCTGCGAGGAAGTCGCCGACGAAATATTTGTTTTCATATTTCGTTTTGTTCGAGATATCTGACCTGGGGTTTAAACCGAGGCCTTATGTCTAATAACCCAACACACTACCTACTAATCTGCTATCAATAGATGTCAAACACAGACTAAATTTTGACAGGAATCAACCGACAATTGTGGATAGAAGCAGTAATGTCCTGTCAGTGCAAAAACGGGAAATTCCAAAACTCATGAACTTATTGTCCACAATTTTGCGAAATGTTAATGCAAACTTCAGTTCAAAAATGAATGAAGAAGATTCAATGCTCACTATTATTACTCGTCTTGAAGTCGTCTTAGTCTAGTAGGTAGTGTGTTGGCTTATTAGACGTAAAGCCAGGGTTCGAGCCCCAGGCCAGACATCAAGACAAAATACAAAAAGTATTTCTTCGGCGACTTCCTCTCAGCAGATTTCTGGCAAAAACTCTGAGAGTAAATAAAATTGCCATGAATAAGTTTCTCAAAAATCTGTTGTTCGGAGTCGACTTTAAAAACTGTAGGTCCTACCACTCATGTATAAAAGTAACACACACAACATAAGTTGTGTGAGAAACTAGGACTTTGAACAATGGATCAATTCGACCTCTGGGTACTGTACTTGTCTTAATTGGCAAGTACACGTCCTCTAACCTAACCTAACCTATTATTACTCGTCTAAATTTTGTTTGTCTACAAAGTGGACAGCTTTTAATACAATTTTGTACACTTTTTAGTATAAATTTCCTTAACAATGTGAAGTACTTGAATCTTTTCCAATGTTGACTTGACTACTACTTTCTTAAATGTTTGTATATTAGTTGTTAAAGTGCTAGGACGTTTAAATTTCAGTTATTTCACTTATGTTCGCCTTAATAAGTGTTTTGGAATCTTTAGAACGATTTTGTCCATAGTTTTTTTGGCAGCAGAAAAATCATCGTCCTTTAGGGCTCTAAAAAACAAACAAATTATGGTATACGAGCATAATTGAAACAGAGAGATCTAATGCTAGGATTGTCACACCCATTTTCAACTTAAAATAAGCATGTCTTTTTACATTTATAAACGAAACCCTCGTACACATTATATGAAGATCTTATCTTCATTATTTTAAAATTGCCTTCAAGTGTATTATTATCTCTCAGAAAGAAAAAAAAAGAAATAAAATTTAATGTCGTTTAGAAAATGTAAACACAATAAAACACAAAGACTTCTCTCCCTTGCTTCCTATCTTGCCAACAGATAGTGTTCTTCGATACAATACACGTAACGAAATACAATAATTTTGTAGTAGCGCCCATCATAATGAAGATATTTCTTTTATTTTTTGTTATTGTTGTATCGTATTATTGTATTGTATTGTATTGTTTTGTGTTGTATTGTATTGTATTTAATTAATTGTACTAATTGTTTAAATGTTTACTAGATTTATAATTGTTTTACTACAACTATATTTATTTACTGTATATACATACTTACTTGCCTACTGTCTTTTAAATGCCATCTACCAGGTGGTTCAAAACTAATGTCATAATGTGAATAAGTCTTAACTTTTTCCATTACCTTTCAAACATATTTGTTGTAGAAAGACAAAACTCTCTTTCTTCCTTTTTTGCAATCAAACGACTTACTTGAAACCAGTCAGTAATTCTGTGGCAACTCAGTGCTGACTTTAATGTATTTCTGTCAACGCACCCTTAGAGCTGGACAGTTGTATAGAAAACTGTATAGAGTTTCCATACATACATACATAATTGGTCATTACAACCCTTCAGTCAGGATTACGACCTAGTTTCTCACACCACTTATGTTCTGGGTGTAAATTTTATACATGAGTGGTGGGACCTACAGTTTAAAGTCGACTCCGAACAACAGATTTTTGAGAAACTTTTTCATGGCAATTTTATTTCCACTCAGAGTTTTTGCCAGAAATCCGCTGAGAGGAAGTCGCCGAAGAAATAATTTTTGTATTTTGTTTTGATGTCTGGTCTGGGGCTCGAACCCTGGCATTTCGTCTAATAAGCCAATACACTACCTACTAGACCACGGCGCGTTTCCTCTTTTCCTATTATCAAGATTCAATAACTTCATGGTTATTCTGGATCTTGTTTAGACTATAAAGGTTTGGATATGAACAGACTCAATTAGCATTCATATTTGAGATTCACACGGGGGTGATACAGATGTTATCTTGTATCTTCATATTTAACAAAGCGGAAGCAAAGCAGTCCATTAACCGATAGCATGCACCAACAACAAAAATAACTTTAATCTGTAATTTGTTTCAGTGAGCGAATACAGCCGCGCCTCTATACCTTTATTGATTTTAAACTATCCACAAAGATGGCCCAGGTCGAATTGTATATCAAACTCTGCAGGCAACAAGTTCAGCTTATTCTCTTGCTCTGTTAAAGAGACTGACTTTATAATCAAAATTATAACGTCTGACGAAGCTTCATAAAATGTAAAAAGAGAAATTATTTTAGACAGTAAAACGGAATGTTTAAATAATCTGACCTAGAGCCTTCAGATTTGTTTTTGAAATTAATCGCCTACAGCAAGCAATATGATGTGCTTAGGGGACTATAACATAACCTCAAAATCAACGGGTTTTTTTTATTTGACATTAGGGTGGTTTTATCTCATAGGGTAAAAATAAATTTCAGAATTTTTGGGGGCACCCCCCTAAAATGTTTCTTTCTGTCAGATTTTAGGATTGCTAAAGTTTGAGCACAATTGGAATATGTTAACCCGTGCCACTGGGGCCTCAAAGTTTTGAAAATCTCGATTTTTTGGCAGTTTTGCGACTTCGTCGTCGCCAGTGATACAGTATGTGGGTCTAAAATTAACGGTATACCATGGCAAGCATGTACAAATGATATGAGATTACAAAGTACAAGTATTTGTCCATAATAACCAATAATAATACAAATAACGCATCTTCGCTCTCATGGGTACCTAGTCACGTTTTTAGGGATATTGGCTCTATTTTTTCGGTTTCAGTACTAGTTGCGAATTTATTGTGTATAATATAAAATGTTGTAAACAGTGTGGCCTATAATTTGATGTATGACACGGGCAAATAGCTTTAGACGTTTCAGAGATATGGGTCGCCGAAGTCGCAAAACTGACATGTTTGACATGTTGAACGAATTTTTTTTTCCATAATGTCCAGCAGTGATGTAATGTAATGTAATTGGTCATTACAACCCTTCAACCGTCAGGATTACGACCTAGTTTCTCACAGTGCAGTGATGTGCAGTGCGGAAATCAGTTTGCTGTACAACTGATTGCACTAACAACCGGTGATTGCACTAACGACCATTCTGAACACTCCAGAGCCTTTAAAACACCTCAAATTAAATGCTCTAAGGGCGTGTCAATTGTGACAATAATAATCAGGGGCGCATATCTAGCTTTTGAAATTATAATTGTCGGTACGTATGAACTTTTTTGAAACTTCGTGTTTACCTTAATACACCACAACCAATAGTGTCGTGAAGATCTGCCATAGTACTACGACCATACGATCTATTCTACTTCACCTCTGTCTAAGAAGCATCCAGGTGCATTAATATCTGGCAGGTTCCAAGAATGTGATTCATGTGCACAAAACCTACCTATATGAATAAGTATACTTTGAGTCTATACTGTGAAGTGTCGAAAGACCGGCTACTACATTTAAAATGGTCAGGATGACGACCTAGCTTCTCATATCACTTATGTTGTGTGTGTTAATTTATATACATGAGTGGCAGGACTCCGAACGAACAATTTTTTGAGACATTTTTCATGGCAATTTTATTTACTGTCACAGTTTTAGCCAGAAATCTGCTGAGAGGAAGTCGCCCATTAATTTTTTTTTTTCGTATTTCGTTTCGTTGAAGATATCTGACCTGAGGTTTGAACCGCGGCCTCACGTCTAATTAGCCAACACACTACCTACAAGACTACGGCGGTTGCCGATAAGCTTAGGTTATTCCTGGATAGTGTTGTAATTTCCTAATAAAAGCTATGATTGCCTCTAACCCGTTTGACTTGAGTTCGGTATGAAGCCACATCAATAACATTCCTTGTCACAAAACGAACACTATATATATATATGTTCCCCTTACTCCTCTAAGGAGCATAGGTCCGCGAAAACGAACACAAAAGTGGCATGTTTTCCATCTTCAAATACAATTTTGGTAAATCGAGGCCCCATTTCTAATATACTGAACAATTCTTCTCATAATATAACCTTACTTTTGAGCCACCTTAAGTGCATGTCTATGTGGATAAATATTTATTGTTTTAAATAAAACAACAAATCAATAAATATGCAATTAACCTCAAACCTCTGCTATTTTTTTACATTGAAATATTCCTAACCTAACTCTTTATTCCTCATTCCTCTTTTTCATTCCTTTCTTTATACTCTATGAGTTCATACATACATATTGTGTGTGTGTGTGTGTGTGTGTGTGTGTGTGGTTGAGGATATAAAGTTATTATTCGTAATATGAATCTAAATATCTTTATAAACATACAGATAAACACATACATACATATATTTCATAGAGTATATGTATCTAATAAATACAATAATTGGCCGTTTTATTATTATTATTTTTTTCTTTCTTTATTTAGAAACAATTGGCTTAATAAATAATAATTATCGTAATGTAATATGGAATACAATGTTAACAATTTATTAGAGTTTGAAAATGTTATAACGACACCCACTTATTACTCACTCACTCACTGACTGTGGTCTCAAGTTTACGTCATTGTAAAGGTCTTTTTACCCTCCGGCTCTATGCATACATACATATGTACATACTATTTGTACAAAAAGGAAATATGGAAGCAAATAGAAGAAGGAAAAGTTCCAGTACAAAATTAAATTTAATCGTATTGACTTGAGCTTTTAGAAATTTCAATAAAGACGATGGCGGCGGCGGCGGCGGGCAGGCCAAAGTTTAATGTCGTCTGTTAGCCTGTATGTCAACACTTTATAAAATTATTGACACACTCCCCCCATTACTACCGCAATCATTACAGCCATGCATATAAATTGTGTGGCCAATTTAATGGCAATAAATCTCTTTTTAACTAAGAAAATCAATTACAAATACGAAGTATTTAAAATTCATGATATCGGAATGGATATTCAATGGTTCTTTCAGCAGGTTTACGAAGACCGGTAGTAGTTTATTTGATTATGACCCATTAATCTTCTGTTCAATGTAATTTAACAGCTTTTATCCTGAAGGAAGAGCATTTAGAATGAACTAATGTCCTTTTATGGATATTACCACCGGCTATATGGTTACCAAAGCTGTAAGAATTCTTATTCCATGTAAGGCCTTTTTAAACGGTGGTCGAGACTAGGTTTTTTCATGAGGATCTCAGACTGGAGCTTAAATTTAGAGTGGGTGCAGCGTTTTTCAAGTAGAATTGTTTGCTGTGTTTAAGACTCTTAAGGCCGTCGCTGACACCGCTTCTTTGTATAAGGTTTATTATGTAATTACATCGTTTAAAGTCAAGCAATAGTGTCGGTTTGTCGCAAAAGGCTCCATAGGAGCATTTAGACTGGATCCGGTTTGTCTCTGTTGCGTTCCGGTGCATAGTGATATTATTTGGAACGAGAAAGTTGACGTATTTTCTAGATTAGATTCTCACTGAATTGATGAAAAGGTTGTTGAATTACTTACTTACTTAATTGGCTATAACAGCCCGATTAACGGATTTCGGCCTGCCGCAACACATTCTTCCAGGCGCCTCTGCTTCTTGCGCGCCTACGCCAGTTGGTCACACCTCATCGATGTCAGGGCTTCCTCGATTTGGTCCTTCCAACGCAAACAAGGTTGTCCTCTTCGCCGACTTCTGCAGATCATCCTCCTCCATTCGAACGACATGGCCGAGCCAGCGCAGCCGTTGAATATTAATACGCTGCACAATGTCTATGTCGCTGAGGAGCTCATATAGCTTACTGTTGGATCGGATGCGGTAATCATCGCCAACTCGTGCTGGACCGAAGATCTTACACAGTACTTTTCTCTCGAACACTCTCAAGGCCGCTGCATCAGTACTTAATAGGGCATATGCCTCTGCGCCATAAAGAAGCACGATTAGGATGAGCGTTTTGTAGAGTGTTAGTTTTGTCGTACGAGAGAGGTCTCTGCTACTCAATTGCCTATTGAGACCATAGTAGCACCTGTTGGCAAGAGTGATCCTGCGCTTTATCTCCAGATTGACATAATTTTTGGTGGTAACGGTGGAGCCAAGATAAATAAATTCCTTGACTGTATCAAAAGTATAGTTATCGGCCGTAATCTGAGAATTAATTGTTGAATGCAATCCTAAAATCTGCTTTCATAATAGACTTCATCGGGACACGGTTCCAGCAAAAGAGGACAGACGGATAGATCTCAACCGGACACGCAAAGAGTTGCAAACTATAGATCACCTCCCTCCAAGAGAGTGTTTCTTTTGGGTATTTAAACTCTCTATCAGGCTTTCGCTTCAAACCCCAGGTCAGACATCTCCAACAAAACGAAATATCGACGCCTCCGTTCTATAACATTCTAAGTCGAAAAAGTATGTTTTGAGTTATGAGCTCTCAAAGTTTTCACGCGACATACGATCATATGTGTATTCTAAGAAGATTTTTTCCTATAACTTCGGAACGGATCGGCCCATCTTAACCAAATTTTGACAGTATTTAAGTTAGAGAACGTAGAATTTAAAAATACAAGAACATTAAAAACGTTCTAAGTACACTTCGGACGTTATAGAATGGAGGCGTCGATATGAAAAAATATTTCTATGGCGACTTCCTCTCAGCAGATTTCTGGCAAAAACTCTGAGAGTAAATAAAATTACAATGAAAAGTTTCCCAAAAATCTGTCGTTTGGAGTCGACTTTAAGCTGTAGGGCCCGCAACTCATGTATAAAATTAACGCATACAACATAAGTGCTATGAAAAACTAGGTCTTAAACGTGACCAAAGGGTTGTAATGACCAATTATATATCATTGTTCCGTTACTTCCCTTCATTTGCATTTTTTGTACGAACAGCCCTGATCTCTGGGAGTTGTTGTCCTACCTACCTCTAGCAAGGCTTCCTTGTAGAGCATTCTCTTGTCAATTTCGGAGTTACATCTTTCCAGATATTGCCAACAAATATAGAATCAATACAGCAATGTAAAATTTTATAGCAATAGCACGCTCTGCTCTCCATACCCAGCTAGCATTTGGAAGATTGTTTTTTGAAAAATCACCTTGCTGAGTCTTTTTAGAGTACTTTTGGCGATCAAAAACTTATTAGTCAGTTACACGATTAAAAAAGGACTCATAAATGATTCGCGCCAATGAGTAAAATAAGTTCGATTTAAAATACAATAAAAAATTGTATAGCAATCGGAAATTAATCATCCAGATGTTTAAAATGTGACTATTATTTACATTATTTATTATTATATTGTACTTATACTGTAGATTGAAAAACGATTAATCAAAAACACATCATGCAGGTGTTTGAAAAGTGATTATACGTATGTATTTATGATCATATTTTGAACAGATGGATGATTAAACAATGCTTTTTTTCACCCTCTCTATATAAATTTTCATTAATGTAAAAAGATGGCTATGAAATGAAGTACAATTTGTTTTTAAATATAAATATAATATTCTTTCTTTGGTAGTCGCCAACTTCCTTTCAGTTTAGTTTCTCAAAAATCTGTCGTTCGGAGTCGACGTTAAACTGTAGGTCCTGCCACTCACGTATAAAATTAACGAACATTGCATGAGTGGTGTGAGAAGCTAGGTCGTAATCCGGACTGAGGGGTTGTAATGGCCAATTATGTATGCCCGTATGTATGAAGCCCCAAGCTTTTATTAGCCTGGAGACTAGGCTAAATTCGGATTTTAACAATCTTTTCGTTGTATGCCTTTAAAGATGCATTTTAATTTTTTGCCACCTTGATTAGTCGTTGGGGTCGGCTAAAAACACATTTTGAAATACGACTAATAAATGACTCCAATTATAATCATAAATGACGCAAAAAGGAGTCCAGATTAATACAAACATGACTGATAAATGACAATAAAAGGACTCCTAAACATACTGATAAATTACTCATAAAAGACTCGCTTGCGATTAAACAATGACTGAAAGACGACTCGAAAAAGAAGCATAAACGATGTTAAATACGACTAATAAATGATCAGAAAGCGATTCAAAAATGATCACAAAACTATTCGAAAACGCATCGAAAATGACTCGAAATTAATATAGAAAATGACTCATAAATGATTTTTTGAGAAGAGTCGCCCGTAGTAACACTTTTCTCCCGACAAATGAGTCTTTTATGATCAGAAAATGAGCGCATATTCTTACTTTTCAATCGTGCAGAAGAGTCAAAAAAGACTCGAATTTGATTAAAATTTTCAAAAAATGCTGGCTGGGTACTGTACTGATTGAACGAATATTACTTTGAACAAAGTCAACTTTAATAAATTATTAACATTGTTAAACCCCTACTCCTACTTCCCTTCTATTTCCCTAGGAAATCCTTATTCCTTTATCCTCACATTAAATACATTTCATAACATCATGTCGTTTAACAACTTAATCATGCATAAATTCATTTGCATTTAGTTTTTAATTTAGAATTAAAATTATTTTAATGACATTATTATAAAATATTATAATAAAATTTATATGTATGTATGTATGTGTGTGTTTCTTTTGTTATTCAACATATATATGTATATACATATACACACATATGTACATATAAATATTCATATTAATAGCAGTTTATTTAAAATATCAAAAAACACTAGTAGTTAATAATGTAATCTTCTTATCAAACATTTTATACAATTAACCAAAGAAATAAATTTATTTTTATACGATTTTTTTCCATTATTATTCCCCCCTCTTTCAACATTAAAATAAAAAATTATTTTTTTGTTGTTGTTTTTAATTTTTTTTTCCACTAATTAACATTTTTTCTTATGCCATCCATATATTTGTGTATCAAAATCCTATGTCTCGAACCAAATCAACCAACCAACCAACCTTGAAATCAACCAAAACCTATCACCACCAAACAACCAATCAACACTATCAAATCAAATCAAATCAAACAATCAATCAACCAATACACCACTATCAATCAATCAATCAATCAATCCTGTTTTACTACTACTACTACTACTACTACTACTGCTACTGATATATACATACTATAACTACTACCACTATTACTGCTATTGCTATTGCTCCATATGCACTCACCACTACTATTACTACTACTACTATTACTCATACACACAAAAACACAAAAGGCAAAACTGCCCGATTATAATCCAATTTCAAGCTTCCCTGTTGATAAGGAAAACGACGAACGTGAATTAGAAATACCAAGATGGAGTCCCGGTGCTATGGCAGATGGCGATCTTTTGATGTTCTTGCGTGCAGCTCGTTCAATGGCTGCATTTCAAGGTAAATATCCACCGGATGAAATACTAAAAAGTAATGACACACAAACATCCTTAACACCTATTGAATATGATTTGTATTAATCTATTTCCCCTTTTTCTTCTTCTTCTTCGTTTGCAGGAATGTGTGATGGTGGTCTAGAAGAAGGTATTGTGGCAGCAACACGTGATGATACAACTATAAATGCACATGACGTTGTAAGTTTAATTTTTTTCTGTTTTTTATTTTTTTTTTATTTTCAATTTCTAATTAATTTGTAAATGTGCTCCGTGAATATATTGTATTAAGTGGTGTAGTAAACAAGAATCAATTAGTTTTGCATAAATTTAAAAGTTTTATTTGTTATCATCGTTAGATTCTGATTAAATATGCCACGTTTTGTTTAATAGCTGAATTGCCAATTTGAAGAGAAGTCTGTTATGACTCACCTACAGAATCTATCATCAATCTTAGACGATATACTAAAGGGTGTTTTTTATAGAGGTATAGAACTTTAAGTTGCAATAAAACAACGATGGATTATTCGATTCACATGAATTTTATTTATCCGAAAGATAATCTTGTGGCATTACATTTTAAATATGATTTCTGGCATATGGCCGCCACGGCTGGCGCGGATGTAGTCCAATCTGGATGTCCAATTTTCGATGACTTTTTCCAACATTTGTGGCCGTATATCGGCAATAATACGGAGAATGTTGTCTTCTAAATGGTCAAGCGTTTGTGGCTTTACCGCATAGACCAATGACTTTACATAGCCCCACAGAAAGTAGTCTAGCGGTGTTAAATCACAAGATCTTGGAGGCCAATTCACAGGTCCAAAACGTGAAATTAGGCGGTCACCAAACGTGTCTTTCAATAAATCTATTGTGCCACGAGCTGTGTGACATGTTGCGCCATCTTGTTGAAACCACATCTCCTGGACATCATGGTTATTCAATTCAGGAATGGAAAAGTTAGTAATCATGGCTCTATACCGATCACCATTGACTGTAACCAGCCCATAAAGCGCACCAAACAGTCAGTTTTTCTGGATGTAACGGTGTTTCCACATACACGGCAGTTTTGTTTGTTGACGTAGCCATTCAACCAGAAGTGCGCTTCATCGCTAAACAAAATTCGCGTATGAAAATCGGGAACAACGGTAATCTCGTTTTGGGCCCATTCGACGAATCTACGCCTTACTTGATGATCGTTTGGCTTCAAATCTTGCACGAGTTGGATTTTGTAAGCACGCAAACCAAGATCCTTCCGCAAAATCTTCCATATAGTGGATGGACACAGATCCAATTCCTGTGCTCGATGGCGGATGGACTCATTCGGGTCTTCCTCAATGCTATGCTCTACAGCAGCAATAGCTTCTTCTGTACGCACCGTACAGCGTCTCTGGGGATGCGAGTTATCAATAAGAGTAAACGTGCTGCGAAAACGTTCCATGGTTAATCGAATTAACTGCTCTGATGGACGATTTTGTCGACGATAAAATGGACGTAGTGCGCGATACGTTTTCCGCAATGAACCATTATTTTCGAAATAAAATTGCACTATTTGCAAGCGTTGTTCAGGCGTGAGTCTATTCATGATGAATTGCCAAACCAAACTAAGAATAAATCACTTGACAGCTGTTAAATCGGTCGCCATCTTGAAAAGTAATGCAAACTTAAAGTTCTATACCTCTATAAAAAACACTCTTTATACACTCACAACTTTCTATAGGCGCCAATTTTGTTTTCACCAACAAAAATATTCTCCTTAACCCGTACAAGCGGATATCACTTAATGCCTGGTCCTAACTAATATATTGGATTCTTAAAAAATTAAAAGTTCCGCTTGCTTTAGCTTCCTTTACTAGTGGACGAATACGCTTTAAAGCGTGGCTTTGTAATCTTTTGAAAAAAAAGTTAAAAAATGTGTCAAAGCCTTACTCATTGCCAATTGATTACTAGCTTTATACTGGGCGTAGGCTATCCATAAGTGCTTTCCGGCTTTGTAGACATAAATCCCCAAACCTTTATTTTCAATATTCTTCCGCAACATCGGCTTACACTTTGAGTTTGCTTTGCATTACCGCTATAACAGGTCAATAATGACATACATACATACATATATTGATCATTACAGTCCTTCAGTCAGGATTACGACCTACATGGCTTCCAACACCACTTATGTTGTTTGTGTTAATTTTATACACGCGTGGCGTGACCTACAGTTTAAAGTCATCTCCGAACAACAGATTTTTTGAGAAACTTCATGGCAATTTTTTATTTACTCTCAGAGTTTTTGCTAGAAATCTGGTGAAAGGAAATCGCCGAAGAAATATTTTTTTATATTTCGTTTTGTTGGAGATGTCTGACCTGCGATTTGAACCGAGGCCTCATGTCTAATAAGCCAATACACTACCTATTAGACTACGGCAACTACAAGACTCACAATCATGGAGAAAGATGGAAGACAAAGCAATGATTTCGAACATACTATGTAGTCTTATGCTTATTCTAGTATATCAAAAGGCATTTTACTTCGTATTGAGTCAAATTTAATTTTAATTTTCAAACATATTCTACCATAATTGAAAATTATTCTTAAAGACGACGATATTATAAATTTTTGTTTTTTTATTTTTTGCAGTTACATGATAACGGTTACGATACAGGTAAAGCACTTCAAGCACTTGTAAAAGCACCCCTAACAAAAAGTATTGAGAAAAAGTGGTGTGAAGACGAAATAAAAAAATTCATCAAAGGATTGAGACAATTTGGTAAAAACTTTTTTAGAATACAAAAAGATCTCTTGCCACATAAAGAGACACCCGAACTAGTTGAATTCTACTATTTGTGGAAGAAGACACCGAGCGCGAATAGTAATCGCCCGCATCGTCGACGCCGCCAGAGTGCATTGCGTCGCAATCGTGTTACACGGGCAAGTAATACACCTCCCAAAAAGGAGGATACTCCAGAACCACAGTCTGCTGCATCAGCCGCAACAACGACGGCGACGACGACGACGACGGCGTCGACGGCGAGTGCAGACAAAGGTCGCGCTTCGCCAGTTGTCAATAAGGAGGAGACCAGTTCTCTGACTGAAGACGACGTAAGCGAGTGCGACAGCGATTCAAGTTTGACCCATAAAAGGGATGAATCACCGTCTAGAATGAGGACGAGAAACAAACAACAGAACACAACGGGCACAACGGCAAAGTGCGATCAGACGCAGGTAACACAGCCACAGCCAACGGCTAACGGTAAGCGGCCAAAGCGTGGTGCTGAAACGCCTGATAATGTAGGTGGGCCTGGTACAGCTGTCTCTTCCGCATCGGCGGTAGCAGCAGTAGTTGCGGCGTCTTCAGTAGCAGGGGAAAGTCCTAAAACGCCTACAAAACCGGTGGCTGAGAGTGCGGCGAATAAACGAAAGACTGGTCGCCAGGAAACTCCCAGTAAAAAGAAACGCAGTGATGCTGAGGGATCATCGTTGAGTACCGTCGATACTCCTGACGAAGCTGACAACAATAGCGGCGGTACTCCTACAGTTAACTCCACCATTTCTAAGGACAAACGCAAGCGTGCTGAAAGTCCGATAGAAAGTGCAAATTCTGATAGTCGTTCAGATTCAGCCATGGATGATGGTGAATCTAACAACACTGATTCCGGCGAACAACAGTCTAAAGACAGTAAGGAAAGCTCTTCCAGTAAAGAGGAGAATAGCAGCAGCGGTAATAGTGAAATTGAATCATCCACCAAAAGTGATAAAAATCTTATACAGAAAACAGAATCAAAAGATTCCGACATCGATGTTAAGGATAAAATCAAAAACGTTGATGAGGAAACTAACATTCAGGCACCTACAATGGTTGCTACTGACACAAGTCTTAAAGACAAGGAACCCAAAGAAGATCCCTTAGCAATTACTACATCGGCCAAACCACCGCCAGTAGTTGTTAGCACTGCTTTACCGCCTCTAAAGGTGCCAACAGTAGAGGCTCTAAATGCGTCTGTGGATCGAAAGGATGTTAACAAATCGGAAATGATGGATACCGGCGATATGCCCAAGGATATGTTAAAGAAATTGGCCAATATGAAACAAGAAATTTCCACACCGCCTCAAATGCCTCCCCAAACTTTGCCGCCACCGCAACAACAGAGCATTATGCCAGAGGTGATGTATTTCAAGAAAGAACCCAAAGACTTGGATGCCTGTAATCAAAATAGTAACGAACCTCAAGATCTCAAAGTGAAAATTGAGGTTAAGAGTGAAGATATTAAGCCTCAAATAATGGGCCTGCCTCCTTCGATACCACCGCCCGGCAGTCAGGCACCCATGTCATTAACTACGAAGAGAGATGGTCAAGAGCCACCTTCACCTCTACCCTTAAATCAGCATCAACAACCGCCACTACATTTGCAACATCCTCATGTTACGGGGCCGCCTCCGGGTTATATAATGGAAGGCGGTCAACTGAAATTTGCGCCTCCTCCTCCTTCCCAACAGCAGCAGTCCCAGCAAGGACCACCCACATCAATGTCTAACGATGGTCCTATGCCTCCCGTAAGTGGTCCTCCCTCAGGACCACCACTATCATCGCAACAACCCAAATATGGCAGTGAAATGGATCATAAGTTCCCAGATGGCATAAAATACGAACCAGGCAAGTTCATGCCTCAAGATCTAAAATATAATCCAGGACAATTGGATTCGCTTAAATACAGTCAAGAAATGCAAGCTGCAGCTGCCGCAGCTGCTGCTGCCGCTGGCAAATTCGATATGAAATTCATGATCGAACAGGGTGGCAAATTTCCGGGAGATTTGTCTGTTCATTCTCAACCTCCACCAGGTAAACCTTATGGCGGTGATATTTCGATGAAACATCCCGATTTGAAAGGCGTGTACCCACCACCTTCTAGTTTAGGGCCACTTCCAGTTAGCTCAGCATCTGGAAATAGTGATAATGCACCACCTCCCTCACACAAATATATGGGAGGCCATCCGGATCAACCTCCACCATCACATGGACAACCGCCAGGAGCTACTCCACCACCCGGAATAGCAATGCCAAAGCCTCACTATGAACATCAGGTACAACATCCACTGGCCCGACCACCATTTGAGTCTGCGGCTGGTCTAATGATGAAGTATGGCGATCCTATGGTTGGTAAATACGGTCCTCAAGACATTAAATATCCACCACCTCAATGTCCACCCACAGATATGAGCACAGGTGGTATGAAACCATCTCCATATGGAGAAAATCTAATAAAACCCTCTCCTTATGGGCCAGGAGCAAATGATTCGCAATTGAAATATCCTCCCCCAGAAAGTCCCATTGATGCTTCCTCACGTTCTACGCCTGGTCAAGATAGTCAAAGTAGTAACAGCAGTTCCCAGCCATCTTCGCAATTGCAATTCCAATCTCCACATCCTTCTCCACACATGCCCTCACCAGCTGGCGGTGGTTTACCGCCTGGCATGCATCCACAAAACTTGGTCTCACCACATGGTGGTCCACTGCAACCTCCACCATCAAGTCACCAAAGTCAAATACCCGGTATGCCACCCGGTTCTACAGGCAGTGGGGGTGGTCCGCCGCAGCAGGGTACTCTTCATCATCCTACACCCACATCAGCAACTTCAAACACTGGCTTGCATCATTCAGGTCAGTCGGTAGCTAGTTCAATGCCGCCATCTTCTGGTTCTGGTGGGCCTCCGCATAGTATAACTTCAATGGCTCCTTCATCTGGAATGCATCCTCAACACATGCAACCGAGCCATTTGCCTCAGTTGCATCGACCGCATGCAGAATTACCACCTGGAGCAGGCAGTATGCATCCTCTGGCTCCAATACCATTGTCCTTGCAGAATCACGATCCTCGGAATGGACCACCGCCCCACTTGCAGGGTCATGGCTTGCCATCGCATGGACCTCAACAACCTCAGCAATCTTCGGCCGCAAATGTACGAACTCCCTCACCAGCCCAGCCCCCGAATAGAGGTGGTCTGCATGATGAAAGATCCGGACAAGGTGGGGGACCACCTTCATCTCAATTACGTGAACCTCCTAATTCACAATCAGGCTCAACGGGACCACCACCACAGCAATCTCCTCATGCACATCGTACTTCTCCATTACCTGGCCTATCAAGCAATGCACCTCCTGGCCTTATTGGTCATCCTCTGCCTATACATCCGCATTTAGCTCATTTACCGCCAGGACATCCAGCTCACGCAGGTCATCACATGCTTCCACATACATTGGCAGGTTTGGGACCTGGTGCAGGTCCACTGGCCTTATTGGCTGGGCCACCTTCTCTTAGTAGTTTGCCTGACCCCGGTTTAAATAGAAGAAGTCCACCACCATCCCATTTGCAATCATCGGGACACGTGGTAGTGTCATCAGCAAGTGGAGGTCCTTTATCATCTCACCTTTCGAATGCACCTCCTGTTTCTTCGTCGAGTTCGTTATCGTCAACTAATACTGTACCATCGTCGGCATTTAGTCGAGCCAGTCCGAGTGTTCAAAACAATTCGGGCCCTGGTGTAACGGGTAGTGGTGGATTGAGTGGTCCTCCTGGTAGTAACAACGTAGGGACACCAGGTGGGTTGAATTCGTCTTCGGGAGCGGGACATCGTTCTTCTTCGCCGGCTTCGAGTGTGAGCAGTCTCAGTCGACAGAGTCCTTTACATCCTGTGCCACAATCACCGCTTAGCCATCATCCCTCATCTTCAGCCTTATCGGCGGCTGCGGCAGCTGTAGCAGAGCGGGATCGTCATGCTCTGCTAAGACAACAATCGCCACATATGACACCTCCTCCAGTGTCGAGTGCTTCCGCTTTAATGGCCAGTCCCTTGAGTAAGATGTATGGGCCACAGTCGGGTCAACGAGGTCTGGGAGCGTCACCGCCCCCTCACTTGCGGCCTGGAGCCTCTCCACCGGTCATACGTCATCCACAAATGCCACTGCCATTACCACTAATACCGGCTGGAGCTGGAATGCCACCAATAGGCGTGCATCCTGGTCAGTCGCCCTACCCACACCCGCTTCTACATCCGTCAATGTTCTATTCACCGCACCATCATAATCCATTCAATTCACCATACGGTTATGGGCCTTACGGACCAGGTTTTCCGGCGTACATGAAACCACCTGGCGGCCCTGGAGGACCTTTAGATCCAGCTGCAGTAATGGCGGCCGCCCATCATCCTGGCTTACCGGGACCACCACCACCAACAAGACCAGATGATCCTGGATTGTTGGCGGCACAAGAAAAGCAAAAGCAACAGCAATTACAACAGCAGCAGCAACAGCAACAACAGCAGCAGCAACAACAACAACAGCAGCAGCAGCAGCAACATCAACAACAACAACAGCAGCAGCAGCAACAACAGCAGCATCAACAACAGCAACAGCAGCAGCAGCAACAACAACAACAGCAGCAGCAACAACACCAACAACAAATGCAGCAGCAACAGCAACAAATGCAGCATCAACAAAACAAACCGCCAACACCAAAGACACAACAGGGCAATAACAGCAATATGAACACAGGAGGAGGACCAAACGGACCGCCAACCGGCCCACAACAACAAACACCTACAGGTTTACCGCCAGCAGGCTATCCTGGTTCACACATACCTGGCTATCCTCCGCCACCGCATTCATCACCTTTCCAAGAAATCGGCAAACCACATGTACTTCAACCCACTTCACATATGGAAGCTTTACGTGCTCATGCCCATTCAGCCAGTTCTGGCCTGGGAGGACCACCGCCTCCACATCATCATTCTACAGAGCCATGTAAGTTGCATTTTTCGTCATCGCAGCAGTCTTGTAAGCAGTCTACAAATACAAATTTTGTTTTTTCTTTTTATTTTAGTGCCAATTGAAATTGAGCCAGATCCAGAACCGGAAATACCTAGTCCAACGCACAATATACCACGCGGTCCTAGTCCTGAAGCCAAACCAGATGATACCGAATGTCATCGTTCTCAGTCGGCTATGTAAGTACAATATAAAGGTTTTAAAATGATATTTGTTGTTGTTGTTGTACTAACCTTTGTTGGTTTTATTTTTAAAGTTTTGTACGCCATATCGATCGTGGTGACTATAATTCATGCACAAGAACTGATTTAATATTTAAACCGGTAGCTGATTCGAAACTAGCACGCAAACGTGAAGAACGTGATCGTAAATTAGCGGAAAAAGAACGAGAACGAAGACAGGTTAGTAATGTAATTAAAAAGAAAAATACAAAAATGAAAAGAAACCCAAACTAAACACAACTATTTCTTAGCAACAACAGATGCAACAGCAGCAACAGCAACAGCAAGCAGTTGCAGCCCAACAAGCTGCACAGCAAGCAAAACTTAAAGCAGAACTTAAACCACCCTATACAGATACACCAGCCCTGCGACAACTCTCCGAATATGCAAGACCACACGTTGGCTTTAGGTAAGTTGGATGTCAAGTTAAGCTTTACCGTTTAAATGTTGGATTAGAGCTCTTGTGTTAGAGGTTGCAAAAGGATCTCAACATTCAAAAACAGTTTCCATTGCCATTTGGAACTCTAGTTTTATATTTGTTTTCATATTTTAAAATATATTAATGCTTACAATTGTGTATTGCATTCGTATTGTATTTGGAATCAATTGATTTTAAATTTTAATGACAGAAATTAAAGACTTTATCTGAGTTTGCAATTGATATGAAAGTCCAGTATCCAGTCCAAATTGATATAAAGTCCACTTTCCGAAATGTTAATAACAATTTAAAATCGTGCAGAATGTTTACCATTAAAACTACATACCCATACACATACACCTGTTGTGTAGAAGAAGTTGTTTCGTTCTTCTGGTTGGTGTTAGCCTTGTCAACATAAATCATCAAGATACAAGATACGAACTCTACTCTACCATTTATAAAGGGTGTTTTTTATAGAGGTATAGAACTTTAAGTTGGCATTACTTTTCAAAATGGCGACCGATTTAACAGCTGTCAAGTGACTTATTCTCAGTTTGGTTTGGCAATTCATCTCGAATAGACTCACGCCTGAACAACGCTTGCAAATAGTGCAATTTTATTTCGAAAATAATGGTTCTGTGCGGAAAACCTATCGCGCACTACGTCCATTTTATCGTCGACAAAATCGTCCATCAGAGCAGTTAATTCGATTAACCATGGAACGTTTTCGCACCACGTTTACTCTTATTGATAACTCGCATCCCCAGAGACGCTGTACGGTGCGTACAGAAGAAGCTATTGCTGCTGTAGAGCGTAGCATTGAGGAAGACCCGAATGAGTCCATCCGCCATCGAGCACAGGAATTGGATCTGTGTCCATCCACTTTATGGAAGATTTTGCGGAAGGATCTTGGTTTGCGTGCTTACAAAATCCAACTCGTGCAAGATTTGAAGCCAAGCGATCATCAAGTAAGTCGTAGATTCGTCGAATGGGCCCAAAACGAGATGAACAACTGTATTTTCCCGATTTTCATAAGCGAATTTTGTTTAGCGATGAAGCGCACTTCTAGTTGAATGGCTACGTCAACAAACAAAACTGCCGCATTTGGAGTGAAGGTAATCCTCAAGTGTATGTGGAAACACCGTTACATCCAGAAAAACTGACTGTTTGGTGCGATTTATTGGCTGGTGGAATCATTGGCCCGTACTTTTTCAAAAACGATGGTGGCCAGAACGTTACAGTCAATGATGATCGGTATAGAGCCATGATTACTAACTTTTTCATTCCTGAATTGAATAACCATGATGTCCAGGAGATGTGGTTTCAACAAGATGGCGCAACATGTCACACAGCTCGTGGCACAATAGATTTATTGAAAGACTCGTTTGGTGACCGCCTAATTTCACGTTTTGGACCTGTGAATTGGCCTCCAAGATCTTGTGATTTAACACCGCTAGACTACTTTCTGTGGGGCTATGTAAAGTCATTGGTCTATGCGGTAAAGCCACAAACGCTTGACCATTTGGAAAACAACATTCGCCGTATTATTGCCGATATACGGCCACAAATGTTGCAAAAAGTCATCGGACTACATCCGCGCCAGCCGTGGCGGTCATATGCCAGAAATCATATTTAAAATATAATGCCACAAGATTATCTTTCGGATAAATAAAATTCATGTCAATCGAATAATCCATCGTTGTTTTATTGCAACTTAAAGTTCTATACCTCTATAAAAAACACCCTTTATGAACAACAACAGTGTTTTCGGGATTTTGGAAGGTTTCTTGACATTTTAGTTCTCGAAATTGTTTTACAAATTGTTAGGTTATGAATGCCGACAGAAAAAACAAATTTTCAAAAATTTTTTTTATTTCAATATTATGATGCCAATTATTTTAGTTGTCAAAAAATCTTGTTCTGTCTGTAAACAACGAAAAGTATTGAAAAAAGCAACAAATAATAATAAATTTTCTAATTTTTTTTGCCTTATTTTTAATTATTACAGTCCTGTTGAACAGATGGTACCCTATCATCATCCAATGGGGCCAATGTATAGTAGAGAAAGGTATTTTTTTTAATATACAAATTTTATAAAAAAATAACTTCATTACCTAAAACAAAAACAAAAAATATAAATTTTAGCAAAAAAAAAAATCCTTTTACAAAATTCATACGCTTTTATCATTTTGATTTTAATTTAATAAAAATTTCAAATGCTTTTATAATAACTATTAGCGCCTACCCTACCTACATACTACATACATACAATAATAAGAAAAAGCATGTTTTTAATTATAAACATTTATGCATACATTCAGCAAAAGTATTCCTTAAGAATTCTTTTTCTTTTTTTTTTAATATTTTAATAATTAAACTTTAAATTCTATTGCAGAGAACTGGAGGAAATTAAAAACGCACAAGCAGCTGCAGCTGGCCAATCACGTTTGGATCCACACTGGATGGAATACTATAGACGGTATGTTTGTCAGGGATTTTTTACAATAAAAATTAAGCTTAGATGTGCCAAAGGGTCGAAAATTGAAAAATAAATTGAAATGATAACTAATTTCCCCTCGTCCACGTTCTTACACATAAGTGTGGTTCTAATTCTAATTTAAATAACCTTTATATTTGCCTTAAGTCAAGCTGAAAATAAAGGGTCAGCCAAATAACTTTTTTTTTTTGAAAATGCTTTAAAAAAAACTGCTGAATATTTTCCCAAATTTCTTTTTTTATTTAATAATGGAAAATAATTTCATTCAAATGGCTGCCTCGGCTGGCCATGCAGTAGCCTACACCAGATGAAGCTCATTTTGATCTTGGCGGGTATGTAAACAAGCAAAATTGTCGCATTTGGGGCACAGAAAACCCGCACGCATACATTGAAAAGCTGACGCACCCAAAACGAGTCACTGTTTGGTGCGGATTTTGGTCCAGAGGCATAATTGGGTCATTTTTTTTTTCGAAAATGAGCAAGGAGTGGCCGTTACAGTCAATGGCGATCGTTATCGGGCCATGTTGAACGAATTTTTGTTCACAAAAATTGAAGAGGAGGATATTGGCAACATTTAGTTTCAACAGGACGGCGCTACGTGCCACACAGCCGAAGCTACACTCGATGTTCTGCGCCCTGTTTTTGAAGATCCCATTATCAGCCCCAGAGCTGATGTCTTTTGGCCACCTCGTAGCTGCGATTTGACACCGTTGGACTATTATTTGTGGGGTGCCGTCAAAGATAAGTGTTACGCCGACAAGCCAGAGACAATTGACGCTTTAAAGGACAATATTCGTGAAGCCATTGGTGAAATACAGCTGCACACAATCGATAATTTGCTTAAAAATTGGACCGGTCGTGTAGGCTACTGCATGGCCAGCCGAGGCAGCCATTTGAATGAAATTATTTTCCATTATTAACCGGTAGGATTTTACTTTCAAATAAAAAAGAAATTTGAAAAAATATTCAGTAGTTTTTTTTAGAGCATTTTCAAAAAAAAAGTTATTTGGCGGACCCTTTAGTAGCTTAACCCTGTTCTTATTCAAGGGGTTTTCATTTACAGTTAATGTTTTATGTTGTGGTATGTGTGGAAATTCCCATATTTAAACCACATAACCTCAATGTACATATCAAACGAATACTTCGGCGACTTCCTCTCAGCAGATTTCTGGCAAAAACTCTAAGTAAATAGAATTTCCATGAGTCGTTCTGAGTCGACTTTAAAAACTGGGACCTACGGTTTTTTTCACTCGTGTATGTATGAAAAAAAAAAAGATAGATAAGTGGTGTGAGAAACTAGGTCGTAATCCTGACTAAAGGGTTGTAATGACCAATTATGTATGTATGTACTCGACTTACATTTTTCAATTAACTTCCTTACTCTAGCCTCTATTAAAAACCAAAAGTATTCACAATTTTGAAGAAACAAACCTATCTTAATACGGTTCTCAATTAAAATTGGAGTAATTTTTGTATTTGTAGAATATAAAATTCTGTTACCGGAATAGAACTCTATTAAGAAAATAACTTGAAACTTAATCTTTACTGTACAAGTTAAAAAAATATTATTTTAATTTATTTTATGCTTTTTATAGTGGCTTACATCCTTCACAATTTCCCATGTATGCAAATCCAGCGGCTATATCCCAAATGGAACGTGAACGCTTGGGTATACCACCACCCCATCATGTTGGCATGGATCCCAATGAACATATGGTAAGTTTATTTTATTACAACATATTATATTCTGTTTAAACGATTTTAAAATTATTATATAACATTCATTATAAATTTAAATTATTTTTTATTATTATTATTAATATAAAAAAACACAACAATTATAATTATAGTTTATGTATGTTGTATATTCTATAATATCTCGTATAAGTATTATCATTATCGACGTTATTTAATTATTATTACAAACAATATATAAAAAGAATTAATCATTCAATCACTCAATCGTATTTGGATTTTTGAAATTTGTTTTACTGTTATATTATTTTTTTTTTGCGAATTAACCACCAATCTCAAATCCACCACAACAATTTGTTATATAAGAAAATAAAACTCATTTTTAAAACAAAGGAGTGCGTTCAGTGTGTGTTTTTTCTTATCCCGCCAAAGATATTTGCCTACACAACAAGAAATTTGCTTTAAAAAAATTCTAATGTAACAAAATTGTTTTCGTTTAAATGTCAGTCATAACTATAACTACATACATATATCCACCCCATAAATAATTCATAATTCCACATTTTATAAATGCATTGTCTTATTAATTAAAAATCAAATTAACTTTGTAACCCCCATTAAAAATTTAAAAAAAACGAACATTTATTGCATTTCTAAAAACAAAACTCATTTAAATTGTCGTGCAATTAACACCTTTTAATAATAAAAACCCAATAAAAAAATTGTATTTAAACAAAAGCTTCATTTTTTTCTAACATGGCTTTAAATTCCAATTCGCCTTTAAGCCGCCACATACATACAATCTAATGTTTTTTTTTTGTCCTTTTTGTCTCTTGTTAAATTTTCATCAAAAATTAATGCCAATTGAAATTGTTTTTGTTGAAATTGAATTGAATATCTTTTTTTTAAAACACAACACTAAATTTTGGAAATTCGCCACGACTGTTTTTTTTTTTCTTCAAACTATAAATTTTCAGATACGATTGACGAGAGAATATCATGCACATGCGCATTCTCATACTCATTTACATTTGCCTTTGCCCCCACAGCAGCAACCACCGGAGGCCGGATTTCAACTACCACGTGAGTTTGTGTAAAATATTATAAGAAAAAAAAAAATCAAAAAAAAAAAACAAAAAAAGGAATGCCACTAATAAGAACAAATACTAAAAACAAATACATATTTTGAAAAAAGCCTAGAATGTAAAGGCAAGCTAAATTGTAATAGCAACAGTTTTTGATTGCAAATTTTAGAAGAAATCAAAATTACAAATTGATTACAGTTCTGACTGCAACGCCAACATATAACGAATCTTTTAATCAAGCTCTTGAAGTCGCAATTGTAGTATTTGACCCGGCTTTATTCTGATCGAACACAATACCTTTTCTTTTAGGTAAAGCTAGCCATTTGCCGGCGATTATTTTCTTCAAATTGCTCAATTGCTGTTAAGGTAGATCCAAATTGATAGTTCGGGTTTAAAGGAATAGCTTATATTGATGATTTCACTGCCAATTCTGGTTACTTACTTACTTACTTAACTGGCTTGCTTTAGCACATCTTTCCAATCGTCGCCAGGGCTTCCTCGACTTGGCCCTTCCAACGCAAACAATGTTGTCCTGTTCGCTGACTTCCGCAAATCCTCGCATCAAATACCCGTTTCGTCGGACCATCCTCATCCATTCGAACGACATGGCCGAGCTAGCGCAGCCGCTGGATATTAATACGCTGCACAACGTCCACATCGTTCAGGAGCTCATATAGCTTATTGTTGGATCGAATGCGGAAATCTTCCCCAATCGCACTGGACCGAAGATCTTACGTAGGACTTTTATCTCGAATACTTTCGAGGCCTTTTCATCAGTGCTTAATAGTGTCCATGCTTCTGCGCCATAAGCAGAAGCACTGGGGGGATAAGCTTCTTGTAGAGTATTAGTTTTGTAGTACGAGAGAGGTCTTTGCTACTCAATTGCCTATTGAGACCATACACCTGTTAGCAAAAGTGATGCTACGCTTGATCTCCATCATTTTTGGTGGTAATGGCGGAGCCAAGATAAATAAATTCACTGACTATATCGAACGTATAGTTATCAACCGTAATCTGGGATCCAAGTCCCTACTTGTTGACAACATATACTGCGATTGCCCTCATTTGTTGCCAGACCTATCTTAATAGATTCCCATTCAATAGCACTTCTTATCTTATCTTATCTTATCTTATCTTATCTTATCGAACGTATAGTTATCGGCCGCAATCTTGGATTCAATAGCCCGCATGTCCCTACTTGTCGACAACATATACTTCGCTTTGCCCTCTTTTTACTATCAGACCTATGTTAATAGATCCTCGTTCAATAGCTCTAAAGGCAGCAGTAACATCTCGCTTGGTACACTTTAAGTCGTGAACGTCGTCAGCGTATGCAAGCAATTCTGGTTAGCCAACTTTTTTCGGACTGTTCGCCATTTCTCTTGACGTTATGCTAACAAATACCACTCACTTCAGGAGTAACACCATTTCTATAGCAATTCAGCAGCAGTTATCTTTTTCAAATTTTGTTTCTTAAGAATCGTAACATTTGTCGAATATTCTACAAAGCGATACATCTTTGCCGGAACGGAATCAACGAATTTAAAGGTGGAAGAAATATAAAATTTATAGTATTCCATCTTATTATATATATATAATTTTGTAATCGTTTAAAGCAACACAAACAAGAACAAATTTTTAATACAAAATAGAACATTATACTGAGAAACATTGTTTTTACTTCACCTTATTTAATTCGTTTTTTATCCTTCCCTTCTTCCTTTTCTTGAATTTCTAAAAAGTGTCGCCATTCTCCTGCAGATTATTTATATATAAATAGACCAACAGGCCACCATAATAAAGGGTCCGCCAAATAACTTTTTTTTAAAATGCTCTAAAAAAAACTACTGAATATTTTCATTCAAATGGCTGCCTCGGCTGGCCATGCAGTAGCCTACACGATCACCAATTTTTAAGCACATTATCGATTGTGTGCAGCTGTATTTCACCAATGGCTTCACGAATATTGTCCTTTAAAGCGTCAATTGTCTCTGGCTTGTCGGCGTAACACTTAACTTTGACGGCACCCCACAAATGATAGTCCAACGGTGTCAAATCGCAGCTCCGAGGTGGCCAAACGACATCAGCGCAAAACATTGAGTGTAGCTTCGGCTGTGTGGCACGTAGCGCCAACCAAATATTGCCAATATCCTCCTCTTCAATTTTTGTGAACAAAAATTCGTTCAACATGACCCGATAACGATCGCCATTGACTGTAACGACCACTCCTTGCTCATTTTCGAAGAAAAATGGCCCAATTATGCCTCTGGACCAAAATCTGCACCAAACAGTGATTCGTTTTGGGTGCGTCGCCTTTTCAATGTATGCGTGCGGGTTTTCTGTGCCCAGAATGCGACAATTTTGCTTGTTTACATACCCGCCAAGATCAAAATGAGCTTCATCTGAAAAAATGTTTTTTTTTGCCAACATCGGCATCTTCTGGTGTAGACTACTGCATGGCCAGCCGAGGCAGCCATTTGAATGAAATTATTTTCCATTATTAACCGGAAGGATTGTACTTTCAAATAAAAAAGAAATTTGAGAAAATATTCAGTTTTTTTTTAAAGCATTTTCAAAAAGAAAAGTTATTTGGCGGACCCTTTAGGCATTAAAAAGTGTTTTGGTCACAGTTAAACTAATAAAAAGCAGAAGAGGATTTCAGCGATACGCAAGTTGTAAAGTTCGAGTATTTTAGATTTAGTATTTCATGATTTATTTATTAATTTTTTTTAATTAAAAATCAACTTATATGAGGCCTTCTTCAATTCAATTTACTCGTCAAAGTTGTTCATCTACTGCGTAGGAACCTTGAAGGAGGTTTGATGATTTATTTCATAAAAGAAAAGTTTTACTCAGAGTAAGACGTTCAGAACTGGCTTTCAAAGTAGGGTGTGAGTATCTGCAAAGGACCTTAGTTGGAAGTTATTAAAGAAAGATTTAACTGGCTCTAGAAAATCTAAAATTTGCAACATCTATTATGCAAAAAAGAGAAACAATTTTAGTATTTATTCTTAATTGCATCCGTGTATATAATATATTTATTACCTTTCAAATATGATGACAATATATATATAAATATTCTTTCTTTTTTTTCCTTCTTTCTTTTATTTCCATAAAAACTATGTAAACCAACATTTTATTACCGTGTGTCACAAACGCAATATATATTTTGTCTCCACATTTATACGTGTGTGTGTTGTGTAAATGCATCTTGTCTACAACATCATCCTGTCACCACTGCCACCAACAACCACCAACCACTTCATCTTATGCCAACAACCACTATATGATTATAATTCTTTTTTTTTTTTTTTTTGACAACTTAAACTTGATTGTACATTATTGTTATTGTTTGTTTTCTATTTTTTTATTTTTATTTTACATCATAATTATTGAAAACATAAAACAAAAATTATAGCGAATGTTGGTCAATTTCCACGTCCAAATATGCTTATGTCTAGAGAGCCGCACTCAGATGTCTTGCTGCGTATGTCTTATGCTGATCAACTTCAGGTTTTCCATTACCCTCGATAATTTTTTTATCTCATTAATTACATATATACAGTATTTACAGGCCGCTGAATTCCAGCGTCAATCATTACACGATCAATATTTTCGGTAAGTATAAAAACTACTCTTAGTGATGTCGTGTCTCCTCGCCTCTACTCTCACCCACCACTACTCTCTATCTCTCTGTAAATGTCTATGTGTGTCACCACTGTGAAACCAAACCAACTACTAATCAAACAAACAATCAATCAATCAATCAACCATCCTCTTCAAGCATAAATTGATGTGAACAGATATTTAGAAAATAATTATTGCACGACGAAATCGTAACAGATTTTATTGTAATCAAAATTTTCTAAATGTTTGTTTAAGTGCGTGAGTGTTTGTCATTGGTAAAACTGCTTAAAGAGTATCACTTTAATTTTCTTTTAATTTTACGATTCAATTCTCTAATATCAGTCAGTACTGGGATATTTTCAATAACAATTTTGTATCCATATGAACAATTTATTTATTTTATTTCCTTTTTTATTTCTTTATTTCATTTCAAACAGACAAAGGCCCCGGTAAATGGACCATTAATGAACCAAATCTCAATATTATTCTGTTGCTAAATCACAAAAGAAATCCTTTTTTTGTATTGATCATCATTGACTATCATCAAACCCAACAAACAAACAAACCCAACCGCCCCCCATCAACAATCAGCATCACAGCCATCAAAAATTTTTATTTGTTATCATCAAATGTTTGTTAAAATTGTTCGTTAACTCTTACAAAAATTAAGAAGAAAGATGTAATTGTGTTGTAAAATGTGTCTAAAACGGTTATTAAACAAATAACAACAACTAAACCAAACTATAGCAAATAACAATTGACAAGCACCCACCAAAGCCACCAACCAACCACCATCAATCATCATCATCATCACCCTATATGTTGCTTTACAAAATTTATCATCATTATTCGTGTTATTATTTGTCATACCCATTTTACCATTAAAATCAAATCATTAACGAAACACTGTAACAGTGAAGCTAACAGTTTAAGTAGTCAAAGATTTTCAATCATCATTCAATCAAACAATCAAACAATCAATCAATCAATCATCCTGAAGATGTAAATTTATCAGTATTTACAATTAAATTGCACAACAATTTCTATTTTGAACATAAAAAAGTTAGTAATAATCATTTTTATTTTTAATTATTTTTAAAAACAGCAACAAAAAATATTTTATGAAAAATGGTTTTGTCAAGCAATTGATTGAAGTCTACATTGCTAAACTTATTGCGGTTACCGTACAGTTGTCTTTTACCAAAGTCTTGTGAACCCAAGTGCTTGCTTAAAAACCAATTTTTTTTTTTCAAAGTTGGCCAAGTCAAGCTTCATGAAATCGAAATATGTTTCTCACTTTGAATGTCTCTAAGCAAAGATTGTTAGTTTTTTTTTTTTTTTAAATTTTCTTTTTTGATACTTTGAAAGCAAAGAGCAATTACAATGTATTTGCTGTAGAGCAAAGAAAAGGTTGCAAATAATAACAAATAACAATTTCTTACCTAACCAATGGGCAATTGTCAACATGTTTCCGCTTTTAGGTCACGGAATAATTTTAATCAATGTTTATTTCATACAACATACATACATAATTTGTCATTACAATTCTTCCGCCAGGTTTACCGCCTTGTTTCTCATTTTATACAGTTTAAAGTCGATTCTGAACGACAGATTTTTGAGAAGCTTTTCTTGCCAAATTTTGTATTTACTCTCAGAGTTTTTGGCAGAAATCTGCTGACAAGAAGTCGCCGAAGTAATATTTTTTCATATTTCGATTTTTGTTGGAGATGTCTGGCCTGGGGTTTGAACCGTAGCCTCACGTCTAATACATTTTATACAACTCTCCAGTGTATTAGAGAAGATTTAAAAAAATTTAAATTAGGTTTGTGCTCAGCTACGCTCTATTTAGGTTAGGTTAGGTTAGAGGACGTGTACTTGTCAATTAAGACAAGTACAGTACCCGGAGGTCGAATTGACCCATTGCACAACGTCCTAGTTTCTCACAGCACTTATGTTATGTGTGTTAATTTTATACATGAGACAGTTTAAAGTCGACTCCGAACGACAGATTTTTGAGAAACTTTTCGTGGCAATTTTTTATTTACTCTCAGAGTTTTTGCCAGAAATCTGCTGAGAGAAAGTCGCTGAAGAAATACTTTTTTTATATTTTGTCTTGATGTCTGGCTTGGGGCTCGAACTCTGGCTTTTACGTCTAATAAGCCAACACACTACCTACTAGACTACGGCGACTTCTACACTCTATTTGATTTAATGAGAAAAATATACAAATTTTTGTATGGCTAACCCATTGGCTAATTAGAGCTCTCAGCCCACTCTCAGAGACCAGAGCTCTCAGAGACCACTAATATCGAGTTTGGAATATTTATTTTTTTAATCCAATTTAATTAAACTGTTCATATAAAGTCGCCGTAGGGGCCACGGTTCAATCCCCAGGTCAGACATCTACAACAAAAAACGAAATATGAAAAAATATTTCTTGTCAGCAGATTTCTGTCAAAAATTCGGAGAGTAAAGTAGCAAATTTGCTCGCAAAAATCTGTTGTTCAGAGTCAACTTTAAACTGTAGGATAAAATTAATAAATGCTGTGATAAACTAGATCGCAATCCTGACTGAAAGGTTGTAATGACCTATTATGTTATGTACACACAGTTACTAAATTATACGTACGGTTAAAAAATTTCTGAAATTTTTTAACTAATCCGTTTTCGTTAAAAATCTTTATAGTTTCCTTGATGTTAAGACGGTCTTTTGCATTGGTTAAAAAAAATTTTAGAAATTGAACTGAATTGTGGCCCTGTACAGGCCCACAAAGGTATGCATCCGATTTACAAATTTCTTAAATTTCTGAACCAATGCAAGACCGTCTTAAAATCGAAGAAAGATGTCAGACAATTATAAATATTTTCAAAAAAAACGGATTGGTTAAAAAATTTCTGAAATTTGTTATCGGTATGTATACTTTAGTAACTGTGTGTATATATGTTCATATTAAAAGGATCATGCGATCATTAAACAAATGATTTATTAAATGCGCTTTTTAACTTAGCAAAGATGTTCTTGCTTTTTGCCCTGCTTTCATGAAAAAGTCTGTAGAATTTAAAATTTAATGAAATAATAATGAAAAAAACTTACTTGAAAACTTTTATTGTTTTTGTGAAATAATCTAACTACTCTGAACAGGCAATAGAATATCATATTTCATAAAATTCTGAACTTTAGAAATTTCAAATCTAATTTCCACTTCTAATCTATCTAGAATACCTTAAAATTTTTGCGATAGTTTTGAAAGATTTCTCTTCTTTCCTCGACTTTTCATAGATTTACTGTTTCTTTCGGTTTCATGTTATATTGACAAATTGCTTACTGAGGCCTGATAACTCAGTTACAGCTTTTGTTGATTTCAATATTTTCAAAATACAAAAACAACAAATAAATCAACGTTTTTCACTTCAAATCCATTAAATTTCAAAACTATTTTTCATATAATATTTTTTTTTATTTACTATTTATTTATTTATTTATTTATTTTTAATACAATTATAAAATTATTAATAATAATTTAATATTGATATCCTTTTTAATTTTTTTTGCAGAAATCAATTGCGTTGAACAACTATATACTAAACAATATGATGTTCTATGGTGGTTATATGAACTATGGAGGTTTCCATCATCCCCCATAACCTCATCGACAACACCGTGGTGACTTGACTTGAATTAATTAGCTCCTCTCCCACATGCATATTATACATGCAATTAATTATTGTTTATATGTAGTATGTTTTCTCCTTTTTTTTTTTGTTGTTTTCTATTCGAAAAACGCTTTATTTTTATCTAATTTAAATAGAAATTTTTAAATATTTTAAACAATTCATAATCTTTTGATAATAATTAACTTACTCTCTGCATATTATATTATTTTGTTTGTTTGTTAAAGAGAACAATGGAAACGAAAAAGAATTTCTTTCTTTCGTTTTTAAATATATATAAAGAAAAATGTAATATACTCTCGGTAATACTAACCATAACTTAATACAATATATATATATATATATATATATATATATATATATAAACATTTATATCGTACAATATGTGTATATATTAAAAAAAGAAAAAAATCAAATGAAGTTTAATTTAAATACAAACAAAATACGCAAAATGATAACAAAAACACTTTTAATATTTAGTTTTATATATTAAATACGATATAAATTATAAGAAGCCAGACATATAAGTATATATTTATGTATGTAAGTAAGGAATATGTATTTTTTTAAATTATTATTATTACATTATTTTTAAGCTATCAAATAAGTAGTTGATTAGAATTAAAAGTATAACAAAAAAAAGAAAAAAGAAAAACTAAATCAAAGTATGAGTCTTTTTAGGAAGAAAAAAAATAAACAATATTACTTGGCTGGCACTTGTCTTATTCAATTTAATAATAAAATGAAATGAAATTAAAAACGAAGAATTTAAATATTTTGTAAACAAGAAGAGAACAGAATAGAACAGATAAAGAGCTAAGATTTTTAGTATTTTAAGCAGGTTAAATATTTTGTAGAAACTTAGTATAATAATGATGTTTTTAGTTTACAAACTATTAACAATAACTTAATAAAGTAAAGCGCGGCAACAGCAACAACAAAATGAAATGAAAATAGTTAAAACAAACAAAAGAAAATATTTACTCTTACGACTATATATATATATATATGTACGTATACAGATATCATAAGGGTTTTTACTTTTAATTGTTAATTTAATTTTCCTTAAATGTATCGTATAATTAAAATGCTGTATAAAAAGTTAAATTATAGGTTTTAAATAGATTTTATTTTCTTTTAAGTATTATTATTTTAATTACATTGTATTTATAAATAATAGATTTATTTAACATTTAACCTAATCAGCAATTATAAACAGTTTGTTAAGATATTAATCATGCTTATATGTGGTCTAAAACGTATTCGTAGTTTATTATTGACTTTATTGCAATACAGTGTATAAACATTCACATTATAGGCATCATTATCAAGCTTTTGTAAATATTTCTTTTTTTCTTTTAAGGTTTTCAATTAAATGCGAAATGTGTCACACCACAATATTTCACAAATAATTCAAATTAAAAAAAAAAATGAACTTACGTTCATAGTAAAATATTCTCTTCGGCTGTGAATTGACTTAAGTTTTGCCAAGTTTGAGAATGTCAATATTACACCAGCATAATTCATGTTTATAAACGGTATATTTAAACTTTTCAATTGAATTACAACTACATTTCAGCTAAGGCAACAAACTTATGGTTTATCTCTTGAACTGTACACTGGCTAACATAACAAACTTATATATTACCAGCCGCTCATCAGTCTTTACACAACTTCGAAATTAAGATACCAGCTTTGTTATGTAATGGAATTCCTTTATTATATGTAAGTTCTACAAAATTTCTAAATGTATTATTTTCAAAAAGCATTTGAGAACCCTACATAGTAGAAAGTTGAACACTTTGAACTGCACACTGGCCAACATGGCAAACTTATTGTTGTCAGCCCCTAACCAGTCTTTATATTGCTCAGAAATTACGATGCCAGCTTTGTTTTATAATGGAATTCCCTTATTATATGTAAGTTCTAAAAAATTTCTAAATGTATTCTTTTCAAAAAGCCTTTGAAAACCCTACATGTTAGAAAGTTGAACACTTTGAACTGCACACTGGCCAACATAGCAAACATTGCTGTCAGCCCCTAACCAGTCTTTATATTACTTGGAAATTACGATGCCAGCGTTTTATAACGGAATTCACTTATTTTTTTGGAAGTTCTACAAAATTTCTGAATTTATTTTATTTAAAAGGCATTTGAGAAGTAGTTGAAACCCTAAATCAACACGCTATCAACATCAGAGAGCCTCCGCTCTAGCTATATGAATTAGATTTTTATTCAATATAAAGGATGTCATAATTTGCCATTCTTTTGTCCAAGATGTGTGTATATTTGCAAGCATGAGTTGTTGTTGTTGTAACAGTTCTGCTACTGTCTCCGGAAGCTTCTCCCTTGGGAAAAAACTTCCGGTTGATACAGCTTTCGCTTGACCGATGTTGAGTCGGGTCGTTCCGGAACGAAGATCTGATTGTCGTGCGAACGGCAAGCATGAGTTGTGAACCTTGGTTCTTCGGCTGTGTTTGATTTCTCTTACCAGATACCAGTGTTGATATGTTAATTTCAAAGAGCTTCTTCTGGTCGTAGCTGAAATGCCATAGTTTTTGCCCAGTTTAAGTACTATCTTACCACTTTATCTCCCAGTAGAGATTGTCAATTCGTTAATTTTCATATTTAAAGCTTTCTTACTAGATACCATTTTCGTATTTTTACTTAAAATCTGTGTTCACACGAAGAGTTTTTTGTTTTTAAGATCGTCAATTTATAGGCGAAAGGGTAACGAAACGCGTACACTCTATGTTGTACTTTCGATATGCTTTACTTTCTCATTTGTAATGCAAACATGCATACATACATGCATATGACATTAAAAATAAAACTTGTCTGTCTAAAACTTGAAGATAGTTCAAAGAAGAATAAGCCAGAATCACAGACAAAGTAAAGTAATAAAATTTTGAAATAAACATTGTTTGTTTTTTTATACTACAGATCAATTAGATCAAATCCACCACACTGTATTCCAATCAATAAGGATAATAGACGACAACAACAACAGCGCCTTAGACCATAAAGGTGAATATATGTATTTATCAGTTGTTTTCTTTAAATTAATTTTTAATTATTATTTAACATGAAAATATAAAAAAAATGGTACAAAACAAAGAAGAAAAAGAAAATTAAGTTAAAAAAAGAAGAAAAGAAAACTAAATTTAAAAACTACACTTAAAATCAAACCACTAATATAATACAAAAACCATTTTATATTATACTACGATATAAAAACAAATATATTTTCTTTTTTGTAAAAAAAAAACCTTAATTATGTGCACATAAAAACAAACAAACAAACAAACAAACTATATAAATGAAACAGTAATTAAATAATTGAAAAACCCTTAATTAAGTTTCTTTTGTAAGCATATTTAACACATACTAGGCAGAAAAAAAAAGATTCTTTTTTTATATATTAAAAAAAAATATAAAAAAAAAACAAAGAAAAGCTACAGTAATCTTAAGTAAATAAGAAAAACTTGTAATTACTAATGAGAATGAACTTGTGTAATATATATTGTATGTAGCTATAAAATATTATGTATTTTAAGATTTAAGCCACAAAACAAACAAACAAACAAAATTATTTTATTCATGGTACTTTAATTATAATATAAATATCGTACATATACATACATACAAGCATACATACATACATTTATCTCTGTAGTTGTTTTAAATATTTATATAAAGTAATATTTTTTTTCTTTTTTTTTTAGTATACATTTATTACATTTAATTATTACTGGCATTAAGTAAACATAATTATTTTTTTTTTTTCATTTAATTTTTTTTTATTATTATTATTATGATTATTCTAAGACTAATAAAATTTATTTTTTATTTATTTGCTTAAAAAAAAAAGAAATTCAGCTCTGTTCTTAAATTCAAATATAAAATTAAATACTTAAGAAAATATTTTGTTTTACTGTGTATTTCTTTACAACTTTCATAAACCAGTTTTTCTTTTCTTCAGAATAAAAACTTATTTAAAATCGTATTAAAATAAGAAAATAATGTTTACGTCTAATCGTAGAAGTCGCAGTAGTCTAGTAGGTAGTGTGACAAAACAAAATACAAAAAGTATTTCTTCGGCGACTTCCTCTCAGCAGATTTCTGGCAAAAACTCTGAGAGTAAATAAAATTGCCATGAAAAGTTTCTCAACAACCAGTCGTTCGGAGTCGACTTTAAACTGTAGGTCCCACCAGTCACATCTATGAAATAAACACACACACAACATAAGTGGTGTGAGAAACTAGGTCGTAATCCTGACTGAAGGGTTCTAGTGACCAATTATGTATGTATGTATGCATGTAATAATATATTTTGCGTTTGCTTAGAAACTTTGGTATTTGAGCGCCATTTGTATTATGTGTTTCTAATCAGAAGAAGTCGCCGTAGTCTAGTAGGTAGTGTGTTGGCTTATTAGACGTAAAGCCAGGGTTCGAGCCCCAGGCCAGACATCAAAACAAAATACAAAAAGTATTTCTTCGGCGACTTTCTCTCAACAGATTTCTGGCAAAAACTCTGAGAGTAAATAAAATTGCCATGAAAAAGTTTCTCAAAAATCTGTCGTTCGGAGTCGACTTTAAACTGTAGGTCCCGCCACTCACATGTATAAAATAAACACACACAACATAAGTGGTGTGAGAAACTAGGTCGTAATCCTGACTGAAGGGTTGTAGTGACCAATTATGTATGTATGTATGTATGTAATAACATATTTTGCGTTTGCTTAGGAACTTTGGCATTTGAGCGCCATTTGTATTATGTATTTCTAATCGGAATATAAAATTTTACAAATTTGCCTACAATTTCACAATCGTAATAAGGCTGAAAATCAGAAGGGCGATGATTAGTATTGTAGTCATGAAATCAACTTGTAATTAAATAGACTTTGTGCTCTACATGGCCGTCTGTTTTGGTAATCAAAACAACGTAACGTATTTATATAAGCTTTTAAATAAAAACTAGTTTTTTATAAGCAATAATTGAAAGTGCATTATCACAACAATTGATCAGCGTAATACGGTGTTCAGATATGCACCTTAATTGCGTAAATCGCAATAAACGCCATTATTGAGCTCAATATTTCATATAAAGTTTCAATTAATTATTGCGCAATAAATACCCAAATTGTTATAATATTGAGTAAAACTTAAAGTACAGCACTGTCATAAGTATGTTCAGTGCGCATATTACAATAATCCGAACACTTTCTGTTGAGAATTGACAACTCAAATGTCAACAATGACAAACAAAACAAACAATGTTGTTGCAACAACCATTAGTTTTGTTTACCAGCTGTCAAACGAATATTGAATAAACAGCTGAACTGCGTATATTATTATGTCTGAACACTTAAAATATTGTACTCAATAAAGCGAATATTGACTCAATAAAAATGCATATCTGAACATAGTATAAACTGCATGATAACTTTTACATTCAGACTTGTAAATAAAGTTAATATATTACGCAAGTCTGTGTTTAAGAAAATTTATGTGAATTCAGTTTCGAAATCATAAATCAACTGCGTTCCAACTTCACTTCAGAAAACTATCTGCCTGGAGATAACATAATAATGAATGTTTGTAGATGGCAATCATTTAAAAAAATTTCTATTTCACTACTTACAGAATTTCGGAATGGAAAATGGAAATTAATAGGCCAATACACACAATGGAATAAAAGTTTTTTGATCAGCAAAATGTTAACACCAAACGTACCACAACGGGTCAAAAGACCAGTTGCAGATTGGTTTAATTTATTAAATCTAATAAGCACATGTGACCTAGCCGTTATTTAACAAAGTAAAGTCCATTTCTAAAAACCGGACATTTGACTGGCTGCTGCACAAATAGATATGCATTAGTCTTTGGTATATTTGGCGGTGAAACAAGGTTAAAAGTTAAATATTTTCCAGCGAATTTTTTCAATTGCACTGTACGCAATGAAACTGTAATTAACATTAAAATGATAAAAAAGAAAATAATTTGATTTTATAAACTCAATCAATTAAAAAAGTTAGCAAATTAAAAGCAATATGCTTGATAAACGCTCGGTAAAAGCATATGGAATAAAATTATTGAGTCTATTATGCATAGCAACTGAATTTGGCTGCCAGCAGGCAAACCAAAATTTGCAATTGCCAACCAAAATGGTGCCATAGGCTTTAAGTTTTGAAAATTTTTATAAAATTCCATCATAATATCGTTTGTTTGATTGAAAAAAATTTTTAATTTCGAATATTATTTAAGACCTTAAGTAGAATTTAAGAAGTAATATGATGTTAAGAATTAAGAATTATTTATGTTTTTCCTTGTGGTACCTTATGGCGTTGAATTCGAAGTTCACAAATGTGAATGAAGGAGCAATATGTCGTACCCTAAGAGTCCTTTTTGTTAAACGAAGTGGAACAAAGCTGAATTTTTTTTCCTCAATACACAAACTATACACCACAATGTTAGCAATCTCTTACACAGTAAGTGAGAAATGTTTAGAACTTTACGGTAACTTAACAGAGCAGACGATTAAATAATTGCCCTGCATAAATAAGAATTTAAAAGACAGCAAGTAGCGCACAAAGTCTATCTTAATAAGTTGGAAGTTTAATGAAATACAATTCTAGATAAATACATACATAAGTACATATGTACATACATACATGTTTACATATATATATAAACTATATACATGTAAGTATGTAAGTGCAAAAAAGGTAAAAGAAACTTGTAAATAAAAAAAGAAATGAATTTTTTTCGTTCGTATTTAAATGTGATAAAGAAACTCAATATACATACATACATAAATATTTTCATAATACTAACCTAATCAATAGGTCTTTCAGACATTAATTAAAAGAATTTACTCGTTACATTTGTGCTGAATTTCTTATCTTTATTTTACCGTAAAGTTCTAAATGATTTCATATACAGAATTTAAACAAAAGCCAGCCATAGTGTTCAATATTGTAAACAAAACCAGTTTATTTTAATTTAATTTCTTTTTAGTTTTTTTTTTTTGTAGATATTTTTATAAATTTCTTGTTTTTTAATCATTTTAAACAATTTTAAATGAAATGTTTTTTTTTTATTTTATTAAGAAAGAAGAAAATTTTTTATACTCATAGGCAAGAACTGAGATTGCGAAGCCTTGTGTGTTTGAGTAAACATTCGTTGAACAGGTTAAAGCTTACTTTGATCAAGTCCTGGAAATTTTCTTTCAATATTTCTGTTGTAGTCACACTGCAAAGTTTCCTTTAACAAAGTCTTTTAAATTTTATTGTTGCGTATTTTTATGAAACTCAAAGCTTTAGGACGACTGTCGGTATTGTTGTGTTTTTGCTTTTATCAATCCCATGTCGATTTTCAAATTTATACTAGTTTTATAAGATATATTTTCAAAAATTCATAATTTTCTTTAAAAAATAATCGGTTGCTGAATATTTTGACACGATCTGAAAGTACGATCCCCGACGTTTTCAATGGCACCACTTTCATTTTAATGGGCCCGATGGGTCCAGAGTTATAAGTGTTTAAACATTTTTATTTACCGACATTTGCTTGCTGTATAATTCTGTTGGCCTTGTATTTGACAAAAAAAAAAATGTCGACAAGAAATATGAATAGAAGAACTGTTTGTGTGTGTGGGTGAATAAAACTTCTTTTACACTTTCAAAGTTAAAATGTCTTGGACATGGACCTTAAAGTACGACTTCCTATCTTTTCAATGGCACCCCTTACATTCCAATAGGTCTACTGGGTCCAGAGTTATAAGCGTTTGAAAATTCCTATTAACCTCTGGCCTTTCTCGACTCGGACGTGGACCCGCTCGATTTTGTTTGGCACTATCTGAAAGTACGACCTCAGACCTTTCCAATGGCACCCATTTCATTCTAATAGGTCCACTGGGTCCAGAGTTATAAGCGTTTAAAAATTCCTATTAATCGGCAGTTGCAAGAAATTTGAACAGAAAAACCGTTACTGTATGTGTGTGTGTGAGTGATGAAGGCCTCGTTTACACTTTCAAAAGTTAAACTTTATCGCCTCGGACTTGGACCTGCTCGATTTTATTTTGGCACTATCTTAAAGTACGACCTCAGACCTTTCCAATGGCAGCCCTTTCATTCTAATAGGTCCAATGGATCCAGAGTTATAAGCATTTGAAGATTCCTATTAACCTCTGGTCTTTCTGGACTTGGACTTGGACCTGGTCGATTTTATTTTGGCACTATCTGAAAGTACGACTTCAGACCTTTCCAATGGCACCGATTTCATTCCAATAGGTCCAATGGATCCAGAGTTATAAGCGTTTAAAAATTCCTATTAATCGGCAGTTGCTTGCTGTATGTTTCTGTTGGCCTGGTATTTGACAAAAAAAAACGGTCACAAGAAATTTGAACAGAAAAACCGTTACTGTGTGTGTGTTAGTGATAAAGGCCTCATTTAAACTTTCAAAAGTTAAACTTTATCGCCTCCGACTTGGACCTGCTCGATTTTTTTTGCCACTATCTTAAAGTACGACCTCAGACCTTTCCAATGGCACCCCTTACATTCCAATAGGTCTACTGGATCCAGAGTTATAAGCGTTTGAAGATTCCTATTAACCTCTGGTCTTTATGGACTTGGACTTGGACCTGGTCGATTTTATTTTGGCACTATCTGAAAGTACGACTTCAGACCTTTCCAATGGCACCGATTTCATTCCAATAGGTCCAATGGATCCAGAGTTATAAGCGTTTAAAAATTCCTATTAATCGGCATTTGCTTGCTGTATGTTCCTGTTGGCCTGGTATTTGACAAAAAAAAAACGGTCACAAGAAATTTGAACAGAAAAGCCGTTACTGTGTGTGTGTTAGTGATGAAGGCCTCATTTACACTTTCAAAAGTTAAACTTTCTCGACTCGGACTTGGACCTGCTCGACTTTATTTAGGCACTATCTTAAAGTATGACCTCAGACCTTTCCAATGGCACCCCTTACATTCCAATAGGTCTACTGGATCCAGAGTTATAAGCGTTTGAAGATTCCTATTAACCTCTGGTCTTTCTGGACTTGGACTTGGACCTGGTCGATTTTATTTTGGCACTATCTGAAAGTACGACTTCAGACCTTTCCAATGGCACCGATTTTATTCCAATAGGTCCAATGGATCCAGAGTTATAAGCGTTTAAAAATTCCTATTAATCGGCATTTGCTTGCTGTATGTTCCTGTTGGCCTGGTATTTGACAAAAAAAAAACGGTCACAAGAAATTTGAACAGAAAAGCCGTTACTGTGTGTGTGTTAGTGATGAAGGCCTCATTTACACTTTCAAAAGTTAAACTTTCTCGACTCGGACTTGGACCTGCTCGATTTTATTTTGGCACTATCTTAAAGTACGACCTCAGACCTTTCCAGTGGCAGCCCTTACATTCCAATAGGTCTACTGGGTCCAGAGTTATAAGCGTTTGAAAATTCCTATTAACCTCTGGCCTTTCTCGACTCGGACGTGGACCCGCTCGATTTTGTTTGGCACTATCTGAAAGTACGACCTCAGACCTTTCCAATGGCACCCCTTACATTCCAATAGGTCTACTGGGTCCAGAGTTATAAGCGTTTGAAAATTCCTATTAATCGGCAGTTGCAAGAAATTTGAACAGAAAAACCGTTACTGTATGTGTGTGTGTGAGTGATGAAGGCCTCGTTTACACTTTCAAAAGTTAAACTTTATCGCCTCGGACTTGGACCTGCTCGATTTTATTTTGGCACTATCTTAAAGTACGACCTCAGACCTTTCCAATGGCAGCCCTTTCATTCTAATAGGTCCAATGGATCCAGAGTTATAAGCGTTTGAAGATTCCTATTAACCTCTGGTCTTTCTGGACTTGGACTTGGACCTGGTCGATTTTATTTTGGCACTATCTGAAAGTACGACTTCAGACCTTTCCAATGGCACCGATTTCATTCCAATAGGTCCAATGGATCCAGAGTTATAAGCGTTTAAAAATTCCTATTAATCGGCAGTTGCTTGCTGTATGTTTCTGTTGGCCTGGTATTTGACAAAAAAAAACGGTCACAAGAAATTTGAACAGAAAAGCCGTTACTGTGTGTGTGTTAGTGATGAAGGCCTCATTTACACTTTCAAAAGTTAAACTTTCTCGACTCGGACGTGGACCTGCTCGATTTTATTTTGGCACTATCTTAAAGTACGACCTCAGACCTTTCCAGTGGCAGCCCTTACATTCCAATAGGTCTACTGGGTCCAGAGTTATAAGCGTTTGAAAATTCCTATTAACCTCTGGCCTTTCTCGACTCGGACGTGGACCCGCTCGATTTTGTTTGGCACTATCTGAAAGTACGACCTCAGACCTTTCCAATGGCACCCCTTACATTCCAATAGGTCTACTGGGTCCAGAGTTATAAGCGTTTGAAAATTCCTATTAATCGGCAGTTGCAAGAAATTTGAACAGAAAAACCGTTACTGTATGTGTGTGTGTGAGTGATGAATGCCTCGTTTACACTTTCAAAAGTTAAACTTTATCGCCTCGGACTTGGACCTGCTCGATTTTATTTTGGCACTATCTTAAAGTACGACCTCAGACCTTTCCAATGGCACCCCTTACATTCCAATAGGTCTACTGGGTCCAGAGTTATAAGCGTTTGAAAATTCCTATTAACCTCTGGCCTTTCTCGACTCGGACGTGGACCCGCTCGATTTTGTTTGGCACTATCTGAAAGTACGACCTCAGACCTTTCCAATGGCACCCCTTACATTCCAATAGGTCTACTGGGTCCAGAGTTATAAGCGTTTGAAAATTCCTATTAATCGGCAGTTGCAAGAAATTTGAACAGAAAAACCGTTACTGTGTGTGTGTTAGTGATGAAGGCCTCATTTACACTTTCAAAAGTTAAACTTTATCGCCTCGGACTTGGACCTGCTCGATTTTATTTTGGCACTATCTTAAAGTACGACCTCAGACCTTTCCAGTGGCACCCGTTACATTCCAATAGGTCTACTGGGTCCAGAGTTATAAGCGTTTGAAAATTCCTATTAACCTCTGGCCTTTCTCGACTCGGACGTGGACCCGCTCGATTTTGTTTGGCACTATCTGAAAGTACGACCTCAGACCTTTCCAATGGCACCCCTTACATTCCAATAGGTCTACTGGGTCCAGAGTTATAAGCGTTTGAAAATTCCTATTAATCGGCAGTTGCAAGAAATTTGAACAGAAAAACCGTTATTGTATGTGTGTGTGTGAGTGATGAAGGCCTCGTTTACACTTTCAAAAGTTAAACTTTATCGCCTCGGACTTGGACCTGCTCGATTTTGGCACTATCTGAAAGTACGACCTCAGACCTTTCCAATGGCAGCCCTTTCATTCTAATAGGTCCAATGGATCCAGAGTTATAAGCGTTTGAAGATTCCTATTAACCTCTGGTCTTTCTGGACTTGGACTTGGACCTGGTCGATTTTATTTTGGCACTATCTGAAAGTACGACTTCAGACCTTTCCAATGGCACCGATTTCATTCCAATAGGTCCAATGGATCCAGAGTTATAAGCGTTTAAAAATTCCTATTAATCGGCATTTGCTTGCTGTATGTTTATGTTGGCCTGGTATTTGACAAAAAAAAACGGTCACAAGAAATTTGAACAGAAAAGCCGTTACTGTGTGTGTGTTAGTGATGAAGGCCTCATTTACACTTTCAAAAGTTAAACTTTCTCGACTCGGACTTGGACCTGCTCGATTTTATTTTGGCACTATTTAAAGTACGACCTCAGACCTTTCCAATGGCACCCGTTACATTCCAATAGGTCTACTGGGTCCAGAGTTATAAGCGTTTGAAAATTCCTATTAACCTCTGGCCTTTCTCGACTCGGACGTGGACCCGCTCGATTTTGTTTGGCACTATCTGAAAGTACGACCTCAGACCTTTCCAATGGCACCCCTTACATTCCAATAGGTCTACTGGGTCCAGAGTTATAAGCGTTTGAAAATTCCTATTAATCGGCAGTTGCAAGAAATTTGAACAGAAAAACCGTTATTGTATGTGTGTGTGTGAGTGATGAAGGCCTCGTTTACACTTTCAAAAGTTAAACTTTATCGCCTCGGACTTGGACCTGCTCGATTTTGGCACTATCTTAAAGTACGACCTCAGACCTTTCCAATGGCAGCCCTTTCATTCTAATAGGTCCAATGGATCCAGAGTTATAAGCGTTTGAAGATTCCTATTAACCTCTGGTCTTTCTGGACTTGGACTTGGACCTGGTCGATTTTATTTTGGCACTATCTGAAAGTACGACTTCAGACCTTTCCAATGGCACCGATTTCATTCCAATAGGTCCAATGGATCCAGAGTTATAAGCGTTTAAAAATTCCTATTAATCGGCATTTGCTTGCTGTATGTTTCTGTTGGCCTGGTATTTGACAAAAAAAAACGGTCACAAGAAATTTGAACAGAAAAGCCGTTACTGTGTGTGTGTTAGTGATGAAGGCCTCATTTACACTTTCAAAAGTTAAACTTTCTCGACTCGGACTTGGACCTGCTCGATTTTATTTTGGCACTATTTAAAGTACGACCTCAGACCTTTCCAATGGCACCCGTTACATTCCAATAGGTCTACTGGGTCCAGAGTTATAAGCGTTTGAAAATTCCTATTAACCTCTGGCCTTTCTCGACTCGGCGTGGACCCGCTCGATTTTGTTTGGCACTATCTGAAAGTACGACCTCAGACCTTTCCAATGGCACCCATTTCATTCTAATAGGTCCACTGGGTCCAGAGTTATAAGCGTTTAAAAATTCCTATTAATCGGCAGTTGCAAGAAATTTGAACAGAAAAACCGTTACTGTATGTGTGTGTGTGAGTGATGAAGGCCTCGTTTACACTTTCAAAAGTTAAACTTTCTCGACTCGGACTTGGACCTGCTCGATTTTATTTTGGCACTATCTTAAAGTACGACCTCAGACCTTTCCAATGGCAGCCCTTTCATTCTAATAGGTCCAATGGATCCAGAGTTATAAGCGTTTGAAGATTCCTATTAACCTCTGGTCTTTCTGGACTTGGACTTGGACCTGGTCGATTTTATTTTGGCACTATCTGAAAGTACGACTTCAGACCATTACAATGGCACCGATTTCATTCCAATAGGTCCAATGGATCCAGAGTTATAAGCGTTTAAAAATTCCTATTAATCGGCAGTTGCTTGCTGTATGTTTCTGTTGGCCTGGTATTTGACAAAAAAAAACGGTCACAAGAAATTTGAACAGAAAAACCGTTACTGTGTGTGTGTTAGTGATAAAGGCCTCATTTAAACTTTCAAAAGTTAAACTTTATCGCCTCCGACTTGGACCTGCTCGATTTTATTTTGGCACTATTTAAAGTACGACCTCAGACCTTTCCAATGGCACCCGTTACATTCCAATAGGTCTACTGGGTCCAGAGTTATAAGCGTTTGAAAATTCCTATTAACCTCTGGCCTTTCTCGACTCGGACGTGGACCCGCTCGATTTTGTTTGGCACTATCTGAAAGTACGACCTCAGACCTTTCCAATGGCACCCCTTACATTCCAATAGGTCTACTGGGTCCAGAGTTATAAGCGTTTGAAAATTCCTATTAATCGGCAGTTGCAAGAAATTTGAACAGAAAAACCGTTATTGTATGTGTGTGTGTGAGTGATGAAGGCCTCGTTTACACTTTCAAAAGTTAAACTTTATCGCCTCGGACTTGGACCTGCTCGATTTTGGCACTATCTTAAAGTACGACCTCAGACCTTTCCAATGGCAGCCCTTTCATTCTAATAGGTCCAATGGATCCAGAGTTATAAGCGTTTGAAGATTCCTATTAACCTCTGGTCTTTCTGGACTTGGACTTGGACCTGGTCGATTTTATTTTGGCACTATCTGAAAGTACGACTTCAGACCTTTACAATGGCACCGATTTCATTCCAATAGGTCCAATGGATCCAGAGTTATAAGCGTTTAAAAATTCCTATTAATCGGCATTTGCTTGCTGTATGTTTCTGTTGGCCTGGTATTTGACAAAAAAAAACGGTCACAAGAAATTTGAACAGAAAAGCCGTTACTGTGTGTGTGTTAGTGATGAAGGCCTCATTTACACTTTCAAAAGTTAAACTTTCTCGACTCGGACTTGGACCTGCTCGATTTTATTTTGGCACTATTTAAAGTACGACCTCAGACCTTTCCAATGGCACCCGTTACATTCCAATAGGTCTACTGGGTCCAGAGTTATAAGCGTTTGAAAATTCCTATTAACCTCTGGCCTTTCTCGACTCGGCGTGGACCCGCTCGATTTTGTTTGGCACTATCTGAAAGTACGACCTCAGACCTTTCCAATGGCACCCATTTCATTCTAATAGGTCCACTGGGTCCAGAGTTATAAGCGTTTAAAAATTCCTATTAATCGGCAGTTGCAAGAAATTTGAACAGAAAAACCGTTACTGTGTGTGTGTGAGTGATGAAGGCCTCGTTTACACTTTCAAAAGTTAAACTTTATCGCCTCGGACTTGGACCTGCTCGATTTTATTTTGGCACTATCTTAAAGTACGACCTCAGACCTTTCCAATGGCAGCCCTTTCATTCTAATAGGTCCAATGGATCCAGAGTTATAAGCGTTTGAAGATTCCTATTAACCTCTGGTCTTTCTGGACTTGGACTTGGACCTGGTCGATTTTATTTTGGCACTATCTGAAAGTACGACTTCAGACCTTTCCAATGGCACCGATTTCATTCCAATAGGTCCAATGGATCCAGAGTTATAAGCGTTTAAAAATTCCTATTAATCGGCAGTTGCTTGCTGTATGTTTCTGTTGGCCTGGTATTTGACAAAAAAAAACGGTCACAAGAAATTTGAACAGAAAAACCGTTACTGTGTGTGTGTTAGTGATAAAGGCCTCATTTAAACTTTCAAAAGTTAAACTTTATCGCCTCCGACTTGGACCTGCTCGATTTTATTTTGGCACTATTTAAAGTACGACCTCAGACCTTTCCAATGGCACCCGTTACATTCCAATAGGTCTACTGGGTCCAGAGTTATAAGCGTTTGAAAATTCCTATTAACCTCTGGCCTTTCTCGACTCGGACGTGGACCCGCTCGATTTTGTTTGGCACTATCTGAAAGTACGACCTCAGACCTTTCCAATGGCACCCCTTACATTCCAATAGGTCTACTGGGTCCAGAGTTATAAGCGTTTGAAAATTCCTATTAATCGGCAGTTGCAAGAAATTTGAACAGAAAAACCGTTATTGTATGTGTGTGTGTGAGTGATGAAGGCCTCGTTTACACTTTCAAAAGTTAAACTTTATCGCCTCGGACTTGGACCTGCTCGATTTTGGCACTATCTTAAAGTACGACCTCAGACCTTTCCAATGGCAGCCCTTTCATTCTAATAGGTCCAATGGATCCAGAGTTATAAGCGTTTGAAGATTCCTATTAACCTCTGGTCTTTCTGGACTTGGACTTGGACCTGGTCGATTTTATTTTGGCACTATCTGAAAGTACGACTTCAGACCTTTCCAATGGCACCGATTTCATTCCAATAGGTCCAATGGATCCAGAGTTATAAGCGTTTAAAAATTCCTATTAATCGGCAGTTGCTTGCTGTATGTTTCTGTTGGCCTGGTATTTGACAAAAAAAAACGGTCACAAGAAATTTGAACAGAAAAACCGTTACTGTGTGTGTGTTAGTGATAAAGGCCTCATTTAAACTTTCAAAAGTTAAACTTTATCGCCTCCGACTTGGACCTGCTCGATTTTTTTTGCCACTATCTTAAAGTACGACCTCAGACCTTTCCAATGGCACCCCTTACATTCCAATAGGTCTACTGGATCCAGAGTTATAAGCGTTTGAAGATTCCTATTAACCTCTGGTCTTTCTGGACTTGGACTTGGACCTGGTCGATTTTATTTTGGCACTATCTGAAAGTACGACTTCAGACCTTTCCAATGGCACCGATTTCATTCCAATAGGTCCAATGGATCCAGAGTTATAAGCGTTTAAAAATTCCTATTAATCGGCATTTGCTTGCTGTATGTTTCTGTTGGCCTGGTATTTGACAAAAAAAAACGGTCACAAGAAATTTGAACAGAAAAGCCGTTACTGTGTGTGTGTTAGTGATGAAGGCCTCATTTACACTTTCAAAAGTTAAACTTTCTCGACTCGGACTTGGACCTGCTCGATTTTATTTTGGCACTATTTAAAGTACGACCTCAGACCTTTCCAATGGCACCCGTTACATTCCAATAGGTCTACTGGGTCCAGAGTTATAAGCGTTTGAAAATTCCTATTAACCTCTGGCCTTTCTCGACTCGGCGTGGACCCGCTCGATTTTGTTTGGCACTATCTGAAAGTACGACCTCAGACCTTTCCAATGGCACCCATTTCATTCTAATAGGTCCACTGGGTCCAGAGTTATAAGCGTTTAAAAATTCCTATTAATCGGCAGTTGCAAGAAATTTGAACAGAAAAACCGTTACTGTATGTGTGTGTGTGAGTGATGAAGGCCTCGTTTACACTTTCAAAAGTTAAACTTTATCGCCTCGGACTTGGACCTGCTCGATTTTATTTTGGCACTATCTTAAAGTACGACCTCAGACCTTTCCAATGGCAGCCCTTTCATTCTAATAGGTCCAATGGATCCAGAGTTATAAGCGTTTGAAGATTCCTATTAACCTCTGGTCTTTCTGGACTTGGACTTGGACCTGGTCGATTTTATTTTGGCACTATCTGAAAGTACGACTTCAGACCTTTCCAATGGCACCGATTTCATTCCAATAGGTCCAATGGATCCAGAGTTATAAGCGTTTAAAAATTCCTATTAATCGGCAGTTGCTTGCTGTATGTTTCTGTTGGCCTGGTATTTGACAAAAAAAAACGGTCACAAGAAATTTGAACAGAAAAACCGTTACTGTGTGTGTGTTAGTGATAAAGGCCTCATTTAAACTTTCAAAAGTTAAACTTTATCGCCTCCGACTTGGACCTGCTCGATTTTTTTTGCCACTATCTTAAAGTACGACCTCAGACCTTTCCAATGGCACCCCTTACATTCCAATAGGTCTACTGGATCCAGAGTTATAAGCGTTTGAAGATTCCTATTAACCTCTGGTCTTTCTGGACTTGGACTTGGACCTGGTCGATTTTATTTTGGCACTATCTGAAAGTACGACTTCAGACCTTTCCAATGGCACCGATTTCATTCCAATAGGTCCAATGGATCCAGAGTTATAAGCGTTTAAAAATTCCTATTAATCGGCATTTGCTTGCTGTATGTTCCTGTTGGCCTGGTATTTGACAAAAAAAAACGGTCACAAGAAATTTGAACAGAAAAGCCGTTACTGTGTGTGTGTTAGTGATGAAGGCCTCATTTACACTTTCAAAAGTTAAACTTTCTCGACTCGGACTTGGACCTGCTCGACTTTATTTAGGCACTATCTTAAAGTATGACCTCAGACCTTTCCAATGGCACCCCTTACATTCCAATAGGTCTACTGGATCCAGAGTTATAAGCGTTTGAAGATTCCTATTAACCTCTGGTCTTTCTGGACTTGGACTTGGACTTGGTCGATTTTATTTTGGCACTATCTGAAAGTACGACTTCAGACCTTTCCAATGGCACCGATTTTATTCCAATAGGTCCAATGGATCCAGAGTTATAAGCGTTTAAAAATTCCTATTAATCGGCATTTGCTTGCTGTATGTTCCTGTTGGCCTGGTATTTGACAAAAAAAAAACGGTCACAAGAAATTTGAACAGAAAAGCCGTTACTGTGTGTGTGTTAGTGATGAAGGCCTCATTTACACTTTCAAAAGTTAAACTTTCTCGACTCGGACTCAGACCTTTCCAATGGCAGCCCTTTCATTCTAATAGGTCCAATGGATCCAGAGTTATAAGCGTTTGAAGATTCCTATTAACCTCTGGTCTTTCTGGACTTGGACTTGTACCTGGTCGATTTTATTTTGGCACCCACTCGATTTTGTTTGGCACTATCTGAAAGTACGACCTCAGACCTTTCCAATGGCACCCATTTCATTCTAATAGGTCCACTGGGTCCAGAGTTATAAGCGTTTAAAAATTCCTATTAATCGGCAGTTGCAAGAAATTTGAACAGAAAAACCGTTACTGTATGTGTGTGTGTGAGTGATGAAGGCCTCGTTTACACTTTCAAAAGTTAAACTTTATCGCCTCGGACTTGGACCTGCTCGATTTTATTTTGGCACTATCTTAAAGTACGACCTCAGACCTTTCCAATGGCAGCCCTTTCATTCTAATAGGTCCAATGGATCCAGAGTTATAAGCGTTTGAAGATTCCTATTAACCTCTGGTCTTTCTGGACTTGGACTTGGACCTGGTCGATTTTATTTTGGCACTATCTGAAAGTACGACTTCAGACCTTTCCAATGGCACCGATTTCATTCCAATAGGTCCAATGGATCCAGAGTTATAAGCGTTTAAAAATTCCTATTAATCGGCATTTGCTTGCTGTATGTTCCTGTTGGCCTGGTATTTGACAAAAAAAAAACGGTCACAAGAAATTTGAACAGAAAAGCCGTTACTGTGTGTGTGTTAGTGATGAAGGCCTCATTTACACTTTCAAAAGTTAAACTTTCTCGACTCGGACTTGGACCTGCTCGACTTTATTTAGGCACTATCTTAAAGTATGACCTCAGACCTTTCCAATGGCACCCCTTACATTCCAATAGGTCTACTGGATCCAGAGTTATAAGCGTTTGAAGATTCCTATTAACCTCTGGTCTTTCTGGACTTGGACTTGGACCTGGTCGATTTTATTTTGGCACTATCTGAAAGTACGACTTCAGACCTTTCCAATGGCACCGATTTTATTCCAATAGGTCCAATGGATCCAGAGTTATAAGCGTTTAAAAATTCCTATTAATCGGCATTTGCTTGCTGTATGTTCCTGTTGGCCTGGTATTTGACAAAAAAAAAACGGTCACAAGAAATTTGAACAGAAAAGCCGTTACTGTGTGTGTGTTAGTGATGAAGGCCTCATTTACACTTTCAAAAGTTAAACTTTCTCGACTCGGACTTGGACCTGCTCGATTTTATTTTGGCACTATCTCAGACCTTTCCAATGGCAGCCCTTTCATTCTAATAGGTCCAATGGATCCAGAGTTATAAGCGTTTGAAGATTCCTATTAACCTCTGGTCTTTCTGGACTTGGACTTGTACCTGGTCGATTTTATTTTGGCACTATCTGAAAGTACGACTTCAGACCTTTCCAATGGCACCGATTTCATTCCAATAGGTCCAATGGATCCAGAGTTATAAGCGTTTAAAAATTCCTATTAATCGGCATTTGCTTGCTGTATGTTTCTGTTGGCCTGGTATTTGACAAAAAAAAACGGTCACAAGAAATTTGAACAGAAAAGCCGTTACTGTGTGTGTGTTAGTGATGAAGGCCTCATTTACACTTTCAAAAGTTAAACTTTCTCGACTCGGACTTGGACCTGTTCGATTTTATTTTGGCACTATTTAAAGTACGACCTCAGACCTTTCCAATGGCACCCGTTACATTCCAATAGGTCTACTGGGTCCAGAGTTATAAGCGTTTGAAAATTCCTATTAACCTCTGGCCTTTCTCGACTCGGCGTGGACCCGCTCGATTTTGTTTGGCACTATCTGAAAGTACGACCTCAGACCTTTCCAATGGCACCCCTTACATTCCAATAGGTCTACTGGGTCCAGAGTTATAAGCGGTTGAAAATTCCTATTAATCGGCAGTTGCAAGAAATTTGAACAGAAAAACCGTTACTGTATGTGTGTGTGTGAGTGATGAAGGCCTCGTTTACACTTTCAAAAGTTAAACTTTATCGCCTCGGACTTGGACCTGCTCGATTTTATTTTGGCACTATCTTAAAGTACGACCTCAGACCTTTCCAATGGCAGCCCTTTCATTCTAATAGGTCCAATGGATCCAGAGTTATAAGCGTTTAAAAATTCCTATTAATCGGCATTTGCTTGCTGTATGTTTCTGTTGGCCTGGTATTTGACAAAAAAAAACGGTCACAAGAAATTTGAACAGAAAAGCCGTTACTGTGTGTGTGTTAGTGATGAAGGCCTCATTTACACTTTCAAAAGTTAAACTTTCTCGACTCGGACTTGGACCTGCTCGATTTTATTTTGGCACTATTTAAAGTACGACCTCTGACCTTTCCAATGGCACCCGTTACATTCCAATAGGTCTACTGGGTCCAGAGTTATAAGCGTTTGAAAATTCCTATTAACCTCTGGCCTTTCTCGACTCGGACGTGGACCCGCTCGATTTTGTTTGGCACTATCTGAAAGTACGACCTCAGACCTTTCCAATGGCACCCCTTACATTCCAATAGGTCTACTGGGTCCAGAGTTATAAGCGTTTAAAAATTCCTATTAATCGGCATTTGCTTGCTGTATGTTTCTGTTGGCCTGGTATATGACAAAAAAAAACGGTCACAAGAAATTTGAACAGAAAAGCCGTTACTGTGTGTGTGTTAGTGATGAAGGCCTCATTTACACTTTCAAAAGTTAAACTTTATCACCTCGGACTTGGACCTGCTCGATTTTATTTTGGCACTATCTTTAAGTACGACCTCAGACCTTTCCAGTGGCACCCGTTACATTCCAATAGGTCTACTGGGTCCAGAGTTATAAGCGTTTGAAAATTCCTATTAACCTCTGGCCTTTCTCGACTCGGACGTGGACCCGCTCGATTTTGTTTGGCACTATCTGAAAGTACGACCTCAGACCTTTCCAATGGCACCCCTTACATTCCAATAGGTCTACTGGGTCCAGAGTTATAAGCGTTTGAAAATTCCTATTAATCGGCAGTTGCAAGAAATTTGAACAGAAAAACCGTTACTGTATGTGTGTGTGTGAGTGATGAAGGCCTCATTTACACTTTCAAAAGTTAAACTTTATCGCCTCGGACTTGGACCTGCTCGATTTTATTTTGGCACTATCTTAAAGTACGACCTCAGACCTTTCCAATGGCAGCCCTTTCATTCTAATAGGTCCAATGGATCCAGAGTTATAAGCGTTTGAAGATTCCTATTAACCTCTGGTCTTTCTGGACTTGGACTTGGACCTGGTCGATTTTATTTTGGCACTATCTGAAAGTACGACTTCAGACCTTTCCAATGGCACCGATTTCATTCCAATAGGTCCAATGGATCCAGAGTTATAAGCGTTTAAAAATTCCTATTAATCGGCATTTGCTTGCTGTATGTTTCTGTTGGCCTGGTATTTGACAAAAAAAAACGGTCACAAGAAATTTGAACAGAAAAGCCGTTACTGTGTGTGTGTTAGTGATGAAGGCCTCATTTACACTTTCAAAAGTTAAACTTTCTCGACTCGGACGTGGACCTGCTCGATTTTATTTTGGCACTATCTTAAAGTACGACCTCAGACCTTTCCAGTGGCAGCCCTTACATTCCAATAGGTCTACTGGGTCCAGAGTTATAAGCGTTTGAAAATTCCTATTAACCTCTGGCCTTTCTCGACTCGGACGTGGACCCGCTCGATTTTGTTTGGCACTATCTGAAAGTACGACCTCAGACCTTTCCAATGGCACCCCTTACATTCCAATAGGTCTACTGGGTCCAGAGTTATAAGCGTTTGAAAATTCCTATTAATCGGCAGTTGCAAGAAATTTGAACAGAAAAACCGTTACTGTATGTGTGTGTGTGAGTGATGAAGGCCTCGTTTACACTTTCAAAAGTTAAACTTTATCGCCTCGGACTTGGACCTGCTCGATTTTATTTTGGCACTATCTTAAAGTACGAGCTCAGACCTTTCCAATGGCAGCCCTTTCATTCTAATAGGTCCAATGGATCCAGAGTTATAAGCGTTTGAAGATTCCTATTAACCTCTGGTCTTTCTGGACTTGGACTTGGACCTGGTCGATTTTATTTTGGCACTATCTGAAAGTACGACTTCAGACCTTTCCAATGGCACCGATTTCATTCCAATAGGTCCAATGAATCCAGAGTTATAAGCGTTTAAAAATTCCTATTAATCGGCATTTGCTTGCTGTATGTTTCTGTTGGCCTGGTATTTGACAAAAAAAAACGGTCACAAGAAATTTGAACAGAAAAGCCGTTACTGTGTGTGTGTTAGTGATGAAGACCTCATTTACACTTTCAAAAGTTAAACTTTCTCGACTCGGACTTGGACCTGCTCGATTTTATTTTGGCACTATCTTAAAGTACGACCTCAGACCTTTCCAGTGGCACCCGTTACATTCCAATAGGTCTACTGGGTCCAGAGTTATAAGCGTTTGAAAATTCCTATTAACCTCTGGCCTTTCTCGACTCGGACGTGGACCCGCTCGATTTTGTTTGGCACTATCTGAAAGTACGACCTCAGACCTTTCCAATGGCACCCCTTACATTCCAATAGGTCTACTGGGTCCAGAGTTATAAGCGTTTGAAAATTCCTATTAATCGGCAGTTGCAAGAAATTTGAACAGAAAAACCGTTACTGTATGTGTGTGTGTGAGTGATGAAGGCCTCGTTTACACTTTCAAAAGTTAAACTTTATCGCCTCGGACTTGGACCTGCTCGATTTTATTTTGGCACTATCTTAAAGTACGAGCTCAGACCTTTCCAATGGCAGCCCTTTCATTCTAATAGGTCCAATGGATCCAGAGTTATAAGCGTTTGAAGATTCCTATTAACCTCTGGTCTTTCTGGACTTGGACTTGGACCTGGTCGATTTTATTTTGGCACTATCTGAAAGTACGACTTCAGACCTTTCCAATGGCACCGATTTCATTCCAATAGGTCCAATGGATCCAGAGTTATAAGCGTTTAAAAATTCCTATTAATCGGCATTTGCTTGCTGTATGTTTCTGTTGGCCTGGTATTTGACAAAAAAAAAACGGTCACAAGAAATTTGAACAGAAAAGCCGTTACTGTGTGTGTGTTAGTGATGAAGGCCTCATTTACACTTTCAAAAGTTAAACTTTCTCGACTCGGACGTGGACCTGCTCGATTTTATTTTGGCACTATCTTAAAGTACGACCTCAGACCTTTCCAGTGGCAGCCCTTACATTCCAATAGGTCTACTGGGTCCAGAGTTATAAGCGTTTGAAAATTCCTATTAACCTCTGGCCTTTCTCGACTCGGACGTGGACCCGCTCGATTTTGTTTGGCACTATCTGAAAGTACGACCTCAGACCTTTCCAATGGCACCCCTTACATTCCAATAGGTCTACTGGGTCCAGAGTTATAAGCGTTTGAAAATTCCTATTAATCGGCAGTTGCAAGAAATTTGAACAGAAAAACCGTTACTGTATGTGTGTGTGTGAGTGATGAAGGCCTCGTTTACACTTTCAAAAGTTAAACTTTATCGCCTCGGACTTGGACCTGCTCGATTTTATTTTGGCACTATCTGAAAGTACGACCTCAGACCTTTCCAATGGCAGCCCTTTCATTCTAATAGGTCCAATGGATCCAGAGTTATAAGCGTTTGAAGATTCCTATTAACCTCTGGTCTTTCTGGACTTGGACTTGGACCTGGTCGATTTTATTTTGGCACTATCTGAAAGTACGACTTCAGACCTTTCCAATGGCACCGATTTCATTCCAATAGGTCCAATGGATCCAGAGTTATAAGCGTTTAAAAATTCCTATTAATCGGCATTTGCTTGCTGTATGTTTCTGTTGGCCTGGTATTTGACAAAAAAAACGGTCACAAGAAATTTGAACAGAAAAGCCGTTACTGTGTGTGTGTTAGTGATGAAGGCCTCATTTACACTTTCAAAAGTTAAACTTTCTCGACTCGGACGTGGACCTGCTCGATTTTATTTTGGCACTATCTTAAAGTACGACCTCAGACCTTTCCAATGGCACCCGTTACATTCCAATAGGTCTACTGGGTCCAGAGTTATAAGCGTTTGAAAATTCCTATTAACCTCTGGCCTTTCTCGACTCGGACGTGGACCCGCTCGATTTTGTTTGGCACTATCTGAAAGTACGACCTCAGACCTTTCCAATGGCACCCCTTACATTCCAATAGGTCTACTGGGTCCAGAGTTATAAGCGTTTGAAAATTCCTATTAATCGGCAGTTGCAAGAAATTTGAACAGAAAAACCGTTACTGTATGTGTGTGTGTGAGTGATGAAGGCCTCGTTTACACTTTCAAAAGTTAAACTTTCTCGACTCGGACGTGGACCTGCTCGATTTTATTTTGGCACTATCTTAAAGTACGACCTCAGACCTTTCCAATGGCAGCCCTTTCATTCTAATAGGTCCAATGGATCCAGAGTTATAAGCGTTTGAAGATTCCTATTAACCTCTGGTCTTTCTGGACTTGGACTTGGACCTGGTCGATTTTATTTTGGCACTATCTGAAAGTACGACTTCAGACCTTTCCAATGGCACCGATTTCATTCCAATAGGTCCAATGAATCCAGAGTTATAAGCGTTTAAAAATTCCTATTAATCGGCATTTGCTTGCTGTATGTTTCTGTTGGCCTGGTATTTGACAAAAAAAAACGGTCACAAGAAATTTGAACAGAAAAGCCGTTACTGTGTGTGTGTTAGTGATGAAGACCTCATTTACACTTTCAAAAGTTAAACTTTATCACCTCGGACTTGGACCTGCTCGATTTTATTTTGGCACTATCTTTAAGTACGACCTCAGACCTTTCCAGTGGCACCCGTTACATTCCAATAGGTCTACTGGGTCCAGAGTTATAAGCGTTTGAAAATTCCTATTAACCTCTGGCCTTTCTCGACTCGGACGTGGACCCGCTCGATTTTGTTTGGTACTATCTGAAAGTACGACCTCAGACCTTTCCAATGGCACCCCTTACATTCCAATAGGTCTACTGGGTCCAGAGTTATAAGCGTTTGAAAATTCCTATTAATCGGCAGTTGCAAGAAATTTGAACAGAAAAGCCGTTACTGTGTGTGTGTGAGTGATGAAGGCCTCGTTTACACTTTCAAAAGTTAAACTTTATCGCCTCGGACTTGGACCTGCTCGATTTTATTTTGGCACTATCTTAAAGTACGACCTCAGACCTTTCCAATGGCAGCCCTTTCATTCTAATAGGTCCAATGGATCCAGAGTTATAAGCGTTTGAATATTCCTATTAACCTCTGGTCTTTCTGGACTTGGACTTGGACCTGGTCGATTTTATTTTGGCACTATCTGAAAGTACGACTTCAGACCTTTCCAATGGCACCGATTTCATTCCAATAGGTCCAATGGATCCAGAGTTATAAGCGTTTAAAAATTCCTATTAATCGGCATTTGCTTGCTGTATGTTTCTGTTGGCCTGGTATTTGACAAAAAAAACGGTCACAAGAAATTTGAACAGAAAAGCCGTTACTGTGTGTGTGTTAGTGATGAAGGCCTCATTTACACTTTCAAAAGTTAAACTTTCTCGACTCGGACGTGGACCTGCTCGATTTTATTTTGGCACTATCTTAAAGTACGACCTCAGACCTTTCCAGTGGCAGCCCTTACATTCCAATAGGTCTACTGGGTCCAGAGTTATAAGCGTTTGAAAATTCCTATTAACCTCTGGCCTTTCTCGACTCGGACGTGGACCCGCTCGATTTTGTTTGGCACTATCTGAAAGTACGACCTCAGACCTTTCCAATGGCACCCCTTACATTCCAATAGGTCTACTGGGTCCAGAGTTATAAGCGTTTGAAAATTCCTATTAATCGGCAGTTGCAAGAAATTTGAACAGAAAAACCGTTACTGTATGTGTGTGTGTGAGTGATGAAGGCCTCGTTTACACTTTCAAAAGTTAAGCTTTATCGCCTCGGACTTGGACCTGCTCGATTTTATTTTGGCACTATCTTAAAGTACGACCTCAGACCTTTCCAATGGCAGCCCTTTCATTCTAATAGGTCCAATGGATCCAGAGTTATAAGCGTTTGAAGATTCCTATTAACCTCTGGTCTTTCTGGACTTGGACTTGGACCTGGTCGATTTTATTTTGGCACTATCTGAAAGTACGACTTCAGACCTTTCCAATGGCACCGATTTCATTCCAATAGGTCCAATGGATCCAGAGTTATAAGCGTTTAAAAATTCCTATTAATCGGCATTTGCTTGCTGTATGTTTCTGTTGGCCTGGTATTTGACAAAAAAAAACGGTCACAAAAAATTTGAACAGAAAAGCCGTTACTGTGTGTGTGTTAGTGATGAAGGCCTCATTTACACTTTCAAAAGTTAAACTTTCTCGACTCGGACGTGGACCTGCTCGATTTTATTTTGGCACTATCTTAAAGTACGACCTCAGACCTTTCCAATGGCACCCGTTACATTCCAATAGGTCTTCTGGGTCCAGAGTTATAAGCGTTTGAAAATTCCTATTAACCTCTGGCCTTTCTCGACTCGGACGTGGACCCGCTCGATTTTGTTTGGCACTATCTGAAAGTACGACCTCAGACCTTTCCAATGGCACCCCTTACATTCCAATAGGTCTACTGGGTCCAGAGTTATAAGCGTTTGAAAATTCCTATTAATCGGCAGTTGCAAGAAATTTGAACAGAAAAACCGTTACTGTATGTGTGTGTGTGAGTGATGAAGGCCTCGTTTACACTTTCAAAAGTTAAACTTTATCGCTTCGGACTTGGACCTGCTCGATTTTATTTTGGCACTATCTTAAAGTACGACCTCAGACCTTTCCAATGGCAGCCCTTTCATTCTAATAGGTCCAATGGATCCAGAGTTATAAGCGTTTGAAGATTCCTATTAACCTCTGGTCTTTCTGGACTTGGACTTGGACCTGGTCGATTTTATTTTGGCACTATCTGAAAGTACGACTTCAGACCTTTCCAATGGCACCGATTTCATTCCAATAGGTCCAATGAATCCAGAGTTATAAGCGTTTAAAAATTCCTATTAATCGGCATTTGCTTGCTGTATGTTTCTGTTGGCCTGGTATTTGACAAAAAAAAACGGTCACAAGAAATTTGAACAGAAAAGCCGTTACTGTGTGTGTGTTAGTGATGAAGACCTCATTTACACTTTCAAAAGTTAAACTTTATCACCTCGGACTTGGACCTGCTCGATTTTATTTTGGCACTATCTTTAAGTACGACCTCAGACCTTTCCAGTGGCACCCGTTACATTCCAATAGGTCTACTGGGTCCAGAGTTATAAGCGTTTGAAAATTCCCATTAACCTCTGGCCTTTCTCGACTCGGACGTGGACCCGCTCGATTTTGTTTGGTACTATCTGAAAGTACGACCTCAGACCTTTCCAATGGCACCCCTTACATTCCAATAGGTCTACTGGGTCCAGAGTTATAAGCGTTTGAAAATTCCTATTAATCGGCAGTTGCAAGAAATTTGAACAGAAAAACCGTTACTGTATGTGTGTGTGTGAGTGATGAAGGCCTCGTTTACACTTTCAAAAGTTAAGCTTTATCGCCTCGGACTTGGACCTGCTCGATTTTATTTTGGCACTATCTTAAAGTACGACCTCAGACCTTTCCAATGGCAGCCCTTTCATTCTAATAGGTCCAATGGATCCAGAGTTATAAGCGTTTGAAGATTCCTATTAACCTCTGGTCTTTCTGGACTTGGACTTGGACCTGGTCGATTTTATTTTGGCACTATCTGAAAGTACGACTTCAGACCTTTCCAATGGCACCGATTTCATTCCAATAGGTCCAATGGATCCAGAGTTATAAGCGTTTAAAAATTCCTATTAATCGGCATTTGCTTGCTGTATGTTTCTGTTGGCCTGGTATTTGACAAAAAAAAACGGTCACAAGAAATTTGAACAGAAAAGCCGTTACTGTGTGTGTGTTAGTGATGAAGGCCTCATTTACACTTTCAAAAGTTAAACTTTCTCGACTCGGACTTGGACCTGCTCGATTTTATTTTGGCACTATCTTAAAGTACGACCTCAGACCTTTCCAATGGCACCCGTTACATTCCAATAGGTCTTCTGGGTCCAGAGTTATAAGCGTTTGAAAATTCCTATTAACCTCTGGCCTTTCTCGACTCGGACGTGGACCCGCTCGATTTTGTTTGGCACTATCTGAAAGTACGACCTCAGACCTTTCCAATGGCACCCCTTACATTCCAATAGGTCTACTGGGTCCAGAGTTATAAGCGTTTGAAAATTCCTATTAATCGGCAGTTGCAAGAAATTTGAACAGAAAAACCGTTACTGTATGTGTGTGTGTGAGTGATGAAGGCCTCGTTTACACTTTCAAAAGTTAAACTTTATCGCCTCGGACTTGGACCTGCTCGATTTTATTTTGGCACTATCTTAAAGTACGACCTCAGACCTTTCCAATGGCAGCCCTTTCATTCTAATAGGTCCAATGGATCCAGAGTTATAAGCGTTTGAAGATTCCTATTAACCTCTGGTCTTTCTGGACTTGGACTTGGACCTAGTCGATTTTATTTTGGCACTATCTGAAAGTACGACTTCAGACCTTTCCAATGGCACCGATTTCATTCCAATAGGTCCAATGAATCCAGAGTTATAAGCGTTTAAAAATTCCTATTAATCGGCATTTGCTTGCTGTATGTTTCTGTTGGCCTGGTATTTGACAAAAAAAAACGGTCACAAGAAATTTGAACAGAAAAGCCGTTACTGTGTGTGTGTTAGTGATGAAGACCTCATTTACACTTTCAAAAGTTAAACTTTATCACCTCGGACTTGGACCTGCTCGATTTTATTTTGGCACTATCTTTAAGTACGACCTCAGACCTTTCCAGTGGCACCCGTTACATTCCAATAGGTCTACTGGGTCCAGAGTTATAAGCGTTTGAAAATTCCTATTAACCTCTGGCCTTTCTCGACTCGGACGTGGACCCGCTCGATTTTGTTTGGCACTATCTGAAAGTACGACCTCAGACCTTTCCAATGGCACCCCTTACATTCCAATAGGTCTACTGGGTCCAGAGTTATAAGCGTTTGAAAATTCCTATTAATCGGCAGTTGCAAGAAATTTGAACAGAAAAACCGTTACTGTATGTGTGTGTGTGAGTGATGAAGGCCTCGTTTACACTTTCAAAAGTTAAACTTTATCGCCTCGGACTTGGACCTGCTCGATTTTATTTTGGCACTATCTTAAAGTACGACCTCAGACCTTTCCAATGGCAGCCCTTTCATTCTAATAGGTCCAATGGATCCAGAGTTATAAGCGTTTGAATATTCCTATTAACCTCTGGTCTTTCTGGACTTGGACTTGGACCTGGTCGATTTTATTTTGGCACTATCTGAAAGTACGACTTCAGACCTTTCCAATGGCACCGATTTCATTCCAATAGGTCCAATGGATCCAGAGTTATAAGCGTTTAAAAATTCCTATTAATCGGCATTTGCTTGCTGTATGTTTCTGTTGGCCTGGTATTTGACAAAAAAAAAACGGTCACAAGAAATTTGAACAGAAAAGCCGTTACTGTGTGTGTGTTAGTGATGAAGGCCTCATTTACACTTTCAAAAGTTAAACTTTCTCGACTCGGACGTGGACCTGCTCGATTTTATTTTGGCACTATCTTAAAGTACGACCTCAGACCTTTCCAGTGGCAGCCCTTACATTCCAATAGGTCTACTGGGTCCAGAGTTATAAGCGTTTGAAAATTCCTATTAACCTCTGGCCTTTCTCGACTCGGACGTGGACCCGCTCGATTTTGTTTGGCACTATCTGAAAGTACGACCTCAGACCTTTCCAATGGCACCCCTTACATTCCAATAGGTCTACTGGGTCCAGAGTTATAAGCGTTTGAAAATTCCTATTAATCGGCAGTTGCAAGAAATTTGAACAGAAAAACCGTTACTGTATGTGTGTGTGTGAGTGATGAAGGCCTCGTTTACACTTTCAAAAGTTAAACTTTATCGCCTCGGACTTGGACCTGCTCGATTTTATTTTGGCACTATCTTAAAGTACGACCTCAGACCTTTCCAATGGCAGCCCTTTCATTCTAATAGGTCCAATGGATCCAGAGTTATAAGCGTTTGAAGATTCCTATTAACCTCTGGTCTTTCTGGACTTGGACTTGGACCTGGTCGATTTTATTTTGGCACTATCTGAAAGTACGACTTCAGACCTTTCCAATGGCACCGATTTCATTCCAATAGGTCCAATGGATCCAGAGTTATAAGCGTTTAAAAATTCCTATTAATCGGCATTTGCTTGCTGTATGTTTCTGTTGGCCTGGTATTTGACAAAAAAAAAACGGTCACAAGAAATTTGAACAGAAAAGCCGTTACTGTGTGTGTGTTAGTGATGAAGGCCTCATTTACACTTTCAAAAGTTAAACTTTCTCGACTCGGACTTGCACCTGCTCGATTTTATTTTGGCACTATCTTAAAGTACGACCTCAGACCTTTCCAATGGCACCCGTTACATTCCAATAGGTCTTCTGGGTCCAGAGTTATAAGCGTTTGAAAATTCCTATTAACCTCTGGCCTTTCTCGACTCGGACGTGGACCCGCTCGATTTTGTTTGGCACTATCTGAAAGTACGACCTCAGACCTTTCCAATGGCACCCCTTACATTCCAATAGGTCTACTGGGTCCAGAGTTATAAGCGTTTGAAAATTCCTATTAATCGGCAGTTGCAAGAAATTTGAACAGAAAAACCGTTACTGTATGTGTGTGTGTGAGTGATGAAGGCCTCGTTTACACTTTCAAAAGTTAAACTTTATCGCCTCGGACTTGGACCTGCTCGATTTTATTTTGGCACTATCTTAAAGTACGACCTCAGACCTTTCCAATGGCAGCCCTTTCATTCTAATAGGTCCAATGGATCCAGAGTTATAAGCGTTTGAAGATTCCTATTAACCTCTGGTCTTTCTGGACTTGGACTTGGACCTGGTCGATTTTATTTTGGCACTATCTGAAAGTACGACTTCAGACCTTTCCAATGGCACCGATTTCATTCCAATAGGTCCAATGAATCCAGAGTTATAAGCGTTTAAAAATTCCTATTAATCGGCATTTGCTTGCTGTATGTTTCTGTTGGCCTGGTATTTGACAAAAAAAAACGGTCACAAGAAATTTGAACAGAAAAGCCGTTACTGTGTGTGTGTTAGTGATGAAGACCTCATTTACACTTTCAAAAGTTAAACTTTATCACCTCGGACTTGGACCTGCTCGATTTTATTTTGGCACTATCTTTAAGTACGACCTCAGACCTTTCCAGTGGCACCCGTTACATTCCAATAGGTCTACTGGGTCCAGAGTTATAAGCGTTTGAAAATTCCTATTAACCTCTGGCCTTTCTCGACTCGGACGTGGACCCGCTCGATTTTGTTTGGCACTATCTGAAAGTACGACCTCAGACCTTTCCAATGGCACCCCTTACATTCCAATAGGTCTACTGGGTCCAGAGTTATAAGCGTTTGAAAATTCCTATTAATCGGCAGTTGCAAAAAAATTGAACAGAAAAACCGTTACTGTATGTGTGTGTGTGAGTGATGAAGGCCTCGTTTACACTTTCAAAAGTTAAACTTTATCGCCTCGGACTTGGACCTGCTCGATTTTATTTTGGCACTATCTTAAAGTACGACCTCAGACCTTTCCAATGGCAGCCCTTTCATTCTAATAGGTCCAATGGATCCAGAGTTATAAGCGTTTGAAGATTCCTATTAACCTCTGGTCTTTCTGGACTTGGACTTGGACCTGGTCGATTTTATTTTGGCACTATCTGAAAGTACGACTTCAGACCTTTCCAATGGCACCGATTTCATTCCAATAGGTCCAATGGATCCAGAGTTATAAGCGTTTAAAAATTCCTATTAATCGGCATTTGCTTGCTGTATGTTTCTGTTGGCCTGGTATTTGACAAAAAAAAACGGTCACAAGAAATTTGAACAGAAAAGCCGTTACTGTGTGTGTGTTAGTGATGAAGGCCTCATTTACACTTTCAAAAGTTAAACTTTCTCGACTCGGACTTGGACCTGCTCGATTTTATTTTGGCACTATCTTAAAGTACGACCTCAGACCTTTCCAATGGCACCCGTTACATTCCAATAGGTCTTCTGGGTCCAGAGTTATAAGCGTTTGAAAATTCCTATTAACCTCTGGCCTTTCTCGACTCGGACGTGGACCCGCTCGATTTTGTTTGGCACTATCTGAAAGTACGACCTCAGACCTTTCCAATGGCACCCCTTACATTCCAATAGGTCTACTGGGTCCAGAGTTATAAGCGTTTGAAAATTCCTATTAATCGGCAGTTGCAAGAAATTTGAACAGAAAAACCGTTACTGTATGTGTGTGTGTGAGTGATGAAGGCCTCGTTTACACTTTCAAAAGTTAAACTTTATCGCCTCGGACTTGGACCTGCTCGATTTTATTTTGGCACTATCTTAAAGTACGACCTCAGACCTTTCCAATGGCAGCCCTTTCATTCTAATAGGTCCAATGGATCCAGAGTTATAAGCGTTTGAAGATTCCTATTAACCTCTGGTCTTTCTGGACTTGGACTTGGACCTAGTCGATTTTATTTTGGCACTATCTGAAAGTACGACTTCAGACCTTTCCAATGGCACCGATTTCATTCCAATAGGTCCAATGAATCCAGAGTTATAAGCGTTTAAAAATTCCTATTAATCGGCATTTGCTTGCTGTATGTTTCTGTTGGCCTGGTATTTGACAAAAAAAAACGGTCACAAGAAATTTGAACAGAAAAGCCGTTACTGTGTGTGTGTTAGTGATGAAGACCTCATTTACACTTTCAAAAGTTAAACTTTATCACCTCGGACTTGGACCTGCTCGATTTTATTTTGGCACTATCTTTAAGTACGACCTCAGACCTTTCCAGTGGCACCCGTTACATTCCAATAGGTCTACTGGGTCCAGAGTTATAAGCGTTTGAAAATTCCTATTAACCTCTGGCCTTTCTCGACTCGGACGTGGACCCGCTCGATTTTGTTTGGCACTATCTGAAAGTACGACCTCAGACCTTTCCAATGGCACCCCTTACATTCCAATAGGTCTACTGGGTCCAGAGTTATAAGCGTTTGAAAATTCCTATTAATCGGCAGTTGCAAAAAAATTGAACAGAAAAACCGTTACTGTATGTGTGTGTGTGAGTGATGAAGGCCTCGTTTACACTTTCAAAAGTTAAACTTTATCGCCTCGGACTTGGACCTGCTCGATTTTATTTTGGCACTATCTTAAAGTACGACCTCAGACCTTTCCAATGGCAGCCCTTTCATTCTAATAGGTCCAATGGATCCAGAGTTATAAGCGTTTGAAGATTCCTATTAACCTCTGGTCTTTCTGGACTTGGACTTGGACCTGGTCGATTTTATTTTGGCACTATCTGAAAGTACGACTTCAGACCTTTCCAATGGCACCGATTTCATTCCAATAGGTCCAATGGATCCAGAGTTATAAGCGTTTAAAAATTCCTATTAATCGGCATTTGCTTGCTGTATGTTTCTGTTGGCCTGGTATTTGACAAAAAAAAACGGTCACAAGAAATTTGAACAGAAAAGCCGTTACTGTGTGTGTGTTAGTGATGAAGGCCTCATTTACACTTTCAAAAGTTAAACTTTCTCGACTCGGACTTGGACCTGCTCGATTTTATTTTGGCACTATCTTAAAGTACGACCTCAGACCTTTCCAATGGCACCCGTTACATTCCAATAGGTCTTCTGGGTCCAGAGTTATAAGCGTTTGAAAATTCCTATTAACCTCTGGCCTTTCTCGACTCGGACGTGGACCCGCTCGATTTTGTTTGGCACTATCTGAAAGTACGACCTCAGACCTTTCCAATGGCACCCCTTACATTCCAATAGGTCTACTGGGTCCAGAGTTATAAGCGTTTGAAAATTCCTATTAATCGGCAGTTGCAAGAAATTTGAACAGAAAAACCGTTACTGTATGTGTGTGTGTGAGTGATGAAGGCCTCGTTTACACTTTCAAAAGTTAAACTTTATCGCCTCGGACTTGGACCTGCTCGATTTTATTTTGGCACTATCTTAAAGTACGACCTCAGACCTTTCCAATGGCAGCCCTTTCATTCTAATAGGTCCAATGGATCCAGAGTTATAAGCGTTTGAAGATTCCTATTAACCTCTGGTCTTTCTGGACTTGGACTTGGACCTGGTCCATTTTATTTTGGCACTATCTGAAAGTACGACTTCAGACCTTTCCAATGGCACCGATTTCATTCCAATAGGTCCAATGGATCCAGAGTTATAAGCGTTTAAAAATTCCTATTAATCGGCATTTGCTTGCTGTATGTTTCTGTTGGCCTGGTATTTGACAAAAAAAAACGGTCACAAGAAATTTGAACAGAAAAGCCGTTACTGTGTGTGTGTTAGTGATGAACGCCTCATTTACACTTTCAAAAGTTAAACTTTCTCGACTCGGACGTGGACCTGCTCGATTTTATTTTGGCACTATCTTAAAGTACGACCTCAGACCTTTCCAGTGGCAGCCCTTACATTCCAATAGGTCTACTGGGTCCAGAGTTATAAGCGTTTGAAAATTCCTATTAACCTCTGGCCTTTCTCGACTCGGACGTGGACCCGCTCGATTTTGTTTGGCACTATCTGAAAGTACGACCTCAGACCTTTCCAATGGCACCCGTTACATTCCAATAGGTCTACTGGGTCCAGAGTTATAAGCGTTTGAAAATTCCTATTAATCGGCAGTTGCAAGAAATTTGAACAGAAAAACCGTTACTATATGTGTGTGTGAGTGATGAAGGCCTCATTTACACTTTCAAAAGTTAAACTTTATCGCCTCGGACTTGGACCTGCTCGATTTTATTTTGGCACTATCTTAAAGTACGACCTCAGACCTTTCCAATGGCAGCCCTTTCATTCTAATAGGTCCAATGGATCCAGAGTTATAAGCGTTTGAAGATTCCTATTAACCTCTGGCCTTTCTCGACTCGGACGTGGACCCGCTCGATTTTGTTTGGCACTATCTGAAAGTACGACCTCAGACCTTTCCAATGGCACCCCTTACATTCCAATAGGTCTACTGGGTCCAGAGTTATAAGCGTTTGAAAATTCCTATTAATCGGCAGTTGCAAGAAATTTGAACAGAAAAACCGTTACTGTATGTGTGTGTGTGAGTGATGAAGGCCTCGTTTACACTTTCAAAAGTTAAACTTTATCGCCTCGGACTTGGACCTGCTCGATTTTATTTTGGCACTATCTTAAAGTACGACCTCAGACCTTTCCAATGGCAGCCCTTTCATTCTAATAGGTCCAATGGATCCAGAGTTATAAGCGTTTAAAAATTCCTATTAATCGGCATTTGCAAGAAATTTGAACAGAAAAACCGTTACTGTATGTGTGTGTGTGAGTGATGAAGGCCTCATTTACACTTTCAAAAGTTAAACTTTATCGCCTCGGACTTGGACCTGCTCGATTTTATTTTGGCACTATCTTAAAGTACGACCTCAGACCTTTCCAATGGCAGCCCTTTCATTCTAATAGGTCCAATGGATCCAGAGTTATAAGCGTTTGAAAATTCCTATTAATCGGCAGTTGCAAGAAATTTGAACAGAAAAACCGTTACTGTATGTGTGTGTGTGAGTGATGAAGGCCTCATTTACACTTTCAAAAGTTAAACTTTATCGCCTCGGACTTGGACCTGCTCGATTTTATTTTGGCACTATCTTAAAGTACGACCTCAGACCTTTCCAATGGCAGCCCTTTCATTCTAATAGGTCCAATGGATCCAGAGTTATAAGCGTTTGAAGATTCCTATTAACCTCTGGCCTTTCTCGACTCGGACGTGGACCCGCTCGATTTTGTTTGGCACTATCTGAAAGTACGACCTCAGACCTTTCCAATGGCACCCCTTACATTCCAATAGGTCTACTGGGTCCAGAGTTATAAGCGTTTGAAAATTCCTATTAATCGGCAGTTGCAAGAAATTTGAACAGAAAAACCGTTACTGTATGTGTGTGTGTGAGTGATGAAGGCCTCGTTTACACTTTCAAAAGTTAAACTTTATCGCCTCGGACTTGGACCTGCTCGATTTTATTTTGGCACTATCTTAAAGTACGACCTCAGACCTTTCCAATGGCAGCCCTTTCATTCCAATAGGTCCAATGAATCCAGAGTTATAAGCGTTTAAAAATTCCTATTAATCGGCATTTGCTTGCTGTATGTTTCTGTTGGCCTGGTATTTGACAAAAAAAAACGGTCACAAGAAATTTGAACAGAAAAGCCGTTACTGTGTGTGTGTTAGTGATGAAGACCTCATTTACACTTTCAAAAGTTAAACTTTATCACCTCGGACTTGGACCTGCTCGATTTTATTTTGGCACTATCTTTAAGTACGACCTCAGACCTTTCCAGTGGCACCCGTTACATTCCAATAGGTCTACTGGGTCCAGAGTTATAAGCGTTTGAAAATTCCTATTAACCTCTGGCCTTTCTCGACTCGGACGTGGACCCGCTCGATTTTGTTTGGCACTATCTGAAAGTACGACCTCAGACCTTTCCAATGGCACCCCTTACATTCCAATAGGTCTACTGGGTCCAGAGTTATAAGCGTTTGAAAATTCCTATTAATCGGCAGTTGCAAAAAAATTGAACAGAAAAACCGTTACTGTATGTGTGTGTGTGAGTGATGAAGGCCTCGTTTACACTTTCAAAAGTTAAACTTTATCGCCTCGGACTTGGACCTGCTCGATTTTATTTTGGCACTATCTTAAAGTACGACCTCAGACCTTTCCAATGGCAGCCCTTTCATTCTAATAGGTCCAATGGATCCAGAGTTATAAGCGTTTGAAGATTCCTATTAACCTCTGGTCTTTCTGGACTTGGACTTGGACCTGGTCGATTTTATTTTGGCACTATCTGAAAGTACGACTTCAGACCTTTCCAATGGCACCGATTTCATTCCAATAGGTCCAATGGATCCAGAGTTATAAGCGTTTAAAAATTCCTATTAATCGGCATTTGCTTGCTGTATGTTTCTGTTGGCCTGGTATTTGACAAAAAAAAACGGTCACAAGAAATTTGAACAGAAAAGCCGTTACTGTGTGTGTGTTAGTGATGAAGGCCTCATTTACACTTTCAAAAGTTAAACTTTCTCGACTCGGACTTGGACCTGCTCGATTTTATTTTGGCACTATCTTAAAGTACGACCTCAGACCTTTCCAATGGCACCCGTTACATTCCAATAGGTCTTCTGGGTCCAGAGTTATAAGCGTTTGAAAATTCCTATTAACCTCTGGCCTTTCTCGACTCGGACGTGGACCCGCTCGATTTTGTTTGGCACTATCTGAAAGTACGACCTCAGACCTTTCCAATGGCACCCCTTACATTCCAATAGGTCTACTGGGTCCAGAGTTATAAGCGTTTGAAAATTCCTATTAATCGGCAGTTGCAAGAAATTTGAACAGAAAAACCGTTACTGTATGTGTGTGTGTGAGTGATGAAGGCCTCGTTTACACTTTCAAAAGTTAAACTTTATCGCCTCGGACTTGGACCTGCTCGATTTTATTTTGGCACTATCTTAAAGTACGACCTCAGACCTTTCCAATGGCAGCCCTTTCATTCTAATAGGTCCAATGGATCCAGAGTTATAAGCGTTTGAAGATTCCTATTAACCTCTGGTCTTTCTGGACTTGGACTTGGACCTGGTCGATTTTATTTTGGCACTATCTGAAAGTACGACTTCAGACCTTTCCAATGGCACCGATTTCATTCCAATAGGTCCAATGGATCCAGAGTTATAAGCGTTTAAAAATTCCTATTAATCGGCATTTGCTTGCTGTATGTTTCTGTTGGCCTGGTATTTGACAAAAAAAAACGGTCACAAGAAATTTGAACAGAAAAGCCGTTACTGTGTGTGTGTTAGTGATGAAGGCCTCATTTACACTTTCAAAAGTTAACTTTCTCGACTCGGACGTGGACCTGCTCGATTTTATTTTGGCACTATCTTAAAGTACGACCTCAGACCTTTCCAGTGGCAGCCCTTACATTCCAATAGGTCTACTGGGTCCAGAGTTATAAGCGTTTGAAAATTCCTATTAACCTCTGGCCTTTCTCGACTCGGACGTGGACCCGCTCGATTTTGTTTGGCACTATCTGAAAGTACGACCTCAGACCTTTCCAATGGCACCCGTTACATTCCAATAGGTCTACTGGGTCCAGAGTTATAAGCGTTTGAAAATTCCTATTAATCGGCAGTTGCAAGAAATTTGAACAGAAAAACCGTTACTATATATGTGTGGGTGAGTGATGAAGGCCTCATTTACACTTTCAAAAGTTAAACTTTATCGCCTCGGACTTGGACCTGCTCGATTTTATTTTGGCACTATCTTAAAGTACGACCTCAGACCTTTCCAATGGCAGCCCTTTCATTCTAATAGGTCCAATGGATCCAGAGTTATAAGCGTTTGAAGATTCCTATTAACCTCTGGCCTTTCTCGACTCGGACGTGGACCCGCTCGATTTTGTTTGGCACTATCTGAAAGTACGACCTCAGACCTTTCCAATGGCACCCCTTACATTCCAATAGGTCTACTGGGTCCAGAGTTATAAGCGTTTGAAAATTCCTATTAATCGGCAGTTGCAAGAAATTTGAACAGAAAAACCGTTACTGTATGTGTGTGTGTGAGTGATGAAGGCCTCGTTTACACTTTCAAAAGTTAAACTTTATCGCCTCGGACTTGGACCTGCTCGATTTTATTTTGGCACTATCTTAAAGTACGACCTCAGACCTTTCCAATGGCAGCCCTTTCATTCTAATAGGTCCAATGGATCCAGAGTTATAAGCGTTTGAAGATTCCTATTAACCTCTGGTCTTTCTGGACTTGGACTTGGACCTGGTCGATTTTATTTTGGCACTATCTGAAAGTACGACTTCAGACCTTTCCAATGGCACCGATTTCATTCCAATAGGTCCAATGGATCCAGAGTTATAAGCGTTTAAAAATTCCTATTAATCGGCATTTGCTTGCTGTATATTTCTGTTGGCCTGGTATTTGACAAAAAAAAACGGTCACAAGAAATTTGAACAGAAAAGCCGTTACTGTGTGTGTGTTAGTGATGAAGGCCTCATTTACACTTTCAAAAGTTAAACTTTCTCGACTCGGACTTGGACCTGCTCGATTTTATTTTGGCACTATCTTAAAGTACGACCTCAGACCTTTCCAATGGCACCCGTTACATTCCAATAGGTCTTCTGGGTCCAGAGTTATAAGCGTTTGAAAATTCCTATTAACCTCTGGCCTTTCTCGACTCGGACGTGGACCCGCTCGATTTTGTTTGGCACTATCTGAAAGTACGACCTCAGACCTTTCCAATGGCACCCCTTACATTCCAATAGGTCTACTGGGTCCAGAGTTATAAGCGTTTGAAAATTCCTATTAATCGGCAGTTGCAAGAAATTTGAACAGAAAAACCGTTACTGTATGTGTGTGTGTGAGTGATGAAGGCCTCGTTTACACTTTCAAAAGTTAAACTTTATCGCCTCGGACTTGGACCTGCTCGATTTTATTTTGGCACTATCTTAAAGTACGACCTCAGACCTTTCCAATGGCAGCCCTTTCATTCTAATAGGTCCAATGGATCCAGAGTTATAAGCGTTTGAAGATTCCTATTAACCTCTGGTCTTTCTGGACTTGGACTTGGACCTGGTCGATTTTATTTTGGCACTATCTGAAAGTACGACTTCAGACCTTTCCAATGGCACCGATTTCATTCCAATAGGTCCAATGAATCCAGAGTTATAAGCGTTTAAAAATTCCTATTAATCGGCATTTGCTTGCTGTATGTTTCTGTTGGCCTGGTATTTGACAAAAAAAAACGGTCACAAGAAATTTGAACAGAAAAGCCGTTACTGTGTGTGTGTTAGTGATGAAGGCCTCATTTACACTTTCAAAAGTTAAACTTTCTCGACTCGGACGTGGACCTGCTCGATTTTATTTTGGCACTATCTTAAAGTACGACCTCAGACCTTTCCAGTGGCAGCCCTTACATTCCAATAGGTCTACTGGGTCCAGAGTTATAAGCGTTTGAAAATTCCTATTAACCTCTGGCCTTTCTCGACTCGGACGTGGACCCGCTCGATTTTGTTTGGCACTATCTGAAAGTACGACCTCAGACCTTTCCAATGGCACCCCTTACATTCCAATAGGTCTACTGGGTCCAGAGTTATAAGCGTTTGAAAATTCCTATTAATCGGCAGTTGCAAGAAATTTGAACAGAAAAACCGTTACTGTATATGTGTGTGTGAGTGATGAAGGCCTCGTTTACACTTTCAAAAGTTAAACTTTATCGCCTCGGACTTGGACCTGCTCGATTTTATTTTAGTACTATCTTAAAGTACGACCTCAGACCTTTCCAATGGCAGCCCTTTCATTCTAATAGGTCCAATGGATCCAGAGTTATAAGCGTTTGAAGATTCCTATTAACCTCTGGTCTTTCTGGACTTGGACTTGGACCTGGTCGATTTTATTTTGGCACTATCTGAAAGTACGACTTCAGACCTTTCCAATGGCACCCGTTACATTCCAATAGGTCTTCTGGGTCCAGAGTTATAAGCGTTTGAAAATTCCTATTAACCTCTGGCCTTTCTCGACTCGGACGTGGACCCGCTCGATTTTGTTTGGCACTATCTGAAAGTACGACCTCAGACCTTTCCAATGGCACCCCTTACATTCCAATAGGTCTACTGGGTCCAGAGTTATAAGCGTTTGAAAATTCCTATTAATCGGCAGTTGCAAGAAATTTGAACAGAAAAACCGTTACTGTATGTGTGTGTGTGAGTGATGAAGGCCTCGTTTACACTTTCAAAAGTTAAACTTTATCGCCTCGGACTTGGACCTGCTCGATTTTATTTTGGCACTATCTTAAAGTACGACCTCAGACCTTTCCAATGGCAGCCCTTTCATTCTAATAGGTCCAATGGATCCAGAGTTATAAGCGTTTGAAGATTCCTATTAACCTCTGGTCTTTCTGGACTTGGACTTGGACCTGGTCGATTTTATTTTGGCACTATCTGAAAGTACGACTTCAGACCTTTCCAATGGCACCGATTTCATTCCAATAGGTCCAATGGATCCAGAGTTATAAGCGTTTAAAAATTCCTATTAATCGGCATTTGCTTGCTGTATGTTTCTGTTGGCCTGGTATTTGACAAAAAAAAACGGTCACAAGAAATTTGAACAGAAAAGCCGTTACTGTGTGTGTGTTAGTGATGAAGGCCTCATTTACACTTTCAAAAGTTAACTTTCTCGACTCGGACGTGGACCTGCTCGATTTTATTTTGGCACTATCTTAAAGTACGACCTCAGACCTTTCCAGTGGCAGCCCTTACATTCCAATAGGTCTACTGGGTCCAGAGTTATAAGCGTTTGAAAATTCCTATTAACCTCTGGCCTTTCTCGACTCGGACGTGGACCCGCTCGATTTTGTTTGGCACTATCTGAAAGTACGACCTCAGACCTTTCCAATGGCACCCGTTACATTCCAATAGGTCTACTGGGTCCAGAGTTATAAGCGTTTGAAAATTCCTATTAATCGGCAGTTGCAAGAAATTTGAACAGAAAAACCGTTACTATATATGTGTGGGTGAGTGATGAAGGCCTCATTTACACTTTCAAAAGTTAAACTTTATCGCCTCGGACTTGGACCTGCTCGATTTTATTTTGGCACTATCTTAAAGTACGACCTCAGACCTTTCCAATGGCAGCCCTTTCATTCTAATAGGTCCAATGGATCCAGAGTTATAAGCGTTTGAAGATTCCTATTAACCTCTGGCCTTTCTCGACTCGGACGTGGACCCGCTCGATTTTGTTTGGCACTATCTGAAAGTACGACCTCAGACCTTTCCAATGGCACCCCTTACATTCCAATAGGTCTACTGGGTCCAGAGTTATAAGCGTTTGAAAATTCCTATTAATCGGCAGTTGCAAGAAATTTGAACAGAAAAACCGTTACTGTATGTGTGTGTGTGAGTGATGAAGGCCTCATTTACACTTTCAAAAGTTAAACTTTATCGCCTCGGACTTGGACCTGCTCGATTTTATTTTGGCACTATCTTAAAGTACGACCTCAGACCTTTCCAATGGCAGCCCTTTCATTCTAATAGGTCCAATGGATCCAGAGTTATAAGCGTTTGAAGATTCCTATTAACCTCTGGTCTTTCTGGACTTGGACTTGGACCTGGTCGATTTTATTTTGGCACTATCTGAAAGTACGACTTCAGACCTTTCCAATGGCACCGATTTCATTCCAATAGGTCCAATGGATCCAGAGTTATAAGCGTTTAAAAATTCCTATTAATCGGCATTTGCTTGCTGTATATTTCTGTTGGCCTGGTATTTGACAAAAAAAAACGGTCACAAGAAATTTGAACAGAAAAGCCGTTACTGTGTGTGTGTTAGTGATGAAGGCCTCATTTACACTTTCAAAAGTTAAACTTTCTCGACTCGGACTTGGACCTGCTCGATTTTATTTTGGCACTATCTTAAAGTACGACCTCAGACCTTTCCAATGGCACCCGTTACATTCCAATAGGTCTTCTGGGTCCAGAGTTATAAGCGTTTGAAAATTCCTATTAACCTCTGGCCTTTCTCGACTCGGACGTGGACCCGCTCGATTTTGTTTGGCACTATCTGAAAGTACGACCTCAGACCTTTCCAATGGCACCCCTTACATTCCAATAGGTCTACTGGGTCCAGAGTTATAAGCGTTTGAAAATTCCTATTAATCGGCAGTTGCAAGAAATTTGAACAGAAAAACCGTTACTGTATGTGTGTGTGTGAGTGATGAAGGCCTCGTTTACACTTTCAAAAGTTAAACTTTATCGCCTCGGACTTGGACCTGCTCGATTTTATTTTGGCACTATCTTAAAGTACGACCTCAGACCTTTCCAATGGCAGCCCTTTCATTCTAATAGGTCCAATGGATCCAGAGTTATAAGCGTTTGAAGATTCCTATTAACCTCTGGTCTTTCTGGACTTGGACTTGGACCTGGTCGATTTTATTTTGGCACTATCTGAAAGTACGACTTCAGACCTTTCCAATGGCACCGATTTCATTCCAATAGGTCCAATGAATCCAGAGTTATAAGCGTTTAAAAATTCCTATTAATCGGCATTTGCTTGCTGTATGTTTCTGTTGGCCTGGTATTTGACAAAAAAAAACGGTCACAAGAAATTTGAACAGAAAAGCCGTTACTGTGTGTGTGTTAGTGATGAAGGCCTCATTTACACTTTCAAAAGTTAAACTTTCTCGACTCGGACGTGGACCTGCTCGATTTTATTTTGGCACTATCTTAAAGTACGACCTCAGACCTTTCCAGTGGCAGCCCTTACATTCCAATAGGTCTACTGGGTCCAGAGTTATAAGCGTTTGAAAATTCCTATTAACCTCTGGCCTTTCTCGACTCGGACGTGGACCCGCTCGATTTTGTTTGGCACTATCTGAAAGTACGACCTCAGACCTTTCCAATGGCACCCCTTACATTCCAATAGGTCTACTGGGTCCAGAGTTATAAGCGTTTGAAAATTCCTATTAATCGGCAGTTGCAAGAAATTTGAACAGAAAAACCGTTACTGTATATGTGTGTGTGAGTGATGAAGGCCTCGTTTACACTTTCAAAAGTTAAACTTTATCGCCTCGGACTTGGACCTGCTCGATTTTATTTTAGTACTATCTTAAAGTACGACCTCAGACCTTTCCAATGGCAGCCCTTTCATTCTAATAGGTCCAATGGATCCAGAGTTATAAGCGTTTGAAGATTCCTATTAACCTCTGGTCTTTCTGGACTTGGACTTGGACCTGGTCGATTTTATTTTGGCACTATCTGAAAGTACGACTTCAGACCTTTCCAATGGCACCGATTTCATTCCAATAGGTCCAATGGATCCAGAGTTATAAGCGTTTAAAAATTCCTATTAATCGGCATTTGCTTGCTGTATGTTTCTGTTGGCCTGGTATTTGACAAAAAAAAACGGTCACAAGAAATTTGAACAGAAAAGCCGTTACTGTGTGTGTGTTAGTGATGAAGGCCTCATTTACACTTTCAAAAGTTAAACTTTCTCGACTCGGACGTGGACCTGCTCGATTTTATTTTGGCACTATCTTAAAGTACGACCTCAGACCTTTCCAGTGGCAGCCCTTACATTCCAATAGGTCTACTGGGTCCAGAGTTATAAGCGTTTGAAAATTCCTATTAACCTCTGGCCTTTCTCGACTCGGACGTGGACCCGCTCGATTTTGTTTGGCACTATCTGAAAGTACGACCTCAGACCTTTCCAATGGCACCCGTTACATTCCAATAGGTCTACTGGGTCCAGAGTTATAAGCGTTTGAAAATTCCTATTAATCGGCAGTTGCAAGAAATTTGAACAGAAAAACCGTTACTATATGTGTGTGTGTGAGTGATGAAGGCCTCATTTACACTTTCAAAAGTTAAACTTTATCGCCTCGGACTTGGACCTGCTCGATTTTATTTTGGCACTATCTTAAAGTACGACCTCAGACCTTTCCAATGGCAGCCCTTTCATTCTAATAGGTCCAATGGATCCAGAGTTATAAGCGTTTGAAGATTCCTATTAACCTCTGGTCTTTCTGGACTTGGACTTGGACCTGGTCGATTTTATTTTGGCACTATCTGAAAGTACGACTTCAGACCTTTCCAATGGCACCGATTTCATTCCAATAGGTCCAATGGATCCAGAGTTATAAGCGTTTAAACATTTTTATTTATCGACATTTGCTTGCTGTATGATTCTGTTGGCCTGGTATTTGACAAAAAAAAACGGTCACAAGAAATTTGAACAGAAAAGCCGTTACTGTGTGTGTGTTAGTGATGAAGGCCTCATTTACACTTTCAAAAGTTAAACTTTATCACCTCGGACTTGGACCTGCTCGATTTTATTTTGGCACTATCTTAAAGTACGACCTCAGACCTTTCCAGTGGCACCCGTTACATTCCAATAGGTCTACTGGGTCCAGAGTTATAAGCGTTTGAAAATTCCTATTAACCTCTGGCCTTTCTCGACTCGGACGTGGACCCGCTCGATTTTGTTTGGCACTATCTGAAAGTACGACCTCAGACCTTTCCAATGGCACCCCTTACATTCCAATAGGTCTACTGGGTCCAGAGTTATAAGCGTTTGAAAATTCCTATTAATCGGCAGTTGCAAGAAATTTGAACAGAAAAACCGTTACTGTATGTGTGTGTGTGAGTGATGAAGGCCTCATTTACACTTTCAAAAGTTAAACTTTATCGCCTCGGACTTGGACCTGCTCGATTTTATTTTGGCACTATCTTAAAGTACGACCTCAGACCTTTCCAATGGCAGCCCTTTCATTCTAATAGGTCCAATGGATCCAGAGTTATAAGCGTTTGAAGATTCCTATTAACCTCTGGTCTTTCTGGACTTGGACCTGGTCGATTTTATTTTGGCACTATCTGAAAGTACGACTTCAGACCTTTCCAATGGCACCGATTTCATTCCAATAGGTCCAATGGATCCAGAGTTATAAGCGTTTAAACATTTTTATTTATCGACATTTCCTTGCTGTATGAGTCTGTTGGCCTGGTATTTGACACTTAATACAGTAAAGAATTTCAGTGTTAAAACTAGATTTTAAAGAATTATTTACGTTTTTATTATAAATTTTGGAAAAGAAAAATACTTTTTTTTATAATTTTTATTTAAGTTGTGTCGTGTAATAATAATTTTTTTTTGTGTTAAAAAGAATTTCTAACACATTCTATAAATAATTTAAAAAGTTCAACATAATGCCTGAAATAGTTTGATTTCCGACGAACATTATCTTGTATGGTTTCCAGTAAACGGCGCTTAAATTTAAAGTGTTATCCTTTCTGATAATGCTTTCCAATTATGGTCTCTTATATTATAATTTGAAAGAACTTGGCTTGATCCGTTCATTTTTGAGTCTTCCTCAACAATTGGGAAGTGTTGGTTTCGACTTCAAACTTTATAAGCTTAGTTTGCAAACAGGTATGGTCCTTTTTGAGGAAGTATTGATCATTGTTAGTAACGCCACATCACAGTTGCAAAGCAATACCTATAAGGCGGTTGTTCTGGTTGTTTTTTCTGTGACTCTTGATCCCAAGTTTATAGAAGCTCTTCAAAACCTATAACGATAAAAAAGTATAGAAATTAAAACTATAAATAATTATTAACGAAAACGTTTCCGCATCTCAAAAAACTTGGAAAGAAAGTGAAAAGTTGCCAATTTTATATAAAATGCTGAAAACCTTAGCTATTAAACAATAGTTTGAAAAGATTTTATTTTTTATTGTTGGTTATTATTTTATTAAATAAAAAAAATGATTTTTTTGAAAATAATATTAAGAATAAATAATATATTTTTTTATAGTAGAAAAATTTTATAAAACTAAAACTGGAGATTTTCAAAATATTTAAATATTGTATTAAAACAAAAAGAAAAAATAAATTACTTAAAAAAATATATTTAAATTTATAAATATATTTTATATTTTATTTAAATATAAATATATTTTTTATGATTTTTAATTATTTATAAATGTAAAATAAAAATTTAAAAGAATTTTATTTTTATTTATATTTTTCAACAATGTAATTGATTTTTAATGAAAAAAAAAAATAAAAAAATAAAATAAATAAAAAATAAAATAAAACAAAAATATTGATTAAATGTAAATAAAGCTTTTTGTGTATGTAATTTGAAAATAAAATAAAAATATTATTGAAAAAAATTTTATCTATAGGCTTAAGTATTTTTTATAACATTTAAGATTAAACTTAAATATTTAAGCAAAAATTAAGAGAGAAATAAAATTAATAAATATAAACTTTAAAAAAAAAAAGACAGAAAGAAATAGTTAAACTAAGTTTTTATATTTAAATGGTTAAACATTTAAAAAGAACCTAAACAATGAAGACAAAAAATAAAAAATAATTCATACATCAACAATAAAATTATTTACTGTAAACCCCTGAGCCCACTTTCAAACTTAAAAAAAAAATTAACAAAGAACAGAGAAAATTGTCACAAATGTGTATTAAACAAATATGATTTATTTTTAAACTAAATTATTAATAATTAATAAAACATTTATATAAATAGTATCAAATTAATAACTAAGAATTTACATTAAAAAAACAAAAAATTAAAAATAATTAAAATTCATTTAAAAATTTAAAATAAAAGTCTTTAACATTTTAAAATAAAATAAAAATAAAATTAAAAAGAAAAAGAAAAACAAAATACATTATATATTATATAAACATACATACTTACATACATACACAAATTACATATACATACAAACACAAACAACTTACATGCATAAGTTAAATATATTATGTATACCTACACCCATACATACATACATTATTATTATATTATTATATATAGAGTTGATGAGAAAAAAATAAAAATAAAATAAAATAAAAATCGAAAATATATATTTAAAAATAATATTAAAAGAATAAAAATAAAAATAAAAAATAAAACAAAAAATTTAATTTAAAATAACATTTAAACATGTGACTTTTCTGAAATTATCAGCAACTATTCATAGCAATAAAAACTAAAAAATTTATTTAAATATTAAAAAAAAATTTTGAAATACGATTTGTTTTTTAATCACGATTAAATGCCAAAACACGAGATCGTTCAACTAGCAAAAAAATTTATAAAAATAATTTCCATATTTTGATATCAACGTAGGGAATAGTTTTTAAACATGTTAACTTGTTAACTGCTAGAAAATATTGCGGCATTATTATCTCGTATCTTAATAATGTTTCTTCGTAAGGTTGAAGACTATTGAGTATGGGAATCAGAATATTCAGCAACTACTTCTCAAATGTCAATGAATTATAGATGAATACCTTTGAAACATTGTGATGGAATGTTAGACAACAAATTTTAAACAATATAAAACAAGAATTAGAACCTGATAAGAATTTATATTCGGGTACTACTTGTCAATTAGAAGTGAAGTGCATGGCATTAGAAGAGGAGTTCCTTCCTTATGATCACTTTTAGGAAATATTATACCTCAAGGTTGCATTCGAATGATCACACGTTATCGAATGCCATCATTAGAAATTTCGATACACTTTACTCGATAACGAATAAGAGAATCCCAAAACTATAAAAACTCGCACGTTCGAATAAAAATTCGTTCGTATACGAATACGAGAATTAGCCCCCTGATAGTGCCTTTTGTACAGGCACCAATTGTAGGTAAATCTGTTTGTAAAGTTTTGAGAATGAGGACGAGAAAAATTAATATCTTGCCTGATCTCAAAGAGGCGATCAGAGTTTGAGCTTTTATCCTTTAAATTATGATTTTTGATACAAACTTTAAATCGCAATCCTTAACCTGGTGATACCAAATGCATCTGATGTGAGATATCCAAGGCTGCTTATTGCCCTGACTTCATTTCGAATTGTAAGGATAAGACTGTATGTCAAAGCTTAATGGCAGATCTGGCCTTTTGAACATTTTTTATTCAGTTAAGCATGTTATTTTTATAATTGTAGTGAAGAGGTGTATTATTACGGCGTACATGCGAGCTATACATACATACTTAATTGGTCATTACAACCTTTTTTTGCGGGAAGAAGGGAAATTGCGTGATATGTCGGACTCTCCCACTGGGTATACCGACTAAAAACCCGCCTTGTCTTCTCACCGGGGAATCACTCCACCTCGGAACCACGCTTGTATTACATCGAGGTGGACCCCTGTTCTGGCATATGTTCCAGTTCCATCGTCGTCAGCCTGCGTCCAGGCTCCGCTCTATTCTCATTCTGCTGCGTCTAGGTAAAATTTCTTCCTTCGCCGGACGAGCTCTACAAAGTGTTTTACTGCGTTCCAGCTCTCTCTCTCTACTGTTTATCATTTTCAGCACGACGTTTGTAGGGCTAATGACGCCGATTTCAGCTTCGAGTCGCTGACGGCTTTCGGCCCATCGACAACAGCTAAAGAAAGTGTGTTCGGAATCATCTAACGTTTCTTTCTCTTCATAGATACAGAATGGCGAGCGGCATTTCCCCATGCGATGCAGGTACTCTCTGAAATATCTGTGGCCGGTCAGCATCTGGGTTATGTAGTAGTCTACTTCGCCGTTTTTTCTATTTTTCCACACTTGCAAGTCGGGAACCAGTTTATATGTCCACCTTCCATGATGTTCATTTTCCCAGTGAAATTGCCATTTTAGGAAGACTCCGTACTTTATCGCTTCTATGCTCTGTGGTCGAGTCGTACTTTGCCTGGCGTTGAAGATCATCCGGCGCTCATATGCTTGTAGGTCTATGGGAACCATTCCAGCTATAACTAAGACAGCTTGTGTCGATACCGTGCGATACGAGCTAGGATTATATAAATGCCGTAACCTACAATTTAAACTCGATTACGAACGATAGATTTTTGGAGAAACTTTTTTATGGTAATTTTATTTACCCTCAGAGTTTCTGCCAGAAATTTGTGGAGAGCTTTTGAACCATGGCCTCATGTCTAATAAGCTAACACACTAACTACTAGACTACGGTGGGTGTCCTTATAATATCTCTAAATAAGTGTCTGGCAAAACAGCAATTATCAACCTCAGGTTATGTCTTGTTAGTCTAATGACTCATGACTCAGATCGCTTCTCATTGTAATTTCTCAGCAGAAGTTTTGGCTGATTCAAACGCACTTAGATTGGGAAGAGTCTTTGCCTCTCTATATCTTGGTTTTCGTTGAGTATATCTCCGCGCTCACACCACAGAAGATTTCTGCCTCCATCAATGGCATGGAAGCTCTCCTTCTCGCAAGCCCGTCTGCTTGTTCATTGCCGAGAATTTCAACATGACGTGGGACGCTGCTGAGGGTAACTTTAGTTTCAATTTAGCTTCTCCAGACAAACCCATACTACCGTTACTTAGGTGACATCAGTGTAAAATGTGGAATTAGCTGTGTTGTGTTTTTGACAGCCATTTTTACCCATGGAGAAGCTGGTGGCTAATCTCTCACAAGTACTTTGTATTCATAGCAAAATTGTGGTCATGATACCAATTTATTTCAAAAAAAGAAAATATTCTCAGGTTTGGCATGTTAGTTGAAATCACAAAAACGTTTATTATTTTCGAGGTGCAGTATTATTATTTTAGCGGTGGAATATTATTATTTAAGCGACATTAAGATAAAAATCGAAATTTAAAAAAATTATTCCGATAAAAAAATTATTTCGAATAGAGAGTCCAAATAATGTTGACAACGCTAAGAATTTTTATGAAATCCAAAGAGTGTTTTACACACAGTTTGGATGCAGCATTTCTATTCATGCCATTGACCAAAGGTATCAGGCAGCGTTTGTATGTTTCTTCCGTGGTAGTGTAGTCCAGGGGCGGCACAGATTTAAACACTTGACGATTTTGTAAAGGATTTTGTGATGGACGAAAAATATTCCGAATTAAAGCTGAACCATCAAATGTTTTTAAAGACTCAAAATTCTTAAACTGTTGGAAATATAAAAAAACTTGAAATTATTGTATAATTACACTGTGCAACAGGGAAAAAAATATGGGAGATTGATTGGTTCATTAAGCGATTCTATTCGAAATGTTGTCCAAAAGAGTTATGAATAGATAGATAGAGATATGAATAGCGATTGAGGCTAAAGAGTAGATAGGATTAGAGGTTGAAAATAAAAACAATCGATTGAAAATAGAACAGAAAACTGTAATTCGTATAGTTTTCCTTCACTAACTCCCTGCTTAACATTTTAATCTGTTTAAAAATTCCGAAAGACCCCACACAATAGATAGATAGAGATATGAATAGCGATTGAGGCTAAAGAGTAGATAGGATTAGAGGTTGAAAATAAAAACAATCGATTGAAAATAGAACAGAAAACTGTAATTCGTATAGTTTTCCTTCACTAACTCCCTGCTTAACATTTTAATCTGTTTAAAAATTCCGAAAGACCCCACACAATAGATAGATAGAGATATGAATAGCGATTGAGGCTAAAGAGTAGATAGGATTAGAGGTTGAAAATAAAAACAATCGATTGAAAATAGAACAGAAAACTGTAATTCGTATAGTTTTCCTTCACTAACTCCCTGCTTAACATTTTAATCTGTTTAAAAATTCCGAAAGACAACACACAATAAATTTTATATCTAACAGCCCACTATTATTTTGTGCAAAAAATATTTTTTTCAAACTTACCGTTTCCATTGAGATTTCAATATGACCGATTAAATCAATCCATATAACATCTTCTTTACAGTTTGGCGCCATTAGAGATCCAACATAGGAATAATATGCCTTTAAATCAGTACTTAAATAACCACCCAACGTGGACATTGTATGCTGGGCTAGGGTGAATTTCGCAAAAGGTTCTCGTATTTTTACAAAACTTTTGGACAAGTGCTCATAAGTTCCATAGACGTTACTGGTTACCTAAAATGTACACATTATTACACATTAGACAACTTCAAAAAGTTTTTAAAATTATTAAAGTTGTTTTTGTATTTCTCTTACCCTTAAATTAGCTGCTATTGCGGCAACACCAAACTGCTCTAGGCTTGCTTCCTCAAAACTGGTATAATTTGTATTAAAAAAAACTGCATGCAATTCCAAGTCAACTGCACTATTTGTATGCCAGTAGAATTGCAATTGTTGCAATTGATATGTGGCTGCACTCTGGAGAGGCCCTGCGGCTATAGTGGGCACATCATTTTCAAATGTCATTCTCAATACTACCGTGTGGCCATTATTAAATATCGTAGTTGTCAATGGGAATTCCCTCAATCCCTCAATTTTAAGCTCCGAAAAGGTAGAATCAATTACTTCAATAGCATCTAAATTGATGGGATTTTCATGTTTACCCGAACATCGATTGACGCCGTTGTTGCCAATGTTAGCGGTGGATGCTGTTATTAAGAATAAATAAATGTTTTATTTCGCATCTATTATTTCGATCAATTCAACATCAATTTAAAAAAATGGTTAGAATCTTGAAAACATTTTTAAAAAATTTTTGGATTTACAAAGTCAGTTTCATGTCAACGAGATCACCTAGAATGTTTAAGAAGTCTCATTATTAGTTCGATTACTAGTTCTCTATAGTAGCTACATATTTTAAATTTGATAGTATAAGGTGTAGTAAAGAGAAAACCATTATTTTAGCTTCTAATTAAAGGCTTTATATTAACATAGTTGGAGTTATCCCGTCTAAATGAATGTGAATGCACAGTTGTGTTCATTTTTTTTTTGCCATTTTTAACGTCCTTTAAGAACATACGATTATTGAACTGCCTCTGATTGTTCTTCACATTAAATTTGTGATCTTTGTTTGCTAAAGTAGTAGTGGCTGAAGAGAATATTTTAATAAGACCACACAGGATGAATTTTGTTAATAAAATGTCATAATTCGCTAGCGTAGTTCTATTTACGGTGAAATGGAGCCTTACTAAACATTTCTAGCATTGCGACATGTCACGAATCGTTTTTGATACTGAAAAACTAAATAGCGCTAAACATAGTACAAAATAAAGTCGTTGTAGTCGCCGTAATCTAGTAGGTCCTCAACAAATTGCTGGCAAAAACTCTGAGAGTAATTAAATTGTATCCCAAAAATGTATCCTTCGAAGTCGACTTTAAATGCCACTCATGTATAAAATCAACAAACACTACATAAGTGGTGCAAAAAAATAGGTAGTAATCCTGACTAATGTATGAATGTATAAAATCAAATGAATAAAATTATTCAGTATAAAATAAAACTGAATCGTAACACTGTGCGTGCGGCATGTGAAACATTTTTAAAATTTTTTTTAACAACAAAAAATTTTATGTTTGTGATGTTTAAACAAATACTCACGTCAATGTGAGTGAGTTAAGTGTACAAATAAATTTGAAAGTACTATTTCGTTTTATTTAAATTTGATAAAAAAAAAATAAGGTAATAAGCTGAATGAATGAAAATGGTAGTATTGTGCCTATATGATTGTACTCACCGCAAACCATTAATTTGGCCAAAACTACAAACGTTACTATCAAATACAGAATATTTAACATTATGCTTGTTTGTGGGAGTGTCTATGTATGTACATATTTCTCCTTTTTTAATTAATTTGTGTTAATTTTTTTAACACTTTTTTGTTTGTTTTAAATTTCGTAATATTTTTATTCGTTTATTATTAATTTCGTGTTTTTTTTATTGAAAACGAAAATGAAAATTTTAGTTTTTTATGGTTTAATTGCTTAATAACCCAAAAAAAAAAGCAAACAAACAATAGAAATGTATTGTTTGCTAATACATTCAATAAGCGAATGATACACTAGACTTTCATAAAAACTTCATTTAAATTACAGCCTATAAAATAGATACGAATAGAAAGCGATCAACTAATTAATTTTATAATTAATGGGAATATTGCATTTATTTTCAATTATACTTCAGCGTTGAAGGTAATGATTTATGGCTGCTTTTACAATTAAAAATAAACAATTATCATGTCAAAGGTTAAATAAATTAAAAACAAAATGTTTTTAAATGATAGAGTTGGGAAATATATACAATATTAATATCTTAGCTTGTTAATAGGCTTGCAATTATTAAAAAACAAGCTCTTTTTATTGTAAGGCAGTATTTTATGTGGCGTTGTTGACTGGTGGCCAGAAATTAAAAAAATACAAGTGGTTTCTTAATTTTCTTGTTGAATTATTTTTTTATCAAAGGTTTTCAATAACGTCCTTACCCATATTTAGAGTCAAGAACCTAAATCGGCTGCTATTGGCAGGCAGGCGATTTTAAATACGAATTTAAAGCACACTTTTAGTCGATCGATAAAATGTCGCTCTTTGTTTACATACATACATACATACATAATTGGTCAATACAACCCTTCAGTCAGGATTACGACCTAGCTTCTCACACCAATTATGTTGTGTGTGTTAATTTTTTACATGAGTGGTGGGACCTACAATTTAAAGTCTATTCCGGAGGATATATTTTTTAAGAAACTTCACACTGCAATTTTATTTACTCTCAGAGTTTTTGCCAGAAATCTACTGAGAGGCAGTCACCGAAGAAACATGTTTTCATTATTTCGTTTAGATGCATATGTCTGACCTGGGGGTTTTAACCGAGGCGTCACGTCAATACACGTCAATACAATACACTACGTTGCCTTACTTACCTCGTTTACAATGTAGATTGAATGACATCACATGCCAGATGATGATCTATGGAACTTGCATTTGCAATAACACGACGGTTTTCTCTAACTGACTCTGCAGCTTTATTAGGCAGCAGCCTCAAAACTTTAAATGTTGATGATGTGTTTCACAATGGCATCATATGTTGGACCTCTTTCTGTCTTTTGTACCTATGCAAACATAATAAATAAATTAAATTAGATATTTAAATTTAAAATTACTAAATAACTTACTCTGCGGCGTTATTGTGCAGCAGCCTTGAAACTCTCATTATTGGTGATGTGTTTCACAATGGCTTCATATGTTAAACATTTTTCTGTCTGTTGTTCCTAAGATAACATAATAATTAAATTAAATTTAATGTTTAAATTTAAAATTAAGATTTTGGTGAAAAAAAAAAAAATTATTTTTGTAATCGAATTTTTTTTATTAAATTTTATTACAATTTACATATGGACCTACAATATGTAAAACTATTTTGGATTTTGTTTTATTAAATCTAATTTCATAAAATTAATTTTAATTTTACAGTATGTTTTACAAATAATTGACTTGGATTTACAAAGAAAAATCAGGATTTTTTTTACAATTCCTTGAGTATATAAAAAGAGTATTAAATTTAAATGACAATATTTAACTTAATTACAGATATTCATTATGTACAAATAGATTATAATGTTTAATAATAAAATTAATAAATATTTAAATAATAAACATTCCCCAGCACAAGTTTGTTTGAATAAAATCATTTCCAAAAAAAAATTGTTTTAAAATGCATTAAAACATGTTTAAAATACAAATTAAAACACTTGTAAGACTAAATTAAATCACATGAGTGTTCATGCGGTAAAATTATTAAGCAAACCTGCTTTCACTAGTAATATTAAAACGATATTTTTAATTGGGTTCTGTGGAACTCTAGGTCTCGAGCTGGAAAATGGCAACATCATAGTACTAATAAGCTTTATTTGATGCTCCTTAAGCCAACTTGGCTCTGAAGCTTAATATGTATGACATTCTTGAACTGGTTTACTATTAAATCACAAGTGATCATCCGGTAGTTAAACAACTGGGCATTAGTCCCATGCTGACAATGAACGGACTGACTAGTTAGCTAGCAAAGATGCAACCCTTTAGTCAGGATTGCGACCTAGCTTCTCACTCCACTTATGCTGTGTGTGTTAATTTTATAAATGAGTAGCGGGACCGAATGCCAGATTTTTTTGAGAAACTTTTTCACGGCAATTTTATCTTCTGTCAGAATTTTTTGCCAGAAATCTACTGAGAGGCAGTCGCCGAAGAAATACTTTTTTATATTTCGTTTTGTTGGACATGTTTGAACCATTGCCTCTCTATCTACTAGACTACGGCAACTGCATTCATATACAAAGACGTATAGAGTGACCTTAAAATGATATTTCTTTGTAATGCCACTGGATAATCTGCCATGAACTTACTTAATTGGTCATGACAACCATTTAGTTAGGATTACAAATTTACTAAGCCGGGGTAAATGGTACGCTTCAGGAAAATGGAGAATTTTTTTCAGAAATTTTTTAAAAAACTAAGTATTTTTAAAAAAATAAATTTAAAATTATTTAAAAAAAATTAAAACAATTCTTAACGTTATGATATATCTTCTTTAAACTTAATTATAATTACTTAATTTTTTACTTAATTAATTATCAATAATTTGAAAAAATAATTTCTTAAAAAATGAAGTCCTTTAAATACCTGTATTACAGTATATTTAAATACAATTTTATCTAGATTTTAAATTTACGAAAACAAATTAACTAAAATATATACTGAATCCCTGCTAAAACGCTAAAGATTACGATTAAACTTGAGTAACAATTACGGCATATGTTAGCTGATGAATTTTCATTCATCAAACCATTGACTAAAGGTACGTGATCTATTACGGATGGACTATCGGGTTCAACATCGATGTCCTCGCGCACAGACCTATAAACCTTGCGATTATTTAAAGGTTGTACCGGACGGAAATTGTGTGTTAAAGCGGTGCCATCAATAGTTTTTAAATAACGAAAACGTTCAATCTGCAATAACAATACATGTAATGACATGATGTAAATAATTCTGAAATAATAATCTTATCTTACCATTTCCTCTGAAATTCCTATTGGATTAATGAAATCAATCCATATGACATCTTCACTACAGGGTGGGGTAGTCAATGAACCCACATATGTGTAGTATTGATTCAAATCAATGCCTAACAAACTGAATAAATTCAGAGACTCTGGTAAAGTTACATTGGTATGGGGTTCATGTATATACTCCAAATGACTGGTCAACAAATCATATTCATTGCTGGTAGAATTGATCACCTAAAATGGTAATATTTTTTAATTCTAATTTATTAATTAATTCCATTTTATTTTGTATTGTATTTTGTTGCTAATTGTAGTCATTAATTAATTATTGGTATTGTACGAGTATTAAAACATGTTAATAAAACACTTAAGGCCATAAAAATATTGATTCTCGAATAATAATTCATTTTGTATTGTGCAAAAACATGAACTAATTAAATAAAGAGATACCGATACACAGAAATTAAATGTAAGAAAATTAATTAAAAGTAAATACAATAAGCTCTAAGATTTGTAATAAAATCTCTAACAAAGCTTAAACGATATGTATCTGATCCTTAAGAAAAATCGTACTGAAAGCTCTGTTATCAGCAATACCGCTGTGAGATTCTTATCGGTCATTGCCCGGTATACTCAATTTTTCATGGTAGTGAAATAGTTGAGGAATGGAATTCTAAAACACCGGCTTTAGAAAATACAGGGTCACTAATAGCATTTATATCCCTTTAAAGGAAATGTGGGTTCCAAATGACAAACTACAAAGGCACTAATGGCACCTATATCCCTCTAAAGGAAATCTGGAATCCAAATGATAAACTACAAAGGCACTAATGACATCTGTATACCTCTAAAAGGTACTGGAATTCAAATGATGAGACGATATCAAATGAAAGAAAAATACGAGTTGTTAACCCTCATTACCATAAGGACTGCCCCTGTGCGAATTCAATATCTGAGTATACCGAGTTCACCCAAGAATGCTGAATGTCTCTGTAGAAGATAACAAGACATTCAGTTTTCCCAAATATGTCCTCCAGGACAGGTGGACATCGAAATTAACCTTTTAATGGTTTATGTCGAGTATACTCGTCAGAACGGAAAATGTCGAGTATACTCTTGAAGAAAACAAAAATATCACTCGTACATACATATCCACTTCAGATGCCTGGAACCCAATGTAAGATATTCACTGTTGACTTTATTCTCTCTGAGCGGCTTCCTGGTGGATTGCTTGGTGGCATGATGAGCATTAGTTCGCACGTTTTATGCGAACATATGATTTGGAAGCAAATCCACAGTCCACGAGTATTTTCTAGGCGACAATCTACCAAATTAAGCATCAGTAGGCGTCTGAACTAAGCATAAATATTAAATATAGTTTCCCCAGAGCTGAACAAATACTCTGAACTAAAACCACAAGCCATGTCAATAATAGCATATAATTATAATTCGAAATGGTTTCAACTCTTTACCAGCAACAATAACAAACACGAATAAACGCAATTACTATGTATAATTCATATATGCTTTCTTACCTCATAAAATGCTGCCAACACCGCAATACCATCATCAGCCCGTGCTGCTGCATCAATACTTTCGTATTTACTGTTGCGAAAAACGATATGCAATTCCATAGGATAGGCAATATCGTTAATACGATCCTCACTGCCTACTGTATTGTCTTCACCCCAATGAAAATGCAGCTGCTGAAATTGATATACGCCTTTGCCCTCAAGCGGTCCTTCCGCTATGCTGGGTGCATCCTTATCGAATGTCATTTGCACCAATACCGTATGGCCATTGTTAAAGACGGTGGTGCTTATCGAAGGCTTATGAAATTCATTGAATAACATTTTCGTAAAAGTACGATTCACAACATCGACATCGTTTATATTGATGGGACTTTGATGTTTACCCGAACACTGATTATAATGTTCGCTCCAGTGATCTGGGCCCATATTGCCGTAATAGGTAAATTCCGATATGGAAGAGGCTGAAAGAAAAAAAATGAAAAATATTAGTTCGAAATAAGGTTTCAAAATGTATGTATCATGTACATATGTATAGTAATTGTACTGTGTTAGTAATTGATAGCTTCATCAGTTCACAGAGGAAATATGTATGTATAGAGAAGATATTATTTATATAAATGACAATACTACTCCCGTCAGTTGACGTCCGTCAAAGTTCGGACAAAATTAGAATATTTAGTTTGTAATAGTTGAGAAAGAGGTTCTCGATGTCTGTTATTCAATCGAAAATAACAAAGCCGTTAGACAGAACGGAATTCCTCACCGAGCTCTGAAGGAAAACTTGTTAGAGAATATTTTTTATGACGAATGACGTCATTATCAAGTTTTAGTTAGAATAAAATTAGAACATTTAGTTGATAATAATTGAGGACGAGCTTCTCGGTGTCTGCTATTCAATCGAAAATAACAAAGCCGTTAGACTGAACGAAATTCCCTACCGAGCTCTGAAGGTAGACTTGCTAGAGAATATTTTTTATGACGAATGACGTTATTATCAAGTTTTATCCACAAAATTCGTCTAATTATAATAGACCTAGTCTTTCTAGCTATTATATTAACTGGAGTGCCGAAGCCTAACTTTTTGTGTGACTTAAGCAATTAATTGGTTAAGAGGCAATAGTTTCATTATATTATATTTGCCTATATCACCAATAATTAACCTGAGAGCCATATGTAAGTGGAATACCTATCATTGAACTTGTTATTTATCCACACTGGATAATATCTTTGACAGATTATGTCCACGTAAATTGCAAAAAACTTTATGTTGACGAGCACAAAAATTATCCTCCATACATAATTGGTCATTACAACCCTTCAGTCAGGATTACGACCTAGTTTCTCACACCACTTATGTTGTGTGTGTTAACTTTCTGCATGAGTGGTGTGGGACCTACAGTTTTTAAACTCTCAGAGTTTTTGCCAGAAATCTGCTGAGAGGAAGTCGCGAAGAAATACTTTTTGTATTTTGTCTTGATGTTAGGCCTGGGGCTCGAAACCTGGCTTTACTAGACTTTTTTTTGTGCCCACTCCGGAACTACGGTGATATTACTTCGGAGTGGAATCCTTTGGCCCCTGCGTGTTCATATCCGCGTCCGGATTGCGTGTCGAAGTTGAAGAGATATCTAAGTGTCTCCACTATTCCTTTCGTCCAGGTCACTGATTCGAATTTTGCTTGACACGTGTGCCAGTTTCATCTATGCCGGCGTGCCCACATGTTCCGCAGCCTCAAGATCCCTCTTCTTCAGTCTTAGAATGCTCTCCACGTAATTCGCCACTGAGGTCCAATTTTCTCTACTCGCGATCATAAACCCGACAATGTTACCGGCCGTTATCGTCCCGATTATCGACGTCAGTGCAGAACGATAGCTCTGCCAGCGTGCACATTCGAAAACAGTGTGCTCTGCATCATTAATTATCTCCCCTTCCTCGTAGACAGTAAGGGGAGGCGGTCTTGCCCATTCTGTGCAGGTATTTTCTAAAACATCCGTGACCCGATAGCATCTGTGTGATGCTATGGCAGTCTTGCCCATTCTGTGCAGGTATTTTCTAAAATATCCGTGACCCGATAGCATCTGTGTGACGTAATAATTTACCTCTCCAAATTTCCGACCAATCCATAGCCTTATGTCCAGAATAAGTCTCGCCGTCCATCTTCCTCTATATTCATCGTTCCATCGTCGTTGCCACTTTGAAATGGTGTTTTCCCTGAAATGACCGGTTATGTGATTTCCAGCCGATTTCGCCCTATAAATCTCCATCCGTTCTGCCGCCAGACTACTAGATCAGACTACTAGACTACGGCGACTTCATGTCCACGTAAGTTGCAAAAACTTTATGTTGACGAGCACCAAAACTATCGTCCAGCCTAAAGCATATTCTCTAGTTGATTTCTCTAATTGAAAGCTACCTCCAATTGAAAGCTGTGATTTAATTCAGTCTCGTTGTAAGCAGCTTCAAACCACGTAGAAGAAAAAATGAAAATTTCGTTGCTCAGCATTAAAGCAGAAATATTAACGACCCTTTTCCACCATCAAGACAATACGGCGAAATCACAAGGAGTACTTTCGTAGAAGTGGTCCTCAGCAGTTTTTTTAAAGCTTTGGGACTTACATTCTTCTTAAGAAAAGTACACCAAAGTTCGAGAAACTACACCAACTGTTGAGACCATATTTTGTGCATGTTACACTTCCACAGGCAGAGATAGTATCCTTTAAATAATTGAAATGCTACAGTATTTAGCATATAGGACTACTACTATTATAATACTATACTATACTATACTGTACTACATTATACTATACTATACTACACTAAACTATACTATACTATACTATACTATACTATACTATACTATACTATTCTCTGGAGAATAGTAAAAATGATATTTTTTGTTGACTTTTTTAACTCAGTGTAAATATTTCGTAATTTGTTTTAGAATACCAATGAGAAAGTTTTTTTTTATTATTTAAAACGAAAATGAATACAATAGTCGTCACATAATATTGTGGTAAAACAAAACAACAATTTGCTGTCGTTATCTTTCTTAATCAATGCATTTTTTATAGGCTTATTTAAGTAATTTTCCCTCATAATTCGTCATGAGATATCATAGAACATAAGATTGCTAGAAATTACGTGTAAGCGTCATTAGGTTTTGTAGATAAAGTGCAAGCAAATTGAAATTTTGATTGTAGGAAAGTTTTTTTGTACAGTCAGACAATTAGGCCAACCAAACAATAAGCGAATTTGTTTCAATTTGTAAAAATTATTGAAAAAAAAAATCATTTTTATAATTAATTTTCAAGTAATTTCGATGACAAGTGGATTATTTTATTGAATGACTTAAATTTAATTAAAAAATATGAAACAAATAATGGAAAACAAATCAAATGGAAAACAAAAAATGGTCGTTCGCTTAGAAGGTTGTACCGGAATAGCTTGAATTTATTTCCAAAAAAAAAGGAAAACTTATGGATCGAATATCTATCAGTCCGTCGCTCAAACTACGTCCAAACTTCCAATTCGATTACATGCTGCCAACAAAAGAACCGTCTGCCGCAGTCAAAGGAAATGCATTTCATCATGACAAACTTCAGTCACTCACATCGATATTGAATCGAATGAGATTCTGGGTGCTTGATTATGAGAGGTTCTCAATACTTTCCACTCAACTCAACGCCATTCCATAAACAAAGAGTTTTTAGGTGCAAAAGTTCTCAATTTTTTAAAAGGTATTATGATACCCTAAAGGCTCTAAAGTAATGTTAGTTAGTGTACCTATCCTGAAGTTTAAGGTCTTCGAACCCCAAAATAAATCTCGTTATTACAGTTACTTTATTTGGGAGAGTTCAGTCAAAGGGGATAGAAGAAGAACCTTTGCGTTATCATTGCTGGGCACTGATACATATGGTGAAGTAATCAATGCAATGGCAAGTCTACAGTCTACATGTCTTCCAAATAGACTAAGAGGACCGCAATAGGGCGATTGATACTACCTTTCAGTCAGGTTTACAACCTAGCTTTTCACACCATTTGTGCTATGTGTGTTAATTTAAAACATGAGCGACGGAACCTACAGTAGTTTAAAGTCAATTCCAAAAGACATATTTTTGAGAAACTTTGCATGGCAATTTTACTTTACTCTCAGAGTTTTTGCAACAAATCTGCTGAGCGGAAGTCGCACAAGAAATATTTTTTCAGATTTTGTTTTATTGGAGCTGTCTGATCTGGGGTTTGATCCCAGTAATAAGCCAACACATTACCTACTAGACTACGGCGACGACATCTTGCTTCGGCAGACCATATACTAACAAAAGGGCTTCAGTTTTCTTCTCCATCAAAATCTGGCAGTACTGCACGTACCTTTATGCTGCTGCACGGCAACTGAAGAAACCCCAGTTTAAATGCGACCACCGGAGCAGTTTTGCCCTGTATCATGAGCTCTGTAACTGGTCTGGACCATTCATCAACAATGCAATTTTCGATGATATGTATATCCTAGAAGTTGTCGCCGTAGTCTAGTAGGTAATGTGTTGGCTTATTACACAGGAGGCCTCTGTTCAAACCCCAGGTCAGACATCAAAAAAAATATTTCTTCGGCGACTTCCTCTCAGCAGATTTCTGGCAAAAACTCTGAGAGTAAATAAAAAATTGCCATGAAAAGTTTCTCAAAAATCTGTCGTTCGGAGACGACTTTAAACTGTAGGCCCTTCAACCTATGGATAAAATTAACACACACAACATCAGTGGTGTGAGAAACTAGGACGTAATCCTGACTAAAGGGTTGTAATGACCAATTATATATGTGCTGTGTATCATCTTTGAATGAATTTCAAAGCACTCATTGACGAAATCGAACGATGAGGTGACATTCATGTGGTACTTAATTGCAGCCTTGCAGAGATTTGTAGGAAAAATCTTAGCACCCAACTAGCGCTATGCACGCATTCAATATGGTCATGACCGTGAAAACACTAAAGTGTTCAGACAGCCTATACGAAAGTCTAATGTCAGAAGTATTAATGTGTACTCCATTACCCCTATTTAGTGTAGCATTATGGAAGCGTGGAATAGGTGGAAAGGTCCTTAGCGTTAACCTGCAGTTCTTCAGGTCATAAAACCGTCTTTGGAATACTAAAAATCAAATCTGCTGACTTTTCCATAACAACCATTCTGGTGATTAAAATATCAACTAAAAACTATATGAACTAAATTAAGTCGCCGTGGTCTAGTAGGTAGTATGTTGGCTTATTAGACGAAAAGCCAGGGTTCGAGCCCCAGGCCAGACATCAAAATAAAATACAAAAAGTATTTCTTCGCCGACTTCCTCTCAGCAGATTTCTGGCAAAAAATGTGAGAGTAAATAAAAACTTGTCATAAAAAGTTTCTCAAATGTCTGTCGTTCGGAGTCGACTTTAAACTGTAGATCCCACCAATCATGTATTAAATTAACACACTCAATATCAATGGTGTGAGAAACTAGGTCGTAACCCTGACTAAAGGGTTGTAATGACCATTTATGTATGTACACTCAGCCACAAAAGTATACATACGGTTAACAAATTTCAGAAATTTTTTAACCAATCCGTTTTCGTTGAAAATCTTTATAATTGTGTGACATCTTTCTTCGATTTTAAGACGGTCTTTTGCATTGGTTCAGAAATTTGTGAAATGTGTTAATCGGATGTATACTTTTATAGGCCACAATTCAGTTCAATTTCAGAAATTTTTTAACCAATGTAAAAGACCGAAAACGGATTGGTTAAAAAATTTCTGAAATATATTAACCGTATGTATACTTTAGTAACTGTGTCTATATCGTAAAATCTATGAAGACTTATCTTTGAATGAATTTCAGAGCACTCATTGACGAAATCGAACGAAGAGGTGACATTCGTGTGGTACTTAATTGGAGCTTTGTGGACATTTTTAGGAAACATCTTATCACCCAACTAGCACTATGCACGCATTCAATATGGTCATGCTGCTGACTTTCCCTGCAGATCTATTTAGTTGAAATATCAACTAAAAACTATATGAGGCATTCAATGCCTGCTTAAAAATTCAGACTTTTCTTCTAAGAATGGAATAAAACACTCCATATGTTGCTTTGAAAGTCTTCTCGAAAGCCATTCTTACAAATAACTTATGCTCTTTAAAATTTTAAATATTCTCCTGAGATGTGGTTGAATATTTTCAAAATAAAAATAAAAAAATTACAAAAATTTCATCATATTTAATTGGGAATATTAAGAGCACCGGTCCATGCAGTATAAGATGATCTATCAAAGATAACCTGTTAATTACTTCACTCACTGTAAAATTAACATCTTGTGTATTGACTTTTATTTAGTCTGGGGTAAGTTTTTAATTATATAATGTCAACATTTAATTATTAAGACACGTATTAACAAATCAAAACACTGTGCGACATGTGAAATTTGTTTAAACAATTTCGTTTCTAGAGTTTTTTTAATTATCGTCAAGCAAAACCCAAATAAAACAAAAAAATCAAACAAAGTTTATGGTGTTTAAGCAAATATGACAAGTTTAATAAATTGTTAAGCATACAATTATGTACAAGTCTAGACATACATATGTACAGCGGTATTTAAATATTACAAAAAAAAGATTTATATTTAATAAATAAAATGAATTATAATTTAATCGCACTTACCGCATACCATTAAATTTGCCAAAATTAATGACGAGATTTTGAAATAAAGAAGTTTTAACATTTTGCCAGTGTGTCTGCCGGTGTCTGGTCTGTCTTTAATATTTATTATTATTTTAATAATTTAAATATTTCAACACAATTTCTTTTTTTTTCACTTTTTTTATTCAAAATTTAATTTTTTCTTTAATTTCTGCTAAAATGTGACAAAAATTTGTTGATTATTTGTTTATTTCTTTATTTTGTTCATGGTATATAATTGCAAAATACACAATAAACAATAGAAATCTATTGTTTAACAATCCATTTGAATAATATTTGGTTATACTGGGCAGGCACATTTATGTATGTGACGGATGATTTATTAACGCTTTAAAGAAATGCTTGACCAACTATTTCATAATTAATGTGAAGTTTACGTTTTTCGTGAGCCTCGAAATGAAATTTTCAATTAAAAAATGTTTATTATAATTGAATAATTGAATGAAAGAAAAAATTAACAAATAATAAAAAATATTTTAAAAAAGAAAAGATATTCTAACATAAATGACCTGATCTTTATGTTCTTAAAAATTGCTTTAAGTCTTCTATAAAATATAGTAGCATACATACATAATTGGTCATTACAACCCTTCAGTCAGGATTACGACCTAGTTTCTCACACCACTTATGGTGTGCGTGTTAATTTTCTTTTGCCACAAACATAATATAAATATCTATGTAAAAACCTTGGAAAATACTACAAATAAATTTTTTTACAATTCTTATAGAGAATGATCTTTCACGCAAATATCAAATATCATCGTGTATTTATAACAAAATTTTATAGCAACTAAATCACTTATGATACCTTATCTTCAAGATAGGATTTGTAATAAAGTCCAATACATAATGGTAATTGGTAAACAATAACATTCAAAATATAAATGGCAATGACTTCATATAATTTAGGCTTAACAGCTAATGGGTTAATGTCGACTCCGAACGATTTTTGAGAAACTTTTCATGGCAATTTTATTTACTCAGAGTTTTTGCCAGAAATCTGCTGAGAGAAAGTCGCCGAAGAAATACTTTTTGTATTTTGTTTTGATGTCTGGCCTGGGGCTCGAACCCTGGCTTTACGTCAAATAAGCCAACACACTACCTACTACACTACGGCGACTTCAATATAGTAGCATAGCTAAAATAATACCATTTAGATCGAATAAGTACCGTTTTATTGCACTGTAATGCATATTATCATAGAAATCCTAATTCTTATTGGGAGAAATTTATAATTCGATTTTCCCAGATCCCTAGTAGAGATAAGAACCTTTCAATCGACTTCCTAAAGCTTTGGACTATTCAGTTTTGAAGTGTTTTGCCTGCTTGCTTTCTGCTTATAACTGATTGCCCTCTGCGGACGTTTCAATTGATAGCAACATAAGTTTGACTGTAGAAGAGCAGCTCAGAGAGTACGATTACTTACGATTCCCACAGGACACGTACGAAAATCTTTTTTTGTGTAACATGGTAACATACTGGCTGGTTTTCCAGTATGGGGTAGTCGTGCTTTTGATGTGCAGCCCTTGCGCTGACCAACTTCTTCCTCTTCCCTGATTTTGGTGGAACTTGGTCAGTACAGGGACTGCGTTTATCCGTGGCATCACAACGGGCCGCTATGCGTGCTCAAGTGAGCTTTGCGAAATCAGAGCTACCACTCAGACCTAACCTAACCTGTAACATGGTAAGAGCACTCCATGATTTTCAATATTTTATCGACACGTGCATAGCGCACTTTTAACATAGAATCGCCGCAAAGAAATCGAACAGGCTGAAATTGTTGTATATAAATGGCTTTTATAGCAGCAGAATCATAAACTCTACCTTTATTTAGATGCGCTTTTCTGAAGTTACTACCTTTAACAAAGAAAGGTTGTAAGATGTGGTGAATTTTATTATTATTATTATTATTTTTTTTTTTTGCTGGTGTTAATTTGTAATGTGTCGCAGAACTTTCACGCGACGATATTTTTTGCACAAAAATTAGGATTTTTACTTGGGGCCATACATTTTTCTAAAACCATATATTTATTAACATTGCTTGGAATGGATTTTTGATCAAAAATAACATTAAAATTATATCTCCGTCATTCCATTCCTTATCAAAGAGGAGACACCGTGAATGGCAAATACAGTTTCTACTATCATCAGCTACATCGATTACTAAAAAAAAATTCGTAAAATTTTATTTGCTGATGTATTCAAACAAGAAGTGAAAAATTTCAGCGACAAAACCAAACTGTTCTAATTTCTAAATCGTGATGAAATCTGGAGACATTTTTCTTTCGGCGACTTCCTCTCAGTAGTCTTGCGGTAAAAACAAATTCAAACAAGAATTGAAATAACTTCAGCGGCAACACCAAACTGTTCTAATTTCTAAATGGTGATGAAATCTAGAAACATTTTTCTTTCGGCGACTTCCTTTCAGCAGTCTTTAGGTAAAAACTTTGGAAAAAAAAATTGCCATCGAAAGCTTTTCAAAAATCTGTCGTTTGAAGCCAACTTTATACTGCAGATCCCGGCATTTATGCGTAAAAACACACAACAAGGGTGGTGTGAAAAGCGATTAAGGATATTGGATGTACAATGTGATACAAGAAATGTATCAAATATGCTTTAAAGATGTGATATGTACAGTCACACAGATAATTATACGTACCCCCTAAAAATCATTTTTTTTTTAATGATAACATATGGACAAGCCAATTGATTTTTGCGCCAAATTTTTTGTTTTCCGTCACAGCCGAACACATTATATTTATTCTCATCACTAAATATTACAATCAGTTGACTTGTCCATATATTATTGGGCGAATTCCAATCGTAGCTTTTTTTCTCGACTCTCGGCTGCGGAAACCGTTCTTTCTCAAAACACTTCGAACTGTGCACAATAACTCTGCGATCACTTTCCGCGGTATTTCGTATTTCTACGGCTGTAGTCCTAGGATTTTTATCCACAATACATATTATATACCGGGCTACGCTTGGAGAAATTATATACGAAATATACGTCGTACGTATAATTTTCTGTGGTGCCATATTGGTTTTAAGCAAACTGCAGTCACAAATTCATAGATTTTGGGAATCTTTTAAAGAAATTTTAGATTAGGATTTCATTACTTTTTAAAAAAATGATTTTTAGGGGGGGTACGTATGATTATCTGTGTGACTGTATATCATACCTCAAGTGAATAATTTTGAAGGAGAGGAAATATTTTTCGGAAATAATAGAATTACTGAATGTTCCAACACTTTAATTTTCTTTTTAAATTGCTTAAATAGATCTGAATATTTATTATAAAAAAATGGAATTCATAAGTTATTGTTTGTACTGTATTTAGAATAAATTTCCTTAATGATTGTTTTTATTTCTTATCTCTTAATTTAAAAACACTTAAAAAAAATTTAGAATAAATTTTAATTTTATTTTCTTATTAATTTCTCGAGTTAATGGACTGTTTTAATTGTCACTTGAATTATAAAATAGTTGGTCACATTTTCATCATTTCTTTGCAACGTGAGTGATATTAAAATTTTTGTATTTTTTTTCACTTTTTAAAACAATAAAATTTTTACATACGAGTGGTATTTATTATTTATTTTTAATTAAATTGCAATCTAAATTATTTTCTTTTTGAATATTCTTCTTTTTTACTGTTGTTATTAAATTATCATTCACTTTTATTTTAACAACCGAAAATCATTTGGCGAACCGTTTGATAAAATAATTCAAAATCAAATGAAAGCCAAAAAAAAAAATTAAGGTCTGCGAAGAAAATTTCCTTAAACGATCGCGTAAACTGGTCTTGCAAACGTTTAAGCGTTTCGAAAATTGTTACACGTTCGTATTTAAGCTCTATTTTAGGTGGAATGGCATACACATTTGTATTTCATTCGTATTTGTACTCTTCAAAAAATTTTTTCAATTTGATTTGATTTTTTCTTTTCCTTTGTTTGTCAGTAGGTAGTTCGTTTGTAATTGTTTTGAAAATAATTTTCAAACCGGACGGAAAACCATCAAAATAAACGTATTTTTTGTAGTATTAGTTGTAGTAGTAGTTGTTATTGCCACACATTGTTTTTACACTCCATATAAAGTTTGTTTAATAAATACTCACATAGGAGTACACTCATTGAACATTCATTGAAAAAAAATAAAATATTAAGAGAGCCTTTAGATATGAAAAGAGAATTGTTTTATTTGTTAAGATTTAAAATAGAGTCGTCAAATAAATCGATAACTCATATGAAAAACAATAATAACAACAACTGTCATTCATATTCAACATACGGGTAATAGCCCATCTTCATGACTTGACTCAATTCATTCGTTTATTTACAAGATGTGAACAGAAAGAGAAATATAATGTGAAATTGAACTGTTTTAGAAGATCGATGATGAAAAGTTACCATAAGTTTAGGTGACCATATGTTCATTTATTTAAGGCAAACTGAAGTAGACTCTACAACGTATAGAAAACCATGTCCCTTGTGAATCAATAGTGTTAACGAATATTTTTGTCTTCTCCTATTTACAGACTAGTGGTCCCAAAACTTTGAAACTCCTTCCCCTACATTACAGTTATATTTTACTTATGATTGGATAAGGCATTAGAAACAGAGAAGACATCAGGTAAAGTGACATACAGTGAGCGCCATAAGTGACTCAACACTTTTGTTCTTAAGTATAAAACAGTTTTGTTCTTAGGTATAAAAAAAGTTCCATTATCATGAATTGTTGTTTTAACATTTTATAAGTAACAAATAAACGTTTTTATTTTTGGAAATTTATTCGACTATTCTCATTTACTTTTCTCGCTATCCTAAGAAAATGAATTATTTCAGTGGTGTTTACTCACTTTTGGCGCTCAGTGTATTTCCTGTACAGTAGAAAAAGACAGGAACTTGAATCTTTGGACCAACAGCCCAAACAGAGTTGGACAAGATACCGGAACTAGCATGCGTTTGAATAACAGAGGCAATGAAAAACTACTTACAGCGGCGCTGTAGACTCCGCTGGACTTAAGCCCGTTGCACATGGTAGTGACGACCAGAGTTTTGAGGACTAAATTTAGGATAATGGGAGGCAAATAAAATTCGTTATGGAATTTCGTGGCCCAATTAGTCTCTCCTTAACTGTTCCCTGGACAATACCAGTAGACTCCATGAATTTGAGAAATATTTCGAGAGAGACTTATAAATGAATGAATAAAAATGAAGAGACCCAGAATGACTTTTGTGATAGGAGTAGAAGAAATACTGGCTGCCTTCCAAAATGTCTCAATACAAAGTTTGTATGCTGTTCTACTACTGTATATAAACTATGTAGATATGCAAAGTAACCAAACAATGCAGCAACTATAAATCCGATGCCTGATTGCTTTTTGACTGCGTTAAAAATTCACGACGACATTTTGAAATAGAATACATTGTATATACATATGTATTTAGTACAGCGGCATTATGAAACACGATACTTTGTTCAACCACAAAGCAACTAACATTTTGGAAGGCAGCCACTATGAATTCATGGAAAAACTCACGGGTATTTATCAAGAGAAAATTTATACCAACGAAAGATGTGCTCAATTAAACTTGTATCGAAGAGTTAAAGAGCGGGTCATAGCAATACTTGACAGCTAGAGCGCCAACCATGCAAATAGTTGAGGATTGTCTAAGAAAGTTAAATCAGTTACATAGGGAAAATAGGATTATTCTCTGCAGTTACCCAGGGTATGTGGATTAGGCTGGTATGTGGAGGAAGGTGGGAAGCTTCCAAGCCGCTAATGAGGTCAGAACCATTCGTTTGGAAAGAAAGGAAAGATAAAAAGAGGCAAAGACTCCTTTCAAACCAAATGGATTTGAGGCAATATATTAAGAATTACAGTAAGAGAAGATTTTAGTCATTAAACTATCCAGACATAATATGAGTAAACCATCTTTTGACAAGGCACTGTAGGCTTAAAGTGCACTTTTTTAAAAGTTATCGCCTCGAACTTTACAAGTAGATTCTGTGATAATGAGAACGAATCATTGAAACACACTCCTGGATCCTGTGAGGCATTAGTATATCACAGAAGAAAACTCTTGGGCACGTATCAGATGCGGAACATGGATTGTGCTTATTGACTCTGAACAGTATCCTGAAGTTTGTCAGTACAATAGGCTTAGGGGAGCGATTATAGGGATACCTTGTAAAGTTTAAGGGAAGTACAATAGATCGTATGGTCGCAGTACTATGATATCAATTACGATATCTAAAGGAAGTCTTAAATCTGGTTAATTTTATTTTACGTTTCAACAGATGCTTTAAAGAGGAGTAGTTTTATTTGTGGACAAAATGCTAAAAAAATATAACACTCTGTCAATAAAAGCACGTATCCATAATAGAATAAGAATGCGGTAAGCTTTTTCCACACATTTGCGTAGGCCTTCCAAAGCTAGATTAGAGAGCCATTTGAGTTTTTTAAAGATTACCTTGAAAAAGTTTACCTCAGTTCAAATTTTGTTTACAAAACGCAGCAAGTATTTATAATTGATAAGCAGTTAATACATACATACATACATAATTGGCCATTACAATCCTTTAGTTAGGATTACGACCTAGTTTCTCACACCACTTATGTTGTGTGTGTTATTTTATACATGAGTGGCGAGACCTACAGTTTAAAGTCGACCCAAACGACAGATTTTTAAGAAACTTTTTGATTGCAATTTTATTTACAGAGTTTTTGCCAGAGATCGGAGGAAGTTGACGAAGAAATATTTTTTCATATTTCGTTTTGTTGAAGATGTCTGTACTGGGGTTTGAACCTACTACCTACTAGACTAGGGCGACTTCTAAAGCAGTGAAATAATCTTTCATTGAGTAGCCAATTTGTATTGTTCAATACACCATGTGATAGGCAGATTCATCCCTTGAAACACTGGCGTTGAGGATGACAAATACATAACAGTACATGGGATCAATTAATTTGAGTGATAGGATTCGAACCCCGTTAGCTTCATCATGGGAGTAAACATAAAATTAACACTGGCACATTTCATTAATTTAACACTTTAAAGGGAAAATGTGAAAACTACAGTAATGGCCACCTTAATAGACTATCTATCTACATATATGTATATACAGTGACTTCCACAACTGTTCACAAAAATTTGATTTTTTGAATTTTTGCTCATTATAAATTTCTTATGAATGATTAATTTTTGAGTTGCATATTTTTATATTAGCTATGGACCTAATAAATTATATTTACCAGCTCTGACAAATACAACACTGATATGGTACCGTTATTTATGTTTTTTTGATTAAGTTTTTGTGAACACTTTTGTAACTTATTAATATTAGCGTGTTTTTGCCGGCAGTATATCATTTTAAGTGAATAAAAAAATATATTATATTAATTTATAATAATAAAATATTAAAAGGTAACTAAAAATAATTTCTGTTTGGTAAATGGGTGTTTAATAAACTATTTTTGTAGATAAAATAATGCCTAAAATAATTTCAGTGAAATTAGAAAAATAATTGAAAATGAAAGTACGCGAAATTACTGAAAAATATAGTATTTCTATTGGATTTGTATCCAATCTCCGAAAAAAAAAAACTTGGTGGGCGAAAACAAAAATTAAATTGCCACACGAAGAGATTAGTGAGACGTCTTGTTTTATCAGGAGCTGTTGATAACGCTGTACAGGCCAATAAAAATATTAGGGAGTCCCTTCAAATAAATGTATCCAATCAAACTGAACGTAGATGCCTCAAGGAGTGCGGTATGAAGGCTAAACCAAAATTAAGAAGTCACTATTATCAGCAAAACACAGGGCTCATAGTTTAAAGTTTGCAAAAAATCATGTCAATTGGACTCTTGAGCAGTGGAAATTTGTAACATGGTCTGACGAAACGAAAATAAATAGATTATGTTCCGATGGTCGCATTTGGTCCTGGTATGACACAAAAACAGGCATTACATCAAATAATATACAAAACACATTAAAATATGAAGGAGGATAACTCATGATATTGGGTTGTTTTCAGAGTGAAAAATTAGGAATACTTAGGCAAATAAAAGGTATCATGAAAGCAGAGCATTATATAGACATTTTAAGGGACTAATATCTGCCTAGTCTGGAAATTTTTGGTTGTGAACCAGGTGATACGGTATTTATGCAAGATAATGACCTAAAACACAAGGCCAAGGTGACCATGAAATGGCTAAAGGATCACAATATTATAATATATTATCCGATAGAAAATTTATGGAATATTTTGAAAAAAAAATTATTATGAGAAATCCAGTGCCACAAAACCTCGAAGAGCTATGGGCGGCGGTCAATGAGGAATGGAGCAAAATAGAATCATCTATTTTAACAAATTTAATTAATAGTATGCCAAAAAGGCTGCAGCTTGTCATAAAAGCAAAAGGTGGCCGTATTAAATATTAAAATATCCTTTAAAATGTACATACATGTTTAAGTTACAAAAGTGTTCATAAAAAATTGTATATGTTTCTTACTATATTTGGAAGCAAATGTTATTTAGTTTAATTTTTTATTATTTGTTTTATTATTTAACATGAAACAAGTTTAAAACACAATGAATAAAATTTTTAAGTTACTAAAAATATTTATATTTCAAAAAAAGTATAATTTTGTATTTTTATGAACAGTTGTGGAAGTCACTGTATATATATACATTCAATTAATACGATATTATTACAATTATTTTATATCTGTAACGTTGATTTCTGTTTCTAATTGTAACAATGAATGTTTATGAATGTATTACTGGTGCCTTCTTATATTGTCTTAAAGTGTTATAATTGTGTTGATGATATTGTAATAGTTTATACGACTATCAATAAAAAAAAATACCAACAATAACAACAATAATAATAATAATAGTAGCAATATTATTATAATCATGTCTAATTTGTGGTTTAAATAAAAATTCACAATTTACTTACCGCTGGAATGCGATACATTTTTTTTTGCATTTGAAACGTACAAAAGTAAGAAAAATTTTCCGCTTTATGGCACAAATTATTTCAGGCAATTGATTTAAAAAAAAAGCGAAAAAATAATAACAATAATTGGACGTGTATGATACCAAAATCGTATACGTTTTAGAATTTTTGTTGAAATCATTTCATATTAACAACGACCCTCTTATGCAGGTATTTTTGACTGACAAATAATAAATGAATTGACTTATTTTTTTTCATTTTTTTAAACCATTAAACAATTGTCTAAATATGTTTAAATGTTGTGTTTAGTACTTTTAATAAATTATTCAAATTTATTATTATTTTTCAAACTGAAATGCTGACTGAGTCGCATTTCAAAAACATTGTAAAGGAATTAGAAAAACAGAAGCAATTTATTTAAGTGTTTTGATTGGTAATTTTTTCTTTTTTTTTATTATTTGTCCAAACCCTATAATTTATTGTGTTTTAAGAATATTAAATTTCAATAATTTTTTTTAATATTTCCAGAGTGTGTCCCTTAGAAATTTCGTTTATTTGACTGCAAATGTAACAAAATTTTCGTTTCTTTTATTTACAAACAGTCAAAGTCATTTTAAACTTCAAATCGAGAAGGTTACGAAAAGTAAAAAAAGGGAAAATCATTTAAAATTTGGAAAACGATTCTGGAGGTAACTAATTCAGTGTTAAGCGTTGTCATAAACCAATAAATAGTTTCTTTATTTTTTACGTTTAGTAAATATGAGTTAAAAAGGCCACTTTATTATATTCGAAGAAGGAAAGTCTTTTAAAATTAAATCCAATAGTTTCACTTGAAATTGAAGGACTTTATTTACATACATACATACATTTTTGGTCATTATAATCCTTCAGTTAGGTTTATAGCCTAGCTTCTCACACCACTTACATTGTGTGTGTTAATTTTGTACAAGAATGGCGGGACCTACAGTTTAGGGTCGATTCCGAATGACCAATTTTTTTTTTTTGAGAAACTTTTTCATGGTAATTTTATTTACTCTCAGGAAGTCTGCTGAGAGGAAGTCGCCGAAGAAATATTTTTTCATATATCGTTTTGTAGAAGATATCTGACTTGGGGTTTGTGTCTAATAACCCAACAATACTACCTACTAGACTACGGCAAAGGTCTTATTTAGCACAGGTTAAATATGACATAGTCGCCATATTCTAGTAGGTAGCGTGTTGGCTTATTAGACGTAAAGCCAGGGTTCGAGCCCCAGGCCAGACATCAAAATAAAATACAGAAAAAAAGTATTTCTTCATCGACTTCCTCTCAGCAGATTTTTGGCAAAAACTCTGAGAGTAAATAAAATTGTCATGAAAAGTTTCTCAAAAAATCTGTCGTTCGGAATCGACTTTAAACTGTAGGTCCCGCCACTCTTGTATAAAATTAACACACACAACATAAGTGGTGTGAGAAACTAGGTCGTAATCCTGACTGAAGGGTTGTAATGACCAATTATGTTATGTTATGTAGATAAGCCGATCTTAAGCAACCCAGAACCTGTTTGTTTAAGATGCAGTCTGACTTTTTACGTTTTTGCTATGTTTAAAGAGCATCATTATGCTGCCTTGTAAGGCACAACCATTAACTTCAACGCGGCGAATAGCTTAGCATATTGTGAATGTCAAAATCACTACAATGGTCAGTTTACTTCCAATGGCTTTTATTATACTTTTAGATCCATGCTGAGAGTTCTACAAAGTAACCCTAATTATAGAAGAAATTGTTACGTTTTCACTTTTTGTGAATTGACAATACACTAACACTGAGCTATCTATCATCTATTTTATTACACGATGGCTGACTTCCAAAATGTTAGTTGCTTTGTGTTTGAACATAGTATAGTGTTTCATAAAGCCGCAATACAAAATGTTTACAATGTAATTTATATCAAATGGTAACTTTGCATATCTACATAATTTATATACCGTAGTAGAACTGCATACAAACTTTGTATTGATACATTTTGAAAGTCAGCCGATTTTTACGAACAAGATCAAGCTATCAGTGTATCACACAACAGTGTTTATAAATGGCGCTGGCTATTACCGTCTACAGACACACAGTAATGTTGCCTTTCGCTTTATTTATACTTTACACATTTTGATTTAGTAACTTAGAGGAGTTAGATCCATGAATTGTCAGTCTTTAAAACCCTTCATTCAAGACTTCGGTCTGCCTTTGCACACCGGCCATGTAGTGTGCGCTAAAATTGTTTGTCTATGAGTGGCGGGACTTACGCCTTATAAATAATTAAAAGACGATTAAGGCATTAAGAGTAACACAAATTATGATTTATTTTTGATTTAAATATTAAAACTTACCGTGATCTAAAATTGATTGAATTATGTGTGCTTGTGCTTGTGCTTGTGTAAGTTTAAGACATTTTCTTTATAACTCTTTACTAAGTGATTTGTGTGCAGTATTTTGAGTCTTAATTTCCTATTGCATACAAAATATATAAAGACCATATAAACGAGACTGGGTTCAAAACAGAAGCCGTATTTAGAGAATCTACCATTACTATACTCTCCTGGAAAGGTATTACAGTTGAATTTTCTAATGATTGATCCTAAAATAGAAAACAAAAAAAATTTATTTAAAGTTAAATACAACAAAAAATACAACGATTTTATTGCTATTTAACCCTTACGGGAAAAAAATTTAATTTCTTAATGAAGAGTACAAAAGTAAAAAAAAATTTGTATAGATAGAAGAAAATCATCTACAATCAAGTAGATGCTCAACTAAGATGATTCATAGAACTTTTATTAAAGATACATCCATCCTGAAATTATACAATTTTGATTAATTTTATAATACAATTATATTTCTATGACTAAATTCTGTTTATCGAATATGTTTTCTTTATTAATTATCATTTATTGTAATTTTAGTTTCTTATTTAATACGTTCGATATGACGTAATTGCGGTTTTACTACAAAAAAAAAGTGACGAAAGTATCACATTCATAGTGGACAACTTAGATGAAAACCCTACACTATGTTTTGATAAAATGGGTTTTAACTAGGGTTTCGTAATAACCGCATTTTCAGTAACCGCGGTTATCGGATAGTAATTTTCCAAATAACCGCGGTTATCGGTTAACCGAAAGAAAATTTTAAAAAATATATAACTTCAGTAGAAATAGTTTATTTCTAACATATATTGCTTTAAAATACATACATAAGTACTTAAAATTATTTTTGCTGTTTTTCATGGTTAATATAATAATGTTTTAGAAACACTAAAGCATTCAGTGACTTACAAGATAAACGAGAACGAATTTTGGTTCAAAAATTTCTTGAAACTCAGAAAGTTCTCTCGGAGTCTGTTGATGTTGGCTTAACCGTTTTAGAGCATTATAGATCATTTCAAGATTGGGAGTTCTTTTCAGTGTTCTTTTGAAAATGTTGAATTCTTGCCTCAAAGTGTTATCTGAAGGTTTTCCCAAGTGTTTTATATTTGATGCTTTTGTTATGTAAGAGTTCAGTTCTTCTACTAAATCAACTTGGTGATCAGTTACAGCTACTTTATCCAGACTTTCGTTGTCCGGATCTTGAATGTTACTATTCGGAAAAAGTCTTTTAATGAGAGTATTAGCAACCACGGAATTGGAAGCATATTTTAGATTAACAAGACATTTTATTAAATTAGCAATATTATTATTTCTCCGGGACTCAATCCGCTTTTGAATTGACTGTAACAAATCACGGCTTATTTATGTTTTGTGAGCTTTCATTTTATTGCTCAAAAACGACAAAACACCCTCAGCACTAAATAAATTTGCGTCTTTTCGACTTAATGCATCTACGACAAGTTTTATTGACTGTAGAGCAATGAAAACGTTATCGATCAGCTCCAAATCTACTTTGTCCATCAAATGAAATGAATTTAAATCTTTTAAAGCTTGTGCTATTGATGTTTTTTTACCAATTTTATTTTACTTCCACTTGGTGCGTAATGCGTTGAATATTCTTTATCAAATGACAAGCATTCACCAAAACTTCTTTTACAAATAAAACAAATTTAAAACTCATGGCCTACTACATATATGTGCATATTGTTTTCAAAAAATTCAATTTCATTTCAAATTGCATATGCATTTTATGAACTCTGCTTCTAAAAAATAAAATTGCTTGTGACTGCTAATATAGTTTTATGTAATAACATTAGTTTTACAAATAAAAAAATTAAAAAATCATGGCTTACTAAATATGCGTATGCGTCCGATTTTCATCCGTTTACGGTTACGGTTATGAGCACAAATAACCGCGTTTACGGTTACGTTTATAAACGTTTACGAAACCCTAGTTTTAACTGTTATACGTATACACTACACAGAAAAAAGTGAACCTAATAAATACATAGTAAATTAGAACAAAGTTTATAAGATTTCTCTATGGTTTTTTTTTTAAGAAGAGATTCTTATTATGTTTATAAGGAAAACCTTTTTGAAAAAATAAAGAAGAAAACTTAGGGATTTTACTAGATAGTCTTCTTGATTTTTTTAAAAAGGTTTTCTCCTTAATTTTATTAAGCTTTCTTTTTGTTTTTTCAAAAAGGTTTTATTCTTGATTTTATTAGGCCCTCTTTTTGTTTTTTTTTTTTTCAAAAAGATTTCTTCTTAATTTTAGAAGAGAATCCCTTTATTTTTATAAATAATACTTCTTGATTTTGCTTGATATTATTATAGATTTTTTATTGATATATTTACTTAGAAACTAATTTAATATTTGATATATTAATAATGATTTTGCACGAACAATATTTCTTCTCTATTCCCTTAGTCCTGCTTTGAATTTAATCAACTCCCCAGTATATTTTTGGTCCACCTTCTTGAATAAATTTTCAACGTCTTCGATTTCCATTTTTTAATATGTTTGTTGATGTAATTCCAAAACTTAAAAGAATGTTGCACGTTTCATCACGAAGCTCCCAGGGTTAAAAAATTGGGTCATTACTCAATATTTTATTTGTTTTTTATAACACTTTTTTTTGAAATTAAAACAATTAAATTTTTTTAAGAAGGAATATTTTTATTACTTTTTTCCACTTCTTTACTTGCCACTTGTTCACTTTTTTAACAAGCCAGCTAATATAATCAAGAAGATATTCTTATTAAAACATTAATAAGATAATTTACACATGATCAAATAGAAACCTAATGAAATCAATAAGGAATACTCCTTAAAAAATTATTAAGTAGCCTAATGAAATCTATAAGAAAAACCTTTTTGATAAAATTGATTGGGTTGCCCAATGAAATTAATAAGAAATTCTTGTTTTATACAATTTAGAAGTAAACACAATAGAATCAATAAGTTTTTCTCTATGGATTGTATTTTTTGTGGCAAAAATGACGGAATTTGAGTAAAAAAAGTTGTAAATAACAAGTTTTCTTCTTAAATGTATGTGTTTTACGTCTTGAAAAAATTAATAAGATTTATCACATAAAAATAATAAGAAATCTCTACGAAAAAATCTTCGTTTCTTTCTGCTGTAATACCCCTCACTCCAAAAACGTTTCATAGAGAAAATCTTCTTGATTTTATTAGGCAGTTTTCCCTCTCTGTACAATGTACATATGTCCACAGACCACAGATATCCGCAGATATTAAAGTATGTTAGGTCAGATGTGTATTCTATAGGTATTCAAAATGTTATTATTGAGCTAAAGAGATATCCAACCCGCTTCATACCTTCTTCAACAATTTCAGAGGCTAAAACAATGGTCACAATACTTCCAAAATTTTACAAACCGATTTTCTGTGTCATTTTTTTTACTGATAAGCGGCCTACATGGCTCTGCTTACTTACATAATTGATCAGTACAACCCTTTAACCCAGCTTCTCACAGCACTCATTTTATGTGTGTTAATTTTATCCAAGCATGGCTGGACCGAATAGCAAACTTGAAAACTCTTCGCGGCAATTTTATTAAGCCTTAGGACCATTATTACAACTTGCCGTTAACTAAAGGGAGGATTTTAACGGGCAGATATATTGTTTTTCGTTATTATGAGTATCCAATAAGATAGAACTGATCGTTAAGCTAAAGGGAGGATCATCCTATCTTTAACATTTAAATGTCACTTTATGTTTGAACTTGCCCTATTATATATATTATTTTCATTATGGCAACTTCAAATTTAAACAAAATGAGCATATACAACAAAAAAACAAAGCCCGCGGTTGCCACTGCGTTAAAAAAAACTTGTATGATTGAGCAGTTTTATCGACATTGCTCCGGCACTGCCATATTTTTGAAAAATTGTATCTGAAAGTTGTAATAATGAAAATAAGTTAAAGGCAACTTTTCAGTTCCCTTTAGCTAAAGTTAACTTTTCAGTTCCCTTTAGCTAAAGTTAACTTTACAGTTCCCTTTAGCTAAAGTTACCTTTAACTAAACCCAAGTTTAACGGCAAGTTGTAATAATGGCCCTTAGAGTTTTTGCCAAAAGACAGCTGACATGAAGTCGCGGTAAGAAATATTTCTTTTCTTATATGACTCTTTGAGCCAACACTTACTTAACTTACTTGCTTGGTCATTAGAACCCTTCAGTTTCTCACACCACTTATGCCATGTGTGTTCATTTTATCCAACAGTTTTTATGAACAGTTGTGGAAGTCACTGTATATATATACATTCAATTAATACGATATTATTACAATTATTTTATATCTGTAACGTTGATTTCTGTTTCTAATTGTAACAATGAATGTTTATGAATGTATTACTGGTGCCTTCTTATATTGTCTTAAAGTGTTATAATTGTGTTGATGATATTGTAATAGTTTATACGACTATCAATAAAAAAAAATACCAACAATAACAACAATAATAATAATAATAGTAGCAATATTATTATAATCATGTCTAATTTGTGGTTTAAATAAAAATTCACAATTTACTTACCGCTGGAATGCGATACATTTTTTTTTGCATTTGAAACGTACAAAAGTAAGAAAAATTTTCCGCTTTATGGCACAAATTATTTCAGGCAATTGATTTAAAAAAAAAGCGAAAAAATAATAACAATAATTGGACGTGTATGATACCAAAATCGTATACGTTTTAGAATTTTTGTTGAAATCATTTCATATTAACAACGACCCTCTTATGCAGGTATTTTTGACTGACAAATAATAAATGAATTGACTTATTTTTTTTCATTTTTTTAAACCATTAAACAATTGTCTAAATATGTTTAAATGTTGTGTTTAGTACTTTTAATAAATTATTCAAATTTATTATTATTTTTCAAACTGAAATGCTGACTGAGTCGCATTTCAAAAACATTGTAAAGGAATTAGAAAAACAGAAGCAATTTATTTAAGTGTTTTGATTGGTAATTTTTTCTTTTTTTTTATTATTTGTCCAAACCCTATAATTTATTGTGTTTTAAGAATATTAAATTTCAATAATTTTTTTTAATATTTCCAGAGTGTGTCCCTTAGAAATTTCGTTTATTTGACTGCAAATGTAACAAAATTTTCGTTTCTTTTATTTACAAACAGTCAAAGTCATTTTAAACTTCAAATCGAGAAGGTTACGAAAAGTAAAAAAAGGGAAAATCATTTAAAATTTGGAAAACGATTCTGGAGGTAACTAATTCAGTGTTAAGCGTTGTCATAAACCAATAAATAGTTTCTTTATTTTTTACGTTTAGTAAATATGAGTTAAAAAGGCCACTTTATTATATTCGAAGAAGGAAAGTCTTTTAAAATTAAATCCAATAGTTTCACTTGAAATTGAAGGACTTTATTTACATACATACATACATTTTTGGTCATTATAATCCTTCAGTTAGGTTTATAGCCTAGCTTCTCACACCACTTACATTGTGTGTGTTAATTTTGTACAAGAATGGCGGGACCTACAGTTTAGGGTCGATTCCGAATGACCAATTTTTTTTTTTTGAGAAACTTTTTCATGGTAATTTTATTTACTCTCAGGAAGTCTGCTGAGAGGAAGTCGCCGAAGAAATATTTTTTCATATATCGTTTTGTAGAAGATATCTGACTTGGGGTTTGTGTCTAATAACCCAACAATACTACCTACTAGACTACGGCAAAGGTCTTATTTAGCACAGGTTAAATATGACATAGTCGCCATATTCTAGTAGGTAGCGTGTTGGCTTATTAGACGTAAAGCCAGGGTTCGAGCCCCAGGCCAGACATCAAAATAAAATACAGAAAAAAAGTATTTCTTCATCGACTTCCTCTCAGCAGATTTTTGGCAAAAACTCTGAGAGTAAATAAAATTGTCATGAAAAGTTTCTCAAAAAATCTGTCGTTCGGAATCGACTTTAAACTGTAGGTCCCGCCACTCTTGTATAAAATTAACACACACAACATAAGTGGTGTGAGAAACTAGGTCGTAATCCTGACTGAAGGGTTGTAATGACCAATTATGTTATGTTATGTAGATAAGCCGATCTTAAGCAACCCAGAACCTGTTTGTTTAAGATGCAGTCTGACTTTTTACGTTTTTGCTATGTTTAAAGAGCATCATTATGCTGCCTTGTAAGGCACAACCATTAACTTCAACGCGGCGAATAGCTTAGCATATTGTGAATGTCAAAATCACTACAATGGTCAGTTTACTTCCAATGGCTTTTATTATACTTTTAGATCCATGCTGAGAGTTCTACAAAGTAACCCTAATTATAGAAGAAATTGTTACGTTTTCACTTTTTGTGAATTGACAATACACTAACACTGAGCTATCTATCATCTATTTTATTACACGATGGCTGACTTCCAAAATGTTAGTTGCTTTGTGTTTGAACATAGTATAGTGTTTCATAAAGCCGCAATACAAAATGTTTACAATGTAATTTATATCAAATGGTAACTTTGCATATCTACATAATTTATATACCGTAGTAGAACTGCATACAAACTTTGTATTGATACATTTTGAAAGTCAGCCGATTTTTACGAACAAGATCAAGCTATCAGTGTATCACACAACAGTGTTTATAAATGGCGCTGGCTATTACCGTCTACAGACACACAGTAATGTTGCCTTTCGCTTTATTTATACTTTACACATTTTGATTTAGTAACTTAGAGGAGTTAGATCCATGAATTGTCAGTCTTTAAAACCCTTCATTCAAGACTTCGGTCTGCCTTTGCACACCGGCCATGTAGTGTGCGCTAAAATTGTTTGTCTATGAGTGGCGGGACTTACGCCTTATAAATAATTAAAAGACGATTAAGGCATTAAGAGTAACACAAATTATGATTTATTTTTGATTTAAATATTAAAACTTACCGTGATCTAAAATTGATTGAATTATGTGTGCTTGTGCTTGTGCTTGTGTAAGTTTAAGACATTTTCTTTATAACTCTTTACTAAGTGATTTGTGTGCAGTATTTTGAGTCTTAATTTCCTATTGCATACAAAATATATAAAGACCATATAAACGAGACTGGGTTCAAAACAGAAGCCGTATTTAGAGAATCTACCATTACTATACTCTCCTGGAAAGGTATTACAGTTGAATTTTCTAATGATTGATCCTAAAATAGAAAACAAAAAAAATTTATTTAAAGTTAAATACAACAAAAAATACAACGATTTTATTGCTATTTAACCCTTACGGGAAAAAAATTTAATTTCTTAATGAAGAGTACAAAAGTAAAAAAAAATTTGTATAGATAGAAGAAAATCATCTACAATCAAGTAGATGCTCAACTAAGATGATTCATAGAACTTTTATTAAAGATACATACATCCTGAAATTATACAATTTTGATTAATTTTATAATACAATTATATTTCTATGACTAAATTCTGTTTATCGAATATGTTTTCTTTATTAATTATCATTTATTGTAATTTTAGTTTCTTATTTAATACGTTCGATATGACGTAATTGCGGTTTTACTACAAAAAAAAAGTGACGAAAGTATCACATTCATAGTGGACAACTTAGATGAAAACCCTACACTATGTTTTGATAAAATGGGTTTTAACTAGGGTTTCGTAATAACCGCATTTTCAGTAACCGCGGTTATCGGATAGTAATTTTCCAAATAACCGCGGTTATCGGTTAACCGAAAGAAAATTTTAAAAAATATATAACTTCAGTAGAAATAGTTTATTTCTAACATATATTGCTTTAAAATACATACATAAGTACTTAAAATTATTTTTGCTGTTTTTCATGGTTAATATAATAATGTTTTAGAAACACTAAAGCATTCAGTGACTTACAAGATAAACGAGAACGAATTTTGGTTCAAAAATTTCTTGAAACTCAGAAAGTTCTCTCGGAGTCTGTTGATGTTGGCTTAACCGTTTTAGAGCATTATAGATCATTTCAAGATTGGGAGTTCTTTTCAGTGTTCTTTTGAAAATGTTGAATTCTTGCCTCAAAGTGTTATCTGAAGGTTTTCCCAAGTGTTTTATATTTGATGCTTTTGTTATGTAAGAGTTCAGTTCTTCTACTAAATCAACTTGGTGATCAGTTACAGCTACTTTATCCAGACTTTCGTTGTCCGGATCTTGAATGTTACTATTCGGAAAAAGTCTTTTAATGAGAGTATTAGCAACCACGGAATTGGAAGCTTATTTTAGATTAACAAGACATTTTATTAAATTAGCAATATTATTATTTCTCCGGGACTCAATCCGCTTTTGAATTGACTGTAACAAATCACGGCTTATTTATGTTTTGTGAGCTTTCATTTTATTGCTCAAAAACGACAAAACACCCTCAGCACTAAATAAATTTGCGTCTTTTCGACTTAATGCATCTACGACAAGTTTTATTGACTGTAGAGCAATGAAAACGTTATCGATCAGCTCCAAATCTACTTTGTCCATCAAATGAAATGAATTTAAATCTTTTAAAGCTTGTGCTATTGATGTTTTTTTACCAATTTTATTTTACTTCCACTTGGTGCGTAATGCGTTGAATATTCTTTATCAAATGACAAGCATTCACCAAAACTTCTTTTACAAATAAAACAAATTTAAAACTCATGGCCTACTACATATATGTGCATATTGTTTTCAAAAAATTCAATTTCATTTCAAATTGCATATGCATTTTATGAACTCTGCTTCTAAAAAATAAAATTGCTTGTGACTGCTAATATAGTTTTATGTAATAACATTAGTTTTACAAATAAAAAAATTAAAAAATCATGGCTTACTAAATATGCGTATGTGTCCGATTTTCATCCGTTTACGGTTACGGTTATGAGCACAAATAACCGCGTTTACGGTTACGTTTATAAACGTTTACGAAACCCTAGTTTTAACTGTTATACGTATACACTACACAGAAAAAAGTGAACCTAATAAATACATAGTAAATTAGAACAAAGTTTATAAGATTTCTCTATGGTTTTTTTTTTAAGAAGAGATTCTTATTATGTTTATAAGGAAAACCTTTTTGAAAAAATAAAGAAGAAAACTTAGGGATTTTACTAGATAGTCTTCTTGATTTTTTTAAAAAGGTTTTCTCCTTAATTTTATTAAGCTTTCTTTTTGTTTTTTCAAAAAGGTTTTATTCTTGATTTTATTAGGCCCTCTTTTTGTTTTTTTTTTTTTCAAAAAGATTTCTTCTTAATTTTAGAAGAGAATCCCTTTATTTTTATAAATAATACTTCTTGATTTTGCTTGATATTATTATAGATTTTTTATTGATATATTTACTTAGAAACTAATTTAATATTTGATATATTAATAATGATTTTGCACGAACAATATTTCTTCTCTATTCCCTTAGTCCTGCTTTGAATTTAATCAACTCCCCAGTATATTTTTGGTCCACCTTCTTGAATAAATTTTCAACGTCTTCGATTTCCATTTTTTAATATGTTTGTTGATGTAATTCCAAAACTTAAAAGAATGTTGCACGTTTCATCACGAAGCTCCCAGGGTTAAAAAATTGGGTCATTACTCAATATTTTATTTGTTTTTTATAACACTTTTTTTTGAAATTAAAACAATTAAATTTTTTTAAGAAGGAATATTTTTATTACTTTTTTCCACTTCTTTACTTGCCACTTGTTCACTTTTTTAACAAGCCAGCTAATATAATCAAGAAGATATTCTTATTAAAACATTAATAAGATAATTTACACATGATCAAATAGAAACCTAATGAAATCAATAAGGAATACTCCTTAAAAAATTATTAAGTAGCCTAATGAAATCTATAAGAAAAACCTTTTTGATAAAATTGATTGGGTTGCCCAATGAAATTAATAAGAAATTCTTGTTTTATACAATTTAGAAGTAAACACAATAGAATCAATAAGTTTTTCTCTATGGATTGTATTTTTTGTGGCAAAAATGACGGAATTTGAGTAAAAAAAGTTGTAAATAACAAGTTTTCTTCTTAAATGTATGTGTTTTACGTCTTGAAAAAATTAATAAGATTTATCACATAAAAATAATAAGAAATCTCTACGAAAAAATCTTCGTTTCTTTCTGCTGTAATACCCCTCACTCCAAAAACGTTTCATAGAGAAAATCTTCTTGATTTTATTAGGCAGTTTTCCCTCTCTGTACAATGTACATATGTCCACAGACCACAGATATCCGCAGATATTAAAGTATGTTAGGTCAGATGTGTATTCTATAGGTATTCAAAATGTTATTATTGAGCTAAAGAGATATCCAACCCGCTTCATACCTTCTTCAACAATTTCAGAGGCTAAAACAATGGTCACAATACTTCCAAAATTTTACAAACCGATTTTCTGTGTCATTTTTTTTACTGATAAGCGGCCTACATGGCTCTGCTTACTTACATAATTGATCAGTACAACCCTTTAACCCAGCTTCTCACAGCACTCATTTTATGTGTGTTAATTTTATCCAAGCATGGCTGGACCGAATAGCAAACTTGAAAACTCTTCGCGGCAATTTTATTAAGCCTTAGGACCATTATTACAACTTGCCGTTAACTAAAGGGAGGATTTTAACGGGCAGATATATTGTTTTTCGTTATTATGAGTATCCAATAAGATAGAACTGATCGTTAAGCTAAAGGGAGGATCATCCTATCTTTAACATTTAAATGTCACTTTATGTTTGAACTTGCCCTATTATATATATTATTTTCATTATGGCAACTTCAAATTTAAACAAAATGAGCATATACAACAAAAAAACAAAGCCCGCGGTTGCCACTGCGTTAAAAAAAACTTGTATGATTGAGCAGTTTTATCGACATTGCTCCGGCACTGCCATATTTTTGAAAAATTGTATCTGAAAGTTGTAATAATGAAAATAAGTTAAAGGCAACTTTTCAGTTCCCTTTAGCTAAAGTTAACTTTTCAGTTCCCTTTAGCTAAAGTTAACTTTACAGTTCCCTTTAGCTAAAGTTACCTTTAACTAAACCCAAGTTTAACGGCAAGTTGTAATAATGGCCCTTAGAGTTTTTGCCAAAAGACAGCTGACATGAAGTCGCGGTAAGAAATATTTCTTTTCTTATATGACTCTTTGAGCCAACACTTACTTAACTTACTTGCTTGGTCATTAGAACCCTTCAGTTTCTCACACCACTTATGCCATGTGTGTTCATTTTATCCATATGTAGATGGACCTACAGTTTAAAGACGACTCCGAATGACAGAATTTTAAGAAACTTTTCATGACAATTTTATTTTCTCTCACGAGTTCTTGCCAGATATCTGCTGATAGGAAGTCACCGAATGAAATACTTTTTAAATTTCGTTTTGTTCGAGATATCCGATCTGGGGAGCCAAGACACTATTTACTAAATTGCAATAAATTTAAATAACTTCGACAGAAAATCTTGACTCTTACCAAGCAGTGTCGAGTTATGATTAAAATAAAAAGTCTTACTGCAACAAGAAAACAGTTTCTCCGTCATTAATATCTCAATGATCTTGAGGGAATTAATAATTACTTATGATCGATACAAACTCGTATGAAAGTCCATCAAATACATACATACATACATAATTGGTCATTAAAACCCTTCAGTCAGGACTACGACCTAGTTTCTCACAACACTCATGTGGTCTGTGTTAATTTTATACATGCGTAGTGGGACCTACAGTTTAAAGTCGACTCCGAACGACAGATTTTGAGAAACTTTTCATGGCAATTTTAATTACTCTCAGAGTTTTTGCCAGAAATCTGCTTTTTGTATTTTGTTTTGATGTCTGGCCTGGGGCTCGAACCCTGGCTTTACGTCTAATAAGCCAACACACTACCTACTAGACTACGGCGACTTCAAGGTCCATCAAAAATGGACTTGAAGTGTTAGCGAGGCTTAACACTTAATGACCACCTAAACTTCAAGGATCTCTATACACAGTGCTATCAAATTGTAACTACAATATCCAGAATGACAGCCATGGTAGATGGACTTGCGCAGAATAATATTCTTTAACTGTTTTAACTACAAGTGTAAGTAAAACTTTTTCGTTATGAAACATTTAACATCTCTTATAACCTTTATAACCTCTACACTAATGACCATACAGGGATCCAGAAGTTATTTATCAATTAAGTTTTAAATTAAAAATAAAAAAAAAATTAATTATCACATGATCACGCTCAAAATAAATTAATTTTAAACTGCATTATCATCACTGTGTCTGATTTATTAGAACATTGACTGGCTGGCTGATAGCAATTAATAATTGTTACAATGATTCGACATTTGTTGTTTAATAAATTCAATTGTGGAAAAAATTAATCATGTTGTTGTTGTTGTTGTTGTTTTTTTTTATCAAATTAGTTAATATTGTATAAAGTCTTACTATAAATGGCCAAAAATTTAAAAAAAATTATTGTTTAATTTAATGTCACCAATTAAATGAAAACGAAAACAAAAAAACAGAATTTAATTCAGTAATGTACGTGTGCGAAAAAAAATTTTAAATTTAATTAAACTAGAGTAACCCACGCATAGTTTTTTAATTTATACTACAGGATTATTAAAGCTATTGATTCGAATGAATGAAGTCGCTGGAGTTTAGTAGGTAGTGAGGCCACGGTTCAAAACCCAGGTCAGACATCTCTAACAAAACGCAATATGAAAAAATAATTCTTTGGCGACTTAAACTCAGCATATTTTTTGGCTAAAACTCTGAGAGTAAAGTAAACTTGCCATGAAAACGTTTCTCAAAAGTCTGTCGTTCGGAGTTGACTTTAAGCTGTAGGTGTGCAGCCACTAATGAATAAAATTAACACAGACACAATATAAGTGGTATGAGAAGTCAGGTCTTAATCCTGACTGAAGGGTTAAATTACCAATTAGGTACTTTTTTATAGCTATGCGAGCTAAAGGCTGGGAATCTTCAAAAGACATTGGTAGCCCGGGCTACGCAATGTGCACGATTCCCAGCAAGACTTACTCTCGGCTTGCTAAGCGCATACGTACTAAACCCAATCTTGTTCGTCACACTTCGATTAAGTCGCCTACGCCCACCCCCCGGGACCACAATTAAGTATTACATCGGGGAAGGTAAAGATTCAGCGAGTGCTGCTATCCATTTCTGCTGTTCTTGCTCTCTCTATTATCCTTTGTTGTATTAGAACTTCCTTCGCGAAGAAACATACAGCGTTCCATTTTTCGCTTGATGTTAGCATCAGGTTAACCACGTTATCGGGAATCACCTCGGATCCGATCGTCCTCTCCAGGAAATTACGTCGGTTTTCGTAGCGCGGGCAACTAAAGAATATATGCTCCGCTGTTTCGCTCGTATTTCGACATGATGGACACACCTCATACAAGTGGTGTCTATACTTGTAGAGGTATGCCCTATAGCATCCGTGGTTCGTTTAGAATTGTGTAAGATAAAAATTTACTTGGCCGTGTTTCCTTCTAGTCCATTCTCCTATATTTGGTATTAATCGCTAAGTCCATCTCCTCTTTGTAGAAGAATTCCAATCGTGCTGCCACCTAATCATTGCATCATCATTCACCTGATCAGGGTGCACTAGCCCCGTTCTACTACTTGTTAAATGTTTTCTCCTCTCTACATCTACTAATATTCGAAGCGGCATCATCCCTGCGATCAGCAAGGCCGCTTCCATAGAAACTGTGCGGAAGACAGAAATTACTCGGAGGGCATACCAATTAGGCATGTACATATGTATGTATCCGTGTGAATAACCAAATAACCTTTTTTTGAAATTGCTTTAAAAAAACTACTGAATATTTTCTCAAATTTCTTTTTTTATTTAGAAGTACGATCCTTCCGGTTAATAATGGAAAATAATTTAATTCAAATGGCTGCCTCGGCTGGCCATGCAGTAGCCTACACGATCGGTCCAATTTTTAAGCACATTATCGATTGTGTGCAGCTGTATTTCATCAATGGCTTCACGAATATTGTCCTTTAAAGCGTCAATTGTCTCTGGATTGTCGGCGTAACACTTATCTTTGACGGCACCGGTGTCAAATCGCAGCTTCGAGGTGGCCAAACGACATCAGCTCTGCGGCTGATAATGCAATCTTCAAAAACAGGGCGCAAAACATCGAGTGTAGCTTCGACTGTGTGGCACGTAGCGCCGTCCTGTTGAAACCAAATGTTGCCAATATCCTCCTCTTCAATTTTTGTGAACAAAAATTCGTTCAACATGGCCCGATAACGATCGCCATTGACTGTAACGGCCACTCCTTGCTCATTTTCGAAGAAAAATTACCCAATTATGCCTCTGGACCAAAATCCGCACCGAACTGTGACTCGTTTTGGGAGCGTCGACTTTTCAATGTATGCGTGCGGCTTTTCTGTGCCCCAAATGCTACAATTTTGCTTGTTTACATACCCGCCAAGATCAAAATGAGCTTCATCTGAAAAGATGATTTTTTTTGCTAAAATCGGCATTTTCTGGTGTAGGCTACTGCATGGCCAGCCGAGGCGGCCATTTGAATGAAATTATTTTCCATTATTAACCGGAAGCATTGTACTTTCAAATAAAAATAGATATTTGAGAAAATATTCAGTAGTTTTTTTTTAAAAGCATTTTCAAAAAAAAAAGTTATTTGGCGGACCCTTTATATTGTTAACTAATAATCATAGTCTGTGTACAGTTTTGTCCAACACTGTATGAACTTGCCATATATGTCAAATGACCGTGCATCCACCCTTTATATCCAGCAGTTAACGCTCAATAATTTGAGAAATTGATAGCAAATATGAACATATGTATGTATGTTATCCAAAAAATATACAAAAATATACGAAAGTAAATAATACAGTTTAAATATTAATTTGATACACACACACACACAGAAAATAGTAAAAAAAAATACCATAATAAATAAATAAATTTATGTTAATTGTTCAATTCAATTATAGCCGTTAAAATTGGCAGACAGTGTAGTGTTAATTTCATTAATTCTACATCATCAAATGACTTAAATTATAAAAACAGTTTTTTTTTTTATAAACCGTTTTGTATTATAATCTTTTAATATAAAGAAAACAAAACAAAACAAAATAAATAATATTGCCCAACCAGTCAGTCCAAAACAATTTTGTTTTAAACAAGTGATATGAAGTGAAATGGAATAATTAGTTGATTCCCGGTTATTTTATTTAAATTTTCTTATTGTAGATTTAAAATATTAACAATTTCTACATTTTTTTCTTTAAATTTTATTATAATTTTTTTTTATAATAAATACGTCATATGATTATCTTTAAATTGTTTACTTTCGTATACCGCTAATCATCGTATGACGATAATTACGAGCTGTTTTGTTCGAGAAATATTTTCAAAAATTTTCCCAACGTAATGCCAGCCGACCATGATGGCCTTAAAACGCATTGGAGTGACTTGGTGCCAGGTGAGATCTTCAGCTTTATGGAAATACATGTTAATTTTTTTTTAAATATAATACCCGTCTTTTATTAATGTATTGTTAAATCATTTGTTAGAAAAATTCTTTACGATAGAAATGCAACAAATGAGTAGAGCAAGTATACATAAGATTTTTGATACGTATCGTAAATAAAATTGTTTTCTATTTTCTTTACAGAACAGTCTCTCGGAAACCAAAGCACGGAAACAAACAAGGAAACGGAAACCAGCGGGACATCCATGTTAATATTTAAAAGGATAACTTTGCATGATAGGTACACATCCATATACATATATATATACATATACGAGTATATTGCCAGTCACGCATAAACTTGTTCTTCAAACTGCCTTAAAGCACTGGACAAAATCTCCGTGGTGTGACGAAGCACACACTTAAATAATTAAAAACTCGGACGATAAGTATGATGAGCAAATAAGCCGGCGATTTACGAAACGACTAGAACTTGCATCAGAAAACTTCCACCTGCCAATTCAAATACAATCTAGGCATTGCTACACGTGGGACTAAACGTGACGGTTTCAAGGGCGGAGAATGAACTGAGCTGGGTGTCTATAGGATCAGAACCCAGACTATGCTTCCAACACTAAAACAGTCTTGTAAGAAGCTAAGTCGTAATCCAGACTGAAGGGTTGCAATGACCAATAATGTATGTATGTAATACAGCTTTCCACGATGTAAATGATTATCAGCTTGGCCACCGCATTTTTGCTTGTATTGGATATGATTAGGTTGTAATCCTGACTATAGGCTTGCATATTTTAATTTCTGGTTCCATGATATAGATACTCAGTTCAGTACTAATCCCTTGTTTGGTACCGCGCGTGTACTAACGAGTCCCCAAACACAGCTGCATTAGGATTTTTATAAATAGAATTTTCTACACCTACGTTGCATATTAGAAGAGAGCCCGTGGTTCAATCCCTGACTCAGATTGTTTCAAGAAGGAGAAACAGGCAGTCTTCTGGCAAAAATTCTGAGAGTAAATAAGATTGCCATGAACAAATTGCTCAAAAATTTGTCGTTCAGAGTCGACATTAAACAGTAGCTCCGGCCACACATGGCTAAATTTAAAACATGCAACAAGAGTGGTGTGAGAAACTAGGTTGTAATTCTGACTACAGGGTTGCAATGAGTATGTAAGTAAAAAGAAAGAAATATTTCTTTCCGCGACTTCATATGAAAAGTCTTCTGGCAAAAACTTTGTGTGTAAATAAACACAACATAAGTGGTGTGAGAAACTAGGTTGCAATACTGGCTAAAGGTTTGTAAGTAAGTTATGTAAGTAAGCAAGGATATGAATATTTTGATTGACAACCAAATGACAATTAAAACAGTGGCGTCTTAAAAAACACAAAATCTAGAACTGTTTTGAATGGTAATAAGGTAATATTTAAGTACTTGGACACCAGAGAATAAAGGGAAATGAAGATGTAAATAATGTCACAAACTTGTAGTGAACATCGCTAAAAAAGGCAAAATTACTAGGACACTCTGGGTTCCATGTATCTGGGGCGCCAGCAGGATCATACGTGCCGTTTTAGGGCACTCGACTGTATAGCTGCCTATGTAGCCATGTAGGCTTGGAAAGGAAAATTCTTGTTTAGCTTTTGCACGCAAGAAATCTCAATATGTCACGGAAAATGTATTGGAAGAAATTAAGAAATTTAACGTGTTTGCTACCCTTAGTGGTTTACCAATATGGCAGGGAATAGTCAGTTTTTTTTAATGATGTCCCCTCCATGTAATCTGTGTACCTACGTATTTACATTAAAGAATTATTTCAAGGTCTTGGTACAGATTTTTTCTTTGCAGGCTTCCAAATAAATTGAGACGATTTACAACCAGAGATTTTTCTTTTTTTGGATAGAAAATAGTGAACTGGTTCTATTTTAAGTCTATTTAGGCCATTGTCTTTTTGGTAGGCATGCCGAAAGACTCGACATTCCAACTAATGACATCTGCAGGACATCGGACATTGTTGACCGTTGACACCATTTCAAAATGGCAACAACGACGGAACGAGGAAGATAGAGGAAGATGGACGGCGAGACTTATTCCTGACATAAGACCATGGATTGGTCGGAAATTTGGAGAGGTAAATTACTACGTTACACAGATGCTATCGGGTCACGGATATTTTAGGAAATATCTGCACAGAATGGGCAAGACCGCCTCCCCTTACTGTCTTTACGAGGAAGGGGAGGTAATTTATGACGCAGAGCACACTGTTTTCGAGTGTGCACGCTGGCAGAGCTATCGCTCTGTACTCACGTCAATAGTTGGAACGATCACATCCGCTAACATTGTCGGGGTTATGATTGCAAGTAGTGAAAATTGGATCTTGGTGGTGAATTACGTAGAGCGCATTCTGAGACCGAAAAAAAATGCATCTTGAGGCTGCAGAACTAGTAAGAATGTCGGCGTAGGTGATTCTGTCACATGCGCCAAGCGAAGCCGAAACGATGATTTAGACGAAAAGAATAGTGGAGAAGCTTAGATGTCTCCTCAACTTTCGATACGCAATCTGGGCGCGGATAAGAACATGGAGAGGCCAAAGTGTCAAAAGGACTCCACTCCGAAGTAATACCACCGTAGTTCCGGAGTGGGCACAAACAGGTCCACAAGATTGAGTGGGTAAGGGCCCCACACACGGAGCATGTGACGACTTCCTATATGGTGCGGTTTAGGTACATTTACCCCTCCTCGGCGAGAAAAAAAAGAAAAGACATCGTTGACCGAGCTCTCTAATATAAAGATTGCTGCAATAGAAAGATTTATTTTGGACTTGGGATCATTTTCTCTACGGAATAGTTCACCTTCAGGTAGAATTAATTGTGGCATCACAATGTATCCAAATGCTGGCCTATGTGAGACCATTTCCTTCGAGAAAAATAAATTCTTCCTGGGTTGTCTCTGCTTTTAGGTTTTGGCCATTCCATAAAATAAAGGGGAACTGAAGGTTTCTCAACCTTTACACTTAGAATTTTTTTATTAAAAATTTAATTTCAAACATCAATCAAATTTATATACAAAATACATATATAAATACGAAAAACGGCATTTGTCCCGTTTCCAACCCAGTGTGCAGAACGCCCTATAAATAAAATGACAAACTAATGAAAGGAAATCAACGCAGCAGGGTGTTAAATGAATCAAAAATAAATAAAACAAAATTTGCGTTTTTTAAAACCTTCTGTGCCGTCGTCTAATGTTGATTTAATTTATTTTTTTTTATTTTTTTTTTTATTTTTATAAATTCAAAAGTCGATTATTTTTAGCATTTGAATTATTAAAAATAACTCTCCACCATGAAATTTTGAATGTTAAGCGATAAAGAATGATGAAAATATAGACGTTTATGTGACAGTTTAATTAGCATTCAAATAAGAAATAAGTGTGCCATACAGACAGGCGAAAAATCAGAGGATTGAAGTTAATTTTTTCGCTTTTTTTTTGTGAATGTTAATTAAAAATACAAATTCTCGTGCAAATACTCGTGCAAATACTTGTGCAAATTGTTTAGTGGATTTCAAGAAAAAAAAAAATATGAGTTTAAAAAAGTCATTTTGTTTTCTATGGACTTCCATAGTCCAAATTTTTTCTTTTATAGGTTTAAACGTAAAGCGAGAACAGAGTGTAGTGTACTTGTCTAATCACAGAGTAATCAGGTAATTTATTTGGACCTTGCACGCATCTTTCTGCGCTTACGCTTCAAACTACGCATACGCTTCTAACGTTTTTAAATAACGTTGCTGCTATTCTGGGAAGAAATAGGCACACTAGAGTCGTTTATAGGATTCCTTATAATTTTCTGAATGGAACATACGGTTTCAGGATTTCAGCTAAGGAATTTTGGCCTGAAGAACCGGAGATTCCCAGTGGAATCTTTCAAGATTATACTGATGGCTCAAAAATAAGTGACAGGGTGGACGGTCTGTGATATCTTCATTAAGGGTCCTGATATTAAACTTTCTTATAAACTGCCTGATCACTGCAGTGTTTTCAAGCAGAGGTCATGGTAATTTTGAATGCGGCGCAATACTTGTCGAGTGGCGGCATTTTCCCTGAAAATTTCTTGATTTACTCTGATAGCCAGGCTGCAATTAAGTCCCAAACGACCGTAGTTTCAACGTCTGTCCTTGTCCAGGAAGATTGAGGGTTTGTCGGGTATAAGTATATATACAGTGAGCGCCTATAAGTGAGTCAACACTTTTGTTCTTAAGTATAAAACAGTTTTGTTCTTAAGTAAAGGGTGTTTTTTATAGAGGTATAGAACTTTAAGTTGGCATTACTTTTCAAGATGGCGACCGATTTAACAGCTGTCAAGTGATTTATTCTCAGTTTGGTTTGGCAATTCATCATGAATAGACTCACGCCTGAACAACGCTTGCAAATAGTGCAATTTTATTTCGAAAATAATGGTTCTGTGCGGAACACGTATCGCGCACTACGTCCATTTTATCGTCGACAAAATCCTCCATCAGAGCAGTTAATTCGATTAACCATGGAACGTTTTCGCACCACGTTTACTCTTATCAACAAACAAAACTGCCGCATTTGGAGTGAAGGTAATCCTCAAGTGTATGTGGAAACAACGTTACATCCAGAAAAACTGACTGTTTGGTGCGCTTTATGAGCTGGTGGAATCATTGGTCCGTACTTTTTCAAAAACGATGGTGCCCAGAACGTTACAGTCAATGGTGATCGGTATAGAGCCATGATTACTAACTTTTTCATTCCTGAATTGAATAACCATGATGTCCAGGAGATGTGGTTTCAACAAGACGGCGCAACATGTCACACAGCTCGTGCCACAATAGATTTATTGAAAGACACGTTTAGTGACCGCCTAATTTCACGTTTTGGACCTGTGAATTGACCTCCAAGATCTTGTGATTTAACACCGCTAGACTACTTTCTGTGGGGCTATGTAAAGTCATTGGTCTATGCGGTAAAGCCACAAACGTTTGACCATTTGGAAGACAACATTCGCCGTATTATTGCCGATATACGGCCACAAATGTTGGAAAAAGTCATCGAAAATTGGACGTCCAGATTGGACTACATCCGCGCCAGCCGTGGCGGTCATATGCCAGAAATCATATTTAAAATGTAATGCCACAAGATTATCTTTCGGATAAATAAAATTCATGTCAATCGAATAATCCATCGTTGTTTTATTGCAACTTAAAGTTCTATACCTCTATAAAAAACACCCTATATAAAAAAGTTCCTTTATCATGAATTGTTGTTTTTGTTTTAACATTTTATAAGTAATAAATAAACGTTTTTATTTTTGGAAATTTATTCGACTATTCTCATTTACTTTTCTCGCTATCCTAAGAAAATGAATTTTTTCATTGGTATTTACTCACTTTTGGCGCTCAGTGTAAGTATAAGATAACTCTTATATGAGTTCCAGGACACAGGAATATCGTTGGAAATTGCATTGGTAAACTTTTTTCAATAAAACACAATTTTATTTGTTTAAATGGTTTTTGAAGCACAGTGTAATTAATAAATTGTAAAAATCTCGAAGTCAGCAACGAAAAAAAATGTTATTAAAATAAATTATTTAAATTAAAGCTTGATTTATTGATTCACATTTTTATAGGAGTGTCCAACAAATCAATAAGTCTGTATCGATCCGGTTTAAACGTTTTATTAGTATTAGGGTCTATAAATCGGTTTATCCATGTAGATGTTCGTTCAGTTAATAAATTATTTGTTGGCATGATTAAAATTTAATTGATTTCGACCGTATATATACATATATAAATCGAATTTAATTATAATAAACCATCGTATTATTGAAATTAAATTCAATAATTAATAATGCATAAAACAAACAAAGTTTTTTTTATTTCTCAATTACTGCTTTAGTAAAATGAAAATAAAATATTTTAATATTCGCTACAAGTTGATGAATTAAAAATTAAATATGAAATCGAAAAGGGACTAAATGAACGCGGCAAAATATATCGTCAAATATGAGCTAAATGGGCAAAATATAAGGAAGGTTGGTTGGTTGATCCGCTTACTTAAAAAGGGATACGTATTGTTTCAAGTTTAAAGGAGCCAATGGAGTCGGAACTGTTATTCTTATATGTATATAAATGCCAATTTCTTTCAATTATACAACCAAGTTTTTTAAACAGAACAAAGGTCGTGGTAATATTCTTAACTTAGGGAACAAATGATTACCTATTGTTGATAATAGAATGCCAAAGATACAATTTGTAATAATCATAATAATCATAGGTAGTGTATTGGCTCAATAGACATGAGCCACGGTTCAAACCCCAGGTCAGACATCTCCAACAAAGCGAAATATGAAAAAATATTTCTTAATTGACTTTCTCTCAGCAGATTTCTGGCAAAAACTCGGCGTGTAAACAGAAAATCTCTATGAAATGTTTCTGTAAGATCTATCGTTCGGTGTTGACTTTAAACTGTTGTACTCGCCGCTCATGTATAAAATTAGCAAACACAACATAAGTAGTGTGAAAAACTAGTTTGTAGGTTGTATGTATCTACACACAGTTACTAAATTATACATACGGTTAATCAATTTCAGTAATTTCTTAACTAATCCGTTTTCGTTGAAAATCTTTATAGTCTCCTTGATGTTAAGACGGTCTTTTGCATTGGTTAAAAAATTTCTGAAATTGAACTGAATTGTGGCCCTGCACAGGTCCACAAAGGTATGCATCCGATTTACAAATTTCACAAATTTCTGAACCAATGCAAAAGACCGCCTTAAAATCGAAGAAAGATGTCAGGCAATTATAAATATTTTCAACGAAAACGGATTGGTTAAAAAATTTCTGAAATTTGTTATCCGTATGTATACTTTTGTGGCTGAGTGTATGTATTTGATTAAGAAAAATCCATAAGAAAAATTAATATTTTGTGTTGAAAAAAAAGGGTTGCCTTCCAAAATGTTAGTTGCTCTGTGTTTGAACAAAGTATCGTGTTTCATAATGCCGCTGTACAAAATATATACAATGTATTCTATTTCAAAACGTCGTCAATGTGTATTTTTCAAAAAGCAATCAGGCATTGGATTTATAGTTGATGCATTGTTTGGTTACTTTGCATATCTACATAGTTTATATACAGTAGTAGAACTGCATACAAACTTTGTATTGATACATTTTGGAAGGCAGCCTTTTATGCAGCTCACTGTAGCAATAAAGTATTTTAACTGATAACTTTTTAATTTCACTTGAAATACAGTGTATTTCTTAAAATAAAAAATATTTAGCTTGTAAGTATACAGTCACACAGATAATTGTACGTACCCCCTTGAAAATCATTTTTTTTAAATGATAATATATGGACAAGTCAACTGATTTTTGCGCCAATTTTTTTGTTTTCCGTCACAGCCGAACAAATTATATTTGTTCTCATCACTAAATATTACATTCGCCCAAAAATCAGTTGACTTGTCTATATATTATTGGACGAATTCCAATCGTGGCTTTTTTCTCGACACTCGGCTGCGGAAACCGTTCTTTCTCAAAACACTTCGAACTGTTTCGGAATGCACAATAACACTGTGATCACTTTCCGAGGTATTTCGTATTTCTACGGCTGTAGTCCTACGATTTTTATCCACAATTACTTTTATATACCGGGCTACCGTTGGAGAAATTTTATACGAAATATACGTCGTACGTATAATTTTCTGTGGTGCCATATTGGTTTTAAGCAAACTGCAGTCACAAATTCATAGATTTTGGGAATCTTTTTTCTTTATTTAAGTAAATGTGTCGTTACAGACGTTAATGTAAAGAAATTTTAGATTAGAAGTTCATTACTTTTTAAAAAAATGATTTTGTGTGACTATCTGTATGTAGTTTAGTGGATACAAGCAGTTTGATATGGTTTTATAAAATTCAGATTTTTCAATGAAAATTATAGTCTGCTCTGGCTCCTTCTTTTTAGAATCAAAGAATTGAGGAGAGTCTATTCAGCCAAAAATGCCCACCGATTTTTACTGTTCGCTGAACAAACTTCGAAATTTCCGGAAGAGTATTTCTTAAATATGCAAAAGTTTTATACAAAAAAATCGTTTTGGATTGTACGGAAGGGCTCAGTGTACTTTCAATGAACTAGCAACACTCTTTACACTTTTTGAACAAAAATACATGACACCATACATCTGACACAGACAATATTATCTCAAACTCAAAATGAAAGCCAAGCTTGTAAAATTTTAGGTTATAAGTTAAAGTGACAGAAATAAAACGATCGATTTAGACAGACACAGACATTTTATTTAAAATCAAAAAGATTTTCACACAAATTAATGCGAAATACCTTTAAATCATAGAAGTTTAATAAGCAGAAGTGCTGAATGAAAAGCTTCGGCATTTAAAACAGATCCTAATTTACCTCGTAAGTTTTTATGAAATTTTAAATTATATTAAATATTATTTGAGCGTTTTTTTTCTCATAATAACTTAATATCAGGACCTTTAATGGATTAATGTATTATATATCGATTATAAGATATCGAAGAATTTCGAAATTTACTTTTACGTATCATTTTTTTTGAATATCTCAAAAAAAAAAGTATTCGTGAAATTTTAAAAAATTAAGAAAAATATAAAAAAGAAAAAACCCACGTTATCCACTACTTGCAATTGTTGAAACATGATGCCAGAAGCCGAATTCGCCTGATCATAAGCATCAACGAACGGTATGGAACTTTGACTAGCGAGATCTTTTGAAGATTCATAAAAAATTTTGTATATTTTCAATGCTGGCCTTAGATTTGGTGTATATTGTTGTATTAATGGTTCACCCTGGGAGGATTTTAATTTATAAAAATCTTCTACCTGTAAGAAATCAAAGTCCGAACTTATTACGTGTGATGAAAAAAGGGGAAAACGGAATTAAAAATTTACCAGTTCGTATTTAATGGTAATAGTTTCTTCGATATCGATCCATATTACTGGTATTTCACAATTAAAAATCATTAGATAACCTTCGTATAAATAATATTCATCCATACGCTTTGACAGCCAATCGGATAAGCGAATATTTTCAATAGAAACTTGAGTGTTGGCCGAACGCACATTTTCCAAATTTTTTTCCAATACCGCTAACCTCGCTGATCTGGTAAAAATCTGAAAAATTTGTTTTTTTTCTTAATTTTAAAATGAAGCGCAAAAAGTGATCAAACTCTAAAGGCTTTGGAATACTAATGCACACACAGCGCTAAAAGTGAGCATACAAGTGTGGAATTCTAGTTGCCAAAATTAAATGAAAACAAATTGAATTGTTTACTGAAATTAATTTCTATATGTTTTAAAGGCAACAATGGCTGACTTCCAAAATGTTAGTTGCTTTGTGTTTGAACAAAGTATAGTGTTTCATAAAGCCGCTGTACAAAATGTTTACAATGTATACTATTTCAAAACATCGGCAAACGTGTAGTTTTAACGTAGTCTAAAAGCAATCAGGCATCGGATTTATAGTTGATGCATTGTTTGGTAACTTTGCATATGTACAAAATTTATATACCGTATACAAACTTTGTATTGATACATTTTGCAAGTCAACCAATATGTGTAAAATATTTAATTTTTGTAATAATATTGGGTTGTTCGGAAAGTAATTTCGACAAAGGATTTAATTGTATTTTTTTGCAACCAACTTCGCTCTAAAGCCGTATAATTTTTATATACTTTGAGAGCTCATATGGCAAGGCTTGTGTGTGTAAAATTCCAATTAATTTTACGCAGTAGTTTTTGGTTGGTGCCAACCAACTTCGCTCTAAAACCGTATAATTTGTATATGCTTTGAGAGCTCATATAGCAAGGCTTGTGTGTGTAAGATTCCAATTAATTCTACGCAGTAGTTTTTGTTTGGTGCCCTTTTAAATATGGAGAGCGATAAGCAGCATTTTCGACATACATATCTTACTGTTTTACTATAGAAAGGGTAAAAATGCTGTTCAAGCCAGAAAGAAATTGATCGATGTGTATGGAGAAGGTGTGTTGACAGTACGCCAGTGCCAGAACTGGTTCGCTAAATTTCGATACGGCAATTTTGATGTCGAAGATGCATCACGTTCGGAAAGGCCGATTGAAGCTGACAAAGTCGCAAAAAAGGCATTAGTTGATGCGGACAACACGTGAGATCGGATTGAGGTTAAATTTATCAAATTCAACAGTTTATGGCCACTTGATTGATATTATACGAAAAGTGTCTTTCATTTCCACAAAAAAAACGAAATTACTTTCCGAACAACACAATAATTCTGGAGTTAACCTAGACTATCATTTCTTATATAACAATATTACCTCTAAACCAATGGCAATAACCACAACAGTTTTACGTAATTTTATAGCCTCATCGAAAGTTTTACATGCGTCATCATAAAATACAGCATGTAATTCAGCTGGTAGTGAGTAATTTTTATAGTTATAATCGGCCCAGGATTTTTCAAACCATTGAAAATACAAGAACTCAAAACGAAATGTTCCACCGTCTAATCGCACGCCCAAATCAATGCTTGGCGTGCAATTATTGTCATAAAGCATCTTTACAATAATAGTTTGGCCATCATTTTTCAAAATTGTTTCATTTGGTTGTACGTCAAACTTATTGTAGATTATTGCTTCATATGGCTGAGTTATAACATCATAATCCTTTTCATTCTTTAAAGGTATCTGGTGTTTGCCCATGCACTGGCCCTTAGAATAGGCTTGAAAAACAATTTCACACACATTAAATTAGAAAATACGTTTAAGATGATATTTCTTTTTCAGAAATTATTTACCTTCTATAAAAAACTTATTGAAAAATATTTCTTTCCAAAACAAAATTTGGTATAGAATTTGAAAAAAGTTTTTCATTTTATTTAAACGTGGCCAATGATTTGCCAGGACTTGTTAGAAAAGTACTAAAAAAATTTAAATACATTACAGTCCACTGAAGTAATGTTATTTCTAATGCCTTTAAATTTAAAACGTTTTACATTAAACGAGAAAATAATTTCCGTCTCTAGGGTATATAGAGGCTAAACGTTTTAAATAGAATCGATAACCTTAATGCCTTTATACACTGAAAGAAATGAAAAGAAAACTAAAAAGATTTTTGCAGAAATTTTTTCTCTATGCTCTCTGTCTTCATTATATCTCTATGATTATCATTAATGAACAGTATCAGCTTTTTTCACGCTTTTGAAAATTTCTGAAATCCTGCACAATTGTTCCATTTTTCTTCAAAAACTTGTTGTCATTTCGAAGTTAATTGTATTATAATATCACTCACAGAACAGAATGTCGCCTTAAATCAAACTTTACAAGCTTATTTCCACTGAAGCAAATTTTCCACCTACAAAATCCTTTGCTATGGAGATAGACATAAACAGAAACATAATAGAACCTCTCAGTCACACAAATTAACAAGTGATAATCATTCAGACGCGGACTAATAAGATAACCATAAGAACCTCTTAACCAAACTTCCAGATCTGCAGTCTTCCCTGCTAAGTAAAGGGTCCACAAAATAACTTTTTTTTTGAAAATGCTTTAAAAAAAAACTACTGAATATTTTCTCAAATTTCTTTTTTTATTTGAAAGTACAATCCTTCCGGTTAGTAATGGAAAATAATTTCATTCAAATGGCTGCCTCTCTGGCCATACAGTAGCCTACACCAGAAGATGCCGATTTTGGCAAAAAAAATCATCTTTCCAGATGAAGCTCATTTAGATCTTGGCGGGTATGTAAACAAGCAAAATTGTCGCATTTGGGGCACAGAAAACCCGCACGCATACATTGAAAAGCCGACGCACCCAAAACGAGTAACTGTTTGGTGCGGATTTTGGTCCAGAGGCATAATTGAGCCATTTTTCTTCGAAAATGAGAAAGGAGTGGCCGTTATAGTCAATGGAGATCGTTATCGGGCAATGTTGAACGAATTTTTGTTCACAAAAATTGAAGAGAAGGATATTGACAACATTTGGTTTCAACAGGACGGCGCTACGTGCCACACAGCCGAAGCTACACTCGATGTTTTGCGACTTGTTTTTGAAGATCGCATTATCAGCCGCAGAGCTGATGTCGTTTGGCCACCTCGGAGCTGCGATTTGACACCGTTGGACTATTAGTTGTGGGGTACCGTCAAAGATAAGTGTTACGCCGACAAGCCAGAGACAATTGACGCTTTAAAGGACAATATTCGTGAAGCCATTGGTGGCATACAGCTGCACACAATCGATAATGTGCTTAAAAATTGGACCGATCGTGTAGGCTACTGCATGGCCAGCCGAGGCAGCCATTTGAATGAAATTATTTTCCATTATTAACCGGAAGGATTGTACTTTCAAATAAAAAAAGAAATTTGAGAAAATATTCAGTAGTTTTTTTTTAAAGCATTTTAAAAAAAAAAAAGTTATTTGGCGGACCCTTTATAAGTCAAAGTCCGCCGCATGTGTTCGATTGCTTTCTTCATACAGCCCATGTTAGCAAGATAGATTAGAATTAAAAGGAAAGGAGATTATATTCGTATTATATGTATATTCCTTGTGAATATTAAACTGAATCCGCTTGATGGAATACCACACAAAACACCATGTTTAGTTCACCTCCTGACAAGTGGCGCTTAAAATGAACGTAGCATGCCATTCTACGCGCTACCAAATTCGTAGGAAATGGTCAAACCAATAATCTATGCATTTGAAGAGTAATGGCAGTAGAATGATTCTATACCAACCTTAATAATAATATAATAAGTTTCGAAGTCGCCTTAGTCTAGTAGGTAGTGTGTTGGCTTATTAGACGTAAAGCCAGGGTTGAGCCCCAGGCCATACATCAAAACAAAATACAAAAAGTATTTCTTCGGCGACTTCCTCTCAGCAGATTTCTGGCAAAAACTCTGAGAGTAAATAAAATTGACATAAAAAAGTTTCTCAAAAATCTGTCGTTTGGAGTCGACTTTAAACTGTAAACCCACCACTCATGTATAAAATTAACACACACAACATAAGTGGTGTGAGAAACTAGGACGTTGTGCAATGGGTCTATTCGACCTCCGGGTACTGTACTTTTCTTAATTGACAAGAACACGTCCTCTAACCAAACCTAACCTAACCTATTTTATACATACAGTGAACAGCACCAACAGCACTGCTTTAAAAGCTCAACAAGCCTGGACGAGTTGAGTGACTTAAATGCGTATTTTATCAACACTTTTATTACACATTGTACTCGTTTATGTACCAAGAAAAGTACATTATGAAAATTATTCCAAATAATACGAATCTTTAACCACTAGATTCTGACAATCCTGATGAAAATTTTCTGTTTCTTAGTTATAAACTTTTCCGACATGTCCTATTAAATGTATCCTCTACATCCAACAAGTACACATGCTAGATAATTTCGACTAAATTTGTGCTTTGATTTGAAGCAGAAAAAACATTTATTTAAGCAAACATTTAAATTGAAATGGTGCAATAAATTATTTCAAGAAATTTCAAAAAAAAATTGTTTATGGCAGTCCAAATGCCATCATGCTCGCAACTAATTGAGCCATAATAATTACAGCCAATATAGCATTGAAGCGATCTGAACAGTTTCTGTAAGGTTCAACACTACAAATGATCGCATTCCTAACCAATTCATTTAAATTTGTCTGATATTCATTCATGAGCGGTTCGCCATCGGCAGTTTCCAGAAGCTGGAACTCTGTTAACTGAAGCAAAAAAAAAAGTTTCAGAAGTGATCGTTAAAAATTATTTAAAAAACTCTTACAATTTCTGGTATTATTTCAATTGGTTCTGAAAAATCACACCAAAAACTCTTGGAGGGTGTATTCGAAAGCTTTATGGCGCCCTGATATAAACAACCATTGTCCATTGTCACATTGAGCCAATATGCCAAAGGCATATTCCTAATAACAGTTTCCTTTACTGGTTGCTGTACAATTTTCAGATTTTCCAGCAATTCTTCATACTTGCTTAAGGCTAAAGGGATCACTTTTACACCAAATGCCATTGTATAAAAGACTTTATCCGTTTCCAAAGCTTCGTTTACATTTTTAGCTGAGTTATCATAAAACACCGCATGTAATTCACCATCAAATGTTATATTATTGTATTCGAATATTTTTGGTACTTTTTCCAACCACTGAAAGTACATGAACTCAAAGCAAAACTCAAAGGCTGAGCCTTCATGTGATACTAAGGGCTGCTCATTAATATCGTACTTCATCTGAATGCTGACACTCTGGCCATCATTTTTCAAAATTGTTTCCTTGGGTACGACATCGAAATTTTTGAGTAACAACGGTTTGAAGGAGTCCACCTGAATGTTAAGTTCAGAATCAAAAGCTAATTGATACTTTCCAATAGCTGAGGGCGAATTAATTGCATAGGCTAGAAAAATTAATTTTTAAAGTTTGCTTTTAAAAGTATTTTAAATTCTTTAAAGAATTTTCTTTAATTACCCTTTAATTGATAAAAATGCAAAATTAAATAATAACAGTAAAAATGTTTTAAAATTTTACAAACTTGGATTTGCATTTCTTTTCTTGCGTTTCTTATTTTTTTTTATTAAATTTTTCTAACAACTTTCCAATTAAACTGTTGGCTTCTATTTAACTCATTAGATCAAGAAATTGTTCTACATTAGACAAAATTAATTGTGACCTGAGAATATTAAACTACTCTCGATAATAACTGTTTTTAATTCTGTTTAATAACAAGTTACTAACAATTAAAATGGATGAAATTTTTTTTACATTAATGCCCAGAAAACTAGTACACTTTGAAAATATATTTCAGCACACGTGTGTAGAAGGCAGATAGAAATCTTACAGAGGAGCCAACTATTATTGATGTCTTTAGCTTATTATCCGTTAATTATCCTTTCTTATGTGTGTTTGGCACAGTAAACTTTTTTTTTTTTTTTTTTTGTAAAACCAGCACTCAGGGGAGTGGCCCCTACTCATGCAGTGCATTGTGCAGGTTTAGTAAAATAGGTTATAGGAAGGTGGAAAGAGGGAGTAGTGTTTGTGGACATTTAATTTAAACTCAAGATGCGAACGGCAAGGAAACGAGTTGCTGCTAGGTGACTATATAATGGCCAGTGCTATACCTTCACCATTAGACAGTCTACAGCAATCGTCCCCGAGAAGCCCGCATCTTCAATTACATTTTCTACCATTAGAATCCAGTCATTTATTTACTCTTCACTGCGGTAGCAAAACAGCTATGTAGTTGTACATCTGGAAATAGTTTAAAGCTCCACTAACTAATCTAATTTCTTGCTTTGAGAAGTTTCCCTCATGAAGATTTTTTCTCCCAGAGATGTGAAGACCAACGTCTTGCACCATAGACGTTCTGGACCAGTTTTCATCTGCGTACGCATAGTTTGTTTTGGCTGTGCAGATTTCCCCGTTACCAGATGGTGTAGCGTGAACAGTCATTTACCGTTGTATCAATACATACATATATAATAGGTCATTACAACCCTACAGTCAGGATTACGACCTAGTTTCTCACACCACTTATGTTGTGTGTGTGTTAATTTTATACATGAATGGCGGGACCTACAGTTTAAAGTCGACTCTGAACGACAGATTTTTTAAGAAACTTTTCACGGCAATTTTATTTACTCTCAGTGAATTTGCCAGAAATCTGTTCAGAGCCAGTAGCCGAAGAAATATTTTTTCATATTTCGTTTTGATGTCTGGCCTGGGGCTCGAACCCTGGCTTTACGTCTAATAAGCCAACACACTACCTACTAGACTACGGCGACTTCGAAACCAACTCAAAAAGCTGATCTATATGTTCGTAGTGTAACAAACAATCGAAATGGAAACAGCGGTTAATAAAAATTAATAGTGAGTGTACGTCCTAAAACGTGAGTATACGTGCTAAACGATTTGTAATGTCCCCATGTGAACCATCGATTGCGAATACGATGAAACAAATAGAATTTCGCTTAGTTTTTAGTCCACATTGCTTCCTTTCTGATGCATTTGAACCAATTTGAAGGACAAGCCGGAAGGGTTATGAACAAAGTGGATATCATTGGCTATCTTAACTTTATTAGAAGAATAAAAGAATATCTGAAATTGTAGTCAGCCAGGCTTTGTTGCTCCACAGAAGAGTAATTTCGCTTTCCAGCAAGTTTCTGTTTTTCAGCATGTTTCTTTAGTTCCCTATGCTATGAATGGGAAAGGTGATGTCTTTCTTGAAAACGTCTATCAAATATTATATAGTGAAAGGTGAAATATTTCGAGAAAAACTTAAAAATAATAATTTTTTTCGGAAATCAACGACCAAGTAACTAAAAAGCTATAAGCGGATATTGTTTATTAATTCCTTGAAAGCATGCAAGATATGATTTATAAAAATATATAAAAAAAACATAAAATATGGTGGACTATAGATACCGACATAACATAATTGGTCATTACAACCCTTTAGTTAGGATTACGACCTAGTTTCTCACACCCTTTATGCTAATTTTATATATGATATGTCCGAACAACAGATCTTTGAGAAACTTTTCATGGCAAATTTCCACTCAGAATTTTTGCCAGAAATCTACTGAGAGAAAGTCGCGAAGAAAATATTTTTTCAAATTTTGTTTAGTTGGAGATGTCTGATCTAAATTTTTGTTGGAGATTTCTGATCTGGGGTTTGAACTGTGGCCTCACGATTAATAAGCCAACACACTACCTACCAGACTACGACGACTACAAGAAAAATACCGAAGAAAATTAATATTCCAATATAACGAAATATCTTAATTTTATTAATAAAACGTTCGATATTTGGAACATTCACATTTTATTTCCTTTACTTGTTCACAATAAATACAAAAACTACTTATGGTAATCCAAATGCCATAATTATACCCATTTGAGTGAATATGATTAAAGCCCGAATTACTTCAAAGCGTTTTGAACTATTTCCGATTTCTAACTCCTCATATGGCTCGTAATTGCATATGTGAACTTTATAAACCTCATTCATAGTAACTGGTATAAATTGATTCATTAACGGTTTGCCATCAACGGTTTGTAGATGTTGGAACTCGGATACCTTGAAAATGATGTGATATAAATAAGGTTATAAAATGTATCAATTAATACTATGACTCTAATAGTATTTCTTACAATTTCTGGTGTCATTTCTATTGGTTCGGCCACAGCCAGCCAATGGACAGCAGAAGGTGAACTCAGAAGCGATATGGCGCCTATATTTGCACAATAATGTTCTATTGACGCATTAAGCCAATACGCTAAAGGCATATTTTTAATAACAGTTTGCATATATGGTTGTTGTACCATTTTTAGATTCTCCTGCAATTCCTCGTACTTGTTTATGGCAAAAGGATTTACTTTCATACCAAATGCCAATATAACTATACCGTCAAAGGCTAAAGCTTGGTCAAAATCTTCATATATGCCTTCGTAGAATACCGCATGTAATTCGCCATGAAAGGCAATATTTCCAGAAGAAAATCTTTTTGGTACATTTTCCAACCAATGAAAGTATATGTACTCAAAATAAAAATCTGCATCATGTATGGAAAACATTGGCCAGAACCGTTTATCCATATCGTAAGACATTTGTATGACAATACTCCTGCCATCGTTTTCCAAAATTGTTTTGTTGGGTTTAATATCGAAATTCTTCACTACAGCCTGTTCATATTCCTCGATCACATCTATCTTAAGTTGGGAAAAATTTCCAAGTGTTATTTGATGTTTTTCAATAGCTTTGGGAGATATGTTTGCATGGGCTGCAATAAAAATTTGAAATCATTTCGGAATTGTTTGCCATTTTTTTTTTATAAATTACAATAATTACCCATTAATTTATAAAAATTCATCATAAAATAGTAGAAATAAAAATGTTTTAAAACTTTCAAGCATAAATGTTGCATGTTTTCTTAACAATTCTTCTAACAACCTTTCCTTTCCAATGTTCTATTTCGATTTGACTAATAAGCTTAGAAAATTGTAACACAGAAACCAAATTTAATAACTCAGGAGTATTGAAATACTCTGATTAATAACAATTTAAATGGTTGCTAAATTATACGGTAGAAATTTAAAATTTACTACTAGTTAAACTAGTGTTAAGAAAAATAGCACTTTAAAAAATTATTTCAAAGTATAGGTATGCATGCAGGGCATCCAGTTTTTCCGATTCCTCATTTATGTAAATGTACAATCAGACCAGACTATACAGATTTGTTTAAAGGCTACATACTCTTTAATAAAAGGACCTAGTTTGTGGTTTACGGATGGGTTGGGGCAGTAGCAAAGGTTTTTGGTTCCTGAAAACTCGCGACTATCTTTCCTGTGAAAGTCTAAGCCAGCGAAAAAGGTGCTCAATTCAATTTGAAGTACGAAGAACAGGAATAGCAATGCTATCTGACAGTCGGCTCTCAAAGGTTTAAATCAAAGATAATGTAGGACGGTCTAGGAAAGCTGAATCAGCTAGGTAGGAGAAATATGGTTCCCGGTCTTTAGAGAATTCTCGATAATTAACAGGTAGATGAGCTTTCAATAAGCTTCAACGCCGCTGATAGAGCCAGAACCTTTCTGTGAAATGAGAACAGATATTGGAAAGGGTATACTAAACAAAAGGGAGGATAAACAGAGGCGAAGGCTTTTTTCAAAGAGGCAATCAAAAATTTTATTGGGAAATTACAACAAGAAAATCTCTGAGTCATGCATGAGTGGCGGGACCTACAGTTCAAAGTCGACTAAGAATGACGGACTTTTGAAAAAATTTTCATGGCAATTTATTTACTTCCAGAGGTTTTTCCAGAAATCTGCTGAGAGGATGTCGTCGAAGAAATATTTTTTAATATTTCGTTTTCTTGGAGATTATCTAATAAGCCAGCACATTACTTACTAGACTATGAGTCGTGCAAGATACTGTCCAGCAATAAAGAGGTTGATAAGCGGTCTCTAGACAGGGCACTGTAGACAAAAACTACACTTATTCACCTTGGAAAGAGTAGTAGTAATAGCCTGGTTGTTACAAAAAGCTTTGAGATGAAATCGAACAAGAAAAGATTACTTTACAGTTATACATTCATACATACATACATTGATCATTACAATCCTTCAGTCAGGATTACGATCTAGCTTCTAACACTGTGTTAATTTTACAGATGAGTAGCGGGACCTACAATTTAAAGTCGACTCCGAACGACTTTTTTGAGAAACTTTTCACGGCAATTTTTTTTTTGCTCTCAGAGTTCTCGCAAGAAATCTGCTGAGAGGAAGTCGCCGAAGAAATATTTTTTCATATTTGCGTTTTGATGTCTGGCCTGGGGCTCGAACCCTGGCTTTACGTCTAATAAGCCAGCACATTACCTACTAGACTACGGCGACTATGAGTCATCCAAGATACTGTACAATAATAACAAGAGGTTGATAACCGGTTGCTAGACAGGGCACTGTAGACAAAGGCTACACTTATTCAGAATGGTAGTTGCCTCGAAAAGAGTAGTAACAATCGAACAAGAAAAGATGACTTTACAGTTTACATACATACGGGACCTACAGTTTAAAGTCGACTCCGAACGACAGATTTTTGAGAAACTTTTCATGGCAATTTTTATTTGCTCTCAGATTACTTAATCTGCTGAGCGGAAGTCGCCGAATAAATATTTTTTTATCTTTGCGTTTTGATGTAAGACCTGGGGAAATGCAGTCATGCCTAAGCATTTTTCTGAAAATTCAAACATTAGCCTCATTTCAAATGCAAGGAGCTTATTTATTACTTTTAAAAAAGGGTTTCTTGTAAAAATCGAATTTTCTTTTCATTTAACATTCATTTTATTTCTTTACGCACCAAAATCAATTGAAATTCTTTGAATTATTCATCATTGTCAGGGCAGGGATTTGTCCATTCCCAGTGTTTCCATGGTATGCACTCTTCGGTGCTTTCGTCATATAAAGTACCCGAAGGACAGCGTATAGATTGAGGCTCCTCATTGACATTGGCACAATACCAGTAGTGGGTGGCATCCCAGAAATTACGGAATGTATGATTAAAATTCAATTCCGTACACTCAGGCTTACCATTCGAATCGATATCACATATCCTTTCAGCATTAGTGGTGGCATAGACCAAAACCAAGGCCAAAATCAAAAGGCAAACTACAATTGATTTTAATTTTAAATTTTTTGATTTCATGAACTGAAAAACTTAATTTACCTGTTTTCATTTCGTACGATTTCGTTAGAAAGTATTAAAACAGAATGTTATAGTTTTACTCATTGCAAAAGAGGTTTATATAGTAAAAATTGATTTTGTTTTTTGTTGTTTTACTTTTTAAAGAAACAATTTTTATCTTTGGCAAACATATGAGAACTGCATTACATGATTTTTAAATTATTTGAAACAAATTATTTCAAAACATAAATTATGGGTGCGCATTTGTATTTGAAATGTTCCCCCCACTAAAGTAAATAGTTTTCTTTTAAATGTTTTGTAAATCATTGTTATCGATGAATTCGATATTATTTTAATACATTTTTAATTTACATTTTGAAATGAGAACAAAAAAAGTAATATTACAACCAGACGGGGTGATATTGTCCTCCACCATTCTAGTTTACAACTGTAGTTGAAGACATTTACTTACGGTTTAGAATCAAAGTTAAACGAAAAAAAAATTGCGGTATCCCCAATCAGATACTGAAAGCAGGGTAAGCAAACGAGTTCAGTTCAAAAAAAAATGATGAAACTACGATTTAATGACAACGAATTAGACAATATAAACAGAATATAGCTTCCCCGTCTTTTTTTTCTACCGCTTACACAAATGATAACCATTTTCTTTACCAAATCAATCTTCTTCCTTTTTAATGCTGACAATGCACATGCAAAGGTATTCTAGTTTAAATTAGTAAGGTTAACCTGTATGCGGCGTCTTGCATAGAGTACATTTAGATGAAGCACAAACTGCAATACTGTAGCCAGCGTAGTCTAGTAGGTAATGTGTTATCTTATTAGGCATAAGGCGACGGTTCAAACCCCAGATCAGACATCTCCAAAAAAAACGAAATATAACGACTTTCTCTCAGCAGATTTCTGGCAAAAACTCTGTGAGTCAATAAAAAATTTTCATGAAAAATCTGTCATTCGCGTAGTCAACTTTAAACTGTAGGTGCTGCCACTGTATAAAATTAACACATATGAGTGGTGTGAGAAGGTAGGTCGTAATATTGGCTGAAGGATTGTAATGACCATATAAAATGCTCTTATTAATATCAACTTTCTGTACGTCTCGTGTTTGACATTTTCCTCTTTTCCGATCAGAGGGCAAGTATGCTACTCCTAGTATGTATTCAGGCATTTGCTCAGTCACGTGCCGTACGGTACCACTCAAGATATAGCAAGAATTTTAGTTGCACATCAAAATGATCTAGAAATTCTACTGTTGCTGTGATGTACCGTCGATGTTCTCCAATGAAATTCCGTTGTGATAAGTACCAGCGCTTCCAAAATGTTACATATCTCATGTTTACAAGTGCCAGAATGTTCCGGTATCAAAAATAGTGACATTCGGTGCCCGATATCATCATGTGAAAGCCAAATTCCACTTTGAGTTTCGATGTTTTAAAATTTCGAAAGATCCATAAAGTCCTGATGTCATTTACTATTCACCCGAAAACTATGGCAATATTACAAACTAGCGCTTAGAATTAAAATTATTTTTCGCTCGAAAATATTCGAAAATAATAATAATGGATTCTGTGACGCTATCCGAGGAAATAAAAGAGCTTAAAAAATTAAGAGAATTCTACGAGGATCAACTAAAAGTCGGTTGGCATTGAAATGTGTGATTTGGGCGATGATATTCACAATTTGTTGGATGAAGCTGTTGAACTACAACGCGTTACAAATATACAAGACTTGCGCCAAACAAATCTCGAAACATTCTACTATAAAAAGAAAAAAGAACATATCATTGAACGAATATAAGAAACAGCAACAAGAAATAGAAAAAGAACAAAATGAATGCAGTGTGCTGGAAAAATGCATCACAGCAGTTAATAAACGATTGGTTTCGGACGCCAAAGTGCAACTTGATACAGAAGCGAGTATTAAAAGTTTACAAGAACATTTGGACTCCTTAAATATACCCGAAGATTTCAATATTGATGAGTTGATTAAAAAGGTGGATTTATTAAAAAAAATAATTTTGATAAAATCGTTTGAAAATTTTAATAATTTCTTTCCAATTAAAGTTTTTTTGTTTGTGTACTTATAATTCAATATTTGTAGTACTTTATACACGGTGAATTTTTTATTTTCTTGTATAAAAAGAGTCAATAATATGAAAACGATTTCTTAATATAAAAAAAAATTCGCGATAACTTAGTAAATTACTTAATCACACTCTTAACTTTGTGGGAATTTGTATTACGTTCCAAATGCATTCACAATTCATGCTATTAAATTGCTTTTCAAAACCGATAAATATCAAATGAAGACTAGATTTGTCGTGGATGGTATATTTTTGCCTTGAAACTACAGTTGAAACAGGAAATTTCTAAAGAGGCTTATAATTATTACCTACAACATTTGCTTCTCTGAGTACAGGGATTACAATTAAAAATTTACTTTGAATATTCTATTGTTTTTGGCTTGAAATCATTTAAAGCAAGAAATATATCTCATGTCTTGCTTTTCTGTAAAACCTACGAATTTATATTCAAGGTGACTATTCTTTAAGGCAAATACAATTGCATGACTCTGTTAAGTACTAAGTCCTTATAGATTTGAATTTTAGACCATATCTTAATAATTAATTTAAGAATAGAGACAGAGTTGCTACAAAACTAAGCCGACTAAAATTTATTCCGAAGGATTTAAATAACTTGCTGGCTTGATGTTATAGCTCAATTGGATATCTGTAACTAAGGACTTGGTACCAATTTCCTAAGAACAAAACTGAATATTTCACTTCAGCATGTCACAGTGGGAAACAAAATACCTATCTGAGAGCACTCGACTATAATAAACCACAGTGCATTTTTCTACCACAGGCTAGGAATTGGTCTTAGTAACACAAATACTCTAAAATAGGTTTGGCTAATGAGCGTTTCTAAACAACAGAGGAAAAATATTAGACTTTGAGATGTTTTAATATGAAGAATGTTGATTGCTTTAAGTAGTTAATCAACATAAACCTCTAACGTAGCAATAGGTAGTCAAAATTAACTTTTATTGGGCATCAGTATGTAGCTTAAAATACATATAATGCCCTGAATATGTAATATCCGTTAAACACCACTTTCAGTAATGAGAATATAAATACTTTGACTTCAGAAAGCCACCGAAGCCATTGACATAGTCCTTTGGAAGTAAGAACAAAGTAATGTTATTCAAGTGTACATATATTAAAACTAATCAGAGTTTTTAAACACAAAACTATTGTTTAAGAAGAAAATTTAGTTTTAAAATTCTTTGAAAGCTTCAAAGTTAATTTTCCATAACTTGATAGCTTTCAAGTAATAACAAGAAACATGTTTCTTACCTGGTTCTTCCATTTTAATAAGGAGATGCTTTGTTTTTAAACGGTATACAGAGAATAGATGAAAATGAGTCACCGTCTTAAAGTAGCTTTTACAGATGCTCCTGTGAAGGCACGCAGATGTATGTAGTTTATATCACTGAACTGTATTTCTTCGCGCACTGTTTACCGACTTTTTTTTAGCAAAATAGATAAATTCGACTTTACCGACACGAGGTTACCAGACAATGCCACATTACATTTGGAGTAGTAGACGCGATGGTATCACTGAACTGTATTTCTTCAAGAACTATAAAAATCGGAACGTGTAAGTTATCGCGCACTGTTTACCGACTTTTTTAAGCAAAATAGATAAACTCGACTACCCCGACACGAGGTTACAAGACGATGCAAACCAAAAACCAAGAAAAACAGCAATACAGCACCCAGTGGTGAATTATTGACTGAAATAGATAATCGCGAGTAGCACGTATATTCGCCTTAACTAAATATTTCATTCGCTTTTGCACATTTTATATATTTTTCTTTTAAGCTTTGAAATCTAATAAGCAAAAACTCACACTTTATTAACTGTACTAAAAAAATTACAGCATTAAGCAGTATTGCCACACATCAACTTAACTAATCAATATTGCATTAGTACCTGCAATATTTTATTTTTCTTAGTACAGGCACACACCAAAGTATGCTATCAAAATATGTTTTGAAGTTGTTGGGAAGACGAAAATAACAGTCTACAGTGCAGATATGGCATAAAGAATTTTCATTTTTTCTAAACTCACCTCGGCTATTATACTGAACTTGATCCATTAATTTGATATGTGGGCATAAAGCTTCCAATAACGAGCTTTTAAATAATAAGCGGTAGTGGTAAGACCGCCACAATTAAGTTCATAAACAATGGCAACTCTACTCCTTGAAACCCAAACGGAATGTGCGAATAAATGAAACGGGGTTATTATTGTTTTTGTGCAAAAAATCAGCTGGGGATATCAAATAATTTCACTTGAGAAATATTAAACCCTTAAAGCCATCGGCTTTAATAAGGAAATGCTTTGTTTCTTCAATAGTATGCAGAGAATACATAGATGATAATGAGTTACCGTCTTAAAGTAGCTTTTACACATGCTCCGGCCAAAATATGACCTGTGAAGGCACGCTGATGTGGTTTATAGACGCGATGTTATCACCGAACTGTATTTCTTCAAGCACTATGAAAATCGCAACGTCACAGTTAAGACAAGATATCGCGCACTGTTTACCGATTTTTTTTTTAGCAAAATAGATAAACTCGACTTCACCGACACGAGGTTACAAGAAAACAATGCAAACCACAATTTTAACCAAGAAAAGCAGCAATACAGCTGCCAGTGGTACGTTATTGACTGAAATGCTGCAACAGGTAAACCTAAGTAGCACGTATATTCGCGTCAACTAAATATTTCACTCGCTTTTGCACATTTTCTATGTTTTCTTTTAAGCTTTGAAATCTAATAAGCAAAAACTCACACTTTATTAACTGTACTAAGAAAATACAGCATTAAGCAGTATTGCCACATATCAATTTAAATAATCAGTTTTGGGTCAGTGTGGGCAATATTTTATATTGCTTAGCACAGTCACACACCAAAATTATGCTACGTGTTGAAGTTGTTGGGAAGAAGAAAATTAATGTCTACAGTGCAGATAGGCCAAAAGTAAGGAATTTTCATGTTTTTTAAACTCACCTCGGCCTTTATACTGAACGTGATCCATTAATTTGATATGTGGCCATAAAGCTTTCAATAATAAGTGGTAGTGGTAAGACCGCCACAATTAAGTTCATAAATATTGGCAACTCTACTCTTTAAAATCCAAGCGGAATGTGTTAATAAATGAAACAGGGTTATTATTGTTTTTGTGCAAAAAATCAGCTGAGGATATCAAACACTTTCACTTCAGAAATATTAAACCACTAAAGCCATTGGCATACATAGTACAAAACACAATACATAGCCCTTTGGAAGCAAGAACAAAGTAATGTTATTCAAGAGTATATTAAAACTAATCAGACTTTTTAAAAACAAAACTTGATCTTTAAGAAGAAAATACAATTTAAAATTCTTGGAAAGCTTCAAAGTTAATTTTCCATAACTTGATAGCTTTCAAGTAACAACAACAAACATGTTTCTTACCTGGTTCTTCCATTTTAATAAGGAAATGCTTTGTATTTTCAATGGTATGCAGAGAATAGATGAAAATGAGTCACCGTCTTAAAGTAGCTTTTATACGTGCCCCGGCCAATATATGACCTGTGAAGGCACGCTGATGTGGTTTATAGACGCGATTGTATCACTGAACTGTATTTCTTCAAGAACTATGAAAATCGCAACGTCACAGTTAATGGATCAAGATATCGCGCACTGTTTACCAACTTTTTTTTTAGCAAAAGAGAATAATTCGACTTCACCGACACGAAGTTACAAGCCAATGCCATATTACATTTGAAGTAGTAGACGCGTTGGTATCACCGAACTGTATTTCTTTAAGCACTATGAAAATCGCTACGTCAAGTTAATGGAGCAAGATATCGCGCACTGTTTACAAACATTTTTTTTTAGCAAAATAGATAAACCCGACTTCACCGACACGGGGTTACAACAAGACAATGCCGCATTACATTTGGAGTAGTAGACGCGACGTTATCACTGAACTGTATTTCACCGACACGAGGTTACAAGAAAACAATGCAAACCACAATTTTAACCAAGAAAAACAGCAATACAGCTGTCAGTGTTGCGTTATTGACTGAAATGCTGCAACAAGTAACCCTAAGTAGCACGTATATTCGCGTCAACTAAATATTTCATTCGCTTTTGCACATTGTCTATGTTTTTCTTTTAAGCTTTGAAATCTAATAAGCAAAAACTCACACTTTATTAACTGTACTAAAAAAATACAGCATGAAGCGGTATTGCCACACACCAATTTAAATGATCAGTTTTGTGTCAGTGTGGGCAATATTTTATTTTGCTTAGCATAGGCACACACTAAAATTATGCTATCAAACTACGTTTTGAAGTTGTTGGGAAAAAAAATAACAGTCTACAGTGCAGATAGGCCAAAAGTAAAGAATTTTCATGTTTTCTAAACTCACCTCGGCCTTTTTACTGAACGTGATCCATTAATTTGATATGTGGCCATAAACCTTTCAATAACAAGCTTTAAAATAATAATCGGTAGTGGTAAGACCTCCGCAATTAAGTTCATAAACAGTGGCAACTCTACTCTTTGAATTCCAAACGGAATGTGTGAATAAGTGAAACAGGGTTATAATTGTTTGTGTGCAAAAAATCAGCTGCGCGTCGATACGTAACGGAATAGAAACAAATGGCTTTTTAGCGAAAAAAATAGACAATCCTACAACTAATCATATAAAATTCTCCATTTTTTAGTTCCCCCCCAAAAACAATAAAAAATTTAAATACTTATAAACAACTCAAGGCTTTATTACTTAATAAACTTTTTAAGAAAAGTTTATTTACTTGAAAGAAAATGTCAAATTTACAAAGAACGATGCTGAAAGGTCGCTTGCCACCCACCATACCTGGAGGTCGTATAGGCAGAAGGTATTTAAAACAATTATTTATAAACATAATAAAATAATAAATAAATACGACACTCTTGAAATAAACCTCAAGTGAATAAATAAAAATAATGAATATTCTATTATTGTACTAGTGATTCGTTTAAAAAGTCTCGAGTACGAGACTTTAAACCATCTCTGTGGAGTGAATTCTTTGCCGAAAAAGATGACATTGTTGTCGATGACAAACGCACTTTTCGCGTCTATCGCACAAAACAACCAGAAAAGCCGGGACCAGTTTTATTACTATTACATGGCGGTGGCTACTCAGGTTTAACTTGGGCACATTTTTGTGTAGGTTACTTTGACCACTTTTAATGGCTAAATTAAGGAGTGTTACTTGTTTAATGCTCTATTTTTGTCAATTATAGATGGAAATTACCAATATGATTCATTGCCAATGTTTGTCCATTGATTTTCGCGGTCATGGTGATACACAAACGGATAATGAAGACGATTTATCGGCGGATACATTAGCCAAGTAAGTATCATATCGTTTCTCTTTAATAATTTGCCAAAATTATAATCTTCTTCCTAAAAATAAGGTACTTGCGATAAGCAATGATAGATTACGTATGGGTAACGTGTTGGTTAACACAAAAATATATTCCATTAATAGGTATACAACAAAATATATCACTTCTCAGGGCAGTATATAACATATGTGGAAGATGTGTTATTATAAAGAGTAAATATTCATCTCCTATTACTTCTAAACAGATTTTCAATGTACGGACCCATCTAGAGTTCATTGGTTCCCATTTGATTGAGTTTTGTTGTTTTCTTTAGTAACTTACTCCTTTTAAACTCTATTCTAAAGTCTAATGGTTCTTGAGGATCCACGCCCAATTAGTTTTCTTTTTCTCAATATTAAGGCAAACTAGCTGATATGAAAAATCAAGCCAAAGTTCCAAAAATGTTGTTGTTAAAAATTATTATTTATCTTTTTTCTTACAGAGACATTGGCGACCTATTGTTAACAATATACCCAACTAATATGCCACCAATTTATGTTGTGGGCCATTCAATGGGTGGTGCTATAGCTGTTCACTTTGCTAGTATGGAATTGATACCAAATCTTATTGGCATAACTGTGATTGATGTTGTCGAGGGTACAGCCATGGAAGCATTAGCCAGTATGCAAAGTTTCTTGAGATCTAGGCCACAGTATTTTAAAAGCATACCAAATGCCATTGAATGGTGCATACGCAGTGGTCAAATACGTAATATAGACAGTGCCAAAATATCTATGCCTGGACAGATTATTAAGTAAGGAGACATATTGTTTTATTGAAATTATAGAAAAAATAAGCGTTTTTTTATTGCAGTTGCACAACGAAAAAACTAGCCACAAATGAATTACCATTGGATGATGAAGATGAAATTGAAGCTACAGGTTCTACTAAATTTATACATCCCTTTAGTATTTCAGAAGATGAAGAGGTATCAGGTGATACAACACCAACTGAAGTAAATGCCAAGGACTTGGAGTTTAAAAAACCATCGGAGGAGAATGCCAAAAAGTAATTCAAATTAAATTTAAAGTCGTAAAGGCTGAAATATATTGAAATTTAAATTTTTTTGTTATAATTTTCAGATATACTTGGCGTATTGATTTGTCGAAATCGGAGAAATATTGGGTTGGTTGGTTTTCGGGTTTAAGTGAGAAATTCCTTAATTTACGTTTACCTAAACAATTGCTTTTGGCCAGCATTGATGGTTTGGATAAGGCTTTAACTGTGGGTCAAATGCAAGGACGCTTTCAAATGCAGGTTTTGGCACGTTGTGGCCATGCCGTACACGAAGATCGCCCCCATGAAGTGGCTGAAGTTTTGAGCACTTATTTGATTAGAAACCGTTGTGCCGAAGCAGCTGGCGATTTTCGTTGTCATTTGCCGGCTTGTTAAGACAATAGAAACTAGTTTCCTCTTGATAACAAAAAAAAAAAGAATGTCTCCCCTCCGTTAATGCGACTTATAAATGCATTATTTTTTCAAGGTATCATTATCATTTAAACAATTTCTTAATTGTTTACTAAAGTAGATTTCATTAACATTCATTCATTAACGTACGATTTAATTTATTGGGTATCTAAAACAAAACGTATTTAAAACTTTATCAATAATAATACTTAATAATTATAATGAACTCTTCATTGAAAATTACGACTATTTATTTGCGTTTTTTTTTTTGCTTCAAACTAAAATGAATTTTAATAAATTTATTCAAAAGAAATGTATGTATTTATTTAAACAGGAAAAAAATATATAAAAAAAATTTACATATTCTTTGCAGGCAAACTAGGGCATTAAAATTCACACAACTTACAATTTCAATTATATAAAAAAAAAATTCATCATGAATGTGTAAGCCATAATCTGCTTTGCATTACTCTATATAACGAAAGCCATGTTTTTGCAATTTCGTTTTAGTTTCTATAGCCTTAATTTGTCTTAAACGCAATGCTATCTGTTCACGTATCTCGTCCCTGTAACGTTTACCCTCGCCAAGTTCTTCCATTTCGGCCAACCATTCGGCACGTTCGTTGATTTGTTGAAGCACTTGAAACGTATTTTAAAAGCTTAAAAACGGAAACATTTCATACCGAATTTATTTACTTACATTCATCGATAATATCTTCTGGTGTGTTTTTAATTTCATTTTTAACTTTTTCCCGTCTCTTGGGCTTTAATGTTGTCTCCGATAGCCGCATACCCGACATGGCTTCCTGTAATAGCTTTTTAGCCTTTTCCGAGGGCATTTTATCATCTGGCTTTGGTCGATAGTACGACAAGTCGTATGCTCCACTTGCTTTTATTTCAGCCAGGGATTTACGTTTAGCATTGCGTGCTCTGTGTAAAATATCCAAGGCTTCTTTATCCGGGTCCTTGGATGTATTTGGACGCTGAGGCTCTGGTTTTGGTAATGGCTCGCCATTTCGCAAGTGGTAATCGATTTGTTTGCGCATTAGCATGGTCATCTTGGATTCTTTCATCAGCACTACAATTGATGGCATTGGTTATTTGGAAAATTATTTATTGTGGGTGTTTATTGAGACGATTTAAATAAAGTTGAATACGAAAAGATCGCAAGTTAACGATCATGTCTGAAACAACGGCTATCAAACGATTGTGACTTATTAAAATGGATCTTAAATACCACCTCGAGAAAGAGTATCTAACAGGTTCAAATTAAGTTATGGTTGGCGTGAGTCATTGCTGTACGTATAGGCCGCACGATTGCATTTCAAAAAGAATAAGAATTATTCGCTTTAAAATTTTATTTTTTTTCATTCGCCTAGGACTCGAGAAATTCGGAAATTTGTAATTCATAAACTGGTATTTCAATCAATATTAAACACAAAATGGAATGGATACATACATATTCGATATAAATAAGAACTAGATCCCTGCTTATGATACATACACACATACATACATATATAAATATATTTCATACTTACATTTCAACAAATCAGCAGTTTCCTTGCTATATTCAAATTTGGGTGTATGAAAGAGTCCTCCCTGTGGTATACGTTCGCTTGGCCATAGTTTTGGTTCGTTTTTTGTATTCGAAATTTTCGTTGGATCCTGCATTCTTTCCTTTTTTAATTTTTTTGGTGTATAAAAAAATCTTATAAACTTATTTATTTTCTATTTTTAATTTTGAAATTTCTATTTTCACAAGGAAATGTTTTCTAACGTCAAATATTTCAAGACAAAATTCAGTCTGTATTTATGTATAATACAGTTTAATTGGCAACAATCGAAACTATTTCAACAGGAACCGTAAATAACTAGAAACGCACCAAGGTAACGAACATCTAATTTATTGGGAATTTAAAATTTTAGTTCAGTGGTGGATTGTTTCTATTAATGGTCTTTAGAAACGCATATTTAATAAACAAACAAACATAGAAGGACTTTTGTCTTGAAATGAAGCCATAAGGTGTAGACAAAAGAATTCCCACGTATGGCAAACAATTGCCTCAATACTGTTTAAATGATTTTTTAAGGCGAAAAGAAATATATTGCCTTTGAATGGCAGCCAATGCTTTTGAATGAAGATTAAAAACATCACACTAAATGGCGATCACACTAAGTGGCATTAAAAAATTGAAGAATTTAATTTGAACAAATAAATTCATTGCTAGTTTTGTGATTGCTTAAGACAGTAGTATTAAGGCAGGAGGCAAAAGTTGGAAAATGTAAGGTAAGTAATAAAAATTCCATAGTTGGACTGACATACAGTGGTGGCTTATAATTAGAAACGATGTTTCTGGAACAGAGTTCTCTGGAGTGACGAATCTAAGTTTAATTTGTCCCAATCTGATGGAAAAACGTATGTAAGACGTCCTCCAAACAAAGCCTTTGATCCCCGGTACACAGTGAAAACTGTAAAACAAATTAACAAACATACATGTTGCTAAGTCGTTTCTAATTATAAGGCCATCACTGTATAATGCTATTTTGGTTGCTTACAAGCTAAATATTGATCATATAAGGTTGTATACAAACCTCGCTTTCTCGATCCTTCACCAAGTTACAGCAAAAACTTCCTGTGGACTGAATTTTCAGCAGCAACTTGATGCAAAATTTTAACAAAACCAAACCAAAAACGTTGTAAATTAATTGCTGAAAGGAAGATTTTTGCTAAATTGAGTTGGCAATCAATTACCATCTTCTATCGTTCGATCAAACTCTTCTTCTGATTCATAATAGCAGCGGCTCATCACAAACGACTAGCTTTGATTGATAGGAGAGGACCATCAGGGACAATGCCTAGTAATTGAAAAAAAAATTGTCGAAAATGCAATTTTGATTTAATGGCACAACGAAAGTACTGCTGTATCAAAAAATATGGGCCTGTTCGTAAATGCATCACTGCGCTGCATAAAAGGCTGCCTTCCAAAATGTATCAATACAAAGTTTGTATGCAGTTCTACTAATGTATATAAACTACGTAGATATGCAAAGTAACCAAACAATGCATCAACTATAAATCTGATGCCTGATTGCTTTTTGACTGCGTTAAAATACACATTGACGACGTTTTGAAATAGAATACATTGTATATATTTTGTACAGCGGCATTATGAAACACGATACTTTGTTCAAACACAAAGCAACTAACATTTTGGAAGGCATTTTATTTTTCTAGCCTGGTTGTTGTTAATAATTTTACATTTTTTCCATCACTTTCGAAGCTAAAAAAGAGAGTTAAATAAATAGAGTAAAATAAATAAGAATAAATAATAAAAAATATAAAATTTTTGTACTCACTCTTTATTTGCACATAATATGCTTTAGTGTTGCATTTACGAACATTTGACAGCTGCAGTGCTGCCAAGGTTTGCATTTATGAACATGATGCGCATAATATGCAGCGCAGTGATGTATTTAGGAACAGGCCCCATTCTTTTTTAATTCTTAAGGATATTTATTGGTGATTGCAATTTCAATAAGACAGTAAGACATTCCACACCGCTCATAAATCTGTGGACAATTTAGAACAATTTAGTCCTTAAGATCGATAGATTTCTAAACGAATCAAAACCAAATTCAATTCAATTAAATTCAATTCTTTTCCATGTTAAATTTTGGTGTATTTAATATGCATTTGAAAAATTCAATCCGAACTTAAAATCCTTTGTATTTATTTCTTTAAACCGTTTTTGTAACACAATCTCAAGAATAGGCTTCAAAAAAAATATTTAATCGTACACTTTTATTTTACAACGTCGTAATGAAACCAGAGTTTAATTTTTAAAATTATGGATTTTATATATTTTTTGTTGTTTTTTCTGTTGTTGTTGTTTTTAAATTAAATGAAATATTACTTTCAGTATTATTTATCTTAATTTCTTGTTCATTCAATTACATCGTTGGTTATTAAATTTTTATTTAATGATTATTATTTTTATTTTTTGTTAAATATAAAACATTCGTAATTTTTTTTAATAGTATTTTGTTTTTTTAATATAATTTTTTGTTTAATATGCAAATTAAAAAACTACAATTTTTTTGTTTTAATAATATAGTATTATTTTTGGTTTTTGTTGTTCTTAAGTTTTTGTTTGAATGGTTTTTAAAATTAAAAAATTAAAATTAAAAAAAACAATATTTTTTTTATTATAATAAATCATACTTTTTTGTTGTTGTTGTTTTTGTTTTGCTTAAATATTGGCTAAATACATTGTAATCATAATAATAATAATAAAAAAATGTAACTAATATTGTGGGTCAATTAAAAAACGTAATTACGAGCATAATATAAAAATAATCTTAATAAACATATGATTGATTAATAATAATAATAAAAAGTTTATGTATGTATTATGTATAATAATTATTTTAATAATTACGAGTCCAATGTTTGACTCAATAGGTTATATTATATTTTATATATACAAAAAGGGGCAGGGTTTTAAAGACAAAAATTAATTAATTTAAAAATTGTTTTAGAAATTTCTATAAAATTATAACAATAAAAATTAAAATGTAAATGGTTTCTCCTTTTATTTTATTATTAATTTTTTTAGGTTTTTTTTTGTTTTTGGTTTTCCAAATGGGAATTTACGTACAACATTAAATTCACATATAGAAAGAAGTATTTAGAATAATTTAAATATTTTTCTTTAATTGTTTTTTTTTTCTTGTTTTTTTTTTATTTATTTAATTTTTTTGTATATGTATGGTATATAACTTTAATGTATGCAAAGTCAAAATCTATATGACTGTTATTAGAGAGTAATTAAAATACATATAAAATAATTGTTTTGTTTTTTGTTTTTGTTTTGTTTAATTAAGCTAAAAATTATTATTATTTTTTATTTATTTTTTTTTCTTATTTGTTTCAATACACATACAATATGTATACAAAAAAGAAGAAGACGTTGATGTACTAAATAAATTAAAATTAAAAACAATCAAATCAATATTTGTATAAAAATCTAAAATAACATAATTTTTCTTAATAATTATAAAAAATTGGTATAAATTTGACTAAAACACAATAATTTCTTGTTTACAAATATAATAATAACTACCACTAAAGTTTGATAAAATTTTTACACAAATTTTTTTTAACGTAAATATAAAGAAAATTTAAAAAAAATCGGGTTTCTAGCAAAGAGGAGTTAAGTAAAAAGCCTGGCTAGCAACTGTCAATTTAAATTCTCAAGGAAAAAACAAAAATTTGTTCGAAATTGTGTTAAATCAAGGATTTGAATGAATGTCGCAACAATATTAAAAAATGTAAATAATTAACGTATTTTTTAAAAAATATTAAACAAATAAATTCACATGTGAGTATAAATAAATAAACATTGGAACATACATATAATACAATATAAATACAAATACAAATATATTGCCGTTTAGGCTGACCATTTTCCTTTTTTTATTGTTTTACTTTATGGTGAATAATTACTGATAGCCAGGCTAACTTTTCTATAGCATAGTTAGTTAAAATGAAAATGAAAAATGTGTATCCAAATAAATTATAAAAAAATCTTTCAAAGAATTGAATATCAAACACTTTCTCAAAATCAAAGTGTATGTGTTATTGTGTTGATTTTTTTTATACGTATTAAAGGTTGCTAGATTTTAACCAATTTTTTTTTATCATTTTTTTTTTTTTGTTATTAAATGTATTTTTTTTTACTCAATTATATATAGTGTGTAGTAATTATTTAGCACAATATTATGCCTATATATGTATATAGTATAATGTATATAAATATATATAATATTTATAAGTTTTGTATATAATAAGAGTTAAGCAGGATTATTTAAATAAATTCAAACTAAAAAAAAAGTATTGCTCTAAAATTAAAAATTAAGATTAAAAAACATAATATTTAGGCTAAAATGGTTAATTTAACCCAATTTTCAATAAAGATCAGATTCCCGGCCTTAACAATTTTTTTTGTTTTTGTTTTTGTTTTCTTTAATAACTATTTAAAAATTAATATTTTAATAATAAGTTTAAAAATAATTTTTTTTTTGCTTAATTTTGTAATCAAAAAAGTGTTAAGTAATGTAAAATGTATTGGTTTTTTTTTTCTTCTTCTTGTTCTAAATATTAATTTAATTAATTCAGCAATTACATTCCGTTAATGAAAAAAGTTTATGGTTTGTTTTTTTTTCTTTTTTTTTTTGTTGTTTCTTTAAGGAGAAATATATAAAGTTGTTTGTTATTAAAGAAAAATGTTATTTTTATTTTCCTACTTTTAAAGTTTCACTTCAGCAAATTTTATTCTTATGTGTTAATTAAGATTATTTGAATAAACTTTTTTGATTTGAAATCAATTCTTTGTTTTCTTTTTTTACTTTAATTGTGTTCTTTTTTTATATATTTTTCTTTTTTAGTAATTTAAAAAAAATTTGCTCTGCTATATAATCTCTTTCCATTTAGTAATAAGATTTATAATAATTTTTCAGCGGAAAGTAATTTAAGTCAGTCTCTTTTTTTTCAAAATACAATACGAATAAATTATGTATATTCGTCCACAAAAAAAACCAGCTTATTTATATATTAGATAGATAATCTGTATTGTTTTATAAATTTCTTAATTTCCATCTCATCTCCTCAAACACTCTTTTTGTTATTTTTTTAGTTTTAGTTCATCGTATAAAATTTCTACCACAATTGCAGTGTGTGTGTGTGTATGTAAAATAGTGTTCATTGCAAAGGATTTCTTGCTTTAAAACAATGTAAAATGGCGATCAAATTTAGTGAAATTTTTCTAAATGAAAAAAAAAAAAATAAATAAAATGAAATGAAAACGTTTAAAAATGTTTAAATAAATGATTTTGTGATAAAGAAAAAAAACTAAAAACCAAAACTTGAAATATTAACAATTAAACAAAACATACACAGACAGACAGATATCATGACAGACAATAATTTCAAAAATTACAAAAAAAAGTACAACCAAATAACAATTGCAATGTATCTTTCAAACTCCCATAGGGAATATGCATAAAATAAAAATGAATGAATGAATAAATTATTTTAAATATTAATGTTTTGAAAACATAGTTACTCTTGACACGTCCAATACCATACGGCATGTTTCCACATATTGGAACCTAAATTCCTTAAAATTGATACCCTTATTGTACTGTTAAACAAATGTTTTATTGAATTTATAACTTACGAGGAAAGTATAAAAACATTTTTAACAATTCCCACATTTTACGTACTTTCGATTTAGAATTTGTACAAAAAAAAAAAAAAAATAGTTATTGAAACGATTTGACATCAAAAACGGTAAAGCGGAATACATAACATTTTTGGAATACTTAGGCAAAGCGGAACACATAAACCTTTTGAAATACTCAGAAAAATTCGAACTATTCGAAACAACATGACTTGGTATTTTCCAAGACAGCTTTTGCAAGGAAATATTTTAAAATTTTATTCATAATTTTCCTTCTGAACGGTAATCTATTAATTTTTTGTATTTATTTGCATTAAATTTGCGTTCATTTCACACACAGAGAAGTTACGAAAAAATATGAGAGAATGTTATCAAAAACAAAAAAGAAGCCGTTTGGAGGCTGCTGTGACTACCACACCAGATGATAGAAATGTTGTCCTGCCCTTATACTATATGTTCGCTATTACGACCTTCCGATATATTAATGACAGTCGACATAGTGATAATTTACTTGCTTCTAACCACGCCACATTTACACAGGAAATAGCATTCAAGTTTTGTGAGCATTCAGCTCTTTTATATCGATTTCGAATGGTTGATGGTATCACTTTTAATATTCGAAATAAAATTTTGTGCATTATATACCATATTTATCTCCACAATACTTTAGATATGGTTGTGAGAATTTAATTTGTGATAAAGCAAAAAACTTTAATGTTATGTTCAAAAGCTATATAGCCTAAGGGGTTTGATGTGTCACTTTTCGAACATGATAATACGACAAACCTTTGGTCATTATTACAATCTAGCTTCTCACACCACACCAATTATGTTGGTGGAACCCTCAATTTAAGATTTGAGTAACTTTTCATGGCAATTTTAATTTACTTTCAGAGTTTGTGCCATAAAACTTCTGAGTGGAAGTTTAATATTTGTTTTGTTTGAGATGTTTGAACTAGGGTTTGAACCATAGGCTCTCTACTACAACGATTCTGGTGTAATTATTAGTTTAACGAATTAAAGGTTGCTCTTTATGTTACTGGCTCCAATAAACGTGATTTAGAATCAGTGAAAGTAAAACAGTGTAGATGAAGATGAATGTATACACTGTAAGACTGTGGGCCCAATACCAATTAATTTTGATGACTTCGTTAAGTCTCATAAATCGTTCAAAAACGTGGTGAATAGTTCTTTACTAGTGATCGCAATGAAGTATGTTTTGGAAAACTCATTGTTTTACATTAATTGGTACTTTTCCATCAACTTTACAAGGTGTGAGCCGAAATTTTAACTTATTTTCTTATCTGTTCAAATTTAAATCCAAAAATATTGAATATGAGTACAGTATGCATGATAAGGGACATGGTTGTTGTGTACGTACTAGACGTGTGCACAAGACGTTTTGCTAGCTTACCCTTCAATAAATGCAATACTGAATTGTTCTCTTTTTTGTTGGTCTTGATTAGACGAGTACACTGAAATGTGTATTTCTCTTTTATTCAAAGTATACAACAGCACTTATTTATCTGTGAAGTAATGGAAATATGCTTTGTGTTGTAAGAGCATATTTCACTACTGAAACTAAATTTTCAGTATTGTCAAATGAATTTCATTAGTGTCAACGTTGAAAAATATGCGTACATAAGTGTTTCTATACATTCTTTGCTTCTGCCATGAACTCTTCCAACAACAATCTCTCTTCAAATTGCTATGTTAATATTCATTGATGTTCGTGTCCTATGTGTGTAAAAAGCCGAAGGCCCCCGGGGCTATTGGTGCCGACGTCTGCTATTGAATAAATACTCTTTCTTTATTCTGCAGTATTCTTACTGCAAAAAGAAATGCACGTTGTGACACTATGAAGTGTACAATATTTTTGCTGTACTCTTCACACAACTCTCTTTTGTATTGTTGTACAATGGTTTATGAGTGCAGTTGCTTTTTTGTTCTCTATCCATGCTTCACTCTTATTTATATTTGCAGCTACAGTAAATATTCGCTCATGAGAAAAATACAATACTGTACAATTTTAAATGTCTTGTGCACACGTTTAGTACGTACCATCGGTTCTGTAATCAGATATAAGTGTATTTCAATTGAGGATCAAGGAGTTCGCCCTAGGTGGAATTACATATGTTTTGAATATTTTTCGAAATCAAATATAATTTTTTAATGAACTTCCTATACAAATTCTGTAGCATTTTTTCTTAAATACATATTTAACTGAGTTATGGCTGGAATTTATAGCCACATGAAAATGTATGTAATGTATAAATAACATGAATTTAGGACATATTCAAAAACTATTTGTACAGAAAATAAACTACTTTTATCAACAGATTCAATAATGAAAATACAAACAAACTTAAGTGACAAATAAATACACAAACGTATTGGCCAACTACTAATGATTCGCTAATTAATATGAACAGATTTTATACTAAATAAACAAACAAACAATCTATTATATGTCATAATACAATATAATAAAAAAAAAAAACTTGCTAGACACTCATGCAAGTTACAACTATTAACTTGGTTAACAACAATGTACAAACATATGTACATATGCATGTTTGCATGTCCACTTTTGCATAGCGCAAACATGTGTTGTACATATGTATGTTGTACAAGAGTGTTTGTGGAAAATACTAGAAATTTTTTTATAAAATAAAACCTGCAACAAAAGTGAAAATGGTAACAAAGATTTTCTCTTGTTTGTTTTCAAATTAAAGAAAATGTTCATTGATATTTCAAAATTTCAAAAGAAAAGAAAGTGAGTTGTGCAATGTAATCTCTGCATAAAAAAACGACTCTGCAATCGAATGAGAAATTTGAAGACAAGGAAGCTTTCTTTGTGATGAAAGTGCTGAAAACAGTAATAATCACATGTTCTTCAAAATACTTATTTGCCCAACAACAAATTAAAAACCGTCATTTATACCCTGTTTTTGTACGGAAAAACATTCATACATAACAACATTGGTCGTTACAACCTTTCAGCTAGGATAACGACCTAGTTTCTCACACCACTTATCTTGTGTGTGTTAATTTTATACATGAGTGGCAAGACCTACAGTTTAATGACGGACTCCGAACGACAGATTTTATTGAGAAACTTTTCATTGGCAATTTTATTTACTCTCTGAGTTTTTGCCAGAAATCTGTTGAGACAGTTGCCAAAGAAATATTTCTTCCAAATACGTTTTGTTGCAGATGTGTGATCTGGAAGAAAGGCAAATGAAAAATGATTTCCATCCATCTAAGCCATTCTAGCCATTTCTACTATATTTCCGTCGAACCGGAAGAAATATTTTCATTGATATAGTTGTTGTTGTAACAGTTCTGCTGTTGTCTCCGGAAGTATCTCCCTTGGGAGAAAAAAATTTCAGTTGATACAGCTTTCGCTGGGTTGACAATCCTTGGCCGATGATGAATCGGGTCGTTCCGGAACTAAGATCCGATTGTCGTGGGAGCGATTGCTATAGTATATGGCAATTACTTTTTCATGGCTCCATACTGACCTGGGGTTTGAGCCGAGGCCTCGTATCTAATAAGCCGGGAAAAAACTTCCGGTTGATACAGCTTTCGCTGGGTTGACAATCCTTGGCCGATGATGAATTCGTTCCGGAACGAAGATTCGATTGTCATGGGAACGATTGCTATAGGCTCCATACTGACCTGGGGTTTGAACCGAGGCCTCGCATCTAATAAACCGACACACTACCTACAAGACTACGGCGACTTCAGAAAACAAAAAAAAAGTTCATTAACTGAAATATTTTTCAGATATTTTCATACAAATAGACGTTCGTCTGAAATCGTTCATCTTTTACAAACATGTTATAATTTGATTGATTGATTATAAATAAGTCTTCAGACAAGTATTTGTTCGATGTGGCATTACGTTACTACCTACAGAATTTCAGAATTTAATGTTGTCAACCGATATGGCTAAAGAAGATGAAAGTTTCTTCAACAAAAATGATAATTCAATAAGCCCATAGAAGACATCCGAGGATAGGCTTATTGTGACATACAAAAAGAAGTGTCTAAATTATCAACAACAACAAATGAGAAATTAATATAATACGTGGGTACGGCGTTAAAAATGTGCTAACGTGTTAGCGACACAAAGCATTAGCAAAAGATTGAGTACGAATAAGAAGGAATGTGTTTCGAAATATTAATGAACATTTTTTTTTATATTAAAAAAAAGGAAAGAAAATCGTAAACTATTTTAAAGTCGTGATGAGCTATGAAAAGAAGTGAGTATCTCGTTGATTTTCAACATCAAGTTGAAAATAATTAAAACAAAACAAAAAAAGAAGAAAAGACAAAGACTGGAGAGGAAAACATTTTGTGTTTCTTAATTAATGGCCTGTTCGGTCATTTGAAGACACAATGTTTCCAATTGCTCAAAACCGGTAATGTCATTTAAAGTGTCTGCTGTTGCATTAGTATGATTGAGAGATGATGCTTTCAAAACATCATTAATTGTCGGCGATGCAGAATGATGTGGATGGTGTTGTTGTTGTTGTTGTTGTTGTGAATGATGAAGATGATGATTATGCTGATGATATTCACTTAGAGAAGGTAATTTTAAATTTAAATTTGTTGTTGTTTGTTGTGGCAGAGCAGAAATAATTTGCAATGGATGACTGTTGCAATTGCTAATGCTACAATTGTTGCATGTATTATGGTTATTTTTACAGTTATTATTATTATTGTTGTTGCTATTGTTGTTGCAATGCAAAATATTATTACTACTACTACCAACATTACTATTACTATTGCCAACAATGTGAACAACATTAGCACCACCACTACTATTATTACAATTACTGTTACAATTAACGATATTGGCAACATTAAGATTGCATGAATTGCCAACAGCTGCAGCAGCAGCTGCTAATAGTTGCAATTGTTGTTGCTGCTGTTGATGCAAGACATGTTGCTGCTGTTGTTGTTGTTGATGTTGTTGCATCAGGTTATTATGAATATTGTTTGTATTGATTAGGTTTGTATTATTTTGGTTTTGTGTATTATTTGCTGTTATTAGAATTTGTGGTGGCGGCGGAGGTGGTGCAACATTAGCTGCTGCTGCTGCTGCTGAAGATGTTGGAGTTGTTGCATGCATGAGATCATCGTTACTAACCATTACGACAGCAGCCATTGTTTTCTTTGTAATTGGTAATGTTGTTATAGTTGTTGGAGATTGTTGTTGTATGTGATCGAAATTATTATTGTTGTTGTTGTTCAATGATGTAAGACTGGCTTTACGGGATTGCTGCTGTTGATTGGATTTAATTACTTCCGTAGTCATATCATCATTAGCTGTTGTCGAGAGTATGCCTTGACCCGGTTTAAAAATCATTTTCTGTGGCTGTTGTGGTCCACCGGTTACAACAATCAAACTGTTTAGAGAACGTCTGTGTTGTGGATTATGTTGCGGCTGCTGCTGTTGCTGCTGCTGCTGCTGTGGTAAAGCTGGAAAATGTGTTTTTTGTTGCAAGATTTGCGGCTGTAATTGTTGTTGTTGTTGTTGCTGCTGTTGCATTTGTTGTTGATGGTTAATTTGTTGTTGCTGCTGTTGTTGTTGATAATTCTGATATGCTGAGTTTTTATATTGATTATTATTATTGTTGTTATTGGTATTACTGTTGTTATTATTGTTGTTATTGTTATTGTTGTTGTTACTATTATTATTGTTATTATTATATTTATCATACTCATTAATTTGCTGTTGCTGCTGCTGCTGCTGTTGTTGATTGTGATGGTGTTGTTGTTGCAAACAACTTAGCGAAAAATTCAGCATATCATTTGAATTCTTGCGATGATTAATACGATCATTACTGCCATTCTTTTGGTCACATTTACGGGATTTACCATTCCATCTGGAAAATTGAAAGCTATGAACAATTAAATAAAAAAAAAAAACAATTCATTTCATATAAAAATGCTGAACAAGAAGGCAAAAGTATTTAATCGATAGTGCGGACCGACCATTTATAAGTGTTCTTATTACATGGTATTACATTTTTCCATTTGTTTTCTACTATATGCCACAAAAAAGATATTCTAAATTAATTACAAAAGTTGTCAAGGATGAAATCACCCAAACATACGATATCGGAGAATGGAATCTCTATTCCAAAAATTATATTCGAGGTTAGTTAGAAAATGGTCAAGGCAGAAATCACACAAATATACTATACGATTATGCCCAACACTTTCCTGAGTGGAACAGCGCTTCTCTGGTAATTCGGAAATTCTTTTGAAAATTGAAAAACTTAGACAAAACAAAATTTATTTGTTTTAACAATGTCTGCGGAGAATTATCGATATTGTGGAAAAATGGGACTTGATGCAGGCCTCTTACCTTACGGATCTAGACTGGGGAGTCAATACACACTATGACTATGGCTGATCAGACCCCACACCTTGTCACGACCCTGTTCGTCTATTTTTTTTGCACTACTCTACCCCTGGTGTGATTGCCTTGAGCTGGTGGTTGTAGCTTTCTAGCTCTAGTTGCTTAAGTACAGTAGTACCGGTGTAAAAATATGGGCTAGAGATAACCACACGACCAATTTTTGGTAACTACACATTGTGGCTTTGAGTGGGGACCTTTTTTTGCCGTGAATCCCAGTACCTCGAAACCCAAACCCTCGCTAATCCTCGACGGTGAGCGTAAAGCATCCGCCTCCCGTTGGTGAACGCAAATCCCTTACTAGACAAGCTCCTGCTATAAAAGTAGCTGCATCCATCTCTATTCCAACCTAAGCCCCTTCAATATCATTAAATTACCGCTTTGCACATAAGGCACCAGTCTCCAAACTGGCCCCTAGTGTCGCTGCATACTTCTCCTTGCAGCCGCTCCTTCATCCGAAGCACCTTCAACATCCAGAGCTACCGCGAATATGCCCACGTACTCTTCTGCTGGTGCAAAGACGCTGGCACACAGATCGACCGCGCAAGCCCCCGACAGCAAACCATATTCGAGTGTCAACAACACTTTGCAACTCGCAGATCAGCTATGCGCATTATTGACACAATTTACTCTTTAGACCACGCTCTGCTATCAGAGGGGGAGAAAGGCCGCTCGGCTTGGGCCCAACAAAATGACCGTCATCCCCGTCTTTCTGGTTACGGCTGAGGCGGCACCAAAGATGCAAAGATATGCCGAGCTGATTGCTGGCCTACAGCGTCCCAAACTTTCCAAACCTCGCTCGCCCGTGCACCCCAGACGATCTGAAAGTAGTAGCCTGCTCCGACGTTTGGAGCTCTACAAGTCGGCAACATCGACCAAAAAATTCTAGTCACCGGCCAAAAACTTCAAGCCATCGACCAAAAAAAATTCAACTTGAGAAAAATACGACATTTTGTTGAATCTATATATACGTATAAATGCATATTAACTCAATGAGAATTATTAAATTTTTAAGTTCATTTCCAAACAATTTCATATTTTATCCTATTTTGACCGATTTAGAGCACTTTTTTGCCTATATCTCCGGTCCCAATTAATGCTCGACCCTAAGGAAAACTGTTTTAGAATCCTTGATACCATGGCTATCCAGACCACTAGGTCCATTCCTCCACAAGTCCATTTATTATCCGATTTAGTCCCATTTGATGTTCTTTTGAAAAAACAATTAGCTTCCTCACCTACATCTCTGGTTCCAAGTAATCGTATCGAAACTTGTTTTGGAATACTTGAGATTTTGGCTATCCAATCTACTAGGACCATTTCCCATACAGGTCCATTTTTATCCGCTTTAGTCCCATTTGATGTTCATTTGAAAAAACAATTAGCTTCCTTACCTACATCTCTGGTTCCAAGTAACGCCCGACCGCAACGAAACCTGTTTTGGAATCCTTAATATCTTGGCTGTCCAATCCACTAGGACCATTTCCCCCACAGGTCCATTTTTTATCCGATTTACTCCCATTTGATGTTCATTTGAAAAAACAATTAGATTCGTCGCCTACATTTGCAGCAAGTCAAATTTTTCCACAATATCGATCATCCTTTCCAGACATTGGTAAAACAAATACATTTTTTTGTCTAAATTTTTGAATTTTCCAAAGAATTTCTGAATTACCAGAAAAGCTATTCCATTCAAGAACGTGTGGGGTATAATTTTTAGCGAATGGAATAGAGATTCCATTCTCCGATATTGTATATTTGAGCGATTTCTTCCTTGAACATTTTTCGTATTTTCTGTTAACCACTTAACATTGCTCTGTTAAAATTTTTGGTCTTTGTCTTTGCTAGCTAAGTTTGAATTTATCTTCACACACATTTGTTCTCTTCAAACAACAGTATTATTAGCGATCATAGCACAATAATTTTACCATTTCTCAGATATATCATCTCCCATTCATTCTTTTGAAATTCAATGGATTTACTTGTTTATCAAGTTACTTGTAGTACAAGTAATAAATAAAATTAAAATTATGAAGTAAATGAAATCATTTGAATTTACCTGGGTTTGTTCAAATTGCCGTTACTACCATTTTTCGAATGATGTATTTTGGGCGTCAGGGACATTTTCAATTTTGACAATTTGAATTTTAACTCCTTCAATTGATTGGCATGATTAACGAATGCCTCGTTATGTATGGTACGATCCAAAATCCATAATATAACACTAATATTATCGTCGTCAACAACAGCATATGGATCTTTTTGAGCAATTGTACAAACTACAAATAGACAAAATATTCATGTTAATATTGTAATACTAATCAAACAAACATACAAACATATGAATATGCAGTGGCACTTACCCAAATCAATGACTTTCAAAAAACTCAACGCTACATTGTCTTCGCCAGAAGTAGTATTAACCAATTCAATCGGTTTCATTGGAGTTAAAACAATATTGGCCAATTCCTCAACAGCTGCCTGCAGCTTAAGCTGACCATTTATTAATTCCTGCTCCATTTTAGTTAAATGTTGGCAACGATCCTTTAGTTTCTCAATGCACAATTCCAATTTATGGGAAGCACCTTTGGTAACACCTAAACTTTGCAAATACTCCTCGGTTATCTGCATCATATCCTCATAAGTCATATTCTTAAATAGATCGATGTATTTGTGAAGACGCAATGATTTTAGCCAGAGACCAATATTAGACATGCCAACATTACGTGTTTGGAATTTAATATAATTGGGTTTGAAATCGTCTAGGCGTGTATCCGAGCCACTATTGGTCAGCGAACCACGATGGTGTTCGATGGAAAGTGAGTAACTGCGCGGCTTATTGACAAATTGTGCCAGATTCTCTGTGGAATTGGAACAGTTGTCGTTGACCGTTATAACCGATGAATTTGACGATGAGGCTGAGGAGGATATAGTCTGGGTGGTGAGACTATTGGAACGTCGTGTTTTTAATGCGGCAAATTTACTATCTAAACTCCAACGAGTAATGTCTAAATGATCAGAGCAATTGTTCATCAAAATCGAGGCATAACCCAATTGCTGTTGGGACTAGAAACAAAACAAAAAAAAAAAACAGAAAAAACGAATGTCAAGGAAATAAAATTATTAACAATCAATTACTACAACTCACTTGTAGTTGACCAACACTATTACTGCTGTTATTACAGCAACTGTCACAATTTGATAAATTGGGTTCAAAATCTAAGATTTCAGTACCATTCTTTGAGAATGAAGTGTCATGATCATCGATACCATTATTTAATTGACCACTACAATTGTTGTTATTATTAATTATGTTAATAATGGGATTTGTTTGTGGGCCAAAAATATTTGGTGTCGTTGCTGTCGCTGGAACAGCAGATGAAGCGGTTGCAGATGCAGCAGCCGCGGCAACACCATTGACCAGCGATGAACTGCTGCTATCGGCCGTAACTAAAGCATCGACTATGCTATTTCTACCACCAATGTTGAGACCTAAACTATTTTGACTAGAAGCTAAATCGTTCAACGTAATACCATTAAAATTATCACAGAGCTGATCGGCATTATTTGAACCAACTACAAGACCAACACCAGCACCACCAGAACCACCACTGCTGCTACCGTTTATAATCACATTGCCACTCGAATTGTTTGCTGTTGTGTTTGGTTTAACCACTGCCAAAGGTGACCAATCTGATGCCAGTGTATTTTTTACAACTTGTTGCTGTTGCTGCTGCTGCTGCCTACTCGGCGGTTGTATGGTTTGCCAATCATTACTGCGAGATCCCAACATTGTATTGGAGGAGTTCGTAGAAGCATTACAATTTTGTGTCAAATTACCGAATGATGACGAAGCTACGGAGACATTTGATGCTGTGGAAGAAATTGACAGAGCCGACGATGAAATTGAAGCACCTGATGAACCCGATGTAGTCATGGTGGGGTTATCTACGAGGAAACTGCTAACAAGACTATTTTGATTTTGCATATAGTTTGTATGCATTGTGGGTATGCCCAAGTTAACCGAAGGGCCATTGTTAAAGTTTTGTAGATGATCCTCTAAATGGCTTAACCAAACGTTAAGTGTTCTAGAAAATATTAAACAAGTTTATTAATCATCATCATCATCATTTATTTAAGCCGATATTAAAAAAAATGTGTGATTTAATGTTAAATGTTATTACCTTCTGTCTTCTGTTGAAACAGCCGGATGTATGAGCATATAAGAGAATATCTGTTGCACCAATTCGATTGGCACAATTTGCCTCATGGTATCCTTAACGGCCAATGGTATCAAGGATAAATAGATTAATTTCGCCTCTTCATTGCCAGGCTTTAGGAGAGGTAACATATTCAATACCTCGTGTAATATGTCTTCTTTCTTACTGTATAGTTTCCTTTCATCACAATTTGTTATTTGAAAATCAGATCCATAACATGGCATAGAATCTTTGTCCGAGGATGATGATGATAGAGTATCGACTAAATCGCTTAAATGAAATGTTTTGTAGGCATTCAATAGATTTTGTAAATACGATGGATTATTGGCATTCATATCTACAACGACGGTACTTAGATTGGATGTTGAATCCATATTCTGTGTCAGAGTGTTATCAATGGAATATTGTAGAAATTTTAAACTGGAATAACGTAAACGTTTCACTAGAGCATACATAACTACGGTACGTTCACAGTCGTTCCATTTCTCGAAGAAATTTGTCACAGTATTTACTTGTTCACAAAATAATGCATTGCCGGTGGTATTTGTGGTGGTATTGCCACAACCACCACCACCACCACCATTGGTCGTGGTTGATGTTGCAGACAGACATGAAGATGATGTGGACGAAGCTGATGATGCTGACAATGAAGATGTTGTCGACGACGAAGAGGACGATGGATCGGTGTTTACAATATTAATGTTATTAATATTATTGGCATTTGTGGTATTTGTTTGTGAATTTTCAATTGTATTCGTAATTGTATATTTCATATTGATGCTGATTTCTTTTCGTCTTTTAATTGTTGTAGAAAATTTTATTTGATTTGAATAACTTTTTTTCCTTTCTTGATTTATTTATTTTTTTTTGGTAGATTGTAGATCAGATTAACTCAAAGCTGATGGTTGGTTTATTTTAATTGTAATAAATTATATTTATTTGCAAGAACTAATGTTGCTCTTGTCTTTTACTAGTAGTAGAATAACTTCTTGCGGTATTAATCTGCAAAGAAAAAAGAAAAAAAAATAATGAAAATTATTTGAAGTTTAAATAAATTATAATAAACAATAGAGATTGCAAACTAAGCGTTTATGTAAACATCAACGGAGTCACATGAGTACAAGAAAGGCACACCAATTCATTAAAGACCAGTGGAATGAATTTTTTAAAGACAACAATAGTTTGAATGCCGAACAGCAACGTCAGCATTAAGTCAAGATTTCAAACAAAACTTGGCAATTTATCGAAAGGAGATTTCAAGTTGAATCTGCAGGCCCTTTACACAAAAATAGAGTCTGCAAATCTTAAAAAACCCAACACGTTGGTCATTATAACCCTTGTCAGGATTACAACCTAGCTTCTTACAGCACCCATGATACGTGTGTTAATTTTATAGATGAGTGGCGGGACCTGCAGTTTAAAGTCGATTCCGAACGACATTTTTTTGTGAAACTTTTTCATGGTATTTTTTACTTTTATTTTTTTTTTGCCAGAAATCCGTCTCTTTGTCCCCCCTTTTCTACCTCTTCCCCTTTTCCATTTTGCTTATCTGCTTTACTATCCTGTCTCTCTCACTCTCTCTCTCTCTCTCTTTCTCTCCTCTAAGACATATTACAATGAGTCATCCTGACATCTGGATATTGTACTTGTCCCAATGAGAAGTACACGTCCTCAAACCTAACCCAACCTTTTGCCAGAAATCTGCTGAGAGGAAATTGACAAAGAAATATTTTTTCATAGTTTGCTATATTTAAGATGTCGGGGCTGGGATTTAAACCGTGGCCTCACGTCTAATAAGGCAACACACTACCTACTAGACCACGGCGACTTAAATACAGCAGTACCGATAAATACAGCGTTAGAAATCAACAAGGGGTGTTAAACAAGTTTAAATGAAGGCGTGCAAAATCATATACAGTAGCGCACGAAACCGTCGTACTCTAGTAGATAGTGTGTCGGCTTATTAGACGTAAGGCCACGGTTCAAATCCTAGGTCAGACGTCAAAACGAAAATATGAAAAAAAAAATTCTTCGGCGACTGCCTCTCAGCAGATTTCGGGCAAATAAATAAAATTGCCAGGAAGAGTTTCTCAAAAATCTGTCGTTCGGGGTCGACATTAAACTGTAGGTCCGCCAATCATGTATAAAATTAACGCACAAAACATAAATGGTGTGAGTAGCTAGGTCGTAATCCTGACTGAAGGGTTGTAATGACCAATTATGTATGTATGTTATGTATAGTTGCTGGGATGAAATTAACATCTTAATGATACATCCATATTGAACATCGGCATGACACCAAAAGTAGACAACATTACCCCATCGTTCCCACGACAATCGAATGTACGCTCGGGAACGACTGTCAATCCAGCCAAATCTGTTTCAACTGGAAGTTTTTTTTCTCAAGGTGAGCAAATTATGCCGCTACTTTTGCTCTGTACCTTATTAATAAAAATCGATATTGAACAGAATCCAGGTCATGTGTGGATCTGTTCAGTATGCCATACGATAATCAGGAATAATACCACTTCAGTGAGATGTAATAGATGTGGTAGCTGGTACCACCTAAAGAGAAGCTTTGGCCTAACCACTCATCGTGAATGGTCAGTTAACTATAGGGCCAACTGCTGTAGTAGACAATCTAACCCAAATTTAACTTTGGCTGATAATATCACCAACACTAACACCAGTGGCTCCCAGACCAACAACGACAGAGGACTACATTACATTTGGATTTGTTTTGTCTGTGGTGAGACATTCAGAAGGAGCGTGACTTCGGTGAGATGGAACAACAGCAATAGTTGGTACCACATGAGGAAGTGCACCAACTTGACATAAAGTCAGTACAACGTATTTTTCATTTATCTTGTGGATTAAGAGAGTGCATCCTAAAACCGTGCGACTCTTTAAAAGACAAATAATTTATTGTATTCTAAAATCCCTGAAAGAATTTTATCACGAAAATCTTATACAATTTGGACGATAAGATCGACAGATTGAACCCCTGTGCCGACAGTCTATTTTCTAAGGGACTATCTCAGTTGTTGTTGTAACAGATCTGCTGCTGTCTCCGGAAATGTCTCATTACATAATTGGTAATTACAACCCTTCAGTCAGGAATACGACCTAGTTTCACACACCACTCATGTTGTGTATGTTAATTATATACATGAGTGGCGAGATCTACAGTTTAAAGTCGACTCCGAACGACAGATTTTTGAGAAACTTTTCATGGCAATTTCATTTAATCCCAGAGTTTTTGCCAGAAATCTGCTGAGAGGAAGTCGCCGAAGAAATACTTTTTGTATTTTTGTTTTGATGTCTAGCCTGGGGCTCGAACACTGGCTTTACGACTAATAAGCCAACACACTACCTACTAGACTACGGCGGAAATGTCTCCCTGTTGGATATTAAGAAAAATGTAAGTTTTATATGCTCATTGTAAGCCTAAGTCATTCTGGTAGTTTTGATATGGATTAAGAGATGTTATTATGAGGTAATTGGTAGTCCTAGGAAGTCCGCTACTTGCTTTGGATTCCACCACAAGTCTAATATCTCACAAAGACTAGAGTTTATGTAAACAAACTAGAATCTCAGATCTCAACATAAGAGTAAAATTATGAGGAAACATTATCGAAAGCTTCATTTTTTTTAATACTTAAAAAAGAAAAATTAACATCAAGACAAATTGTAAACGTTTTCCAAACTCAAGTTATTTTAATTGACTATTTAAGGAAAACAAATCTTGAATTGATTTTGTCTCAAATAATTCATGTGAAAATAAAAACGCAATCGTATCTTGGTATCATCATGTTTGTTGGTGGTTGGTGGGTTAGTGTTACTCATTTTTTTTTAGTTTTAGTTTTTGTTTTCATTTTTTTTTTTGTTTTGTATTTTCACTTGATCTAGATTTTTTGTATTTGTTAAACTAAATTTTGTTTTTGTTATTGCTATTGTAACTAGCTATTGTTGTATAGAGATGGTTGGGGTTTTATTTTATTTTATTTTATTCCATTTCATTTTTTTAACTTTACAAGTAAATGTACAATAAATAAATACAATAACTAAACAATTTCATTAGACATGAGCGAGTGAGTTTGTCTCTTGTGTCTTATATTATTTTCTATGATTTTTATTTCTATTTTCCATTTCTATTTTGCAACGGCATTGAAGATATTGACGAAATAAAAAAAACGCAAAAACTATATTACATTTTGTTTTTGTTTGTTGTTTGGCTTTATATGATGGTCAGCAATTACAGTTACCGTGGAATACGGTTATTTTGTTTTTATTTTAACCCTAATCATGCTACACCATTTGGAGACTTCTCTTGAGTCATATTAAAGTTATGTTGGTTTTGTAAAAATCAAATAAACGCAGTTAATTAAATATATGTACAGTGGTAGCCTTATAATTAGAAACGACTTAGCAACGTGTATGTTTGTTAATTTGTTTTACAGTTTTCACTGTGTAGCTGGGATCAAAGGCTTTGTTTGGAGGACGTCTTACATACGTTTTTCCATCAGATTGGGACAAATTAAACTTAGATTCGTCACTCCAGAGAACTCTGTTCCAGAAACATCGTTTCTAATTATAAGGCCACCACTGTATATGTAGGTAAGTGCGTATGTATGTGTATACCATGGAACACATATTTTGATTATAGATTGCACTGATTGTGGCAAGTATTTTTATTTCTTTTTTTATTTCTGTCATCTTTAAAAACTCTAATGCCCTCAAATCTAAGTTAGTTAGGGTAGCTTGTAAACTTTGTAACGGAAACATTTTTATATTTTCAACAGACAGAGGGGGCAAACGATAGGATAGAATAATTAGAATGCAAATCAAATAATAATTCATAGCAATGAAAAGCACATGAAGAATTTTGATCATACCTAATGGATTATAAGATATGTCGAGCCTGTCAAGTGGTTTCAAATGTTTAGTGAATGGATCATGCATACATAATTACATAATTGGTCATTGCAACAGGATTTAGACAGGATTATGGACCTAGTTTCTCACACCATTGATGTTGTGTGTGTTAATTTTATATATGAGTGGCGTGGCCAACAGTTTAAAGTCGACTCCGAACGACAGATTCTTTGAGAAACTTTTCATGGCAATTTTATTTGCTTTCAGAGTTTTTGCTAGAAATTTGTAAAAATATTCAAAAGCGGTGATTCAAGGAGTGGCTATGTTTTAAACATTATGGGTACAAGTAAAGGTACAAAGAATTGACACGGTTAGAGGACGTATACTTGTCAATTAAGACAAGTACAGTACCCGGATGTTGAATTGACCCATTGTACAACTTCCTTAAAGAGGGAAGGAGAATAGAGGGAATAGGATAAAAAAGGAGAGGATGTAGGAAAGGGGAGAATGGGAAGCGGAGGAATCACACAGACCAAAAACAAAACAAAAAGGGAGAGCGCGACTACATTGATGAAGCCCTAGCACCTCTCAGGCAGCCCAAGCCACTAATGAATCTGTGTCGGCTCTCGACACAGAATTCAAACTCTCAAAGAAGGCCCTCCCAAGGCTCCTCAACCTACCAAGGGCTGGGCAGTTACAGAGGTGTTCGATAGTCTGCAACTCCTCCTCATCGCAACATGCCCTGCAATAGTCCGGCTGGAATCTGTTCCAGATCCCCTCCAGCGACCTAATCTCGCAGTGTCCCGTGATAAAACCGGCCACCAACCTTAAGCTGGCCTTATCCAAGCCCATCAGCCAATCTGTTCTCCTACTGTCCACAGCAGGCCATCGACATCTAGAGACAAAACAACCCGATCCGTTCCCCTAACGCTTCTGCTCTTCCTCCCTGACCGATCTATTGATGAGGCCGTAGAGGTGACAGACTGGGGGGTCAGCACCAACTATCAAATCGGCCTCAGAAAGCGAATCTAACCTAGCGAGGGCATCAGCCGTCTCATTGCCCAGTATTTCGCTATGACCCGGAACCCAGCATAGACGGATACGGTCCAATTGCCAAGATATTAAAGAAATTCGGAGGCACAGGAAGCATTACAGGCATGGGCCACCTTGTGCATCACCATATACTACGCAATGCATTTTCGCATTTGCATATATACCTCCATCGTTTTAAAGTGTAACTCAGAGCATAATAAATGCCGGCAAGCTCTTCACAAGGTCGTATATATGCTGATTGGGTGCAAAAGCAACAGTCCCCGTTCCCCTCAATGTTGATTTTTCGAATAAAATTTTCTTCAGCGAAGAAACTCATTTCATACTTGATAGTTATGTCAACAAGCAAAATGGTTGCATATGGGGAGGCTTGGAGCATCCATCCAGAAGTGATCAAGGAAAAACCATTGTATGCCGAAAAAAATGACTCCTTAGTAGTCTGGAGGTGTCAATAGGCCGCAAAATTTGCGAAAATGACTGGAGGGTTGTAACGACCAATTATGTATGTATGTATGATCATGGGATTTAATACTTGTGAGACTTTTTTGTGGGGGTACGCCAAAGATCGTGCCTACGATGATACTGCCCTTACATTGGATCACTTGAAATATGCGAGAAAGTGTTATTTCGTATATAACAACAAGCTGCAAGCATTATAAAGGGAATAAATAGAATAAAAGTTTCATCGAAATGATAGGTTTTGAAATCAAAAAATGAATAACCCACTTATTAATACTCTAGTCACGAGTTTTAATATTTTTACTTTAAATTATACACCCTATTTATACGGACATAATACCAAAGAAACAGTGTGTTTGAATTTGAATTAAAACAAATAAAATCTGGTACGTTTAGGATTAAATAATGAAATATGCAAAATAAAATACGCGAGAAACAATTCATTTCATTTCGTATTTTCTTCTTTTTTTTAAATGTTTTATGACCGGCTAAAACATCTCAAAAAATTTAATTTTAAGGCAAAAAAAATATAAAAAAAAGAACAACAACAACAACAAATATAAATAAAAATAAGCTAAAAAACAAACAGAAACTTAAGTATGTATTTCATTATCAACTGAATTATAAAATAACAAATAAAAGAAAACAAAAAACAAAACAAAACAATAATTTACGAAAAAACCCACACACTCCTATCCTATAAGCATAAAGAGGGCCAGGCCAGTATCTCTACTGTCTTAACCAAAAAAAGCGTTTTTGATTTTGAGTTCAAAGTTCTGTATTAAGAAAAAAAACTGCACTTTAGCGACTATAACGCCGCGTAGTCAGCGTCAAGTTTTATTGCAGCCATTGACTGGGAAGGAAGACGACAATATACATGAATACAACAAGCATATAGAATAAGTGGACTTAAGTTTTTATTTCCAGTTTTTTTTCTTTCGGTTTTTTATTTTTGCTTTGATTTAATTCCATTCCATCTTTTTCCATTAAAAATTGAGTCATCTTTTAATATGTAGCAGCAGCAGCATTTGTTTTAACTTGAAGAAGATAAAATCTTGAAAATATTTTAGAATTGAAATCGTGTGTTATTGGCATTTAAAAACGAATCCATTTTTTGATCATTAACCTTTTTCTGCAAAATACGCTAAATTGTCAACAACAAAATACAAAATAAAATAAAAAAACAAAATTATTATTCTTATTATCTAATCGATAAGTTTTGGGGGAAAAAAGAAGAAATAAATAAAAAAAAAATAATTCCATTAATTTGATAAAAGCAAATATTGCATGAAAAATTAATATTTTTTTGTTTTGTACATTGACTTTCGCTATTTATGTAATTGCAAGTTAATTATCGAAGTGAACAAAATTAATTTGTATATTAAATTGTGTATTTATTTATTTCACTTCAACAGACCCTGTAATAAGACAAGATATATGAACTTATTATTATTTTATGGTATTAGTTAGTAACAGTACATATGTACATACATAACACACATAATTGGTCATTACAACCCTTCAGTCAGGATTACGACCTAGTTTCTCACGCCACTTATGTTGTGTGTGGTAATTTTATACATGAGTGGTGGGACCTACAGTTTAAAGTCGACTCCCAACGACAGATTTTTTGAGAAACTTTTCATGGCAATTTTATTTACCCTCAGAGTTTTTGCCAGAAATCTGATGAGAGGAAGTCGCCGAAGAAATATTTTTTGTATTTTATTTTAATGTCTGGCTTGGGGCTCGAACATTGGTTTTCGTCTAATAAGCCAACGCACTACCTACTAGATTACGGCGACTTCTTCATAGTTTAATAGGGTAGCAGTGGCATCGAAAGCCTTTTCCATTTGTGAATAATATCTGTTAAAATTGCTTAAGTCGCCATAGTCTAGTAGGTAGTATGTTAGCTTATTAGACATGAGGTCTCAGTTCAAACCCCAGTTCACACATCTCCAACAACACGAAATATGAAAAAATTATTCTACAGCGACTTCCTCTCAGCAGATTTCTGGCAAAAATACTGAGAGTAAAATAAAATTGAAAAAAAAAGTTTTTCAAAAAACTTGTCATTCAGAGTCGATTTTAAACTGTAGGTTCCGCCACTCATTTATAAAATGAACACGCACAAAATAAGTGGTGTGAGAAACTGGGTCGTAATTCTGATTAAAGGGTTGTACTGACCAATTATGTAAGTGTGTATGTACATATGTATGTAAAATTGCTTGTGTAAACTGCAGTAAAAAGAAATCTCATTTTAAGAAATTGAAACACGATGAAGACAACATTAAAAAATATGAGAAAATGACTTTGAAAGGACTATAGAAACTGGTCTCAGTCAAAATAGCATTAAATATTACAGGAATATAAAGCAAAGGTGAGAGAGAATAGGAGTGAATCGACCCAGTCCAGTACTACTAGATCCTACACATGTTCAGAGGGCATAATTTCAAAACAACGCAAAGGGAAGCGATAATTAGAAAATTGATCTCCCCCTATCTTTGAAAGAACGTAAAGGAATAAAAGAAAACCACCTGGATCATCGATCATTTCATTTAGTTACGCAAAAAAATGGCTTTCTTTTGTTTCCAGATAATTATGTCCCAGATTTATAGAACTAAATATGTATTGAAGCTGACTACGGGATCTAAGCCGATCTTGATAGGTTTTTTATTACGCATTGTGCTTTGAAGTCAAAAACCAGCTTATGGAACATAGACACAACTTCTTTCTGCAGTACTGCGAAACAGTGAAGGTGCATGAAACTCTCGAGCATGTTTTGTGTTTCTGCCCTGCTTTGCAGAGGCGAATTGCCCTCTAGAGGTGGCCATTCGCACTGTCTGACACTAATTTATCCATCTGTCTGAAGACAAATTCGAATTTAACTAGGAAACACTAAAACCAAAAAAAATTTAACAGAACTAATATTAAAATTAACAGAAAATACAAAAATTTGTCAAGGAAGAAATCATCCACATATACGATATCGTAGAATGGAATCTCTATTCCATTTCTTAAAAATTATGCCCCACACTTTCCTGTCTCCAACGGCTTGCTTCAGGTATCCCACTCTATATCCATGGTATCAAGGATTCCAAAGCAGTTTTCGTTACAGTTCGGGCGTTACTTGGCACCGGAGATATCTGTAACGAAGCTAATTGTTTCCTTAAAATGAGAAAAAAAAGACTTCTTCTGGATAGCCATGATATTAAGGATTCCAAAACAGGTTTCCTTACGATGGAGCGTTACTTGGGACTGGAGATATAGGCGACGAAACCAATTGTGTTCTTCAAATGCGCAACAAATAGGGCTAAATCGGATTAAAAATGGACTTATGAGGGAAATGGACCAAGTTGGCTAGATAGCCATGGTATCAAGGATTCCAAAACAGGTTTCCTTAAGGCAGAGCGGTATTTAGGACCAGAGATATAGGCGACGAAGCTAATTGTTTTCTTCAAATGGGAATAAATAGGATAAAAAAAATGGATTTTTGGGGAATTGGACCTAGTGGGCTAGATAGCCAAGGTATCAAGGATACCAAAACAGGTTTCCTTACGATCCAGCGTTACTTGAGGCAGGGGATATAGACGTAGAAACTAATACAGGGACGAAACGGATATCCTTCTCATCTACAAAATTAAAAAAAAAAGACATCGATCAAAAAACTGCAAATCATTAACTAAAAAATGCAAGTCATCATCCGAAAAATGCAAATCATCAACCAAAAACATGCAAGTCATCAACCAAAAAACATGCAAGTCATCAACCAAAAAAAATGCCAGTCATCGTCCAACAAATCGCAATTCATGGTTCAAAAAATGCAAGTCATCGACCCAAAAAATGCAAATCAGCAACCAAAAAAATGCAAGTCATCCACCAAAGAAATGCAACTTGCGAAAAATATGACATTTTGTTGGTTATATATATATGTATAAACACATATTAACTCAATGAGAATTATTAAAATTTTTAAGTTCATAAAATATACAACACATAACATATAAGAAATGTTAGCTTCGGCGTCTATATCTCCGGTCCCAAGTAACGCCCGACCATAAGGAAAACTGTTTTGGAATCCTTAATACCAGGGCTATCCAGTCCACTAGGTCCATTTCCCCCATAAGTCCACTTTTATCCGATTTAGCCCCATTTGTTGCTCGTTTGGAGAAATAATTAGCTTCGTCGCCTATATCTTCGATCCCAACTAAAGCCCGACCGTACGAAAAACTGATTTGGAATCCTTGATACCATGGCTATCGCGCCCACTAGGTCCATTTCCCCCATAAGACCATTTTTAATCCGATTTAGCGCCATTTGTTGCTCATTTGAATAAACAATTAGCTTCGTTGCTTATATCTCCGGTCCTAAACAACACCCGACAGTAAAGAAATCTTTTCTGGAATGCTTGACATCATGGCTATCCAGCCCACTAGGTCCATTCCCCCACAACTCAATTTTTTTTTATCAGATTTAGCCTCATATGTTTGTTCTTTATTTTAAAAAAATAATTTGCTTTGTCGCCTATATCTCCGGTCCCTATATCTCCGGCCGTTATGAAATCTGTTTCGGAATAATGACTATCCAGTCCACTGGATCCATTCCCCACAAGTTCATTTCCTTAACCCATTTAGTTCTATTTATACAGAAGTTTTATTTTTGCTCATTTCAAGAAAACAATTAGCTTCGGCGTCTATATCTAAGGTTCAAAATAATGGAAACCCTTTTTGGAATCTTTGGTACCATGGATATACAGTGGGATACCTGCAGCAAGTCCCATTTTTCCAAATTATCGATCAGCCTTCCCAGAAATTGTTAAAACAAATGAGTTTTACAATTTTCAAAAGAGTGATCGAATTACCAGAGAAGCTGTTCGAGACAGGAACGTTTGAGATATAATTTTAAGGGAATGTAATAGAAATTCCATTCTCCGATATCGTATATGTGGATGAGTTCTTCCTTGACAATTTGTTGTATTTTCTGTTAACCACTTAACATTGTTCTGGGATTTTGGTTTTTTCTGTCTCTGGGTGCAGATTTGTTATTCTAACACATGCTCATACATACATATACAGAATTATTGACTATAATCTTCAATAACTATAGCAAAACCATAAATGCGAGAGCGGACATATCTGAGATTTATTTGAATCATCTACGACAGAATTCTGTGGTTTTGAGTTGATTTTCGACACAATGGCAAAATGCGGATATTTTTAAAAATATTTATCATCACATACAGACGTCTTGATGAAATTAAGAAAAATAAAAAATAAAACATTTCAAAATAAATAAATTGAAAAATAATCAGACTATTTAAATGGTCGTATATTAAGAAAATGCCATTTGTATATTTATATTATATTAATAGAAATTGTTAAATACATTATTCTACCGTATAATGAATATTTATTATTTCTTAATTTCTTTAACGTATGTAGGTACGTATTGTATTAATTTTTTTGAGGCTAAAGAAAAATAATACACACAGTATGTATAAAATTGCGTTTAAAAACGAACGAATCCCTCACACTTAGCGCCCCATATAGACTAACTGTCGACCTGTCTGTCTGTCTGTCTATCAGTTGTTGTATAAATGTTTGATTTACATTCAGTTATTTTTAAATTTTGTTTTATTTTGCTATTAATTTTATAAATAAAAACAAGAATGAACACCTCACAAATAAAAGCAAGAAAATAAAAACGCAACATAAAGTCAACGAAGAATAATATTGAAAAAAATAAAATAAAATAAAATAAATTAAATAAATACACAACAGGTCCAACAATAGAGAGACGACCACAGACAGAGACCACGGTATATAAACGAAGCGAGTACGAATACACAACACAGGGTACAAATATTAAATAAAATTGAAAAAAAAACAATAACAATAGGAATATGTATGTAAACTTAAACAATAACAAAAATCTAAATAATAGAAAAAAACCAAATAACAAAACGAAACAAAATCAAATAAATACGAACTAAATACAAATAATAAATAAATAAATCCATCCATTCCATCCCCATCCCATCATGATATACTAAATAAGTAAATAATTTATTTAACAAATTACTAATGAAATAGTAATAATTTAAATACATATGTACATTATTTGTATGTACATATGTAGATATGTATTGTATAAAAATAAACTACACGTGTATAATATATCCTAACATACGTACCTACATATGCACATACATATAAGCATTCCTAACACTTAAGGGGGGGTTTAACTGACTTACTTATAGGAAACTTGATCTACAATGAAATTAGTTTAAGTTTATCAAAGGCATCATCATCATCAACAAACAAACAAATAAACACCATTGCTATGGTCGTCATTTTCATTATTATCTCTCTCTTTGTCTGTCCTCCTTTCCTTTCCTCCGTGCAGCGAGACAGACGTTGTTGTAAATATTGAAAAAAAATATCTTAAGATATGAAAAAAAAACCTCATATTATGTAAATTATACAAATTAAACAAAGGGAATAGCAATAGCAATAACAATAACAATAACTATAACAAAGTGAAAAAAAATCTGTGTTAGATTTAATAATTCACAAGATGTACGTCGTATAGAAACTTTATTTTGCTTACGAACTTTACTAAACATGCACTACTTGTCAAATATGGTAGTCAAGTATGTAACAGTTTATTAGGATAACAAGTTAAAAACTAATTTTAGGAATATTACATGTAAACAGAAAAATAAATTTTCTATTTATGTTGACATAATTATTCAATTGCAAAAATATAAAAAAGTTTTTATAACACAGGGTACAACGTAGAGGATAATACTGACAATTTGTGTCAATGGAAAACTGCTGAGAGGAAGATGCCCAAAGAAATATTTTTCATATTTCCTTTTATTAATCTGACTCTGTTGCACCGAAAAAATGTACAAGTTCCTCAAGAGTTAGGTTAGGTTTAAGACACAGAGTTCAAAATGATCCATTGTACATTCGTGCTAGAACAGAGAGGGAGAGAAAGAGGATAGTGAAGGACATAGAGAAATTGGAAAATGAAAAAAGGTAGGAAAGGGAGAATATAAGAGACGGAGGAGAAGATATGAATCACCAACAAACAAGACAGCGCGGCTACAACTTTGGTGTCCAATCACTTCTCAACCAGCAAAACCTATTCATAAATCTGTGGAGTGCATTAATGTCGGCTCTCGACAGATATTCCAAACTTTCGAAGAAGCTTCTGCCCAGGGTCCTCAATCTCAGGCTGGACAGTTGCAGAGCAGGTGTTCGACAGCTTCCAATTCTTCCTAATCGCAACATAACCTGCAATAGTCCAACTGCGATCTGTTCGAGATGCTTGTCAGCGATCTAATCCCGCAGTGCCTCGTAATGAAACGAATAACTAACCTCAGGCTGACCTTATCTAAGCCTAACAAAGCTGTTCTATCACTGCCTATAGCGAGCCATAGACTCCTAGACACATAACCTCTCTATCTATTCCAGTGAAGTGGCAGATTGGGCGATCAGGACCAACTATTAAGTCGCCCTCAGAAAGTGAACCTAATCTAGCGAGAACATCCGTCGTGCCATTGCCGAGTATAACAAAATCGTTTCTGGTGATAACAAAAGCATTTCCCAAACCTAAATTGACGGTCCGAAAGTTTTTGCTGGTGGAATTAACAGTGAACCATCTATCAGCTGTTTCCCCCACGGGTACACTTTCGACAATCTAACCGTCCAAAAAAATATGATAGAAATTGTGTGCCACCTGAGTAAACCTAAGAAGCATTCGTCCTACAATTTGGTCCTCAGGGCCAAGTATCAAGCTTTTAAAAAACGATCAAGTTTTTATTGCCCATAGAGACCTGGGTGTATGTATATTACGACAACACAAACGACGAAGCAAATGGTGCATATTTAGCATGAATGCTAATATCAACGGTTTCCCCTACGGGTACACTTTCGATATTCTAACCGTCTAAAAAAATAGGACAGAAATTGTGTGCCATCCGAACCAACCTAGGACGCATTCGTCTCAAGTTTGTAAAAAACGATCAAGTTTTTTTGCTCATTGAAACGAGGGTGTCTATCACGACAACACGAACCACGAAGCAAATGGTGCATATTTAGCATGAATGCGAATTAAATGAAATACCCATATACATATGTACATATGTATGTGGATGTGTACAAATGTCCCAATTATAATTTATTTGATTGAATATTGATAGATTAAATGAACAAAATCTTTAAAAGCTCTGCATGTTAATTATATATCGGCTCCCAATTAAGGTGCTAATGAGAGAGTATATGTTGTTAAGGCTAAATTTGTTGTGACTACTAATTTATTTTGTTGTATTTTAGTATTAAACTGTTTTGATAACACAAATCGATCAAAATCGCATGATGAAATCTAATTTTTATATTTAATAATACAACAAAACAATTCGAATGTACTCTTTTTTTCCAAAAATGGAAATCAATACAGAAAAAGGAATAGAGAGTCAAACAATTCCATTAAATAAGTGTAGAAAGAGATGCTGCAAATAAAACGTTAGTTTACCGCAAATAGAATAGAATTTTTTCTCCATTTAATTAGTAAATATTTTAAAATAGACATCAAATTATGGATAAAAGTGGAACGATTTGAATAAAATAAATTTTGCATACTAAATGAATATCTAATGAATAAATTTTCTTTCATACAAGTTTTATATTTAAATCTGCGTTTTATATATTTTTTTCTAAACATAACCTCAAATTAATATTAGAATTCCAAGTACTCAGTGGTAACGGTACCGTTTTCCAATATTTAAACACTTTTTTTGACAACTTAAATATGCTAATTGATATATTATATATAAACTTAAATTCATTTCTACTTACATTTGGTGTATTTGGGGGAAAAACGTTGATCTTAAATAAGAAACAAACAAAAAATGTTAATCCTTAATTTCTCCAGGAAATCAATGTCAAGGTTTGTATTGTAGATTTTCTGTTTTAGTTCTTGCTTAAAACTATGCCAGCACTTGGTTAGTTGGTTGGTTGGTTGATTCGATTCTTCTTTTCTATTACTTCTTTTTTGCTTATCATAAAGGAAAACTGTACGATTTTCGAAATCGAATTTCTTGAGAATTTTTTTTTTTTGAAATTTTTTGTTTTAATTATATTTATTTTACATTAAAAATTTAAAACATATTAAATACGTTTTTTTATTTTTTAAGAACACTGAAAAACACTACACACACACAAGATTTGTACTAAACAGCAAGAGTTGCAAAGTAAAAATTCAACGAAGTTATTAAAAATAAGTCAACGACCTGTTTTAGGCAAAATTAAATTAAAATTTGTTTCATTTGTTCACGAAACCATTATAATAGGGGGATATTTATAGAAAAAAAATGAGAAGTTATAGAAGGAGATTGCAAATATTATTTCTAATGTACCGTTAGTTTTTCAAGAAAGAGAAAATACTCAATTACAAAAACAATTATAAAACGATGTAGTTAGTTAAGACGAACTATGTGATAGCCTACACAACTTTGATTATTTGTCCTATATATGGACAATATTAAATGCGATGGGCTAAATATAATAGGAACAACCACAATAATTGTCTCCTTGATCAAAGGCAAGGATTGAATTGCAGAATAAGAGTCGTGCATAAAAATGTTTCATTGAGTGCATTGGAGTATAGTATTGATAAATCAACAATTCCTTTATGTACTGCTAGATTTGATAACTATTTAGAGATGTAAGGAGGAAAAGCAGTTCTTGTACAATTTTAAAAACAGCCGAAAACATGGTCTTCAGACATCAATAATCATTATATCGGCCTTTATATTGGATAATTCTATTCAAACACTTTTCTGGTCGACACGACGTTACATAGCTACCTCTCTTAGTGCTCTTTATCCGTTTTTGTTACATACAGATAAGATGTCTTTGGACAATAAGTTTTTTTTTTAATTTTTTTAACATATCTGTTATTGGGAGAGGATTTATTTATTTCTGAGCAACCCTCAACTCAAATTGGTTCAATTTTATACTCTGTCTGTGCATAGACGTTTTCTGAAATTTTATAGTGCGTGTTGTTTGTAAGCTTTGATTTTTCGAAGAGTGAAACATGTTGTAGAAAGCTAAAAAACAGTCCGGATAAATTCTGTGTTGAAATTTTGTATTTTCAATTGAAAAAAGAAAAAAAAACACGTGAAAACACGTTTTCTTATATGCTTTGTTACAACGCAACGTATAAAGTCGGCCAACATTTAACTTTTGACTAGCATTGAGATTTTGACAGCTATTAGCTGGTTTGTTTTGATTTTTTCTGCAGATTTTTTTTGTTGTGTGCAGTCATAATATTCAACACACGTCATAGCACTGATGTTGTCAACCTGATATGTTGTTACTTTGCTGCCAAAGTACAAAGTATGACGGATTCTATGTGACTAGGCCTTTAAGGTCATCACAACGAAGCAAGAAGAATAATTTCTTTTCTCTTATCAGTGTCAATCGAACAATGATCATTATTCGAAGGTTTGTTTACAATTACACCGCGCCTGATCCACTGCGTTAGTATACATACAGATTCATGCGAATGTTTTGCATATGCAGACGTTCAAACCTCGTTCATAAATTGTCTTGACAAAAGAAAAATTTGCTTATTTGTGCGTTTGAAGTCTTATATGGTACTTTCAAAAATGTATCAATAGGCAATCGATTCGCTTGTTATTCTTAATGCAAATAATAATAAATCGCTTATTGTAGTATTGTGCTTATTATTATCGCTCTTAGTCATTGTAATATTTACTTTCACCAAGAACTAACGTACATACGTAATGCATATGAATCTGAATTCGAGCCCACTCGGTAATATTCTACATTAGTCACCCACTTGTATTATTGTTTTTGGCAAATGCACATTTAAAATTTATTGATAATTTGGAAGAATGTACATATTGTATGTAAGAGGTATGTAACAAAATGGCAACACTGACTGGGATGCTGCATACATGTAACTTAACAATGCTACTGCTTTTGTTGTTTCTTTTTTTCTTATTTTCAACTGAGGGGTGACAAACAACAATATTTTAACGATTTCTCTTTGTTGTAAATATCAAACAACAAAAAATAATAGGCGGATAAGAAAAACAACACAATAAAACGAGGGGAGCGTAAGAAATATTTCCCAGTATAATGCTTGTAATGAGTTTTAACGCTTTCTTGTTCTCATATAGATCTCCGTTATATTAATAATGATTATAAATAGTAGTTGTTTTATTTATAATTTTGTTTTTGCAATGTTTTTCTCTTTCATTTTTGCTGCTCTTGTTTTTTTTTTGGTTTTGTTTGCTTTCATTACAATAACAAATTGAAAGTTGCTTATGGGTTGGTTACTTATTTCTTTGTTGTGTTTTCATTTCATCTCTTTTCACTTATTCGTACATTTTTTTCTTTTATGAGTGTTTTCTTGAAGTTTCTTTGAGTTTTCACTTATAGAGCAGTTTTTTTTTTGTATTTTTGTTTAATGTTTTTTATTTGTATATTTAATTGTGTTTATTATTATTTTATGGTCAGAATTTATTTTCTAACAATACAAACGCAACAGCATTCTATATATATCGCAATTACTTAAATAAATACAAAAAAAGTGGAAAGAAATGAAAAAAATTACTCTCGCCATAGAAAAACATAAAAACAAATTGTGCCATTGTTGTTCGTTTGGTTTGTTGGCTGCTTGATAACCGTATATGTGTATTCATATACTCTGTATATGCATGAGTGTATAGATGTGTAACTGTTGTTGTTTCTGTTTTTTCGCGATCTGCTAAAATATGTTTAAAATGTACTTTTTTTTACTTTTCCTACTGCTGACAGCAGCTACTACAGCTACTTATTATTGTATGATAATCATGATGTTGTAGATGACGACGATAATAATGATTATGATAAAATGCTGCGCTGTTGTCTGGTGTTTGTGGTGCCCGATTTTTCTTAACGCAGTTAACAGCGCAGCAAAACCTTGAAATTATTTTTCATTTCATCTTTTATTTTTCGCTACTGTTGCAATCTTTAGCCAATATTAGCAATCTTATATTTCCTGCATTTAGCCTTCTAACAACCACAAATTAAAATCAATCCTACTTTTTCTCTTTTTCGCACCATTTCAAACAATTAACTTTATTTTTTCTTTTCCTCTTGCTGTTTTTCTGTGTGTGTGCGTGTGTGTTTTTATAATTTGGTTTGATTTTTCTCACCTTTTTTATTTGCTTTTTTTTAACTTCACTCACACACTCTAAATTCACTTGTCACTTTTTTGTTATAAAATTTTTTCTTTGTAAAATTTTTTCCTTCAATTTTCATTTAACCACGTTTCAATGGTTTTATATACTTTGTTGTTGGTTTTCTATTCCTCATCTTTAGTGTTGTTTAAATAATGAAATTTTAAACAGACTTTTAGGTATTTTGCACAAATTTTTAACATAAATAGCTGGTGTTTTATTGTAGTGTAGTACGTTGGAAAAATTTTCCTATTTTCGTTTTCATTTGCTCGGATAATAATTGGGATAATGAATGAAAACGTAATCATGGTTGCACCTTAGTGTAGTTAACCAACAGTGTTGCATCAAAGGTTAACAAAATTTAGTACATACTCAATAAGAGTTCAGAGTTGTATTTAGGGAAGCACTGTGATGTAGAGCAGATACAAATTCAATGAAAAGTATTAAAAATTAGCATAAAAAAGCAAATAAATTCTTCATTCCTTGTGGATAAGGGCGACTAAATTCACATCAAGTAGAATTCAGAGTTCTCTGATCACTTAATTACAAAAAGATGAATAAAGGGGAAGAATATTGTTAGATTTTGTTAATTTTAGTGAGCAAAGCGCATAGTCTTAATAAATCATTACCAAAAACCTTAATCCATCAGAGTTTTAAAATTTTATTGAACCACGTTCCAGTAAACAAACTCCGTGCTTTAGTTTATTCCATATAACGTGTATTGGGCCACAGTCTGAATAGATAATCAGACAGCCTCAGATGGGTTTATAACAATTTCATATTAAATCTTTAATCATTTACCACGTTCTGGTTCGAATAAATTTTACAGAGAAGCAAGAAAAATTTATTTTGATTGATTTGTTTAGCGTAATTTCGTATTGTTAAAAAGTGACATTCTGAGAAAATTGGTACTAAACGCTTGTGGCTTTAACTTTTCCCAATGTTATTTACGTTTTAAGATTTTGCAAAATAAGATCTTTGCTTTAAATGTTTATTATTTATCGTCAAGTTCATAAATTAATAATTTATTAACTTATTTTTAAAGATTTCATTAAGTTTTCGTCATACCTTTTATTTTGCAGTGTATACCTTTTTCCATGTGTTTTAGATTTCAGCGCCTCTGTACTCTTCTTTTTGTTTAGTGTTGATTTTCCTCTTACTATTTGTTTTAATTCCGTAAACGTAAACAAACACTTGGCTGCTGACAGAAGGAGCAGAATAGTAGTAGAATATTTTTTCATTCAATACACAATAAGACAACCAGGCATTTATTGTTGCACAAAATTTTATTGCACTCCAGAAAAACTAGAAATTTTAACAAATTTTATTAATTTTTATACTTTAAACGGAAATAAAAGCAAATAAAATGTAAAAAATAGATGCAATAGCGTCTGATGAAAATGAAGAATTAGGAAATAAACGGAGTTGTATTGGAAATAAAGTGTTTTAAAGCATTTTACACACATTTACACGAACCTAAGCGCAGGAAACAAAGACGAAATTGCAGTGCATGACAAGAATAGTGGCCCCCACAATTAATTAATGTGTTCTTTTAAAAACTATAAGTGATAAGGAAAAAAGAAAATAAAACTATTTATAATGTTTAGCACAACAGAATTCCAGAAAACTTCGTTTCTGGAACAGACCAAAGCAGCACGTGAAGAGAGAGCCTTGGAAAAGCGCAGAGAATGGGCAGCCATAAAATTACAATCGACCATAAAAGGTTTCCTGGCACGTAGGCGTTATCAAAAGCAAACAATGTAAGTGATTGGGATCAGATATTCTAATGAGACTGATGAGATTTATAAATATCTTTCTTTTATTTTACAGAGAGGACTTTGATGGAATGATTGTGGGTGGTGGAGGTGGTGGAAGTGGTGTGTGTGAAGTTGGTGATGACAAAAAGGACCCATTAAATTTACATGCGTCATCTAATGTTTATCCGGTTGTAAGGCGTTTCTTAACCACCTACAAATTAGACAAGAATTGTGAAGAAACACGCGATCGTTTCGAACGCCTCTGTCGCTATTTAAATAAATCAATGGAAACAGAAGCTCCCAAATTATCATATGCTACGTTGTGTTTGCAAAAGGATAAGAGGTGTGTGCGAATGCTAAAGAAACAATGACATTTAAAAACAAAATAAATTTAAAGAATTTGTTAGATAGAGTTAGAGAGTTTGTTTGTGTGGATTTCAGTTGACCTGCTAGCTAAAGACTTCTTTCTACCACTAGTTCAGTATTATATTTATGAAATCATAACAATAATAGTTTAGGCTGTGTGTAGGACGTAGCAGGACATTAAGGTCAGACATGGGATATTCTAGAGCACATGTGTGTTGTTTTTTAAATGTAATGATTTCATTTCGATTTTATCAATGTAATCTAGATGTCAGCAGAGGTCATTTTGTCATGAAATTGTGAAACATATTAAAAATATTTAAACTTGACTGACCTTGTACTATATAAACAATCCATTAAGACTAATATTTACTTGGTTTTGTGTTTTGATTTTCACATTTAGCCTACCCTGGATAGCGCATATTAAAAAGTTGCTTAATTTCAATCTCCAACTGCTGGAAGACATTAAGCCAGGTACTGCCACATAAATACTAACTTTTAATTACAATATGATGAAAAGAAAGAAACTAAAATCTTTACTTTTTCCTTTTTTACAGAAAGTCATACTGATAGTATATCCTTGGCCTTATATCTGCATACTTTAGTGGTATTCACTTCACCTAAATCATGGGGTATCATGCGCATCAAGCAATTTGAGAAATTACAACCGGCAATGCAGAAAATTTGTTGTAACATACAAGGCGATTTAATACAAAATAACTTTTTTAAAGTAATGCGAGTAAGTTAATCCTGGAAACTGTAAATAAATTTATTAAAACACGCCTTAATGCAAAATATTACTTTTTCAGTCCATACTTATTAAAGGCACATCACGTGAAGAGCTCACCATGAAGCCAGTATCACTTATAGCTGTTATGACCTTGTGTACCCGGCCCCTATTGGATGGTGATTTTTCACGTAATATTATGGCACAATTTTTAATAGAAATTTTATCGGTTCCCGCATTGGTATATCATTTGAGTACCACAGCTCCCCAGTGTATTGAACAAATGTCATCCATGTGGATATTAAAGCGGGCTTTAGGTATTTCCGAAGACGCTGAATGGTTTACGGACTATGGCAAGAATATGCCGGGTACCAAAAGTTTAGCATTGCTGGGCAATATTATTAATTTATTTAACATAGAAAATTTAAATGAAGCCAAACTATTGGCTTATCCCCTACTGACGGTGAGTTGTATTTATTAAAATACTTTGAAGCATAAAATATTCAAAAAAGTTGTTGTTTTCGTAGAACACGGTTACTTTATTGTTTGAGAATATACCCAGTAATTCTACCTCGAAGGGTGTATTTACACAATGGCATGAGTTGTTGGGTTGGCATACACCTTCCAAAGATCCGGCACAAAATCAATGTGTTGCCTTGATTAAGAAACAATTTCATATGCTGTGGGGCATTCGTTGTTTGCAAATCACCCTGGGCGATTTTCTCAAAGAGGTCAATATTAACTATGAACGCATAGAATTTCATCCGCCTAGTCAAGCTTCTACAAGTAATTTGCTGCGTCGTGCTTTGGATCGCAGTTCTACACGCACCAGTTTAAGCAAAAATTCCAAAATCACATGGCGCCGATTAGATTCGCCTGAAGTTGTGCATGTGTCGCGTATATGTGCAATGTATTATGCCGCCTTGAATACATTGTCACAACTAAAACTGGAAATCTTAACTGGTATTTGTTTTGTCGATAAGGTTTTCTACGATCTCTGGCTGTTTATCACCTCTTTGGGGCCCAATTGTGCTTTAAAGGAGTATTTAGAATTATTTAAATGCGAAGATTTCCAACGTAAGCCTCAAACCGCAATGCTTATGTTGTTTTGTGATAGTATGACACATTATGTAACGTAAGTTTTTCCTTTAGAATATATTGCAAGATAAGTTTGACTATTGTTTTGTAACATTTTGCAGAGTTCTGGACGAACATGAAATGTACACCGAACAGAAGTTGTTTCAGCTGAATGATTTTGTTATGTTGACCTATTTTTTAAATAATATTTTATATAAAATCATCAACGAGGATATTTTTGGTAAGTGAAATGAAATCTAAAAACATAAGAAATGCAATATTTTCCATAAATTTCCTGTCTTTTGTATTTTGCTTAAGGCACGACAAAAAATATTACACAATCGCCTGTTTTTATTTCCCTACATACGCTTATGTTGTGCCTGTACAAACGCGATTGTAGACGTCGTTTTACACCCGCTAATCACTGGCTTATACATGAAGTAAAACCTTCAACATTTATAAACGATCTGGAGAAGGGAAAGCGTCATGCAATCATCTTACTGCAGAAAATGCCGCACATTATACCTCATGAAGATCGTGTAAAACTTTTTAGGAAATTCGTACAAAATGAAAAGGCTGTATTGGGTTTAACAGAGTCAGCTTGTGCCTCGCCACGTTCAGCTTTGATTGTTATACACCGTGAACGTATAGTCGAAGATGGCTACAGACAATTGGCGGCCTTAAAACCCCATGCTCTTAAGGTATTATAAGCAATAGAAGCAAAAAGCGAAATATTTTCACAATAATTTTACGATTTCAGGGTGTTATACGCGTGCGTTTCATTAATCAACAGGGTCTACATGAGGCTGGCATAGATCAGGATGGTGTTTTTAAAGAATTCCTTGAGGAAACCATTAAAAAAGTATTCGATCCTTCCTTGAATCTTTTCAAAACCACCTCTGACCAACGTTTATACCCGTCGCCAATTTCATATGTCCAAGACAATCATTTGCAATTGTTTGAATTTGTCGGTCGCATGCTGGGCAAAGCTGTCTACGAGGGCATAGTCGTTGATGTACCATTCGCCTCATTTTTTCTTTCCCAGCTTTTAGGGCAAACACATCAGGTTTTATATTCCTGCATGGATGAGTTACCCTCATTGGATGCTGAGCTTTACAAAAGTCTCACATTTATTAAACACTATGAGCAGGATGTGGCCGATTTAAATCTGACATTTTCCGTGGACCAAGACGTTATGGGTAAAATTGTTACGCATGAATTACATCCTGGCGGTAGAATACGTGCCGTTACCGATCACAATAAACTGGTTTATATCCACTATATGGCATATTTTCATATGAATACACAAATACGCGAACAAACTCAAGCTTTTAATCGTGGTTTTCGCAGTATTGTTAATCCCGAATGGTTGTCGTTGTTTTCACCACCTGAACTGCAGCGTTTAATATCGGGAGATACAGTGCCATTGGACTTGAAGGATTTGCGCAAACATACACAGTATTATGGCGGTTTTCATGATTCGCATCGTGTTGTCGGCTGGCTATGGGATATATTGGCTAAAGACTTTACGGAAGAGGAACGTAAATTGTTTTTAAAGGTATGTAGCATATAACTGAAGCAATATTTCATGCAAAAATAATTTCATTTTAAATTTTTCCAAGACACCGTTTGTTATTAGTGTTAGTATTAGTATTAGGCCCCACGCATTAAAATTTTATATTTTTTCTTTCTTGGCTATTTGCCATAAAGCTCTCAAATTGTTTGAGTCCAGTCGAAATCCAGCTTGCTTGTGCGATTATGTTTGTATTGACCGTATAATATAGGCTGCACAAAATCACTTGAATGAATATTTTTTGTTAAACATGGAATAATTGTTCCCCAGTTGTTTCTATTCCTTCGACCTGCTTCTTTTGTAGTTTTTTCTTTTATTATAGCCATTGGATGTGAGTCAAAAACAATCGAATGTCTCAAGTCGCCATTCTTTGATAAAGTATAGAATGATGAATGTATGATACTCTAATAAATATAATCTGCAGCTTGTATTAACCCATTAATGCCCGAATTACTTTTTTTCTAACGGTTACCGTTTTGTTTTTTACCCTCAATTTCCTCTCAGAGCATAAAAACTAAGGCAACCTCTGCTGGAAACTTAAGTTACTACTGGGCACTAATAGGTTAAGGCAATGTAACTGCGATTTAATTGAGTTCTCTGTAATGTCCGATATCTCTGGCGGGAATCCAGGCAGATCTCAGTCGAAAATTTAAAAGTTATGCGAAGATAAGAAGGAATTGTAGACGATTGAGCATCCCTTCTGTGACGGTCCGGTTCTTTGTAGAGGAGAAAAGAGGAGAAGGAGGGGCTTTCTTTTAAGGCGCATGAAAAAGTTCCTGTCGTTCGGGATCTCCTTTAAACTGTAGGTCCTGCCACTCATATATAAAATTAACACATACAAGATAAGTGGTGTGAGAAGCTAGGTTGTAATCCTAATTGAAGGGTTGTAATGACCAATTATGTATGTATGTATGTATGTATGTATGTATGTATGTCGGGAGCCGATACTTAGGCTATCCAGAGATTTATAATGGGATTACGCTAGCCAATGGTTGAGTGTTTATCCTTGCGTAGTGGACCCCTCTAGTCTTTTCTTAACTTAGAAGTCGCCTTAGTCTAGCAGTTTGTGTGTTGACTTATTAGACGTAAAGCCAGGGTTCGAGCCCCAGGCCAGACATCAAGACAAAATACAAAAAGTATTTCTTCGGCGACTTCCTCTCAGCAGATTTCTGGCAAAAACTCTGAGAGTAAATAAAATTGCCACGAAAAAGTTTCTCAAAAAAATCTGTCGTTCGGAGTCGACTTTAAAACTGTAGATCCCACCACTCATGTATAAAATTAACACACACAACATAAGTGGTGTGAGAAACTAGGACGTTGCGCAATGGGTCAATCCGACTTTCGGGTACTGTACTTGTCTTAATTGACAAGTACACGTCCTCTAACCTAATCTAACCTAAACTTTCTTAACTCTATAGTTCTTTTCCTTTCTACTCCTCTTTTTTTCTCTTTTTTTTCTTACTAGGGCGAACACAACCTGCCACTGTAGAAGGGCAGTTTGGTTTAAGGTCGTAGGTATTAATACAGGTCAATAAGCAGAGTCAGCTTAGCTTGTGGCGCCATTGTTTACACTCGATATGTGAATATGGATGCCATACTGCATGCTTTGGTTTCGATAACAGAAAAGTTTTTATAAAAAATTCGTTTTTGTTTTTTGTTGTCATTCTTTTTTTTGTTCTTTTTTTTGCCGCTATGGCTGTAGTATGTATACAAAAACCTACATATCTCACCGCAAATAAAAATCGTTTTCAATTGAAATTTTGTTCTTGTTCTTTTTTTAGTTCGTTACCAGTTGTTCGAAACCTCCACTTTTGGGTTTTGCCCATTTAGAACCACCGTTTTCAATACGTTGCGTTGAAGTTGGCGATGATGAAGATACTGGCGACACAATAGGCAGTGTTATACGCGGTTTCTTTACCATACGAAAAAAGGATCCTCTTAACCGTTTGCCCACCTCATCGACATGTTTCAATTTACTCAAGTTGCCAAACTATCAAAAGAAATCAACATTAAGAGATAAACTGCGATATGCTGTTACCAGTAATACTGGCTTTGAATTGTCATAAAAACAACAAACTACCATAGAGGAGGACAAGATGTTAATGTTAATGTTAATGGTACATTATATTTTTTTTGGCATAAACAATTGTTAAAAACAATCATTTTACAACGTATTGTATTTAAATAATATAAGTAAGACACGAAAGAGTTATAATTTAAATTTATTTTTTAATTTTCAAATTATTTTGAAATTTTTGTTTTTTTGTTTGAAAGAAAATTTTGTTTTTTTTTATAAAACACATATCAGTCTAGTAGCTTATATTTCTTTAAAGGATGCTAAACAATTTATTTTATTTTTTTCTCTTTTTTTTTGTTGTTGATTCATTAAGAAAATTTTTATTTAAGTTTAATTTGAAATTGAATTCTTTGTTGATTTTTTCTTTGCTTTTCTTTCTAAATATATATTTAGTAACTGTGATATAATAACAAATTGTATAAAAAAAAATATCTCTAACTTTAACAACTAATACAATAAAAAAATAAAAATAAAAATAAAATAAAAATAAAAAAATAAAAAAAAAAACAAAAAAAAATAAAAAAAAAAATTATAAAATTTTATAGAAACAATTTATATATGTAAAGCAAGTGTAAAATGTTTCAATTGTATACATACATATGTTTGTAATAAATTTACTAAATTATTTACATAAACATATGAATACATAAGAAGAATTGCAATGCAGTGCTAATTGTTTTCATAAATTATTTTGTTTTTTTCCCCTCTTGTTATTTTTTTGGTCTATATTTTTATAAAAAACAAAACAAAATATTTAATAATAATCAGCCTATGTATTATAACAATAAAATAATGAAAATGAAAATTATATTTAATATAATATACATGCATACATACATACTTATAATATATGTATGCATACATAAATATGTACAATGATGTATTTGTATTTGTATTGTAATAAGTAAGGCATTCTTCAACTATTGAAATTGATGTGTCTCATAAATGTTTAAATAAAAAAACTATACGCAAAAACTATATGCATTATCGATATAATGGTTTGAAGTGCTGCTAACTTCATTAGGTGTTCTTTACATTTTGCAGCCTCTTTATATAAATCAAAAATAAAACTAAAAGGTAAAAAAAACTTAAAGAAAATAATTCTAGCCATAGATTCTATAATAATTCAACCCTCCTATAACGCGGTACTCTCAGAACGCGGTTTCCATATACCGCGGAGCTGAAATTGCGATAACCCTCCTATAACGCGGTACGCTGAGAACGCGGTTTCCATATAAAGCGGTTTCCACATAACGCGAAACTGAAATTGCAACAGTCCTCCTATAACGCGGACTCTTACTGCGCGGTTTCCCTTCAACAACATCCCATCCTTCCGCACAGCCTGTGAATTACGCTAGTGCCTAGATATTGTAAGAGGGTTTAATATCAGTTTTATTTCCGACGCAAAAGCCGACAGCCGAGATATGTAAACAACATGTTTATATAAACATGCCAACTTATCTCATAGCGGTCTACAACATCGATTTCAGTCATCACAGAGCTCTTTCACAGTACATGGTAGGTAGAGGTGGCTGCCCATTCAAGAAAAATTTTTCTTGGTGATGGACACACTTAGGCCGCATTGGGCCCATTGTGCTACCACAGTCATCCGTTGTCCCCTAATCTCGCAACCATTCGGAGCCCCTGATGAAGCGATTTAGGCTGCCAATGTCAATCCCTGACAGTTCCTCGGGATCATCCATGTAGTAAGTACCCAAGTACTTCCTTCTCCTTTGGCATAGAGCCGGGCATGTACCCAGCAGATGAGGGACAGTCTCCTCTTCTTCCTCACCTCTGCGGCTTCTACAGAAGTCGTTAGCAAGGTGTACAAGTCCAATGCGCCTCGCATGCGTACCCATAATGCAATGCCCCGTAATGACACCGACAACTACACTGAGCGCGCCTCTTTGGAGTTTAAGTAGACTCATTGTGCGCCCATCATCCAGCCTTGGCCAGATTTTGCGAGCCGTTCTACCCGTGTCCGAGGCCGCCCACCTGTCGTTGACGGAATCGACAATCGCATTATCAATTATGAGCTTGCAGGTCCTCATTGGTATGCCCAGATTCGAGAACTCAGCGGTGAGCTCGATGGTCGTGCCCCGACTGGCAAGTTCATCAGCTCTACAGTTGCCCGGAATACCACTGTGTCCCGGTACCCATACGATATGGATGTCATATCGTTCCGCTATCTCATCGAGATATCTGCGACAGCTGTACACAGTCTTGGAGTTCATCACGTTAGAACTCAAAGCCCTGATAGCCGCCTGGATATATTCCGTCAGTACATAATTCATTAAAAATAATTTATAATTTATCTTGTCTTGGTCTCCATATAACGCGGTACGAATAATGTGATTTGTACTAATTCCGAGTTTCTTATTGCACGGTTTCCATACAACGCGGTAGACGGTTTCGATAGAACGCGCTACGAATTAGCCTGGTTTGTATGGTTAAATCCGAGTTTCTTATAGCGCGGTTTCCATACAACGCGGTACGCACTCACCGCGTTATAGGAGGGTTGACTGTACTTCTTATTTTACTATTATTTCAGGCCATACATCAGACGATATCATTCGAATGGATATACGCATGAATGTCAAAACAATGAACAGGTTACCAAATGTATCGAAAATTGTAGACAAACGGAGCTCTAGTGAGACAACGAATGGGTACTATTTGTTACATGAACAGCTCTTAATGTGAAAAAAAGGCTTGGGTTGGGTATTTACATATGCAAACAACCGAAAAGTGTCTAAGCTATGCTTTAGCTTACCTAACATAACACAGTTTTTCCATTCGGAGTTGCATACAAGTGATCAGGAAGTTTGTCAAAGGTACGAATTCATATATTTCTACTGAAAATAATAAATACTTCTTATTTTCTTATTACTTCAGATTATAGGGGAATATATCCGACATATCTTCCTGGATGGATATGTCCATGAATGTCAAAATATTGAACAGAATATCGAATGTATCGAAAAATCTAGTCAAACGGAACTCTAGTGAGACAACGAATAGGTACTATCTGTTACACGGACAGCTCATAACAGCGGATCGGGTTTGTTATGTTTCTAGATGTCTATGGCCTGTTATATACAGTGTGAGAACAGGTTGGTTGCTGGGCTTGGATAAGGCTAGTTTAAGGTTAGTTATCGGATTTATAACGGGGCACTGCGAGATTAGGACGCTGGTCTGTTGCAGATCCCAGCCATGCTATTGCAGGGTATGTTGCGATGAGGAGAAGTTGTAGACTGTCGAGCACCATGCCCAGCCCTTGATAGGTTGAGGTTGAGCACCCTTGGCAGGGGCTTCTTTGAGGGTTTGAATTCTGTGTTGAGAGCCGACATCAAGGCTTTCCACAGATTCATTAGTAGCTTGAGCTGGTTGAGAAGTGCTAGGGCTTCATCAGCGTAGTAGCGCTCTCCCTTTTTGTTTTGTTTTTGGTCTGTGTAACTTCTCCGCTTCCCATTCTCCCCGTTCCTACTTCCTCCTCTCCTTTTTGTTTCCTATCCCTGCTATTATCCTTTCTTTTTAAGGACGTTATGTATAATGGGTCAATTCGATCTCCGGTTACTGTACTTGTCTTAATTGACAAGTACACGTCCTCTAACCTAACCTAACCTACATAGTGTCAAAGGTTCATATAAATATTTTTACTAATACCCAGGATATCCTTAGACTGTAAGAAAACGATGAACTCTTCCGTCAGATAGAGTACGGATGCCTAGTCACCGAGGCTAGCTAACATAGCGAGAGAACCATAAAAATTAAAATTTTAGCACTCATAGCCTTTTAAGGCACTAAAAACCGAGAGTTAGAAGAGTAGGTTAATATATCACATATAATACTGTATACTAGGGCACCATGAGGAGGACCATGAACCCTATATAACATGCATACATAAATAATTGGTCGTTACAACCCTTCAGTTAGGATTACGTCCTAGCTCTTTACACAATTTATGCTGTGTGTGTTAATTTTATAAATGAGCGAAGGGACTTGCAGTTTAAAGTCGACTTCAAACGACAGATTTTGAAGAACAATTTTATTTTGCTGTCAGAGTTTTTGCCAGAAATCTGTTGAGAGGAAGACGCCGAAGAAATATTTTTTCGTATTTCGTTTTGTTGGAGATGTCTGACCTGGGGTTTGAACAAAGGTCTGTCGTCTAATTAACCAATGTACCCGTTCAATTTATTCCTAAATATCCTCAACTTTATAGATGCAGTTGAACAGTAGAGGCGAATAACAGCGATAGATGTGTTTCATTGAATTTGGGTAGAGAGCACAAAGGATTGGTAGATAGGCCTCGAATAGAGTATGATACTATTGGGGAGGTTCAATCACATGGATGAACGATATAGGGTCACCCTCTACTGGTTCCCAGCTTTTATGGGCATTTACGGCAATGGTCAGACCGATTTGCTTGCAAGCAAAATATATTTCCCCACTGCTGATGGGATCAAAACCTATTTTTTATGAGGAGTGGACACAGATTGAGGGATTTGGAAAGATACGGTCAGCGAGAGGGAAAATAGAGAGTTGGAGTGAGGCAGAGATTAAAGCGATTTGATTAGATTTTGTTTAGATTTCCCCAAATGTTTGTTGGGCAATCATAATAGGAGGAGATTTGAGTCATGCGTCCAGGAATAACTTGAGGTTATAAACAACCATGGTATGGTGAATAATATTTCCTTTAAATTCCTTTGCAACAGAAAATTAAAAATTACGAAGTAATAAGACTGATTACTACACGACTTACTGAAAATATGAATTCAAGAATTTATACAGCACACATCCGCCACAATGGCAATCGAAATAAGTTTCCGTTTGCTTACAAAGAATCGCCTTTAGAAATTTGGCGTCATTTATGCCATCACAATCCATAGAGATCCCTGTTATAGACGAGAAAAACACTTGTCAACGACACTTGTTCAGATTTTGTATCCGAAAAAAAAAACAAAAAAATCGATAAAAAGTAAATGCTGTTGACAATTATGAAAAATCCTTTGTCGGTCTAACATACAAGCAAACACGCACACAATTACCAGACAATAGCCGGGAAGTACAATAATTTCATCACACTTATTACAATGGCAACAACAACTACAAGCATACACAGTGTTGTTGTAATAATGAATGATAATGATAACGAAATGAAATTAAATGTGAATCTTCTTTATGATCTCTATGGACACAAGACACAGGCTAGTTGGCTGGCTGGCTGGCTGCTTGGAGAGGCTGGTTACATCGTAACACAGCAGGACACTGTGACGGAGCTGAGTAAGAGAGAGAGAAACCGAAAACATTAAAACAAAACCAGCGACACTTAAACTCACGCATTTTCGAAAAGATGAAAAGAACAGGATTGTGTGCCAGACAAAGCGACATGCATGCATGCTTGCAACATGCAACAAATTTTATTACATGAGATATTATGGTTATTACATGGCTGGCGACACTTGTTACATTTTGAAACATTTTGAAACATTTTCCCTGGTTGTGAGTCCTTTATTTTATTATTTGCTGTTGTTGTTAATACACTGAAAGAATTGTTAACTTCTTCTAGCTAAAATATAACGACATAAAGGGCTTGGGATGACTGTTAGAAGTGGTACAATAAACATTAAGCGATTACGATTTCACAACCCCCAATCCGTATCTCGATAACATTAATTTTTTTTTATCACAAAATGGTACTAAAATCCAGAAAAACTAGCCCTATATAAGGCAAAGTTCAAGTTTAAAAAAGTAGTGTTATCGATAACATTAATTTATTATAAAAATTTTATCGATAACGTTCATTTAATTTATAATGATAATTTTCGATAATTTTCTACAGACAATTTAAAATTTAAAAATTTATCGATAACATAAAATGATTAATGTTATCGATATTTATAAAAAAATATTGATGATGAAATCTTTAGGAAATTTTAGATCTTTAACTTTACATAAGTTTTATATAAAGATCAAATTGCAATTACCTTAATTTGTTCTTAAAATTTTTTCGATAACATTCATTTCCAATAAAAAATTTTGCGATAAAACAAAATTGTTGTATAGAAAATTTACAAGCAACTTTAATTTGTCTATACTATTACATTTATATTTACAATTTATCGATAACATAAAATGGCTAATGTTATCGATATTTAAAAAAATTTTTATGATGAAATCCTTAGAAAGTTTTAGATCTCTAACTTTACATAATTTTTCTATAATTTGTTCTTACAAATTTTTTCGATAACATTAATTTTGAATAAGAAATTTAGCGATAACACAAAATTGTTGTATAGAAAATTTAAAAGCAACTTTAATTTTCTATACTATTACATTTATATTTACAATTTATCGATAACATTCATTTTCTATGGATATAAGTTTTGCATAGAAAGTTAATGATACAATTATCGATAAAGAAAATTAAAAAAATAAATTTTTATCGATAACAATAAATATTTATAGAAAATGTAACAAGATTACTTTGTTAAAAAATTTGTCGATAACATTCATTTTCTATGGATATAAGTTTTGCATAGATAATGATACAATTATCGATAAAGAAAATTAAAAAATAAATTTTTATCGATAACAATAAATATTTATAGAAAATGTAACAAAATTACTTTGATAAAAAAATTTATCGATAACATTCATTTTCTATGGATATAAGTTTTGCATAGATTATGATGCAATTATCGATAAAGAAAATTAAAAAATAGATTTTTATCGATAACAATAAATATTTATAGAAAATGTTACAAGATTACTTTGTTAAAAAAATTTGTCGATAACATTCATTTTCTATGGATATAAGTTTTGCATAGATTATGATGCAATTATCGATAAAGAAAATTAAAAAATAGATTTTTATCGATAACAATAAATATTTATAGAAAATGTAACAAAATTACTTTGCTAAAAAAAAATTTATCGATAACATTCATTTTCATAGATTACGATACAATTATCGATAAAGAAAATTAAAAAATAAATTTTTATCGATAACAAAAAATATATAGAAAATGTAACAAAATTACTTTGAAAAAAAATTTATCGATAACAATTTTTTATACAATAATTGAAGGTCATATACAAGATCGCAGTGCATTACTATTATTAGCTTATCTCAATTTCTTTTCTCCCAGTGTACAGTTAAAGTGCAAATGAATAGAATGTGGAGTAAATTTAAAACAATAAAAAAATTTCTTTTGTTGCTTAAAACGGTCAGTTTTAAGGAAAGAATTACAAAAGCCATCAAATAATACCGGCTATCATCAGACGGACTAAACTCATACTGTGACACAAAACCACAATTAAACGTCAGCATTTGGAGTAGTTTCGCAGAAGCGAAAAAAGAACCGTTAGGAAGGATTTAAAGTGGAAAACCTTCGACGTAATTGATAAACTAAAATGATATGAATATTACGAATACGTAACACGCAATCAGTATTGAAATGTTAATTCATTTTACGTTTACGAAATCCTAATGGATTTCACTAATTGCTTCCGTTTGATAATCTGCTCTTAATCATGTTTCGATTGTTCGAAATTCGATAACACAAATTATTTCCGTTTCATATACTATGTAAGTGTGTGTCATTGCAACCAAATGTTGGTTGAGTCATTTAATGACTTCAATTTTGTTTTCTTTCCTTAAGTGCGTGTGTTATTTTTTTCATTTCAATGGCCACTTATAAAGGACTCCAGACAGTAGGTTAACCAGAGAGTGAGTGTGTGTGCGCGCGTCTAGAGACAAAGGATTTGTTACGCCCCCTTAACCTCTTTATTATGTTAATAAATGTCCTCAGCAATATTGTCCTTAATCTCAGCACTTTGGCTAACTGTATCCAGCAGGATGATAGACTACATTCAGCTGTGGTTTGTAAGCATCACATAACATTGTCTCGTAATTCGAGTCAATTTTGTTGGTTTGCTTGGCAAACAATTAATTTCGAAATTCTCCTCATTATCCTTAAACTGTTTGCCTGGTTATCTGTCTCTGCGGAAAACATAATCCTTAAAAACTAATTAAAAAAGAAAATTATTGGCAATGATTGGGAAAAATCCTTTCTTGCGTAGGAAATACAACACTTTCGTATTACAGTTTTTAAGGGAAATGTTAAGTACGTAGAATTTTTACAGGTTATTTGACCAGATATTATATAAGCAAGGATTTAGGGAGATATCCTTGCCTTTAAGGATTTATTTTGAGTAGGATTTTTGGAGGAAAAATTATGCCGTTATGGCATAATATTGAATTGCAAATGTTAGATGGACTAAGATTTGTTTCCTCCTGATAGAAATAAAAATTTTAATACGCAGTCGTCACTTTATTTTCTCATGAAATGAAAGTCTTTTTTAGGACATTTGTGTTGGCCCATTTGCTGGAAACGATTTTAAACAGACAGGATTAAGAATAAAAAAAAATTGGAGTTTAACTGTTAACCCTTTCCACTCCAATGTCGAGTGTCACTCGACACTGGAGCTGGTGGAACAAAATCAATGCCGAGTGATACTCGGCACACACTTACTACACAAACTACTATTTTAGCGTAGAGCTGGTAGAATAAAAAAAAAAAAAAGGCTTGTAGTGGAAAGGGTTAAGTCACTGTCAATGGCCCGCCGCCGGACTGTCAGATAGTATTGCCATGTTCCTTCTTTTATAGCTACTAACCAAGCATTAAATTGAGCACATCCTTTGACTTCCGCTTAGAATATAACCGCGAGTTTCCCCATAGGCTTGGGATTTTTAATTTGAGAGCAACAACTACCGATCCTGTCGAAAGATTCGTTTTCCATCCATCCATATGCTGCAAAATGGTCGATCATTCACTCTTCCCAAAATCTATTAGTTTAGTCCAGGGTATAGTTAAGGAGGAAGCTCCCGGCCACTCGATTCATTAGTTTACGAAATCCACTCATGAATTTTTTTCTTAGTTTTGTCTCCCATTATCCTAAACATAGTCTACGAACCTCTGGTCTTCACTACCATATGCAACAGACTTAAATCCAATAAAGCCTTCAACTTTGTTGTATAACAGATTTTCATTGCGAAACTGTTATACCAACACACTCTAGTCTCTCGATCTTGTCTAATTCCTTTCGAGCTGTTTACACAACTTGTTGTGCCTGCCTGGACAATGGTTCCATAAGTTACTATTGGTCTGAAGTCGCCGTAGTGTAGTAGGTAGTGTGTTGACTTATTAGACATAAAGCCAGGGTTCGAGCACCAGGCCAGACATCAAGACAAAATACAAAAAGTATTTCTTCGGCGACTTCCTCTCAGCAGATTTCTGGCATAAACTCTGAGAGTAAATAAAATTGCCATGAAAAAGTTTCTCAAAAATCTGTCGTTCGGAGACGACTTTAAACTGTAGGTCCCACCACTCATGTATGAAATTAACACACACAACATAAGTGGTGTGAGAAACTAGGACGTTGTACAATGGGTCAATTCGACCTCCGGGTACTGTACTTGTCTTAATTGACAAGTACACGTCCTCTAACCTAAGCTAACCTACTATTGGACTGGCCATCATGGCATATATTTGCAACCTTTCTGCTGACATCATTATGGCATGTCAGGCCATGAGCTCTCCATGCCAATTTACTATTCAATGATACTCCCTGATATATTGCCCTCAGTGCCTGTGATACTATCTCGAATACTTTATTAATTTAGAGGTTTTCTGTTTCTTATACAGTGGTGGCCTTATAATTAGAAACGATGTTTCTGGAACAGAGTTCTCTGGAGTGACGAATCTAAGTTTAATTTGTCCCAATCTGATGGGAAAACGTATGTAAGACGTTCTCCAAACAAAGCCTTTGTTCCCAGGTCCACAGTGAAAACTGTAAAACAAATTAACAAACATACATGTTGCTAAGTCGTTTCTAATTATAAGGCCACCACTGTAAATGCTACTATTGCGGATATGTTCGGTTTTCCAGTATAATCTGAAGTCTCTTAAAATTCGTCTGTAGCCTTCACGGAAGGCCGTAAAGAACTCAAACAAGACGTGTGTTGTAAAATAAAATGAAATTTTATTCAAATTTTATTTGTGTTTAATTTAAGACTTTTTGCACCACCCTCGTATATTTGAATCGTGAATATTAGAAATTCAAACCAAGAAAGTTCTTGAGGATCATTTCATTTCATTTCATTTCATTCATTCACGACTTAATTTACCCAAACATAGGCCACATAGGCCTCTATTTTTATTATTTTCTCCATAAAAAACATAAAAATCAACAGTTTTGTTTAACCATTAACGCAATGGCAACACTGCATACAATACTTTACAATTATAATCCCATGTAATGATAATAAAGTGAAAAACAAAAACAAATCATAAGAAGCCATTGTAAAATAAATAAAAAATCAAGAAGTGTAAATAAAACAACAAAAAAGAACACAAACAACAACAACACAAAGTGATTGAGAGCCTCTAACCATATGCGATATACAGGTCTACAGAGCAGTATGGAGAAAAATAGAAATGGAGTCTCTTTACACTAAAGAGAGCTATGAGTGCGAGAGTAAAAGGGATGGTTAGTGTGTTGCTTGTAATAAACCAATCATTTATCATGCTTATGGAATACTATTCGCTTATGTTGTGTGAATTAGAGAGAGAAAAATATATAAAGTGGAAGCAAAGTGTGTTTATAATAAGAAAGAGTAGGAGTAAATGGAGTTCATGTGTTTGGGGGTGTGTGTGCGTGTGTGTGATTATAAACCGGCTGTTGAAAATTAGTAAGAGAGTAAATGATCGTTAGTTCGTGTTCTCTTGTGGTGTTTTTGCTTTATTTTTTTTCTTTTTTGAGTAAAAATGATCGTTTGTTTTGGTTTTTGTTTTTGTTTTGCGAAGAAAATTTTGTTTTTAAAGCGAAATAAACAAAGTTAAGCATGCCGTTTAAACAGTGTGTTGTTCAACGTTTAAGGAATAACAAGTGTTTTAGCGGAGTATAGTTATTGTTATTGTTTTTTTTTGTTTTTTAAATTTTCATTGAATTATTGTGTTTTGAAAATGATTACCATGAACGAATTGGTGGATTTAAGAATGCAACAACAAATTGCTCATGAAATCTTTTATCGCCAACAAATAATGCAACGCATACCCGATCCATTTGCTGGCATCATGCCGTCCAGTTTACATTTGCCTCACCACCACCACATGTTGTTGCCCCAACATCCATCCCTGCCCGCAGCCGTTGAGGCCAAATTGGAAAATAACGATTTATGGCAACAATTCCATAAAATTGGCACCGAAATGATTATCACCAAATGTGGCAGGTAAAACAGAAAAACAAAAAAAAAAAATGAAGACAAGAAATTGAAATTTTCTTGGAAAAAATAGGTGTGATATTTTTAGAAAACAAACATACAAACATAGTATAAAAAGAGGTGTCTGTCTGATTGTCTGTCCGTCTGTCTATCCGTCATTGAAACCTGATTGTAATTAAAAATTAAAAAAAATAAAAGAAAATTAAATAAAATAGTTTACCAGAGAATAATGTATGTACACTTGACAGATAATGCAATACAAATTGAAAGAAAAGCTAACAGATAAGAACCGTCTATACAAACAATGGTGATGGTACCAAAGGGAAGCAAGAAAATGAAGTTTAAAGTTGAAAGAATTTTAAATAAATATTGAATTTAATTACTGATCTATTCCTATCTATTTTTTTATCTCTTTCAACAGACGCATGTTTCCTTCTATGCGTGTCTCTCTCAAGGGTTTGGAAGATGATGCCCAGTATTGCGTTTTAATTGAAATGCTGCCCATTGGCGATTGTCGTTTTAAATTTTCGGGCTCCCAGTGGATACCAGCCGGCGGTGCAGAGCCTCAATCGCCACAGAGAATGTATCTACATCCGGATAGTCCAGCCACTGGCTCACATTGGCAGGCCCAGCCTATACTATTCAATAAAGTCAAATTGACAAACAATACTTTGGACAATAATGGACATGTAAGTGTGATCTTCACCACAAAAAAAAACAAAAGCAAGATATTCATTTTTCTTTTTGAAATTCCAGACTGTTTTGGCCAGCATGCATAAATATCAGCCCCGTATACATGTGATACTGACCAGTGATTTATCACAAATACCCTGGGCTCCTCAGAAGGCTTTTGTATTCCCCGAAACGGAATTTGTAGCGGTAACAGCATATCAGGTAAAGATCCCTGCCACTATCGCCTTATTATCTTATTTTGTTTCTCTTTCAAAGTACACAAGTACAAGTACACTAGCTGGGCAACAACAACAAACTAATAAAATAACAAAAAAATAAAAAAAAAATATTCGCTTTCGTTCCTCTTAAGGATCAATAGATAGGACTGTCACAAGGCATATCGTTCATCTTCTTGGTATTTCTTTGATTTGCATCAGTTTAATCAATTTTATTCAAGTTAAGCAGGGGATTGATCTATTGTAAGAGGTTCTAGAATGATAGGGTTGCCATCTATTGTTATCTAGATAAAACGTCCTGTATGAAGATGTATGAGCGCAGTGAGCTTTTGAATTTGGCTGTTTAAGTCTTGGTTTGTGCCTCCTACTATGAAAAAAAGTGAAGTTCTCAACGTAGTTTACAGGTTCATTTCAAATTATAAAGCAGTGCTGTGTTGTTGGAATTATCAGTTTTTCTTAAAGAAAGAAGACCTATTGATGCCTATGCCTATGCCTGGAATATAAAGTCACATCCTTCCAGTCGCCTCTGCTTCTTGCGCGCCAGTTGGTCACACCAATCGATGACAGGGCTTCCTCGATTTGGTCCTTCCAAAGCATACGAGGTCGTCTTCTTTGCCGACTTCCGCAGATCCCCGCATAAAATACCCTCCTCTGCTTCTTGCGCGCCAGTTGGTCACACTAATCGATGACAGAGCTTCCTCGATTTGGTCCTTCCAACGCATACAAGGTCGTACTCTTTGCTGACTTCCGCAGATCTACGCATCAAATACCCGTCTCGCTGGAGCGTCCTCCTCCATTCGAACGGCATGGCTGAGCCAGCGCAGCCGCTGGATATTAATACGCTGTACAACGTCCATGCCTTTGAGGAGCTCATACAGCTCACTGTTGCATCGGCTGCGGAAATCATCGCCAATTCGCACTGGGCCGAAGATCTAACGTAGGACTTTTATCTTGAATACTCTCAAGGCTGCCGCATCAGTGCATAATAGGGTCCATGGCTCTCGCGCATAAATCAGGCTGCAATTGACCGATAGTGTGCGCTATATTCGCATTGACATTGAGATGAGGTTTGTGGCTTTTTCGCTCTACGCTACTAAAGGAACCCCACTAGAAAAAGTCTAACGGGATCAATTTCCTCATCCTTGGTGGCTAAATTACATCATGTCAACGTAGTATGAAAATGCCCCCGAATCGTTCGAGCAGAATGTCCAATGTGGCCATGAGCTATATATGGCTATGTGGCGCTGTCTTATTAAAACCATATGTCGTTGATGTCCACACCATTCAATTGAGGCCAAAAGAAGTTGGTAATTATAGGCCTGATCAACGTCGTTCTCAAGCAAATAAGGACCGATGATGCCGCCACTCCAAAACCCACACCAAACAGTGACTTCTTGGGGAAGAATTGTACTCTCTTAGATCGCAAGTGGATCGGCATCGTTTGAAATTTAACAATTTGGTTTGTTTCCCTACTCTTACATCCAGAGGTGTGCCACAGCGCTGAAGATGACTTTACGATCAATTGCTAACTGCTCCAGAACTCATTCAGCGAACACATGTGGTTGGGTACGGTTATCCAATGCGATTTGGTACCGTCATCCAATGTGATTTGGCACTACCGACTGAATAAATGACAACAAATTTGACAAATGCAGCTTCAACAACATGACCTTTATCAACTAACAAAGTTTGGAAGTCTCTGTTGCAAGACCCGCTATAAGATCAACACTTGAGAATTCAATTATTCGGTGGGCTAAGCTTTGATGGCTGGCAAAAGCTGATAGGTGTACTAGTGTAAAACATTATCGTGCGCACTCTCCAAAACCTCCCAAAACGATTAAAATAATTCACGTTTATCTTTGTAAACCAAAATGCTCGCTCTGCGTTTAATTAAAATTAACGATGACGATCTATTTATCACTTAGATAGGTTTAGATGGGTCTCTCATATGCCTTATTTTATCCATAAGTTGTCTTAAGATAAACTTACTCTTGCGTTTTCCTAGTATTCGTAATAATTTTCCATGCCTTTCCTATCTCTCCCTCTCTCTCTCATTCCAGAATGATCGCATTACAAAATTAAAAATCGATAACAATCCTTTCGCGAAAGGTTTTCGCGAATCGGGTCAATCCAAATGCAAAAGGAAAACGTCTTTATCGCCGCCGCTTGTCGACGAGCAACACAATAACAATTCCTCACTCGGGACGGACGATGATCAAGTGAGCGTGGCCAGTAGCCAGGAGTCACCACATAATAAACGTTTGTGCCTGCGTGAAGAACCTCCTCTGCTGCCCTATTTGGACTTGAATAATGTCATGCGTTATGCTTTGCCGGCGCCAATGAACGAACTTATGCCACCTGGTGTTTTCTTGCCTCATATACCGCCTATGTTCGTGCCAACACTGCCTGGCTATATGGAATCTTTGCCAGCAGCCCGTATAAACTTTCCCTATGCCCGCAACATGGATTACGAGTACATTTCATGTAATGAAGAGACGTCCAGTCAAATGTCTTCTGTGGCGCAAGACGAAGAACAAAATGCTGAATTGTTTGTTGATGTGGTCAGTACTGCATCAGAAGAATCACGTGGATCAGAGCAACGTGTTGTGACAACCACGCCTACAGCTTCACCGGCTGTTCCAACGACCGCTTCGCCTTTATTGCTTTCCACTGACGGCTCCGTGCAGCGTCCAAGTTTCAGTATCACTTCGATTTTAGCCAGCAATAGTCGAAATACGGTGTCGGTATAAAACCGAACTCATTTTATTCGTTTGCTCTGTGATGCTGTAAATATTTTTGCTTGGCCTGTTCGATAAGTTTTCCCAAGAATACTTCGCTTCTGTTCGGAATTCTAAGCCTTTATGTTTTAAGTTTACTTTTAATTTTATTCAATTAAGTTTCTATCGTAGAACAACTAGTTTAAGTGAAAACAATAAACAAATAAAAATAAATCAGTGATCAATGCCATTTAAAAACAAAAATCATCATCATGTTGTGTTCTGTTCAATTGAAGATGGCGGTGTCTAGAAACAGAGTTTGCAAAGAATGCATTCTTTTTCTCTTTGGAGATGTTACTGTGTGAAGCTTATTAAACTGTACAATAGTGAACGTTTTATTTAACTTGCCGTGGAGTACAGTGGGCAACAATTATTTGGGAAATATTTTATGCCAAATAAGAAAGGGAAGGGAAGGACGTCTTACTGCATAATAATGATGCTCTAGATTTTTGGACGAGCATGTGGGCACTCATCGTATTGATTGCTGTGTATGGTTGTTGCATAAAATCCGAAGGATTGTCGACATGTATACAAACAGTCAAAGAAAAAAGTCTACATACGCAGCTGCATGCGGACTTTATTCCCGATGATTTTTATCAAATTAAAAGAGGTGTTATAGCCAGTGGTGTTGTGCTAATTTTTTTTACCGGAACGCGGTCCGGACTCCGGGTCACGGTTCATTTTTCCGGTTCGATCCGGTTTTGTTCCGGTTCGGGTTCGGTTCAAACCCGTTCTTGTCCAAAAAAGAAGTACCGGAACGACGTTCCGGAGCGTTCCGGCTCGATAGCACCACTGGTTATAGCGTTGCTTAAGGCAGTTACAATTAAGAATGTTTGAAGACAAACTTGAATTGAATTATGGAGGAAAAGTTTACATACAACGGTGTATGTAGACTTTTTTCTGTGACTGTACAGTGGTGGCCTTATAATTAGAAACGACTTAGCAACATGTATGTATGTTTGTTAATTTGTTTTACAGTTTTCACTGTGTACCTGGGATCAAAGGCTTTGTTTGGAGGACGTCTTACATACGTTTTTCCATCAGATTGGGACAAATTAAACTTAGATTTGTCGCTCCAGAGAACTCTGTTGCAGAAACATAGTTTCTAATTATAAGTCCACCACTGTATATATATTTCCATAATGCCGTCGAGAAACTAGCCGTGGAACGTGGAATGATTCACTTAATTCTTATGCAAGACTAAGTTTTTTATTTCAATCTATATACGTGTAGTCTTTCCTTGCGATTTCCACATTCACCAGAAGTCTCCATATTGCTTGTCTTCCTCTTCTGCAGTTATCTCGAGATTCCAGTCGAATACTGCGGGCGCGATGTCGACTTTTAATTTTCTGAGGTTGTCCTAGCCTTTCTTTTACTTTTGATGTCGAAATTCCCATATCATAGGCTCATACTTTGGTGTTGTTCGTAGAGAGTTTAAGGTTTAAACTGCCAGAGTCTGTTAAGGCTATATGACTATCGTCTTAAGCGCACTGGTATGTATTGTTTATTGAAGAGTTCAGGTACTAAAATATTGCTACACGATCTATTGTATTTCTCTCAACCTATAGAGCGTTTCACTGTAATGTCTCCCTCAATCAATGAGGGATCTGAGGAATCTGATCTGGTGAACTTGAAACTGCCGTACGTAGTGCTTGATAATCGTTTAGTATTTCCTTCTGAAAATGCATTAACGTGGTATGTGCTCTTGTGATTCGTCATTACAATTCTTCAGTTAGGATTGCGACCTAGCTTCTCACACGACTACAGTTTAAAGACGACACCAATTTTATTTTCATGCCTGAGTTTTTGCCAAATGTCGCTGAAGAAATATTTTCTTGTATTTCGTTTTGTTGGAGATGTTTTACCAGGGGTTTGAACAGTGGCTTCACGTCTAATACGCCAATAGACTACCTACTAGACTACGGCGACTACATCATTCCAACAGGTTAAATTAAATTGGCAGTCATCTCAATGGGTACCACTTTCTTGGTTCCTATAAGGTTCGGTTGTAACACCGATATTTCCTCTGCCGTTATATAATTATAGCTCCTGTTTTGTATCTCTCAAACATCCCGGGAGTCATATGAAAGTGTGAAGTTTTCTTAAATCGCCTTTGGCTTGACATTGCCACTAAATTCTGGGTGTCCAATAATTCTTCTGTTCAGATTCCCAAGCGAAACGTTTACACACTGAGATTAAATTAGAATTGACAGAAAGAGATTTGTTTCCAGCGATGACAATTGCTTTGATGATCTCGAAAAATTTCATTTCTTTTTTTTTAGTAAGAGAAGCAAACAAACTACAGTACTCCTTCGATTTACGTCACCTCGATTAACGTTGTTTCGATTTACGTCGACAAATTTTTTGTTCCCTCTAACTTCAATTTGCGTTGTCATTCGATTTACGTCGCCTTTTTTTGGAACCAACTGCGACGTAAATCGAGGGGTTACTGTAATTTTTTTATGTTCCTTCTTAAAAACATAATACTTTGTAGTATGAGCAATATGGAATTCGATTTAAGTCGTTTCGATTTACGTCGCCTTTTTCTGTAATCAACTGCGACGTAAATCGAGGGATTACTGTACATAAAAATCAAGGCAGACTGTATTGAAAAATTAAATGATTTTTTATTGGAAAAATTTGTGGATAATTCCAGGCGTCTAGTTTTTAGTTCCATTCCTTTTTTTATGAATTCATTCTTTTAACCCTCTGACCAAGCGTTAATGTAATTGCAATTTAATGCGCTTGCAGTAGTTGTTTTGAGCAAACAAGTTTCAAATTACTCGTACATACTGAATGCTGATCGTTGCATTCATATGGTTTTCGCTTTTCTATTCGCAGCGAATACAACGAATAGTCGGTTGAGTAATCAATAGATACTCAGAAGTCATTAGTTTTGTTAAACGTCCTTTTTTGGTACCTTTTGCTAATTACTGTGATACCCATGTACGTGTGACTACCGCGAATCTGTTAGGCATACAAATGAAATGATAATGTGACGCAGAAAACAAAGAAAAAACTCCTCTTTGGCTGCTTAATTAATTTGCATTTAAGAAAAATTGTTTAATTGTTCGCTTAAAAGTTATTTTAATTAAAGGCCCACGGTTTAAGAGAGGGGACAACTAATGTGTGAATTAAGTTTTTAATAAAATTGTTTTTTGGTCTTCACTGATTAAGGAATAAACCCCCAATCAGCAGATTTTATTGCATCGAGTGTTTCGATAGAGACATGCTTATAGGAGGGTGTGTCAATAAGTTCTTAATATTAATATGGGCACCTCTGAACAAGCATCATTCAATTCACTCGTGATAAATTTTAAATATCCGTGCAGGGATTGAAAGTACGGGAGAATGTGGAGCCATAATCATCTCACATGGCTCAGTGCTTTCAATTTCTCAAGATGGTTTGGTTATGAGAAAGCTTTTCGCAAGATGGGTGACGCATTTGTTCAAAATCAGCTACGGATGTAATCGTGTGACAACATCGTTGGATTGTTTGGCCCTTTTCAACTGCAATATGTACGAGTTCTAATGCTGTTTGGTAAGCATAGGCGAGAGATGGTTTCAAGCAGTCAAAATAGTGGGACCCCCGTGGTCAACATGGATTTTCAAAAGTATGGTCACGCCTATCGATTACTCGATATCCGAATCTGCTTTCGGTACCTGATTTTACAACGAAGTTACCGGACAGATCCTTTTATCGTAGTTTCAAGCAGTCAAAATAGTGCGAAGCCTGCGGTCAACTTATAGGACTGATAAGAGCATGGAAGTACAGAAGCTATGGTCACGTCTATAGACGACTCGATATTCGAATCTCCTTTCGATCTTGGTTTTACAGCAAAGTTACCGGACAGATCCTGTTATCATAGTTTCAAGCAGACAAAATAGTGCGATGCCTGCGGTCAACTTATTGGATTGATAAGAGCATGAAAGGAAGTACAGAAGCTATGGTCACGTCTATCGACGACTCGATATTGGAATCTGCTTTTGATCCTGATTTTACAGCGAAGACAGATCCTTTTATCATAGTTTCAAGCAGTCAAAATAGTGGGAAGCCTGCGGTCAACTTATTGGATTGATAAGAGCATGGAAGGAAGTTAAGAAGCTATGGTCACGCCTATCGATTACTCGATATCCGAACCTGCTTTCGATGCAGGTTTTACAGCGAAGTTACCGGACAGATCTTTTTATCATAGTTTCAAGCAGACAAAATAATGGGACCCCCGTGGTCAACTTATTGAATTGATAAGCGCATGGAAGTACAGAAGCCATGGTCACGTCTATCGATTACTCGATATCCGAATCTACTTTCGATCCTGGTTTTACAGCGAAGTTACTAGACAGGTGCTTTTATCATAGTTTCAAGCAGTCAAAATAGTGGGAAGCCTGCGGTCTACTTATTGGATTGATAAGAGCATGGAAGTACAGAAGCCATGGTCACGTCTATCGAGGACTCGATATTCGAATCTGCTTTCGATCCTGGTTTTACAGCGGAGTTACCGGACAGATCCTTTTATCATAGTTTCAAGCAGTCAAAATAATGGGAAGCCTGCGGTCAACTTATTGGATTGATAAGAGCATGGAAGTACAGAAGCTATGGTCACGCCTATCGATTACTCGATATCCGAACCTGCTTTCGATGCTGGTTTTACAGCGAAATTACCGGCCAGATCCTTTTATCATAGTTTCAAGCAGACAAAATAATGGGACCCCCGTGGTCAACTTATTGGATTGATAAGAGCATGGAAGTACAGAAGCTATGGTCACGCCTATCGATTACTCGATATCCGATCTTACTTTCGGAACCTGATTTTACAACGAAGTTACCGAACAGATCCTTTTAACATAATGGTTTAGATCGTACGGGAAACGGCATTAATACATATCCAGAACACGCAACAAAGTCGGATTTGGAATATTTTCAGAACATCTGAATATTAGATCGTCCCTGGGCTATAAAAATTGGGATAATGAATCCACTTGTAGAGTCACCCAACAGATCTGGCCCGACATGGACAGATGTAGAACAGAATTTGCATTACGCCTATCAAGATTCCGTCTAAGGAAGTTCATAGCAATTATAATGGGACACTGGCCTCTAGGTATTCACGTTAGGATACTGCGAATAACGCATAACGAGTTTTGCAGAAGCAAAATTGAGGAGGAAAGAACAGGAGACCACAAAACATTTTCTCTCTGGTTGTCCAGCATTTGGGAATTTGAACAGAAGAAATATTCGACACCCAGAATTTAGTTGCAATGTATAGCCAAAGGCGATTTGAGAAAAATTTCACACTTTCATAAGACTCCCGGGATGTTTGAGAGATACAAACCAGGAGCTATAATTATATAACGGCATAGGTAAGATTGGTGTTGCAACAAAACTTTAAGGGACCCATCGAAGTTCTGCCCCTTGAGATGGCTGCCAATTTAATCTAAACTGTTGAACTGATGTAGTTGCCGTAGGTAGTGTGTTGGCTTATTAGACGTGAGGCCACGGTTCAATATCCAACGAAACATAAGAAAATAAAACTTTGGCGCCTTCCTCTCAGCAAAATTCTGACAAAAACTTGGAAAGTAAATTATATTGCCGTGAGAGGGTTAGGTTAGGTTAGGTTAGGTTAGAGGATGTGTACTTGCCAAATAAGACAAGTACAAGTACATTAAGACAAGTACAGTACCCGGAGGTCGAATTGACCCATTGTACAACGTCCTAGTTTCTCACACAACTTTGCCGTGAGAAAGGTTTTCAAAAAATCTGTCGTTTGAAGTCGACTTTAAACTGTAGGTCCCGCCACGCATGTACAAAAATCAGCACACACAAGATAAGTGGTATGAGAAGCCAGATTGATAGGTCGTAATGATCAATTAAGTATTTGATGAGAGTTTGACAACGAAATATGAACGGATTTGTACAAGAAAATAATGTTTTTGCACTTGGACAATGCTAGGGTGCACACAAATCTATAAATTAGGCTGTGAATAGATGTCCTTAAGGGTATTAATGGCCAATAATATCTGTTTTTATATATACATTGCTCCCTCGTCTGCCCTGTTCTTCAGTTTTAGACCTGAGTGTTTATTTCATGAAGAAATGACACAGCGGAAGCGATTTCCTAGAAGTCATGTCATAAACAGAGTTATTTGAAGGCCCCCTCGACAAACTTTGTATTCTGGAAGTAATAAAATAATTGAAGAAACATTGATTAAAGGAAATTACGATGGAAAATGTTTAGAATAAGATGTCCTTGTAGCTTTTCCAGTACCATTCAGACCAATGACATCGGCATTGGAGTTTTGTCTGATACGCAAGCCAGACTGCATTCAAAGCTATTCAAACAAAAATCAAGTGACGATTAAAAATTTAATTAAAATGATTATGAGATAATCAAAAAAAATTTTAAATTGTGTTCTATTTGTTCCTTTACAGTTGATTTAGCGAGCAAGTGAAACTGTTCTCTAAAATACATTGAAATTGGTAACCAAAAAGGAGGAATAAAAAGAAAAATAGGAAACATTGTGGAAAACCAAGTTAATCATGAAACCGCAAACAACCTGTAGAATGTATGAAGCGACACACACAGCAAACAAGCGTTCTGACACTAACCAACTTTGAAAATGTACGTACATACGTACCCAGTGCAGTAGATTTTCTTTTTCTCTGGCTGGCTTGTCTTCAAACAGAGCGAGAGAACGTACGTTGTTATCAGCAGATCATAGAAAGCCGCATCTTAAATGATGGCGCCAAGTCAGAAGAAAATTACCATTACGTGTATTACGTGTTATTGGCCAGAATCACAACTACTACAACGGCTGCTGATGTTGCTGCTGCTGCACGTTTATAGCTTAGTTTAGAAAGCAAGAGTCAGTAACAGTAGTAGCAGTAGTAGTTTAAGCTGATGGACAACTAGCGAGCTAGTCAGTCAGTCTATATGATGAAGATCTTGTTAAAGTGCCAAGGAATGAAATGAAATTGAAAGAAAACAAGAAAGCAGGTCCTCTAAAAGATGACAGGCAGCAATAGCAGCAGCTTATCACTAAAAATTCTATTAAAACGAAAGGAAATTGATGTTTTCACATGCCATTGAACGCATAGCATAGATAGATAGAGAGAGAATTAATATGTGTTTGGACCACCATAATGCTGCCTGCACAGCGCTGCCAACAGATTATTGCCTTGTTTAAATTGTCAAACGTAACGCCAGCTTCTTATCAAATACGATCGCCAAAAGGGACAAAATGCAATAAATTCGAAAATCGGTCTTACAAAGCCACATAAAAATTGTTTAACATCGCGTAACTGTCAACTAAAGGATCTCTTTTTTCGTTGTTGTTGTTTTCTTCCTTTCTTTCTTGCAATCTGGCCAATTGAGCACAATTTTATAAGCGCCAGGCGGCAAAATTTCAAAAGCAATCCAAAAACCAAATTAACATTTTCGTTTTTTTTTGTCAACGTTTGTTGATTTGTACATACGTGTGTGTGTTGGTTGGTCCTTTCCCCTGTTTCCTTTTCAGTGATTAGTGGTGGAATCTGTGTAAAAACGTTTTTAAAATGAATATTCAATACGGGTGGCATTTAAATCGCACCCGCGAAATAAGAAAAAAAAACCCCAAAGCGCCAGACAAAAAACGTCCATGTAGCGAAACAATTGATGATGATTTGAATGAATTTTGTTGTTGTTGTTCTAGATTGTCATCGATTGCGGAATAAAAAAAAGTGCATCGATTTTTATTTAACAACTTGTTTCCTTTAGTCATTGTGAGCCATTAAGAAACAAAGCCGCTATAACTTAAGCGACAAGACTAATGCTGAATTATTGGTGGGGGGACAGCAGACCGTAGTAGAGGTATAGCTTACACTGGCTTGTGAGTTATAGGGGCCTTAAGACAAAAAAGAACTGCATTGCAGGAATAAGAGCTAATCGATATTTCCTACTTTTCTTTTTATTCCCCTTTTTCTTTAACAATTTTAACACATTTAAGAGCTCAAGTTCACTTGCTGAAGCAATTGTAAAGTAACAAATGGAACAACATTTAAAACATAATTTCGATTACCTTCATTATCATTTTAATTAAATTTTTAATCGCCATTGATTTTTCTTTGATTAGTTTCGAAATCCAGTGTAGCTTGGGGATCACACAAAACTCCAATGCCGATTTCATTGGACTGAATGGCACTGGAAAAGCTACAAGGTTACCTTATTCTAAGCATTTTCCCGGATAGTTTCCTTTAATCAATGTTTCTTCAATTATTTTATTACTTTCAGAATACCAGCTTTGTCGAGGAGGCCTTCAAAATAACTTTGTTTATGACATGTCTTCCAGAAAAATTTCTTTTCGTTGTATCATTTTTTCAAGAGACAAACACTCAAATCTAAAACTGTAGAAACAAATGAGGTATCAATGTATATATAAAAACAGTTATTATTATCCAATAATTCAGCCTAATTTATAGATTTGTGTGCATCCTAGCATTACATCTTTTTATTGTGCAAATACGTTCATATTTCTTTGTCAAACTCTTATCAAACACTTAATTGGTCTTTAAAACTCTTCAGACAAGATTATACGACCTAGCTTCTCACACCACTAATGTTGTGTGTGTGTTAGTTTTACTCATAAGTAGTGGAACCTACAGTTTAAAGTCGACTCTAAACGACAGAGATATGACTTCTAGGAAATCTGTTTTCGTTTATAAAAAAGAAATAGCTACTCAGGTCTAAAACTGAAGAACAGGGCAGACGAGGGAGCAATGTATATATAAAATCAGATATTATTAGACATTAAAGGCCCTTAAGGCCTAATACATAGATTTGCGTGAATCCTAGCATTGTCCTCGTGCCAAAAAATTGTTTTCTGGTACAAATCCGTTCATTTTTCTTTGCCAAACTCTCATCAAATCGATTCAATGCGTACTTAATTATTTAATTGTTCATTACAATCCTTCAGGCAGGATTACAACCAAGCTTCTCACACCATGTATGTTACATACGTATGTACATAATTGTCTATTACAACCCTTCAGTCAGGATTACGGCCTAGCTTCTCACACCTCTCATGTTGTGTTTAAAGTCGACTCCGAACGACAGATTTTTGAGAAATTTTGGCAATTTTAATTACTCTCAGAGTTTTTGTCAGGAATCTGCTGAGAGGAAGTCGCCGAAGAAATATTTTTCATATTTCGTTTTGATGTCTAACCTGGGGTTTGAACCGTGGCCTTACGTCTAATAAGCCAACACACTACTTACTAGACTACGGCGACATCATGGCATGTATGTTGTGTGTGTTAATTTTATTCATTAGTGGCGGGACCTACAGTTTAAAGCCGACTTCGAACGACAGATTTTTTTGAGGAAATTTTTCATGGGAATTTCATTTACTGTCAGAGTCTATTTGCCTGGAATTTGCTGAGAGGAAGTCGCCGCAGAAATACTTTTTTTATATTTCGTTTTGATGGAGATGTCTGACCGGGGGTTTGAAACGTGGCCTTACGTCTAATAAACTAATAAACGAACACACTACCTATTAGACTACATCCATCTAACAGTTTAGATTAAATTGGCAGCCATTTCAATGGGCACAACTTACATGGGTCCTATAATGTCCTGCAGTAACACCAATCTGACCTATGCCGTCATACAATTATAGCTATTGGTTGGCATCTCTCAAACATCCCGGGAGTCTTGTGAAAGTGTGAAATTTTTCTCAAATCGCCTTTGGCTAGACACTGTCACTAAATTCTGGGTGGCCAATAATTCTTCTGTTTAGATTCCTAAGCGAAACTCTTACTTACTGAAATTAAATTAGAATTGACAGAAAGAGATTTGTTTTCAGCGATGACAACTGCTTTGATGACCTCTTAAATCGCATGTGGCTAGACATTGTGGTCAATAATTCTTCTGTTTAGATTCCCAAACGCTGGACAATCAGAGAGAAGATGTTCTGTGGTATTCTCTTACATCCCAAGAGAATTATTGAAGCAAAATCCGGTGGACACCTTTTTCCTAAAAGGCCCTTCTCACTGTCTATTCGATTCAACTGCCATCTTTAGCTGTTGCAGCCTTAGCGATTGCAAAAGTAAATCGTAACAACGTTTAACAACAAAAGCGATGGTTCTCATCGTTTGCGAACGTTTTCTAAAGACAAGTCGTGGTTGGATGAAGTGTTTAAAAGCTCCACATTAATAACACTGCATATTCATGTTAACAGTCACAAACAACAAGAACAACAACAACAGCAGCAGCAATAACAATAATGGCAACAATATTTTGTTGACTACAACAATCAATACATAAAGAAAGATCAACAGAAACAGCAACAACTGCAACAGCAATGGCAATAACATTTTCCGCTCTTTTCTGTGATCAACCGATTTCCGTTTTCATTGTTTCAGTTGGATTCCTTTCCCTTGACTTTGTTAACGTTTTTTTTTTTTTTTTTTTGTTATAAGCGGGCACGAAAGAAAAGTTGTGTTGCAGCATTTGTGGCAACAACAATATTGATTTCAAAATTTATTGATTTCTCATTGGGGAAATTGTGTTTGGCACAACAACAAAAACAATACAAAGCAAAGAAGAAAAAAGTATTCAAAACATTGTTTGAATGTCACACAGTTAATATAGCCCCCTTTGTAGGGAGACCTGTGGTTTGGCTACAAGGCATCTCCTGCTTCTTTTTTTTTTTGTTCCTGCACACACAGATCAACATGCTGTGATAACAAATGTTTGCAACATGTAAATTGGTCAACTACAACAACAACAGCATCGGCATCAGCATCACCACCAACCAGCAGCAGCTTTGTCGCTTTATCTCTGTGTTAGCCAAAGCTTATGTGAGTTTGCTTGCTGATGGTCTCGTTTGTTTGGTTCCCCAACCTAAATGTGGTCACTAAAGCCCGGCAACTTTTTGTTTTTTTTTTTCGTTCGTTTTGAGAAAATTAAAATCAAAAAAGAAAAAGAAAAGTAAAGAAGGAAAACCGAAAAAAATTAATATTTAAATAGCGGCTTAAATCAAAGCTTTTGGAGGCTTCTTGTATCAGTTTTTTTTTTTGAACAGCAGCAAGCAGCAGCCACCACTAATTTTCGGTTTGGCGACAATTTTATCGTCAGTCTCACATTAAAATTATTTCAATTCTGTGACTTTCTTTATTATTCTCCCGCTTCTCACATACAAAGCGTCTTGTCGCTGTGTTTCTGTGTGTGTCTGAAATGATTGGAAAGACAATAGATACCGGGTACTATAGTAGCCAGCCAGCCAGCCCCAATACAACGAGTATGTACTACAGTCGTATGGGGAAATTTTTTGGGGATCTTCGTCGTTGGCGATATTATTGTCTTTCATGTTGACATTTCGATATTATTTTCGTAGTTTGTTGTTGTTGTTGTAGCTGTAGCTGTAGCTGTTGGCTTGATTATGTTAATTGCTTTCCACATTGACAGCACGGCCAAGTTTATGTGAGAATTGAAAATCTTACGAATTGTGACTGATTTTTTGAGAGAAGATTCCAAGGCCTTATCGGCGGCGAATGCATATTTCGAAAGGTTAGGTTTTTATATTCGAAATATAATTTTTTGTATTGTTTCGAAATCGAAATGCATTTTAAAGAAACCAAAAAAAAAAAAGAAAAATATATTTCTCAAGGTTTCCTTTCCATTTCGATTGAAAAATGTCCCACAAGATGTTATCGACATTTAAAAGTCGTAATCCTGCAAATATCGGGTGGGCTGTCTATCGGTTTGTGCAGCCCTTGCGCTGACCAACTTCACCCTCCTTGGATCGGAGGAACTTGGTCAGTGCAGAGGCTTCATTCACCTGTGGCATCACAATGGGCCGCTATGCGTGCTCAAGTGAGCTTTTTGGTAAATTAAAGCTACCACGCTAACCTAACCTAACCTATCTATCGGTTTAAATTTGCACCAGCAAAATTTAGTATATTATCTCTACCACGGAACATAATGAATCGCTTTACGCTTGAGCAACATTTCGATTTATTGGAAATTTATTTCCAAAACAAAGACAATTGGTCAGAAATTGCACGAAAATGACGTAGAAAATTTGGCTGCAAATAAGGATCAACAACATCCGCAATACATACATAATTGGTCATTACAACCCTTCAGTCAGGATTACGACCTAGTTTCTCATACCACTTATGTTGTGTGTGTTAATTTTATACAAGAGTGGTGGGACCTACAGTTTAAAGTCGACTCCGAACGACAGATTTTTGAGAAACTTTTCATGGAAATTTTATTTACTCTCAGAGTTTTTGCCAGAAATCTGCTGAAAAAGTCGTCGAAGAAATACTTTTTGTATTTTGTCTTGATGTCTGGCCTGGGGCTCGAACCCTGGCTTTACGTCTAATAAGCCAACACACTACCTACTAGACTATGGTGGCTTCAAGCATCCGATATACGCAAATTTATTGCTAAAGTTCGTGAAACTAGTTTAATGCACCCATTACGAGTGACTGCTTGCAGCGGCTTGTGGAGAGGAGGCATCATTGGCCCATATTTCTTTCAAAATGAGTACAGCGTAACGATTACGGTCAATGGAGACACCTATCGCATCATAATAACCTATTTTTTGTACCCGCATTCCCATGGCATTGATGTGAACGATGTTTGGTTTCAACTGGATAATGCAACTTGCCACACATCTCATACCACAATCGATTTATTGCGTGAAACGTTTGATGGCCGTTTAATGTTTAATGCCGAAATGGTGATGTCAATTGGTCTCCAAGAAGCTGCGATTTAATACCGTTGGACTATTTTCTGTGAGGCGCCGTTAAAGAAAAGTGTTATGCCTACAAACCAGAGACAATTTGAGCATTTTAAGGCCAACATTCGTGATGCCATTGCCAAGACACGACCTCATACACTCGAAAAAGTACACGAAAATTGGTCCAATCGACTGAGGTACTGTTAAGCCAGCCGCGGCAGCCATATGAATGAAATAAAATTCAATTTCTAACCGGAACAATTGTACTTCACAACAAAAAACTATTCGTCATAGAAATGAATCTGTGGCAATAACTCCCCCATTATTCTACCGGAGATTACGATGAGTCACAATTAACATGCCTGTTACGTTATCATGATAAAAGAAAATTGCCTCCCAATTTGCGCATCCTTTTTGGCCAATTTGATTCAAACGATTTTATTATTGCCAACATTGTTACAAACTTCAAAGTTATTTCATGTGGGGGATGGTGAGGTGTATTGGTTAAACCACAAGCACGAGTAATTGAGGTTCAAACCACGAAGAGGACGAAATCGTTTTCATCATGGGTTTCAGGAAGATGCTAGATCTGTGCTCCAACCCCGGGAAGAATAATGGGAGCCAAGTCTAACGCCAGATTTGCCATCCTGATCTGACAAATCAAATAACTGTCAGTTCTCCCCTTAACTGCCGCCTAGACATAGACGCCTGTAAATACTTCACATGAGAATAATGGAGAGAGGAACCCTTCTATACTATGCTGATGGGTTAAAAAAATCTGGTCGGATAGAAGCGAGGGTGTTCAGCTCCAGAGTGAAGCGTTTAAGAGTTCAGAAGAAACTGACGAGTTTATTTTTAAGCGAAAAAACTCACGAGTTTTTTAAGGAAAGTTGATGACACCACAAAAATGTGCACAATATAATGTGAACAGGAAGTAAAGACAGAGTACAAGGCATAGCAGAACGAACTATCAAAGAGTTAGGACTCCAGCTAAGCACTCTGCTCCTATGAAGTTGGCGTTGGTGAAATAGGGCCACCCTTTGTGGGTTGCCAGGTCATGTGCCAGTTTGCTGTGGATGAGACCATAACTTTTCTATAAAGAAAGAGGAGATATTTGGAAGGGCAATGGAAAAATAAAGACATTCAAGCAAATTGGTCGCTAGTAATCCTTATTAATGCCGAAATGTAACCTGGAATTTGTCAGTTGAACAGGCTTGGGGCAAACATTATAGAGATACCCAATATCCATAGATTAATGGCAGTACAGCATTTTGCCTGAAAGTTCTACTACCTCCTAGAACTTATTAAATTCTGAGAGATGGCAAGTTTCCAGTTGTAAAGGCTCATTGTGATTTGATTACGTTTTAGGCCCCGTTTAGCCAAACGTCCACGGAACGTAACGAAATATACGTTTTGTTTTTAGCATATGAGACCAATGTAAAGCTTATCGAAATCACATTATGGTTTGGTAATCGCTCTCATTGCTTTTTGTATTTTAAAAAAGGAACGTATGTTGCGTTACGTTCCGTGGACGTTTGGCTAACCGGGGCTTTAAGTTTTGCACAATGCGCTTCAGAAATGTGCACCAATTTTTGGTTGCAATTTTGAGAGCCAATCCTCCCTTGGGAATATAATTGGGTTGAAGTGGTTCTCAATACTTTTTTTGTGCAACTTTGAGTTTCTGAACAAACGGAGCAACGCATACCATACTAGAGAATGATAAATCATCTACTAAACGCTATCCGTGAAAAATTTCTTCATTCAATTATTTCCAAGAACCTATTAAAGCCATTCGAATAAAGAAACGTTTTTTCCCCTTCACACATACAATATTAATGACGAACATGACATTAGCAAATCGCCAGCTAAACAGGGAAAAAATAAATCCCCACCCATTTTTGGCAGTGTGACTTACACTTGCACGTGTTAAAGAACGGTGTTGAAGCGGTTTGTCAGTTGGCAACATTAAATTTAATGCCTCAAGCTCAGACAGGGCAAGCAAACGAAGTGTTAAGCTGGAATTAAAATAAACACTTATGAGTGAGTGAGTGGGTGTTTTAATGACTCTCAAGTAATACCGTTATGCTAGTGGTAGCTTATACATTCTCTTGGAAATACTGCAAGTCAAACCCAGGCGCTTTGCAGGTGTTTTCAAGCGTCAACATTAATATGCGTGCGTAGGGAAGAGGATAAAAGAATGGATGAATGGATCAATGAGTGCGAGTGTGTGGGTAAAGACAAAAAGGAAATCCACATATTATTTAAGCTGCTATCGATAACACTCAAACCTTTGCATGCAGTCAGCATGTCAAACGGCAAACACAGTTTGGTGGACAAAGTTTTGTCAAGAGTTGCCAGGGAAGGTAAGAAATAAAAGGATTTTCACAAATTCTCATTAAGAAATATTCACATGAACAGGGTGTATCTTTCAATCACATACCGCATGATACAATTACTACCTGTTTGCTTCACTCTCTCTCTCTCCCTCTCAGCAAGTAAGCCAGTGAAGAGCATTACAAGTGGATTCATGCTTTAAAGGAATGTTTGTTCATAGAAGGAAGCCATACATTATGGTGTACATACTCTACTCTATTTTAGTGTTTAGGACCGCCGGCGTTAACAAGTATTTGTAGTTAAACTGAACGTATGTACGTGGTATTATAAAATAGTTTATTGTCTTGTTTTTATGTATTATTGTTGTTGTTGTTGTTTTGCATTGCAACAATAGCAATTGTGTTGTGTTAAGTGGATACTTGAGGTTTTTATTGTTTGCCAATGCAAATAAATCGTAACGAGTCTATACTAACCGATGATCTTGTATGGAAAACAAAATGTATTCGAAACAATGAAAAAATCTTAACAAAATCCTCAAGTATTTGCTACACACGGAAAAGTGTAGATTTTTAATGTCTGTCTACGACAACAATAAAATGCTGAAATGATCTTGAAAATACTTAGTAGAGTATGAGTTGAGGAAATTTTGAAAGACAAATTAGAAAGACAATTTAGTTAAGCACCTTCTATTTGCATTATTTGAAGACATAATTTTCTAATAAAATTTTAAGCAAAAGAAGACAAATTATTTTAAATAAAAATACACATTCCATGTAAAGGGTGTTTTTTTTATAGAGGTATAGAACTTTAAGTTGCAATAAAACAACGATGGATTATTCGATTGACATGCATTTTATTTATCCGAAAGACAATCTTGTGGCATTACATTTTAAATATGATTTCTGGCATATGACCGCCACGGCTGGCGCGGATGTAGTCCAATCTGAACGTCCAATTTTCGATGACTTTTTCCAACATTTGTGGCCGTATATCGGCAATAATACGGCGAATGTTGTCTTCCAAATGGTCAAGCGTTTGTGGCTTTACCGCATAGACCGATGACTTCACATAGCCCCACAGAAAGTAGTCTAGCGGTGTTAAATCACAAGATCTTGGAGGCCAATTCACAGGTCCAAAACGTGAAATTAGGCGGTCACCAAACGTGTCTTTCAATAAATCTATTGTGGCACGAGCTGTGTGACATGTTGCGCTGTCTTGTTGAAACCAAGCAACCTGGACATCATGGTTATTCAATTCAGGAATGAAAAAGTTAGTAATCATGGCTCTATACCGATCACCATTGACTGTAACGTTCTGGCCACCATCGTTTTTGAAAAAGTACGGAACAATGATTCCACCTGCCCATAAAGCGCACCAAACAGTCAGTTTTTCTGGATGTAACGGTGTTTTCACATACACTTGACGTAGCCATTCAACCAGAAGTGCGCTTCATCGCTAAACAAAATTCGCTTATGAAAATCGGGAACAACGGTAATCTCGTTTTGGGCCCATTCGACGAATCTACGACTCACTTGATGATCGTTTGGCTTCAAATCTTGCACGAGTTGGATTTTGTAAGGCACGCAAACCAAGATCCTTCCGCAAAATCTTCCATAAAGTGGATGGACACAGATCCAATTCAATTCCTGTGCTCGATGGCGGATGGACTCATTCGGGTCTTCCTCAATGCTACGCTCTACAGCAGCAATAGCTTCCTCTGTACGCACCGTACAGCGTCTCTGGGGATGCGAGTTATCAATAAGAGTAAACGTGGTGCGAAAACGTTACATGGTTAATCGAATTAACTGCTCTGATGGACGATTTTGTCGACGATAAAATGGACGTAGTTCGCGATACGTGTTCCGCACAGAACCATTATTTTCGAAATAAAATTGCACTATTTGCAAGCGTTGTTCAGGCGTGAGTCTGTTCATGATGAATTGCCAAACCAAACTGAGAATAAATCACTTGACAGCTGTTAAATCGGTCGCCATCTTGAAAAGTAATGCCAACTTAAAGTTCTACACCTCTATAAAAAACACCCTTTACATTCCTATTCACTATAACGCTAAGGTTGCTGACAACTCTGCCTTACCAATGGTACTGCCTTAGAAGCCTTAGAATCGTGTATACGCTCCTAACAAATCGAATAACCAGTTTTCTCCTTAACTGCCCCCTAGACAAATCCTGTAAATAATTCACCACAAGAAGAAGGGAAAGGAACAGTATGGTAGCTACATATTCTTTTAAGAGAGGAACTATACTATGCAGACGGGTTAAGAAAATCTAGTCGGACAGAAGGTTCAAGGGGAAGCATTTAAGAGCTACGAATAAACTGACGATTCTTTTTTTAAGCGGAGAAACTGATGAGTTTTTTAAGCGAAAGTTTACGCCATCGAAAAATGTGCACAATTTAACTTGTTAGGGCTCCAACTGAGCACTCTGCTACTATGGGGTTGGCAGGTGAAATAGGTACTGCCTTAAAAGCCTTAGAATCGTCTATACGGTCCGCTTACAAAACATGATCTATTTGCAATGGACCAACTATAGTAATACGTTTACGTACTACATGTATACAGTCAAAGAAAAAAGTCTGCATACACCACTGTATGTAGACTTTTTTCCCCGGTGATTTTTATCAAATTAAAAAAGGTGTTATTTAAGGTGTTGTTCAAGGCAGTTGCAATTAGGAATGTTTGAAGACAAAAACGAATATACAAAATATCACCTAGAAATGATTAGAAACTACAAAAAATTTTGCAGGAAAAGTCTACATACAGCGGTGTATGTAGACTTTTTTCTGTGACTGTACATAATATAACTGGTCATTACAACCCTTTAGTCAGGATTACGACTTAGCTTCTCACACCACTGATGTTGAGTGTCTTAATTTTAGACATGAGTGGCGGGACCTACAGTTTAAAGTCCACTGCGAACGACAGATTTTTCTAAGAAATTTTTTCATGACAATTTTCTATTTACTCTCGGACTTTTTCCCAGAAATCTGTTGAGGGGAAGTTGCCGGAGAAATATTATTTTTTATATTTCGTTTTGTTGTAGCCTTCTGACCTGGTGGTTTGAACCGAGGCCTCACGTCTAATAAGCTAACATACTACCTACTAGACTCCGGCGACTTTTTCTTTGCCACGATATCTGTTTATAAAAAAGGAAATTGGCCTCCTTATCCCTAACTAGGACTACTTTAGATGGATAATTACAAACGGGAGACATTAAGTGAGAAAATCAAATCAAATGAAAGCCATTCGAAATTCACAAGCACGGTAGTTCGGTCGGTCGGAGTGGTAGCTCTGATATCACAAAGCTCACTTGAGCACGCATAGCGGCCCGTTGTGATGCCACGGGTGAATACAGTCCCTGTACTGACTGAGTTCCACCAAAATCAGGGAAGAGGAAGAAGTTGGTCAGCGCAAGGGCTGCACAAGCACGGTAGTTAGTCATGAACGAATTGCTAGGTTAAGATGCATGTCTTGAGCCTTATCATGGATAGAAAGCTGTCTTGGAAACCGAGGTAAAGTTAAAAAAGGTTTCCATTGCATTCACTACGCTAGTAAGAAAGTGTTGAAAGAAAATTGTGTTTTGAAACCCATGATGACTGGTTCTATATAGCAATGGTCAGACACTATCTTAACCTATAGATGTCTAGCTAACTTAAAACTACTGCGACAGATGCAAAGATCAGCCTGCATCATTATTATGGCAACTGGATAGTGGTTCAAATCAAATACTGGTCAAGCGACGGTCCTAATGTACATTTAAAGAAAGTAAAGGGTCCGCCAAATAACTTTTTTTTTTTAAAATGCTTTAAAAAACTACTGAATATTTTCTCAAATTCCTTTTTTTATTTGAAAGTACAATCCTTCCGGTTAATAATGGAAAATAATTTCATTCAAATGGCTGCCTCGGCTGGCCATGCAGTAGCCTACACGATCGGTCCAATTTTTAAGCACATTATCGATTGTGTGCAGCTGTATTTCACCAATGGCTTCACGAATATTGTCCTTTAAAGCGTCAATTGTCTCTGGCTTGTCGGCGTAACACTTATCTTTGATGGCACCCCACAAATAATAGTCCAACGGTATCAAATCGCAACTCCGAGGAGGCCAAACGACGGCTGATAATGCGATTTTCAAAAACAGGGCGCAAAACATCGAGTGTAGCTTCGGCTGTGCGGCACGTAGCGCTGTCCTGTTGAAACCAAATGTTGCCAAATATCCTCCTCTTCAATTTTTGTGAATAAAAATTCGTTCAACATGGTCCGATAACGATCGCCATTGACTGTAACGGCCACTCCTTGCTCATTTTCGAAGAAAAATGGCCCAATTATGCCTGTGGACCAAAATCCGCACCAAACAGTGACTCGTTTTGGGTGCGTCGGCTTTTCAATGTATGCGTGCGGGTTTTCTGTGCCCCAAATGCGACAATTTTGCTTGTTTACATACCCGCCAAGATCAAAATGATCTTCATCTGAAAAGATGATTTTTTTTTTTGCCAAAATCGGCATCTTCTGTAAGTCGACCCACTTAGAGAAGCGAAAACGCGTATACACAACCATATTAGTTCAGCGGAAGGATAAAACTAATTATCTGTCAAATCAGACATGAGCTAAGTGTTACCATTCACGAAATAAGCACAAGTTGAAAAAAAAAAAACGTTAGATGACGGACCCGATGCTACCTACTAGACTACGGTGACGGTGACATTAATTTCTCACATAATTCCTTACAGTCTATGAATAAATTAAATGAAACCCTCCCTAGTCTTGTTTTAAGGCTGAGCCTTCCAGAATTGTTTGCTCTGATTTAAAAGACTTCAAATATTTTAATCATTCATTGTGATTAGAGAGGGGCTTTTGAACACAAACAATAGAGAATATCAAGTGGTTTTATTGTCTTGAAATGTAAACTCAAACTGGACTAAGCTATTATCATCAGGGTTTTTAGAGCCACATCATGCTAGAAAAAAGCCAAAGATAAAGGAGGAAAAAAAAACAACTTAAGTAAGACAAAAGCCTAAGACAGCAGCTAAGCTAGAGGAGCGTAGTAAGTATCAATTTAAATATAATGACAGCTCATAAGAAAGAGAATATCATACAAGATAAATCCTTAAAATAAATCTCTTACAATTTACTACAATAATAATAATAATAAGAATAAGGCTCTAGCATGGCTCTACAGGCTTACTAGGGCATCAGATTAAATGTTTGTTTGTATGGTTGAGCTAAGAAGCGTGTGTGAACAATGACAAACAATTAGAGGATAATGGAAATCCTCCTCCCTTCATACATATTCAATACGATGCTAACAAAAGTCCATCACCACTTGAATTCTCTTTAAAGAGTCGCGCCCAAAAACGAAAGGAAATTGCCAGGTTTTCTTGTCATTTTCTTTGCAAGACAATAAGCGAAAATGCAAAAACTGCTTTGGCAAAATGCAAAATGTTTTTAATTTCATAAACAAACAATTTTATTTTGCTTTCTTTCCTTTCTTTTCATCCTTTATAATATTATATAGAAAGAAAAGCGTAAAGAAAGAAAGAAAGAACTTGTCTTTGTTTTGTAATGTCGTTTAAGACCATTTCCCAGGCCTTAATGCATATGCTTTAATGCCATACGGGTAATTGAAAAGGAATTGCACATATGCCCTGGCAGTAGTATAAAGGAGTACCTGTTTTAAAACAATTTACTTAAAATGAGATTTGCCTCCTTGTAAATTGCTACCACACATACAGGCTGATTAATTCAAATCTCATCCATCCATTACAATACAATATTTGTTCACAATCTATTGTTTGTCATTAATCTTTAAGGTTCTTAATCTACATATACAGTCAAAGAAAAAAGTTTACGTACACCAGTGATTTTTATCAAATAGAAAAAGGTGTTATAGCGTTGTTTAAGGCAGTTACAGTTAATAATGTTTGAAGACAAACCTAGAAATTATTATAAAAAACATTTGCAATGTTTGCAAACTTTTGTTGCTGACTGTATCTGCTCTCAGCTTATCTGTGTAGCATTATTTTTGTGGTTTAACGTTTAACAATATTTTCTTAGGATTTCATTTGATGTGAATATGTGAACAAATGATACAATTTAACGATTAATTTTAATCGATTTTACAACAACACAATTCGATAAAAAACATATTCAATGATTAAAAGCATTGTGCGAAATTGTTTGTTTGATAATGGCAATCAGAGGAAGCTCTGATGATTTGTACATACATACCAGAGATCAGCAATGAATCGCTTTTTCGCTACTCATGAGTACTCATGCAATTTTGAGTATGAGTGAGTCAACAGTATTGAAATTCAACTACTCTGATTCATTCGTACTCAGTACAACATTGATTTATAAGTACGAGTTGCAATGAGTATGAGTACAACGTTGACATCAAACTCATAACATTCTTAGTTGTTGTTGCATTTACAAAGAAAGAAGAAATACACATAAACGAAAAAGACAAAGATAGCAAGCAGAGCAAACACGCAACCCTCTTGTGAGTATGTAGTGTTCGTGCGCGAATGATACTTATTTTGTGATTCGTGTATACGATGAGTCATGGAGGGTCGAAATCAATAACATCATGCGTATTATAAGTAGTATGAGTATGACATTAAAATAAGTATGAATGCGTATAAGTATCAGAAATTATAAGTATGATTCGAATCTACTCATCGTTTTGAATACTCATTGCTGACCTCTGGTATACATACATAATTAAACATTACAACCCTTTAGTCGGGATTACAACTTAGCTTCTCACACCACTTATGTTGGGTGTGTTTGTTAGTTCTATACATGAGTGGCTGGACCTACAGTTGCTGTAGTCTAGTAGGTAGTATGTTGGCTTATTAGACAAGAGACCTTGGTTCAAGTTCTAGCTCAGACATCTCAAATATCTCTTTCGAAGTCCACTTATGGATAAAATTAACACGCACAACATGTGAGGTTAGATAATATAGATTGTAGTCCGGACTAAACGGTTGTAATGGCCCATTAATTAAGTAAGTAAGTAAATAATACTCGATAATATCAAAGGGTCTTCCAGTAAATGCGGCAAAACGACAGCAAGTAGGACAAGTAGAGACATGCGGCGTACTGGATCCCGGCCGACAACTATACGTTCGATATAGTCAGGGAATTTGTCTTGGATCTGCCGTTACCACCAAAAACGATGTCAATCTGGAGATCAAGCGTAGGATCACCAACAGGTGTTACTATGGTCTCAATAGGCAATTGAGTAGCAGACAACTCTCTCGTACGATAAAAGTAATACTCTACAAAACACTCATCCTACCCGTGCTTCTTTATGGCACTGAGGGGCATGAACACTATTAAGCACTGATGCAGCAGTCTTGAGAGTATGGTTCTACGTAAGATCTTCGGTTTAGTGAGAGTTGGCGATGATTTCCTTATTCGACCCAACAATGAGCTGTATGAACTTCTGAACGATGTGGACGTTGTGTAGCATATTAATATCCAGCGGCTCGGCTCGGCCATGTCTTTTGGATAGATAAGTATGCACCGGCGAGACGGCTAATTTCATGCAGGGATTTGCAGAAGTCGAAGAAGAGGATGACCTTGATTACTTTGGAAGGACCAGGTCAGGTCAGGTCGGGTCGGAGTGGTAGCTCTGTTATCAAAAAAGCTCACTTGAGCACGCATAGCGGCCGGTTGTGATGCCACGGGTGAACGCAGTCCCTGTACTAACCAAGTTCCACCAAAATCAGGGAAAAGGAAGAAGTTGGTTAGCGCAAGGGCTGCACAAGGAAGGACTAAGTCGAGGAAGTTCTGTATTCCTCGATTAGTATGACAAACTGACAAAGGTGCGCAACAAGCAGAGCTACCTGGAAGGATGTACTACAGCATGCTGAGATCCGATAATCGGCTTGTTAATGGACAATTAAGTATGGAAGGAATATCAAGTCCAGTTTGCTGCAGTATGTATGTAAATTCTCCGGTATGTTATGTTCACACATTTGCACTTGAAAAGTGGATTTTTTTCAGTTTCACTTCTGGTGTAAAAACTACCACCAAGTTTAGTACTTGGTATCGATTTATTCGTATAAACCTTCATGCATTTATTCTTTTAGAGAAGAGATTTATAAAAGGAAGTCGCCGTAGTCTAGTGGGCAGTGTGTCGGCTTATTAGACGTAAGGCCACGGTTCAAACCCCAGGTCAGACATCAAAACGAAAATAAGAAAAAATATTTCTTCGGCGACTTCCTCTCAGCAGATTTCTGGCAAAAACTCTGAGAGTAAATAAAATTGCCATGAAAAGTTTCTCAAAAAGCTGTCGTTCGGAGTTGACTTTAAACTGTAGATCCTGCCACACACGTATAAAATTAACGCACACAGAATAAGTGGTGTGAGAAGCTAGGTCGTAATCCTGACTGAAAGGTTGTAATGACCAATTATGTTTGTATGTATGTTTTATAAAAAATCAATTCTATTTCGCTCTCTATCGATCTATGTTTGAAGGAAAATAAAAAAAATAAAAATATTTTCACTCCCAAAAATGGCTTAAAGTCTCTTAACCAAGGCAAAGCACATCTCTATTATCCGTATCCATATTGATTATCCAAGTATGGTTATTAAAATTATAAATATTGCTGTGTAGCTAAAAACCATAAAAAATAATAATTTTTCACATATGTACGCTCATAGGAATAAAATCCGTATCCTTAAGAGGCACAGAAGATAAAACAGTAGTTAATGAAAATGGTAATGCAAACCATAATAAGCGCTGAAAGGAAAAATAACAAAAAAAAACATAAAAATTTCCCCTGGGATTATTGTTTCTACAAATAATTGTATATCCACACCACAATATTTGTAATGTCGTGTTATGCGAATACATAAATACATACGAGTATATTTTCAAATTCGGAAAGAGCAAAGAAGCAGAAGAAGAAGAAGAAGAAGTAGAAGTAGAAGAAATAGAAACGTAAGAAATCCCAAAGGGAAATAACGCTCACAGAGGTAAAAATGTGAATGAACAGTCAATGCATGCATGCAGTCTCACAGCAAAGACATGTAAATTATGGCACTGTATTGCCTATTGGAAATCGTCATATAGAGACAGCTAAACTGCTAGTCAGGAGATGGACAGACGAACAGACAGACATACGGACGGAGAGATGTTGGTATAAATAAATAGATGATGATAGAAGTCAAACGGATAGAGTCAGACAGGCAAGAAACTTACGATGACATGCGTTACCACCTTCCAAGACGATATACGCATCGTATAGCATATACTTGCTCTGTGCTCTCTAAGAGAGCCTATGCTGAAGACGCCAAACAAATGAAAATGAAATGAGCTGGAGGCGTTGAAAAAATAACCCATAGACAGACAGACAAACAGACAGACAGACAGACAAACATTTAAGGTATAAAAAATGAAGCAGAGAAATAATATATAAAAAACAAACAAACAAACAAACAATCCAATAATCTATGTATAGTTGGTCTTAAATAATGTTGAAAAAACAAGAGAGTCTGTGTTGCAACATAAAGGCAAAGCGTTTCAAGTAAAAGAAACTCCTCTAGTTTAATGTGCCGAGTGGTAGTGCAACAGCAAATTTAACAATTTGTGATGTTGTTTTAACAAAAAAACCAAAAACAATGAAAAAAAAACTAAAATTAAATACTTACAAATGGGAAGTATACCTTGGTTAAGTTATTGAAAGGTTCTATCAATTCTTTTCTATCAAAAATTATTAGAAGAAAACATTTAATTGGGTTTAAATACTCTCAAGGCTACTGCATCAGTAATAATAATAGTGTCCATGCCTCAGTGCCATAAAGAAGCACGGGAAGGATGAAAGTCTTGCAGAGTATGGCTGCCTTTCAAAATGTCTCAATACAAAGTTTGTATGCAGTTCTATTACTGTATATAAACTATGTAGATATGCAAAGTAACCAAACAATGCATCAACTATAAATCCAATGCCCGATTGATTTTTGACTGCGTTAAAAATACACATTGACGATGTTTTGAAATGGAATACATTGTATATATTTTGTACAGCGGCAATATGAAACACCGTACTTTGTTTAAACACAAAGCAACTAACATTTTGGAAGGCAGAATATTAGAGCTGTCTGCTACTCAATTGCCTATTGAAACCATACTAGCATCTGTTGGCAACAGTCATCCTAAGCTTGATCTCCAGTTTGACATCGTTTTTGGTGGTAACGGCAGAGCCAATATAAACAAATTCCCTGACTATATCGAACGTATAGTTCTCGGCCGTGATCCAATACGCTGCATGTTTCTACTTGTCGACAACATATACTTCGTTTTTCCCTCGTTTTGCCTTATTTATTGCCAGATATTATCGAGTATTCTTTACTTACTTACTTAATTAATGGGTCATTACAACCGTTTAGTCAGGACTACAACCTAGAGTTTCAAACCACTCATGTTGTGCGTGTTAATTTTATCCATAAGTGGACATCGAATGACAGATATTTGAGATGTCTGATCTAGAACTTGAACCAAGCTCTCTTATCTAATAAGCCAACACACTACCTCCTAGACCTCGGCGACTGTAGGTCCCGCCACTTATAAAGGGTGTTTTTTTATAGAGGTATAGAACTTTAAGTTGGTATTACTTTTCAAGATGGCGACCGATTTAACAGCTGTCAAGTGATTTATTCTCAGTTTGGTTTGGCAATTCATCATGAATAGACTCACGCCTGAACAACGCTTGCAAATAGTGCAATTTTATTTCGAAAATAATGGTTCTGTGCGGAAAACCTATCGCGCACTACTTCCATTTTATCGTCGACAAAATCGTCCATCAGAGCAGTTAATTCGATTAACCATGGAACGTTTTCGCACCACGTTTACTCTTATTGATAACTCGCATCCCCAGAGACGCTGTACGGTGCGTACAGAAGAAGCTATTGCTGCTGTAGAGCAGAGCATTGAGGAAGACCCAAATGAGTCCATCCGCCATCGAGCACAGGAATTGGATCTGTGTCCATCCACTTTATGGAAGATTTTCCGGAAGGATCTTGGTTTGCGTGCTTACAAAATCCAACTCGTGCAAGATTTGAAGCCAAACGATCATCAAGTAAGGCGTAGATTCGTCGAATGGGCCCAAAACGAGATTACCGTTGTTCCCGATTTTCATGAGCGAATTTTCTTTAGCAATGAAGCGCACTTCTGGTTGAATGGCTACGTCAACAAAAAAAACTGCCGCATTTGGAGTGAAGGTAAACCTCAAGTGTATGTGGAAACACCGTTACATCCAGAAAAACTGACTGTTTGGTGCGCTTTATGAGCTGGTGGAATCATTGGTCCGTACTTTTTCAAAAACGATGGTGGCCAGAAAGTTACAGTCAATGATGATCGGTATAGAGCCATGATTACAAACTTTTTCATTCCTGAATTGAATAACCATGATGTCCAGGAGATGTGGTTTCAACAAGAAGGCGCAACATGTCACACAGCTCGTGCCACAATAGATTTATTGAAAGACACGTTTGGTGACAGCCTAATTTCACGTTTTGGACCTGTGAATTGGCCTCCAAGATCTTGTGATTTAACACCTTGTTTACTGCCAGACCCATTCATATTATCGAGTATTATTAACTTACTTACTTAATTAATGGGTCATTACAACCGTTTAGTCAGGACTACAATCTAGATTCTCAAACCACCCATGGTGTGTGTGTAAATTTTATCCATAAGTGGACTTTGAATGACAGATATTTGAGATGTCTGAGCCAGAACTTGAACCAAGGTCGCTTATCTAATAAGGCAACACACTACCCCCTAGACTACAGCGACTGTAGATCCCGCCACTCATGTATAAAATTAACACGCATAACATAAGTGGTGTGAGAAGCTAGATTGTAATCCTGACTGAAGGGTTGTAAAGACGAATTTCGTAATTTCATTTGATTCTACATAAGAGCTTCAGTACAGTATCGATATTGTTGTGGTAATCTTCCCCATTCGAAGTGATTCCAATAAAATATTAACTCCAAATAATTTCAACAACAACAGCAACTACAACCATTAAATAAAAGAACATTGAATTGAATACGAAACAATCATAAAACATTTCATTTAAAAGTGATTTTCCTTCAAACAATTTATGATGATCCACACCAATATCTTAGCTACTCCCAGACCTGATAACGAACAACAAGCACATGCACACACACACACATACACACTTTGTGGACCTTTAAACAGATGTTGTAAATGAAACGATGTTGTTGATGATGATTGTTGAAGGTTGTTGATGGTGGTGGGCCTCCTCAAAATAAATTTTTTGTGTGTTGCATCGGTTAATGCGTTATTTGCTACAGCCAATTGACAGTTGTATTCGGATTAATGTGCGCGCTTTCAACAAATATGTTGAGACAATTTTTTTTCTTCTTCTTCTTCTTAATGTTGTTGTTGTAGCAACAATAATAATAAGAAAATGTAATAAATTTCAAGCGAATATATACTTGAAGTCTTGTAGCAAAGTGCCCACCCCCGATTAATGAACGCAACCACCTTTAACCACTACATGCTAAAGCATGTCTGTCTGACTGGCAGTCATTCATCCATATGACGTGTATTCGTCTTGCTTTCATACAATTTGTTTTTCTGTTTTCATGTTTACGTGTAATTCGATATTCGAAAATATTGTCGAAATAAATTTTTATTTTGTTTATAAATTTCAAAACATTCTCTTTCCTTTCCTTTTGCCCCCCCTCCAATAAACAATGAAACAAAGTGTTCACTCAGAGGAACATAAAGTAGAAAGAAAAAAAAAACAAAATAATTACCATAGAAAATAAAACAATAACAACAACAACAATAATAATAACAACAGCAATAATGTTTAACATTAATTGTTTTCGAATTAGGGGGAGAGGAAGTGTTAATGAGTTAAAGTTTTAACCGCACATGCCACATGTTGTTTCAGTTTCGTTTTAATACCCTACGCTACACTAACGTATATGTTGAAGGCGTATTTAGTTTGAGTTGGTGTTTGCAACACAATATCCAAAATTGGAAACCCAACACCAACTTTAAATTACTCTTATCGATGCACTGTCATCTACTTCAGTAAACGGTGACAGTATGCTTGCCCAATTAATACATGAGATTCCTGATGTTCCTCAAGAAATCCTTAATCTTTTATGAACATTAGGTCACCATGTACATACACACTTAATTGGTCAGTACAATCCTTTTGTCAGGATTACGACCTAGCTTCTCATAACACTTATTCTGTGTGCTAATTTTATACATGAGTGGTGGAACCTGCATTGACATTAGGTCCGCGTACTGGCTTTGAATGGCACAACCATCATATGTAAAGTTACATTAATTATTGGTCATTAATATGGTGAAAGAAGTCTTATTAGGCGAGAGCCCTTTGGTTCAACACCCAAGCCCCAGACATCTCGAACAAAGGGAAATCAAAAAAAAAAAATAATTCCTTCGGCGACTTCCTCTCATTTTTTCATATTTCGTTCTGTTGGAGATGTCTCGACCTGGGGTTTGAACCGAGATCTCATGTCTAATAAGCCAATACACTACCTACTAGACTACGGCGACTCCATTAAGTAGACATTAAGTAACCATGCTGTCGTAATTTGAATTTTTCTTTTAGAATGTTTTCGACATTATCATCTTGAAATTTAGAACTTCGATCGCTACACACTATAGCCTCCAATTTAACATCGACTTTGAACGAGAAGTGTTGAGAATCCTTTTCATGGAAACTAACTCCTCTCAAAGCATTTGTCAGAAGTCTGCTGATGGAAAAGCCGTTTAAGAAATATTTTCTGCTTGAAAAATCAAGAGAAACTGGATTTCAGTGGTTTATTGAGTTTTGCTGCAGCAATGCAGCAGATTTGTAGTATAAACTCTGAGTGTAAAATAAAATTGCCATGAAAAAGTTTCTCAAAAAAATCTGTCGTACGGAGTCGACTTTAACTTTTACGTGCCGCCACTTATGGATAAAATTAACATACACAACATAGGTGGTGTGAGAAGCTGGGTTGTAATCCTGACTAAAGAGATATTATGATCAATCAAGTATGTATGTACATATGTAGCAACGAAAGAACAAATTTACCCTATGTTTTCAGCATTAGATTGAGAGACGTAGTGCAAGAGAGAGTGTAGTGTGAGAGCCATAGGCAATATAACCTTAAATATTGAATGAAATGTGAGAAGTTAACATGAAGAATGAAGTGTTGCAACTTTGCAGGAATGTTTGGCGTTCTTAAGTTGCCATATGGACATGTTTTTGGTGCAGTTTCTTAGCCATGGACGAAATTAGACTTGCCACAACACCTCAGAGGCCAAACAGCTGTAAAAAGAAGTCCAATCTGTATTTGTCACTTAACAAAGTCCCGATAACCGTCTAACCCATATGCTACTGTCAAAAGGATAAAACCAATCAACGATGCATATTATACCCAACTTATTGGGTCAATTCAAAGAAGATTTAAAAAAGCGCTCATCGCACTTGAACAAGAAAAAGGTTTTTCGCATCACGTATGCAATTTCCATGACTTTCTCATCGTCTCTATGCTTAGGATTTAGCATCGAGACACTATTTCCTGTTTCCAAAATATGAAGAATTGTTTTGGTAGCAAAAGATTTCACAACAACAATGAAATGATAACAGAAGCGAATCTATGGACGAAAAAAAATTAATGAATTAATCGGGCAAAGGGTATAGCGTTCGAAACATAACTGAGTTGAAAAGAACAATGATTTCTTTGTTTTGATTTGAAGATTTCCACTTTGGATTGTAAATCCTCGGTTAAATCCCAATGGCTTATTAGACGTGAGGCCTCGGTTCAAACCCCAGGTCAGGCATCTCCAACTGAACGAAATATGAACAAATATTTCTTCGGCGACTTCCTCTCAGCAGATTTCTGGTGTAGTAAAATAAAATTGTCATGAAAAGTTCCTTAAAATCTGTCGTTCGGAATCGACTTTAAACTGGAGGTAACGCCATTCATGTATAAAATTAACATACACAACATAAGTGGTGTGAGAAACTAGGTCGTAATCCTGACTAAAGGGTTGTAAAGACGAATTATGTATGTTATGTATGTCATACACTTTACTGTCGCTTCTTCCCTTAACGTTCATTGTAAAAAATCAAGTGAAAGGTTGGATAAGTAGGTGCAGTAAGGCGCAATTGAATGTCGCACAGGATCAATGACTTGTAAAGTTTCCTTCTTTAGTTTATTTGGTATTGAATTGCAACATTTCGATTGTTTTACGTTTCATTCAATGTTTTGGTATTTGTTTTTGGTAGTTGTTGTTATTTTTAACCTTATTTGTCAAATAATTGTACGAGGAGTACTTGTATATTTCGTTTGTAATTTGAATCGAACAGAAATGGAAATATTTTTACATGAAACGTACATTTTAAACAAACTTTAAATAGTTTTTCATCATATTGAACTGACAAATGCAGCACATTGTGGTTGGTTTGATGGCATTGAAAATTAATCTTTATGGAGGTCGATATTATGAATATACCAGCATGTGAAAATGTTGGAGTAAAAAATTAAAAAAATTATTTAAGAACTTTATTTAACGGCTTATGGATTGATAAAATAAGAATTTAAGACAACACCAGGATTTAATCGAATCGAATTAATAGATTGCCTGTAGTTCATACTAACAGTGTGAGCAGTTGTGGAGTGTTCAGTAAATTAGAAGTGGATTAATCATGTCTGTTCTGTAAACCGAATCCGAGTAAACGAATTCATATTTTTTGGTGTTCTCTAAACCGAATTCACATAATTTTTCTCATTTTAAAACCGAGTAAACAAACCCTGTTGAAAGTAACACGAATGTAATATTATTCTAATAAATTGCATATAAAAATTGAAGTCTTTTTTTACTATTAATTTTTGTCAAAATACACACAACACTTGCAAATATTTAAATTAAAAATAAATTAATTTAAAAAACATTCCTCCAAATTTTCTTCATATTTTCGCTTCAAGTACGAAAAAAAATGAGTTGAGTAAATAAAAACACTTTTTTGAGCGAAGTTTAAAGGTATCACAACACAAATCGCTCTAATATATAAAGTTACGAGGCCTGTGGTACTGCTTGCCACTTTGGACGTCAAAAACGGGTTTAACAGCCTTAAATGGAGCGATGTACTGGATGTTTTGGAGAACAATTTCTCTGTGCCACATTACATTCTGGCCATGATAAGCAGTTATTTGAGTAACAGGCAGCTGGTGTATAACACAAGCTCGGGATCAAGAGTGAAACAAGTAACATCAGGAGCGGCACAAGAATCTATCATCGGCCCCGACCTGTGAAACGTTAGCTATGATGGAATTCTGAGGGAGTATATGCCGGACGGAACTTTCTTGGTTAGATACGCAGACGATTTCGCAGCTGTTATCACGGCCAGGAACACGGAAGAGGCACAACGAAAATTGAGACGCCTTATGCTAAGGACAAAAGCATGGTTGGTTTCCCACGGCCTAGACCTGGCCATGCATAAAACGGAATTGCTGCTAATCACTGGTCGACGTATCCCCTTGCATGTGGACATGAGCATTGGAAACGAGGCAATTAGGACCGAGAGCTCGGTGAAATACCTGGGAATAAGGCTGGACCCCAGACTGACATTCTCGTATCAGATTCAGTACTCGGCTAACAAGGCCCAGAAGATCGTCGGACAGCTCAGCAGATTAATGGCGAATATTGGAGGATCGCTACCGGCGAGACGGAGACTCCTGATGGATGTTGGAAACAGCATTATGCTTTATGGGAGCGAAATTTGGGCCGAAACACTATATGTTAAGAAGAGGGCAAACTCACTTGTATCGGTACAGAGAACGGCAGCATTGCGTGTCGCGTCGGCGTACCGTACAGTGTCCGCTCCGGCCGTACTGGTGATAGCGGGTATAATCCCTGTGGATCTGCTGGCGGCAGAGCGGATGGAGATTTATAAGGAAATATGAAAAAATATTTTTTCGGCGATTTCCTCTCAGCAGATTTCTGGCTAATGCCCTGCTAGTAAATAAAAATGCCATGAAAAAGTTTCTCTCAAAAATCTGTCGTTCAGAATCGATTTTAAACTGTAGGTCCCGTCACTCATGTATAATGAAATGAAAATGAAATGAAAAATGAAAAAATTGCCATGGAAAGTTTCTCAAACAAAATACGTCGTTCGGAATCGACTTTAAACTGTAGGTCCCGGCACTCATGTATAAAATTAACACACACAACGTAAGTGGTGGTGTGAGAAGCTAGGTCGTAATTCTGACTAAAGGGTTGTAATGGCAAATTATGTATGTATGTACGTACATATGTATGTATGTATGTACGTACATATGTATGTATCAATGTATGTATGTATGTATGTAATTACAAACTGAAGTAATTCACAAGCAGGGTAGTTAGTCACGAACGAAATGCTAGGTTAAGACGCATGTCTTGAGCCTTATCATGGATAGAAAGCTGTCTTGGAAACCTAGATAAAGGTAAGGTTTCCATTGCATTCACTACGCTTGTAAGAAAGTGTTGGAAGAAAATTGTGCTTTGAGACCAGTGTTGTCAGTAATTTTTTTTAAAAAATTTTTTATTTTTGGGAAAAAAAACTTTTTTTTACAAAAAAAAACTTGTTTTCTACAAAAGTATCAACATTTTTAAAGGAAACGCCGGAGAACGGTGTCCTCTGTTGGTGTTTCGTTGATACTTATGCCCGGGACGAATAAAATACACAATATTTTATATAAAATTGTAAATATTTCGTGTTATTGTTGAATTTATTGAAATTTTGAATTTTTCGAAAAAACTTGTTTTGTTAGAAAACAATTTTAATGAAAACTTTTTCGCAGCTCAAAAAACTTGAAAAAAAAAGGGAAAACTTGGCAAATGGCAACGCTGTTTGAGACCCATGATGACTTACTGGTTCTATATAGCAATGGTCAGATTAACCTACAGATGCCTAGCTAACTTAATCCTATTGCGGCGGATACAAAGATCAGACTGCATCATTATTATGTCTAGTACGCTTCTCTAGATAACTGGATAGTGGTTCAGATCAAATATTGGTGACCTTTTCGTACATCGTTCATTAATTTCTCACATAATTCCTTACAGTCTATGAATAAATTAAATGAAACCCTCCCTAGTCTTGTTTTAAGGCTGAGCCTTCCAGAATTGTTTGCTCTGATTTAAAAGACTTCAAATATTTTAATCATTCATTGTGATTTGAAGAGAGACTTTTGAACACAAACAATAGAGAATATCAAGTGGTTTTATTGTCTTGAAATGTAAACTCAAACTGGACTAAGCTATTATCATCAGGGTTTTTAGAGCCACATCATGCAAAAAAAAAAAGCCAAAGACAAAGGAAGAAAGAACAACAACTTAAGTAAGAAAAAAAGCCTCAGACAGCAGCTAAGCTAGAGGAGCGTAGTGAGTATCAATTTAAATATAATGACAGCAAAGGTCAGCCTCTAGGCAACTGGATAGTGGTTCTGGTCAAGTGACAGTCCTGATGTACATTTAAAGAAAGTACTGGACATTCACTCCGTAGATAGAGCTTTGGAAAAATGATGCAATGTATCTCTTTAACGATTTATAATATAAAGTATTTATCGTATACATAAAGTCTCCCATATTATTAAAATTTAAAATATAATGAACATGTACTCACTTTTCCCTGCCACTGTGGATATTTATTTTCTTGATTTATTACCTCTGGAACTTTTCTGAATTTCCAATCGAATTAAAATGTTGCTGCTGTTAGTTATTTGATATTTTAAGCGTTTTTTTTTATTAATAAATTCTTGTTTTAATAAATTAGAGTGAAAGCTAGAAGTAAACGGAAAGAATGAAAAATGATAATAAAAATGAAAATGAAAATTTAGGTTTTTAATGAGTATAAAATGAGTATGAAATGATTAGGCAATGAATTGAAAATGAAAAAAAATTTAGAAGAAGAAGAGTTTTAACTAAAAGGCCGTAATTACAAGAATAGACAATAAACGATAGAGCAATACGGCTAATATGGGACATTAATTCTATTACTAACTGCCACCACCTAAAATGGCCGAGATACTGAAGCCTTTTCTTTTTGCCTTGTGACCATTATTGCCGTTGTTGTTGTTGTTGTTATGGTTTCTGCAAATGATGCTGATGTTGTTGCTGGCAGACGGTGATGGGAATAATGTATCATCGTTTGTATTACAAGTAGCTGAAGCAGACATGGCTGTTGGTGTTGTAAGCGGTGTTGGTGTTGGTGTTGGTGTTGCTGTTGCAGCCGTATTGCTTTCGTCTTGTATTAATGATGAATCGGATGAAGAAAGATCGGCATCGTTTGTTATGCATTCTAAGGTGGTATTTGAGTTAATGGCCATAACACGATTTGGCAATTCACCATCACCACCACCACCAGTACCAGTACCAGCACAATCATCGTCGCCTGATAAATTTGTTGTTGCATCATGAGCAAGAGGCAAATGTGGTGGTAGCAGTAGTGATGATGTTGCTTGCGTAAGTGTTGGTAATGATGGCTGTTGTTGTTGTTGTTGTTGTGTTGCAGCAACTAATGCTTCATGTTGTGCTGCCACTGCATAAACATGCGGTGGATACAGTGGCTGTGGTCGTGCAAAGTACGTACAGGCTAAATCGACCAGTGAAGGTCGTAGCAATGATTGCATGTTTTGCTGTAAATGATGCATGAATGCAACGGATGTTGCATTGCAACTACCATTGGCATCACTATTACTAGGAAAACTATTGCCATTGTTATTGCTATTGGCGATTGTTGGCGTTGGAAATATATTGCCAGCAGCATTGTTAATATAATCCATTGGCGTTATATTCACTACTGGACTGGTTTCGTTAGTAATCGAAGCAACAACACCACCACCACCACCACTTACACCGCCACTGCCATCTAAAGAACATGCCGAAGTATTTGCACGTAAACGTTTTAAATGTGCTGCTGCTGCTGCAGCATCTGCATTCAGCAAATGATGCTGATGCTGATGATGTTGCTGTTGATGTGCAAGATGATGTTCTGGCAAGCATAACTTGGCTGGCTTATCCATGCAAATTGATGATGCCGACGACTCACTGATTAAGCCAGCAGTAGTCGTTAGTGATTTTATTGGTGACTGCTGCTGCTGTTGTTGTTGTTGTTGTTGCCGATAATGATTTAGCTGATGATGTTGCTGTTGCAGTTGTGGCGTTTGTTGTTGCTGTTGATCCTCAGCAGTAGGTGATGAAGACATTTTGCGTTTACAACGTGATTGACCAGTTTCACGAAACCCTTTAGCAAACGGATTATTATCAATCTTTAGTTTGGTAATCCGATCATTCTGCGATGATAAAATTAAGAAGAGAAAACAGAAAAAAAAAATTAAACGTCTGAACGCAAATATAGGACGGACGGTGTAGGGATGTAATGAAAAAAAAAATTTTTTTTAAACAGCAGAAAAGGTGATGAAAAATTAAATTATTAACAGACTTGATATGAATTCATGTATTTTTCTTCCACACAGTGATTTAAAGGAATAAATTGTTAACAATTAAATTCAAGTGTATAAACTATGTATGAGTGTCCTGCTTATTTAGTGGGCTTTAACTCTCATGAGGATCTTTCAAGCATTTAGCGTTTACTAGGTTCTCTACTTGCTTTACACACAGTGTTCTATATAGCATTTCAGAAATCTTTTTCATTCGATAGCAATTACGTTGCGTTGTCATCAAAACCTCACCCTCAAAATATTCTTCGATAACTTCCATTGCCGTTTATTTGCATTTCGATATTTGGAAGTTTAGCTACGCTAGTTACTCTTACAACCGTTCTAAGGTGCACTTCAATCTTGATAAGATCTTCTTCATACATATGTACATACATACATTCATAATTGATCATTACAACCCTCCAGTCAGAATTACGGATCTAGCCTCTCGCACCACTTATGTTGTGTGTGTTAATTTGATACATGAGTGGTAGAACCTACAGTTTAAAGTCGACTCTAACGACAGAATTTTTCGAAAAACCTTTCATGGCAAAACGTGTGCGACCATCCGACCATAGTCTCAATTATACTCCAGTGGCTCTGGTGGATCAATTAACGCGCATAACCATGAACGTGCTGCCTGTAGGTTAGGTTAGAGGACGTGTACTTGTCAATTAAGACAAGTACAGTACCCGGAGGTCGAATTGACCCATTGTACAACATGCTGCCTGTAACTCAGTCAGAATTGAGCTAACTACGGAACCTTTTGTGACTTTCTTTAAAAAACAGGCGGGATCTGGATAGTTAATTGAATTCAACTGTGATGGAGTAGAATACTGAAGAACTTTTTGGAGCAAAAATTGAGAGATTCGAACATCAGCAGGCTTTACGCCTGAGCTTAACTGTTTTGAATATTTTTGACTGTTTGGTGCGGCTTGTAGAGCGGAGGCATCATTGGCTCATATTTCATTGAAAATGAGAACGTTGCAACCATTACGGTCAATGGAGACACCTATCGGCTCATGATAATCGATTTTTTGTACTCGATGTTTGCTTTTAAGAGGATGGTGCAACTTGCCACACATCTCATACCACATTTGATTTATTGCATCAAACTTTTGATGGCCGCTTAAATAGCCGAAATAATGATGTCAACTGGCTGCCAAGAAGCTCTGATTTGACAACCTTGGACTATTTTCTATGGGGCTTCGTTAAAGAAAAATGTTATGCCGACATGGTATTGATGTGAACGACGATGTTTGGTTTCAACTGGATAATGCAACTTGCCACATATCTCATGCCAAAATCGATTTATTGCATCAAACTTTTGATGACCGTTTAATTAGCCGAAATAATGATGACAATTGGCTGCCAAGAAGCTCTGATTTGACAACCTTGAACTATTTTCTGTGGGCTTCGTTAAAGAAAAGTGTTATGCCAACAAAGCTGAGACAATTGAGCATTTGAAGGCCAACATTCGTGATGCCATTGCCGAGATATGACTCCATACACTGGAAAAAGTGCATGAAAATTTGTTAGATCGACTGAGGTACTGTGAGGCCATCTGCGGCAGTCATATGAATCAAGCAATTGTACTTCACAACAAAAAAAAAAGTACATTTAGCAACATTTCAATTCGTTTGTGTTTCACGGCATTTTTAAATTGAAACTTTTAAATGGTCCACCCTTTACATAAGATACAGTTCTGCTGTTAGTATAGCACCTACTGTACCACGGTTAAGTTTAGCTAATGAATGGAATTTCTTGGTAATCCTTTTGAGATGCCATCAAAAACGTTGTAGAATTATCCCTTTTTGCTGGTTTTCAACACTGATCGGGCTAATTAGACAAAGAGAGAATAGGAGAAAAGGGCAAAAAAGAAAATCACAGTGAAGGTATCATCAGCATCGGAATCGGCATCAGCATCAGTTGTCTGGCGTCTTAAAGCCCATTCATTCAATTCAAATTAAGCGGCAGACGACTACAATGATGACGACGAAAAACAATCACTAGCCAGCCATCCAACCAAAAATTATGGAAAGACCATCCATCCGTCGTCGCTCAGTTAGTCAGTTAGTTGGCCGAAGAAGAAGAAGAAACAAAAACACAGCAAGAGATCAAATTATGCCACTTCATTGTCGAATTTAGTGATTCATTTTTGACATGTTTTTGTTGTAAGCAAACCAAGCCAAGCAAAGCCAAGCCAACCAACAACAACAACGGTCTTCCGTTTCTCCTTTCACTAACTGTTCCAAAAACGGAATGACTAAGAGATTTTTTGCCATGCCAATGCTTTTATTCAGTCTGGCTATTTTTGTTTTTGTTTTCTTGTTTTTTTTTTTTGGCAATCAATGTAGGAATCTGTAACTTGACTTCCTTTTGCTATCTGCCTGGGTTTATCTAGCCAATGAAGAATTTGAATTGAAAGGATGTTTAAGGCGTTAAAGGCTAATTTGATTGTTAGGAACAACTGCTGTGCCTTTGTTTGCAACAAAAATTTATTTTTTTTCTCTACGTAGACATGAACAAATTAAATAATTAAACAAACTCAAGTGATTGTTTTCTTTCCTTTCCTTTTTTTGCAAATCAAATCAAATTCATTGAACACCCCATGGTTATGGGGTTTTGCTATGTTTCAAATAACTGGTCGTTATTAATGACCGACCGTCCGATTGACTTGCAAACTCATCAATGAGCTGTAGGGCCTATGTTTTTTTCTTTCTATTTTCTATCTCATGATGCATGTAATTGGGAGGTCATTTATAAACAGCCAATTAACCACTTAAGGGAAATGAAAGTAGACTTCTCTAACAACTCAAAATGTAAACGTTTCAGAAGAGTATTTTCCTTTTTTTTTTTGTTATAAACTTACCTGATATGCTGTTACTGCAACAAATTCTGTTTCGGGAAAAACAAATGCCTGTTGCGGTGCCCATGGTATTTGGGCCAAATCGGACGTACGTATGACATGAATTCGGGGTTGATATTTATGCATGCTGGCCAAGACGATCTGAAATGTAAGGAAATTACAAAAAATATTAACAACTTAGCTGTCAATGTCAATTTACAGTTAAAAAAAACTATCGATAGAAAAAGAAAAGTCAAAATCCATGTCCCCTAAATGTCACCAGTTTCTATAATTCATGTTGCCAAAGCGAGGCAAAGTCTGGTTTACCTTAACGTTTGCGGTTCAGAGTAAATGACGAGATAGTCTCTATCTTACATACATACATGATTGGTCATTACAACCCTTCAGTCAGGATTACGGGCCTAGCTTCTCACATCACTAATGTTGTGTGCGTTAATTTTATACGTGAACGGCGGGACGTACAGGTTAACGTCGACGCCAAACGACAAATTTTTGAGAATCTCTGCCATGGCAGGTTTATTTACTCTCAGAGTTTTTGCCAGAAATCTGGTGAGAGGAAATCGCCGTTTTGCTGCCTGACCTGCGATACGAACCCGGGCTTTACGTCTAATAAGCCAACACATTACCTATTGGACTACGGCGACCGCTCTACCTTAACTTTAAGCTTTAAAATTTGGAAAACTTAGAGGTGCAAGGATCGTTTAAGTCATGGTATGAGACAAAATAATGTCTTCTTAGTCTAGTAGGTAGTGTGTTGGCTTATTAAACATGAGGCCACGGTTCAAACCCCAAGTCAGACATCTCCAACAAAACGAAACTTGAAAGAAATATTTCTTCTGCAACTTCCTCTCAGCAGATTTCTGGCAAAAACCCTGAGAATAAATAAAAATTGCCATGAAAAGTTTCTCAAAAAATCTGTCCTTCGGAGTCGACTTTACACTGTAGGTTCCGCCACTCATGTGTTAAATTCACAACATAAGTGGTGTGAGAAACTAGGTTGTAATCCGGACTACGGTTGTAATGACCAATTATGTATGTATTTATGAGAGAAACATACATTAGCCCTACAAAAGTCGTGCTGAAAATGATAAATAGTAGAGAGAGCGGGAACGCAGTAAAACACTTTGTAGAGCACGTCCTGCGAAGGAAGAAATTTGACCTAGACGTAGCAGAATGAGAATGAGCGGAGCCTGGACGCAGGCTGACGATGATGGAACTGGAACATATGCCATAAAAGGGGTCCACCTCGAAGTAATACAACGTGGTTCTGAGGTCGAATGATTCCCCTGTGAGGAGACAAGGCGGGTTTTTAGTCGGTATACCCAGTAGGAGAGTCCGACATATCATGTCTGGTGACGACTATCATGAATGCATAAACCATTTTCCCTCCTTCCCGCAAAAAAAAAATCTCTTAAGCTTTCATGTAAAGGGTGGGCCATTTAAAAGTTTCAATTTAACAATGACGTGAAACAAAAACGGTTTGAAATTGTGTCAAATTTATTGTATTTGTTGTAAAGTACAATTGTTCCGGTTAGAAATGGAAGCGATTACTTGATTACATATGGTTGCCGCGGCTGGCCTCACAGTACTTCATTCGATCGAACGAATATTCGTACACTTTTTCGTGTGTATAGGATAGTGTCTCGGCAATGGCATCACCAATGTTGGTCTTCAAATGCTCAATTGTGTCTGCTTTGTCGGCATAACATTTTTCTTTAACAGCGCCTTACAGAAAATAGTCCAACGGTGTCAAATCGCAGCTTTTTGGCGGCCCTTTGACATCACCATTTCGGTTAATAAAACGGCCATTAAACGTTTGACGCAACAAATCGATTGTGGCGTGAGATGTGTGGCAAGTTGCACCATCCTTGTGAAACCAAATATCGTTCACATCAATGCAATGGGAATGCGGGTACAAAAAATAGGTTATCATGGTGAGATACACAGAAGCCACAGAAGTATACCTACGTTTTCCTTGAAAATCTTTGTAATTGTCTGACAACTTTCCTCGATTTTAAGATGGTCTTGGTAAAAAAATCCGTTTTTTTTTTTTGAAAATATTTATAATTGTCTGACATCTTTCTTCGATTTTTAGACGGTCTTTTGCTTTGGTTCAGAAATTTGTGAAATTCGTAAATCGGATGCATACCCTTGTTGGCCTGTGCAGGGCCACAATTCAGTTCAATTTCAGAAATTTTTTAACCAATGCAAAAGACCGTCTTAACATCAAGGAAACTATAAAGATTTTCAACGTCAACGGATTAGTTAAAAAATTTCGGCAATTTTTTAACCGTATGTATACTTCAGTAACTGTGTGTAGGTGTCCCCATTGACTGTAATGGATGCGCCGTCCTTATTTTCAAAGAAATATGGGCCAATGATGTCTCCGCTCCAAGGCCACGTGTGGGTTTTTGGGCAATTTTGCTTATTAACGTACCCACCAAGATGATAATGAGTTTCATCCGAAAATATGATTTTTTTTTGCAAAATCGACATTATCGTGCAGCTTCTCGTTGGCCCAATAAATCTTAACGTTGTTCAAGCGTAAATCGACTCTCTAGGTTCAGTGAAGATAATATACTGAATTTTGTGAGAG